>CM067363.1:15267260-15919760 GCA_034401795.1 Chaetoderma sp. LZ-2023a | reverse complement strand
CCATCGCCGCCAACAGCACCACCAACAACAACACCACCAATATCGCTGCCACCGCTGTTGCCGCCGCCACCGCCTCCATTGCCGCCGCCGCCGACGACGACGACGACCTTTACTACTACTACTACTACTACTACTACTACTACTACTACTACTACTACTACTACTACTACTACTACTACTACTACTACTACTACTACTACTACTACTACTACTACAGCAACAACAACAACAGCATCGGCAACAAAAATAACGACGACAACAACAACAACAACACAACAATCACCATCACCTCCATTTGCATCATCAGCACCACCACCGCAACAACAACAACGCCATCAACACCACCACCACCACCACCTCCTCATCACCACCAAAAACAACAATAGCACCACTACCACCATCACAAACACAGCGACAACTACCACCCTCACCACTACTACCACCACCACCACCAGCACCACAACAACAACAATAACAACAGCATCATCAACAACAACAACAACAACAACAACAACAACATCAACATCAACAACAACAACAACAATAATAATAATAACAAAATAGTTGCTCCGTTATGAAAATCGAAACTTCCTTCATGAGTGTGCATCTGAGTTAGAATTAATTGGCGCTGAGGTATTTTCGTCTGACCTATATGTGCACTCGCATTGAAAACATTGGCTTTTCTAGATGACTCAAGAACTTCCATCTGTGGGGAGGGAACTTATACAGCTAAGAGCAAAGCACATCTAAGAATCAGAGGGAAAGAACATATCAGCGTCAATGGAGAGATTCAACCTCTTACTCCAGTATATGACGTAATAGGCTGACGTCACAAGCATTATGGCGTATTATAGCTTCGTCATGTATCTCGAAACCTCCGCCAAGTGTACGAATTGCAGGTTTTGATTAATTTACAATTTATTAAGCATGCTGTTGACTACTTTGGGAAGTAAAATCACCTAGTCAAATTAGTTTCAAAATATTCAAGAACTCAGCTGTATAATTAACTTGAAATTGGGATTCTGAGAATCCAGGATTCACCATATATAAATCGATTTCAACGCGTGTATAAAGTGTCCATGGCTTAGCTAGAAATGGGTGGGGCATAGCTAGAACTTGACCTCTCTGTTATCTTATAAAGGTGTCCCCATATGTAAACAGAAACCCCCTCCAGAATGGACAGTGGAGGAATCCAATCTGTCAGTAAAGTATTTGATGTCATAAACAATTACGTCAGTAATGGTGGTACAATTACGTCAGTAATGGTGGTACAATCAAATACGTCATGAATGCGGTATCTAAGTCCGTCATAAACGCTTAATAGTCCGTCGAGTTGTCCGAAATATGTCTTTACTATTTAATAGACGTTCTGTTGAATATTTTGATATTACTTTCGCTGGGTGCTGTTGCTGAAATTACTTTCAAAATATGCAACAACTCGCATGTATAGTTTTCTATCAGGGACTCACGGGTTGGATCGATCCTAACACTGGCAACGCGTAGGTGGAACGTAGTAGATATGGATGGTGATGGCATAGATAAAACTTGATTCATCCATTCTTCACTCTCTTTGGGATGTATTTCGTGAATGTTGTCTTACTCAGCCAGATATTCCACAACTTGTCCATGACGGCTCAGCAGAACAATGACAGTTCCATTTGTTGCACCGCAAAATACAACAACATGGTTGGCCATATCCCAGGAAAAGCCAAGAAGTAATATTAATGATGGTGGGTATTGTTGATTTTCTTCTTTGTTAACTGAAATAAAACGAGGAATGGGTTAATGGAGGAATCAAGTTTAAGATATGCCTCTCCCATCTTTAGCTATGCCCCACCCATCTTTAGCAATGCCCACCCAGTTTTAGCTATGCCCCGCCCATCTTTAGCTATGCTCCACCCATCTTTAGCTATGCTCCACCTATCTTTAGCTATGCCCCACCCATCTTTAGCTATGCCCCGCCCATCATTAGCTATTCCCCGCCCATCATTAGCTATGTCAGACCCATCTTTAGCTATGCCCCACCCAGCTTTAGCTATGCCCGGCCCATCTTTAGCTAAGCAGCACCCAGCTTTAGCTATGCTCCACCCATCTTTAGCTGTGCCCCGCCCATCTTTAGCTAAGCTCCACCAACACTTCGCCCGAGTTAGGATCGATCGATCCCTGAACTCCCTCGCTATCAATTCCAAGAAAACTATGCAGGTAAGTTGTTGAAGATTTTGAAAGGAAGCAACAGCACCCAGCTAAATTACTTTCAAAATATTCAATAGCATGTTTATTAAATGGTAAAGACACACAATTCGTACAGCAACGCTTAGTCCGTAAGTAATGTAACGTGCGTGATGAACTTATCAACGTCGTGCATGAAGTAACTGATCATGACGTCACCCTACATGCGACATTGTTGATTATGATGTCGTATGATGGATGGATCCATTGGTGAATAGATCATTACTTAGATCCTAACAATATATCCTGATGTTGACTTTCAGCTCATCTAGATAATTTGAGACCCGTCAAAAATGTGCCACAGACTCGCAGAACATAATGAGTGCCAGACCAATTAAAAAATTAAAAGTATTCACGAAACTGTACAGACGATTCGTTAGATGAGTTAAACCGGAGTGAAATGGGTTTACAGCAGATTGCCGTGTTATGTGAGGCATGTAAAAATGGCAATTTGAGAGAAGTTGAAAGCTTATGTGAAATTGGAGGTTCGCGTGCAGTTTTAGATGGCTTACCCGGGAGACGACCACTCACCATGTCTTCAGAAAGTTTTAATTACCCGTTCAGGATAGAACTAATGCAATGTTTACGCTATAGTGGAGCGGATATTGACATTAGAGATGCGGATATAAGAACGCCTCTTCGGAAAGCTATTCGTGAGCTTGGGTCTTATGACATTATTGAATTTCTAATAAAACGAGGTGCTGATGTCAATGCTAAAGACAGCAAGGGTAGATTGTAGTCTCCGGGCATGCGCGCTGGTCCGCCGAACGGTCCCGTTCCGTGGCATCGTGGGTACGCGGCATGGTGGGTGGGATAGCTCGTTAGCTGCAGATTTCGTGGTTGTGGATTCAGTATTGTGTGCTGCCGGATTGTACAGAAACCGACTTCTAGAGCCGGTGGAATGTTTACGTTCCAGTGGGGCCGTGCGACCATCGCCGCCAAAGTTGAACCTCACTGTTTCATCCACGCTGATGGTGTCACCAGTGTGATGGTTCCGCAGCTCCATTTTACAGCCGGGATATAATAACTAAAAATACCTACAATAATTATTGAGGTAACAGTCAAACAACCGTACTCGTTTGCTGCTACCAGTAGGAGGTCTAGTACATGGGGCTGGGTTGACGACTCATCATCGCGATCCTCGCCAGTGGTACTTCACAGAATAGGATACGTGAGGCATCCCCCCGAAGAGGAGGGTCCTAGCGCGGCTACTTAACTAGTTTAATATAAACCAAATTAACCCCCACGAATATTTATTTTGTTGTGAGAGAAAAGTGCCTCGCGTGGGCCTCCATCACAAGAAAATGCATTCAACGTTGAAGCAGAAGAAGAGAGATGGCAAAAAGTGTGTATTGTGTAAACGAGTCAACCTAGTGAAGCTACATGGTTGTTGTGATGCACGCTGTTTTACGTGAAGGTGGGGTGGATGATTTCTGCAGAATTCAACACCGCCATGTTATGTAAGTTCCAAGATTCTGTGTTAGTAGTTGCCGCTTTTATTTATGCAGGACTTCTGCTAATTCCTACTCTATCTTTTTAGTTGTTGGGTCCAAGTCTATATTTAGCCGCAATTGGCAATGTAAGCTCACTACTTTTTAGCATATAAGTCTGACAGGCGAGAATATTCGGTGCCCGTGGGGCTACCCTGCAGAACATCCCTCTCAGTAGACGCGTGCATACTTATCATGAGATGAAAGCTCCAGAATCATATAACGATCCTTTCACCGTCAGGCCATGACCAGACATAACATCACAAGGACAAATAACGGTACATAAGCGTTTGAAATGCACATTTAAGTTTTACGGTGGGGAGGAAGATGCAACTATCTAACTATAGTGGCCTTTCCCGAAGGGCGTGGTGGGTTCTAAGACAGCACCTGGTCACTGGTAGAGTTAAATAGGTGGTTGGATCCTTTCCGTCACCAGTGTTTCGGGTATGGTTTATTACTGATCTGTACCAGGGGAGCTAACACTTACCTGTCGTTAGGGTTATGGAAAATCGCCCAGAAATGCACTGCAGGCCAGTACTAAAACATATATATGTTTTTGTAGTGCTTCAAACTTTGGCGGCGTTTTCTAACAAACCAGTGTGTGTGTGTGTGTGTGTGCGTGCGTGCGTGCGTGCGTGCGTGCGTGCGTGCGTGCGTGCGTGCGTGCGTGCGTGCGTGCGTGCGTGCGTGTGCGCGCGCGGTGATCACCACTTTATTTCTAGCCATTCTGAAACCCTAATATGTCTAGAGCCAACTCTAAATAACGTGACAGAAGGCGGTCCAGACACTTAATAAGCCCGAAGGCTGGTGGAACGTAGACAGAGACAATTACTCATAATGGAGGCCTTAATGTAAATGGTCAATTTATACAATCTACTCAGAATGCGGTGTTACATATCCACTACTCTGGAAAAGAGACTAACACAAAATGTCTCCAACTGAGTAATCGTCCTTACTACTATCAACCTATCCTACCGAGCTCGAACAGTGCAGGTTTAATAGGCCGCATGTCATGTTCACATAATGAGAACCTGAACAGCGACAACAGTGAAAAATTGATGCTATGCAGGGAACAAGGTGGTGCTGATGTTGTTGCTGTATAATGTAACCTAGTGCCACTGCGGTCCAAGAGTTTTTATAATAAACAAAACAAGTTAACATGGATAGCTGCTGCCATATCACTAACTTTGTAAAACACTGTAAATAGAAGCTCACTCCACCTTACGGTGCTTATGAGCACAAAAAATAAGGATATTATATACATAATAATAATAAACTATAAAATGCGGTCTCAAATGACCGGGAAGTACCTATTAGTCATCAGTACCTGCTACATAAAAATAATATAATATAATAAAACAGAGTACCTGTTAGTCATCGGTACAGAAGAAGTCCCATATTTACGATAGTTCAAAGCCTAACACAATTGGAACATGAGATGGCACGATGCAGAAGTTAGCTGCTAGGAAAATACTGCAGACACAGTCCGTATATGGCTCACTCTCAGGAAAAGTGAAGACGAACCTTGGTAGAGGAAGATGGCTAGTAGATAATCAAGCCTACATGAAAAGTTATTAATTTAACGGGGTGGTCTAAAAGTTCCATACTGGTGTAGAAGTTGAAAAGTGTCCTATATTTCTTGAATGGATGCAGGTGAATACTCTTTAATGCAAATGCATTCTGATGGTTCACAAGACGAGATGCATCGAATAGCTCACACGATGCATCAAGCAATGCTCCCCTAACTGAGGTCGAAATGTTAAAAGATTAACACATGATGTGCGGATAAATTTCCACCACTGGTTGTGTGGTCTGGCAGATCTGACTAGTCATCATAGAGCACGTCACCTGCCCCACATACCGGGCGAAGAGCTGCATCAGGGCCAAAAGGCCCATCCGCACGAAAGGTCCCATTGCGGAAGTAGTTGTTTGGGCTACCTGACTTTAATTTGATTATTGCCCCCGGAGGATATCTTCTTGGAGCTCCAAAAACTGGCGGTTGCAGATGTGGTGGCGTGTACCCTAGAGACGATGAATTCTGAAAACAGAATGGCACCGCAGCAGCTGTCAGTATCTGCTGTAGCAAGCAGTACTATATTATTTCGTCCACTTAGACCATGCACCTCCCCACCACCTGACTGCTGGCGAATCTGATTATTCGCCCCCTTATATACAGCCTGTGACGTTACAGATGGAACGCCACAGCCAATCAGCGAGCGCGCTTCAGAGGCAGGGACACGGTGCTAAGCCTACGGGGTTCACTATTTTGAAAATGGAATAAGCTGGAGCATTTAGCCATAACTCGGCCAAGTCTTAACCGATCTAAAAATGGTAAAATGTTTTGGAATCCTCGCTTCATTCTGGTCATGATGCAGACAAAGAGCGACAAGAAAGATACAATCTAATATGAGTACTGTATGAGATGCCTTTCTGCCCAACGCTAATGTGTGTCGTTAAGCAATCTCTGACGCCCGTGCACGCACGCTACGCGATCTCACTGACTTCGTCATTTTACGTTCGTCTCGTAATTTGCTCTACACATGCATATCGGCCTATCCAGGGTGTGTGCTTGGAACGTACATGGCCCGGCCATCCCATACCCAGACTAGCCGGGGCGGTTCATACGTAGTAGTAGAGTCTGAATTAAAATGATACCACCTCCCTCAACTGGCACCCGATCGGCGATCCGTGGCCCCCAGTGCCCTCTTAATCCCTTGGGACTTAGGGTTGTTGAAACATGTGGTTGGTGTTTGCCTTTCATTCCGGTCCTGATTGGTATCACGAGAATGAAGTAATTTAATCCCGGTCGGAATTAAAATGATACCACCGACCTCAACTGGCAGCCGATCGGCGATACGTGGCCCCCACCACCCTCTCAATCCCTGGGGCATAGGAATTTGAGACATGTGTATAAAACTCCCGTGCGGACCATTCATGTCCGGGAGAACCTCCTCAGGATACCGACCAGTAGCTGGCCTCACTCTCTCTCTCTCTCTATCTATTATGACCGGTATCCTGAGGAGGTTTTTCTATCTGTGGGACATTTTTATACCTATCCTACCTCTCCTACCTATCCTAATTATCTTCTAACCCACCTATCTTCTACCCCACCCTGTTGATATTCCAGCAGACTGGTGCATGTGTGTCTGTGGTGCTTTAATCCCGCACTGGGGAGTGTAGTGGTGGTCTTTATCTAACCTGGTCATATTACCCCGACCCTAGTGTCTTACCTAGTTTCGAAATTTCAGGTAAGTTCTAGAGAGGTCATTTGAGCGAGATTTGAACCCGGTCTGCAGCCTGGGAATGCTATGCAATTCCACAACTCTATCAATAGACCCACTGCAATCACTGTTACGCACCAACACAGCAACGTTTGAACCCATAACTTATCAGCTTTAATAATGCATACATGCATACATGGCCGAGACAGTTAATGCGTATTATACAATTGTTGCGCAATAATAGCAAAGATCTGGGACTGAATAGCGCAGCAATGAGAACACATAACTTATCAGCTATATTTACTAATGCATAGATGGTCGAGGTAGTTATTGCGTCGCTTCTTTCGTGCTATTAGCAAACTTAAAATCACAGGTTCAACTCTCACTATTATAATTTGTGGATAACTTGGCCATTTCTGGTCTGATTATAAAATGGTAAACTGATTTGAAATTCTCGCTTCATTCCGGTCCTGACTGGTACCACGAGAATGAAGTGGTTTAATCCCCAGTACCAACTCGGTACAATACAAACATAAACTCTCTCACAATACTGACACGTGTTGCCAGTGACGCATGCCCATACGTTCTACGCATTCTCACGGCTTAGCCATACCTCTCTCATAGGGCTTTATACACACATACGATCCTATCCATGGGGCATGATTGGAACGCATGGTCATCCCATACCTGGCCCAGCTGGGACAGCCTGTACCCGTCACACATCTGACGCCCATTTAGAGCCAATGTCCCATACCCAGGGATGGCCCATACCCATCACACATCTGACGCCCATTTAGAGACAAGCATCCACTATCACATCGACGGACCACCAACATCACCTTGTGATCAACCACACATAATAGGGTCTGAACGCCCATTTAGAGACAACCATCCACAGTGATATACACCATGACTACTGTTGTATAGCTTCGCGAGGTTGCAAAGCAATTCGGCCTTAGAGTAGCCTCTAAGGCCAAGAAAGCTGACCTGCTCCAGATGATCGGACAGGCCCGTGCCGAGGAGTCGCAGATGCATCTCTCTCTCTCTCTCTCTCTCTCTCTCTCTCGAGCAATGAAGATGGGAAGGTTTCAAGCGCTTACCTAAGATTTTCCTTTGAATCCCCCACAAGAAAGCGCAGCGGCTCCGTGAGCTTCGTCAGGTGGAAAAGCAGGTGACTGCTAGCTTGTGAGCCAAGACTGTAGCGAGGTGGATCGCGGACCATCCACTGGAGTGCTTACCTCCCCTACGCAGGATCGCTAAGTGAATGATGAGGGGGCCGAGGTCTGAACCCTTAGCCTGGAGCACGAGGCGAGAAGCCAAACACATTCTCGACCACCGTCTCGGCGAAAGGGAGACAGAGGATAGAGGACACTGGTCAGTACGCTGGACATTCTTCAGAGGTCTAGAAGGAGACCTCACAGGCCAGATCATGCAAAGGATCCAGCAGACAGTCCGGAATGCCTTCTACCTCAGCTACACCCATACATATCGCATCCGTCATATCGAAGACGGTAGGGTGATACTCTTCCACAAGAATGCTCCAGGGAGCCCGTGGCTGAATCCGATAGAAGCAGCTCAGGATTGGGTGGCCGCAAGAGAGCAAGCCTGCCTCGACACAGACAATATCGATCGACCCAACACCAAGTGGGCTTTCATTCAATCGATCAACGTTGAGGTCAGGGCTGTCATCGACCGCCAACCTTTGCTCGGGACAGGCCCCCTCCAAGACTGGCTATGACAGAAGAAGAGTATGACTGCCATCGACACATACATGGACACCTACATGGACAACATGTGTCTCTGGAGATGTCTAGCAGTCCACCGAGGAGCGAGAGCTGATAGAAGTACAGCTCCTGCACGAGAGCTTGCCACACAGTTCTACGGTAAGACAGTACCTGATGTCCGCAAGACGTCGCTGGATCAGATGGACAAGGTAGAGTTCTTCGCCAAGATCGGGATTGGTGTGTATGAACCAACCGAAGAGGGCACCTGGCACTTGATCAGGCAAGCGGCCCACTACCGTGACACCATGACCATCAGGGTGTGGGACCACCACACCATCTATATCAAGAACATCTCCAAGCTGCCACATACACTAGTCTGCAGTCACTGTCAGCAGAGGTTTACACAGGCATGCAATCTTCAACGCCACGCTGATCGCTGTACAGGCAGCAAAACAACAATCGTGTGTTCTGGCGAGAAGGTTGAGGCGCCACAGTCTGCATATGAGAAAGCCTTCTATCCACCCCAACCATCGAGTTCAGTGGCTACTCGTTGGATGGAGTATGAGTCGAGAAACAGAGGCGTACGCATACACCATGTAAAGTGTGGGCACGGTGGCGAGCGTTGGATCGAGGTTGCTCCCGTAGATGGTTATGATCCGACCACCAACACCGTTTACCAGTTCCATGGCTGTGTCTGGCACAGGTGTCCACAATAACAGCGAGGTGAGGGTGCCGAACAAAGATTCTGCAAGCCAGTGCTGAGAGAGGAGAAGCTAAGAGCGGCTGGATGCACGCTTGTGGTACACTGGGAGTGCTTTATAAAACGCTGTCCATGCGTCCCTAAATGAGCTCGGAATGTCCCATACCCACACTTCATACTTTACGACTTCGAACCACTCCTAGATTGTATCAAGACTCATCCTATGGAGACTCTCACGATCGAGAGTACTCACATACCTATCTCTGTGTCAATTGCCTGCTCCTTAGAGGGCGCCACGAGTGAGCCCACTCACCTCTGCAAGCCTGACCCCAAAGAACTAATCAGAGAGTTCATGCTGGAGATCCAACGGTGAGCATATCTAATCCGGACAAGGGTTAGGGCATGATACATACTGACAGACCTGGACAAGCTCCCAAAGTGCCAGCAGCGACTGATCAACGAGTGGTGTGACAAAGGGCCTGTACTGGAGTTCAACTCTGGGTGGTATGACCTGAACCCCATCAAGAAGTACTTTGTCGATGAGCTGACTGACAGTATAGGTACAATGAAAGTCGCCAAGAAGGCTAGTCAGACCATGTTCCTCACCACAACTGAGCTACGGTCTCTCGATGTGCTGAACTAGCTCAGCCCAGGAGTTTCGTACGAGGTATGGGTCAAAGCTTACGGGTGTACACAGCAGAAGAGCTGGTTCCCATATGAATGGATTGACACACATGAGAAGCTCAACTATCCAGCGCTTCCAGACTAATCAGCATGGACATCTAACCTCAAGGGTGGCTACCTCTTGATGCGATCAGATTGGGCACAATGTAACCAGACATTCAGCGAGCATGGAATGCGGACATTCGCCGACTGGCTGTGATACTACAACAACGTGGACATCAGTCCATTCATCGAAGCCCTAGAGCGGATGCGGGAGTTCTACACAGAATGAGAAATAGACATCCTCAATGACGTCTCTCCCAGGTGTGTCACTGCAGTACCTCCTACGTGGAGCCGCTCAGCACATGCCGGATGTTAGCCTCTACTCTCCGGGAACGGAGGCCTGTTAGTTGCTGAAGGACGCAGTTGTTGGAGGGCCCAGCATCGTGTTCACCAGAGTGAGCGTGTCTGCCAACGTCTACTCGGCTATGACGTAAATGCTCTGTACCTGACAACGATGGCCAAAGAGATGCCCTCTGGTACGGAGACAGTGCGCCATTCTTCAGGTGCCAGTGGTGTAGCCAGCTTTAAGGAGGAGCTCCTAACAGACCGCTGGTTTGGATTTGCTGAGGTGGATATAGAGGTCCCTAAGGCTCTGTGGGCAAAGTTCGAGGAAATGCCCAAGCGCTTCTATAACCGCGAGATCCCGGTAGAGGCCGTCTCTTCTGAGATGCAGGCCTGTCTAGAGCATACAGGGTGGAAGCGACCCACCACCCAGAAGCTGGGCGGCGCCCTCTGTGGCAAGATGTGGTTGCTGTACACACCGACACTCAATTGGTATATAACCCATGGCCTGGAGATCACTGCTGTATACCGCACCATAGACTATGAGGCCAAGCGCCCATTCGAGTAGTTCGTGGAGAATGTTATGGAGAGATGTAGATAAGAGCAACGGGCTTTAGGCAGATCTCTTCAAACTCATTGGCAACAGTGCCCACGGGAAGCTCATCGAGGCCCTAGAACGTCATAGCAACACCAGCTTCACGAAAGATGAACACATGGTAGACAAGGCCCTGTGTAGTGCATGGTTCGAAGATCTCGAGGAGATTGGTGAGTCATACGAGCTCCAGAGTCGCAAGCCGAGAATCACTATTCGTAGGCCCTTCCAGGTGGGGATAGCCGTTTATGAGCTCGCGAAGCTGTGAATGCTGGAGTTCTACTACGACTTCCTCGATCGCTACGTGGCTCATGACAGCTTTGAGTACCTGCAGATGGACACTGACTCTGCATATATCGCTATAGCAGGCTCCAACCTCGCCCTGAGATGCGAGCAGAGTACCAGGCTCATAATGGGGACTGGCCAGCTTGGGACAAATGGTCTGGATGGACTCCAGGACTGTTCAAGCTCGAGTTCGAAGGCTCTCGTGGTATCGGTCTCTGCTCCAAATGCTACTACGTGGAGAGCACAGCTGCAAGTAAGTTCTGGGTTAAGAGAATGTCAAAGCGGCAGAATGAGGTCTCTTGGCAGAGGTTCTACAGCACCCTACATGGTGGGGTGGACAGTGCTAAAAACCGATGCCTACGCATGCACAACCAGGGTATGATGACGTATGAACAGGAAAGATTCGGACTCTCCGCTTATTATGATAAGTGCCATGTGCTGCCAGATGGTGTCCATACCGAGCCCGTCAAGTATCATGTTAGCACCCCAGGGGGTGGTAGCTGTGTGTCAGGGACTGGCTGAAGCTCTTCTACAACAAATGGTCGCCTACGCACTCCATGCTGGCGTACCAGGTAGTACAGTGTAGGCTGCTCCTCCACCTGATAGTAGAGTTCCTCAAGAAAGACGGTTGATTTCATTACTGCATTCCACTCGCGTCCAGTCACGCACGGCCTGGGTGATTTTATCACTGACGTCCACACCCATCCTGTCACGCACGGCCTGGGCGAACTCTAAACAGATGAACAGATGGGCGCCATTCATTCGATTATCACTGAAGACCTCCTCAAACACCTCCGTACACTGGCGTCTAGTTTCTGCTGGATCCTCACTGAACGGTAGTTTATCAATTAACCCTCGGAAGGTAAGTAGCTTGACCTGGTCGTACAGAGACGCCATCCTTATATAGCACAGCTTAAATGTTCGGCGGTCCAGATGGCCGTGAGTGCCATGGCAACATATGGTAGCCAAGGGCCTGCGACGCCAAAGAACGTACCTACTCCTGAGGCGATGGCTGGTATGGCTTCAGAAATCGTCTCCACACCATGGAGAGTATTGTTGGCGATCTTGCGGACCGTCACGCCAGCCTTCGTTGTGAACAGAGCAATCAGAACCCCAACTGCTGCCAGCGGCCTCCTGATAGAACTTTTTACGTAAGTGCGATAGATTCCTTTCACTCTGTGTACTAGCTTGCGGGATTCAGGCTCTACATCATCATACTCACCACCGACTTCGTAGTCTGCATCATAATCCTCCTCATCATAGTCCTCCTCATAGTCCTCATCATCTATATCCTCGACTGGATCTTCATAAGCCTCTGGTTCATACATATCCGTCGCTGGGGACAGCTATATCGTAGCTTTAAACTGTACACTATAGCATGGCATCCACAATCTTGAATGCGGCCGTGTTTGCCTTGGCGAACTGGGAACTCAGCTTCGCCGACAAGAAGGCAGCAGAGTTCGAGTGTGAGTGTCATAACCAGGCTATGGAGAAGCTGTCTAAGGAGAAGTTTGAATATAGCAAATCACTCGAGCAAATGTGCCAGAGGGAGGCACGCCAATGACAACTCCGAGCTCAGGCCAACCAGAGCATCAAAGAGGCAGATGAAAGTCTCGATGAGTACTATGAGGCTGTATCTGAGCCAACGATCGACTATGAAACATCGACAGGTCAGAAGACAGCAGAGCTTATAGTAGTGGTGGCAGCTGTAGCCCTGACGACAGGAGTCATGCTCTATGCACGCTCAAGCTGAATACCTGATGTGTTCGACACACATACCTTAGCATAGCCAAAGTAAAGTACCACCACACCTAATGAGTGAGTCCCAGCTATGAGGTTTCCGATGTTGAAACTGAGCCGGTTGCCCTGATTAGGTGGGAGGAACCTGCCCCCGAGGTGGTGACGGCCCTCGAGTGCCGACTCGAGGTCATCGCTTCCACTGGTTAGTCGCAGAAGTGCATATGACTTAGTTTTCTGTCTGTGGAGTTAGCAGTCAAGAACATTGGTCCCAGCAACCACAAGCTTGAAGTCATCTAGCTTATCCACCTGCTGGATGGCTCCCCCCCCCCTTCTGAACCAGGACCGAAACAGCGACATAGTCTGATGCACCACGATGCAATGTTAGCTCTACCCGTTGGTTAGCTGTGGCTTGGACCTGCTGGTGTTCTCGCTCCACATGCATGATCCACTGTTTGGAACCAGTTTGCTTCAGTTCCTGGTCATTCTGGTCATGCCAGACATCAAATCTTGGAGCATTCATCGTCGCATCTGCGAGCTGCTCAGTGTACAGTCGGAGGAAGAGCCAATCCTGCATGGAAGCTGGATTCACGTGTGTGTGCTCGAGGAGGGTTAAGAGAGGAACTGCCACAGGCTTCTCGACACCTGCCTGTAGTTTGAATTCTGTGAACCCCTCATTGGACCCAACAGCGTAGTACCCCTTTCCCTTCGCATAGAAGGTTGGTCCACGAGCCAGCCGACCTAGGACTCGATACTCATCGTTCACATAGGTGGTGTCCACGGTGCTGTTGCTCTGCATGATCTCCCACCTGTTCAGAACCTGCGGGAGCTCTACCGTCTGTTCTATTTTTATCTGAAGCTTGAACTCGAGTGTCATGCTCTTGATCTCGTGGATCTGTGCCGAGATTGCAAAGTCGATGGAGCAAATGACTACTTCAGGGAGGAGGTCAGTGCAGCTGTAGCGGAGAGTCACGACACTGGTCATGCAGAAGGTACTCAGGAGGGGCTCACTGTTGGCCACATGGAGGCTGTTGAGAACATGTTCAACGAAAGAGGGTGCAGGAGATTGGCCAGTAATCTGGCAGCATTTCTGAAATTCCCCGATAACTACCAGGACTACCTCATCTAATCCGCACGCAAGTCAGATGATCGCCACACATGGACAAAGTGGGTCTTCCATGAGGATTCCAGAAGAAGATAGTCCTACCATCTGACTATCAGTGGATAGAGTTTCAGAGATAGGCTGCTGACGAAGTTCCTCACGCTTCTGACGAAGGTTCTCCAGCTTCTGACGCAGGTCCTCAAGCATCTGACGAAGTAGCGGAGACGGACGAAGTTCCTCAGCCTTCTGATGAATGAAAAGTTTGTGGCCGACAGTCTGTCAGCGATGACGCATAGCGCTGGCTAGTTTCCTGGCTGGATTCAGCTTGTAGGTGAAGGTCTGTGCCTTTTCCAGAGAGGGCTTGAAGTGTGACAGCTCACCTGTCTCCTTGTTGCTCAATATGAAGCTGTACAGATCAGCTTCCCTCTGTTCACCTGTGATAAAGTCCTCTTTGGTCTCCTTGAGTCGTATATGGTCTCGAGCACGGAACGTACACACTTGAAGCTGAAGTATAGCAACCGGGCATTGTGGCAGATGTTTTGGGAGGTCTCACGGGTGTACTTCTGAAAGAGGATGAAGACAGTTATCTTCGCATGCCGGATGCACCTGATAATGTTGCTGAGGTAGGTGACTGTCTTTGGTCCATTGCAGGGCCATCGATAACTAGAACAAGTGGTTCTGTCAGTCGGGCTGCCAGCAGCTTCTCCATCAGTGCTTGCAGGTTCTGCGTCTTGGTGATTGGGCCATTGTACCATTGATCATTACTGTCAACTGCCTCAGCGGTGGAGTCAGACACCAGCAGGATGAATTGAGAGTGTAGATGTTCGGCCAGGAGAGCCCGCAGCAAGATGATTTTCCCGTGTCCTGATGGGCCAATGATCAGCACCACCTGGCCAGCATCGGCCGGCCTACTGTCGAATAATACAGACATGCGAGTGGAGGATGTTTAGACGTCTATATCTGGGAGACTAAAAAGCAGTACTTCCTGCACCAGCTCTTCGCCTGCAGAGCGGGGAATCCTGCACCTCCGTTGGCTATGAAGGATGCGATGGAGGCATCAAGCTGAAATCCCAGCAGCAGCTGAGAAGATAGCATAGAGGACCTGTGTCAGCACCCACAGTGTCTAGTACATCCAGTACCTGTATGATACATGCACGGGAAGCCATGACTATACTGTGGTCTTAAATTGCAAACCAAAGAACCTTGACTTCTTCACCGCTGGTAGCTTGAGGCTGGCGCTAGCACCATCTGCGCCATCAACAGTGATCGTGCTCAGCCTGCTGGTGCCTACCTTGAGATTCTCTCCATCCTGTTGGAATGAGCTCCGTGGTTGCAGGATATCCGTAACCAGGTCTTGTGCATAGGACTCAGGCATAACCGTGATGGCTCCAGCCTCATCGACTCCGAGCATACCTCACATCGTCACCCTGTCCTTGATACCCATGCCCTTGTATACAGTCTTGGCCTTGTTAATGGCCAATTGTTCTACCGTATCAGTGTTCCTGATGAGGTCTCGGGCTAGGATGGTACCGCGGATCTACCGTGGGTCTCCCTTCTCATCGAAGTCTAAGAAGGAGATAGGGACCACAGTGTCCTCTGAACCGAGGCATGCCTCGCCCAAGTGAGCAAGATCGCCTAGCTCTTTGCTTTCTAGGTCTGTGAGTGACAGAGTCATAGTGCTATATACCTTTTCCATAAGGCATATATACGCGGCTTAAACCTACTAGTCATACCCCCAGTGAAATAGTTGGGCATAGTAGGACCAAGCAGTCGGCAAAGGGAATAGGTAGCAGTGCTCAGGGTACTGGCCCTCTCTGCAGGGGCACGCCTTGTGGGTGGGCCACCATTCCCAGGCGTGGCAATCCTCAGTCCGCATGACCTCAGCCATTGTACTCGTTGCTAGCCCTAGAACCTCGGCTTCCATTGGTGTAACACGTTCACCCATGATCTTGGCGACAACAGTGTAGGAGGCACCACTGATGGCGATCTTTGGGATGGGGTGAATTATTTCGAGACAGTGCTCGGCCACCCCACTCACCACTGTAGCGAGGACAGCCACAGTGGCGGCAGGAAGAACCTCATTTCCACCTGTCATCTTCATCACGGCCACATTCGCCGCCACGTTACTGGCGATATGGACTGCCAGGGGCTTAGCCTGTCAGTAGCTTCTGGGTCTTGGTTTGCAGCAGGTTCTCCACCTTCTGAAGACTTGTATGGTTCTCGCGGAGTTGCTTCACGATCTGTACCGTTGACCTCATTGTTTGAGCACTGAGTATACAATGCAGTTAAATGCCTGCTTTCCCTGTCGATTGAGCTAATAAGATCTTACCAGTCTGCATCTGCCAGGTGTCCATGTTGGTACTCAGGAATATTAATCTATCTCTATTGAGACATCTTAAACGTGTCCAGGCTCACGCTATGCGAGAAGTACTATGAGGTCTTCCGGAGGCAGTTGAAGGACTACAAGAAGAAGACACCAGATGAGCTCGCTCAGCTATCCGGTGCTGAGCTGACAGAGGAGCTGACTGCTGTGAAGCTCTATCCAGGATTTGGTAAGGGGCACATCTGCTTCCTCGAATACCTTATCATGGGCGGGAGTATCGTCGAGCAGCTCCTGCGAGCTAAAGGTTTCTACAAAGATCGGGAGTCTCTGTCAGATGTGTTCCAGCAGTTGCAGCCCTTCATGGCCTCACCTGACTTAGAGCTGAACATGGCTCTGCAATACTACCAGCTGGAAAAAGGATGCGCCATGGAACCATCCAGCCCTTAGATGTGCATGTTGGCAGCGTGTATCGGGGCTGTAGGGCAGGCCAAGCTGGTGCAGTGTCTCACCATGGTCCCCACTGCTACTGTAGAGAGTCAGGATAGTCGTATAGCTGATTTACTAGCGGAGGAGTGGGCTGATCCCGAGCGCCATGATAGCTAGGCCTGACACCACTCATAGAGCTACCAGGGGAAGCGGTGTCGTGTCGACTGGCTGCAGTGTCGGGGTCGGAGCTGCCCTGGGAAGCGTCGTGAGGACTGGCTGCAGTGTCAGTGTCGGAATGACTGTATGGCCCATACTATGTGTAGGTGCGTTGATATCAGTGTTGAAGGCAAAGTGGACACCGCAGGAACTCCCCTCGACTATCATGTTGTTGTAGCCCCTGACTTGGAGGTCCTCGATGTTCATGATCAACTGTAGGTGTGGTGAAATAGCAAATTCAAGTTTGCGATGAGCCTTCTGCAACCCCTGCTGAAACTTAGCAATAAGACTGCTGGGATCTGCCACGATGATTATATCTTCAATGAGATTGATGAACATGGCCTGGACCTCTGCTCCGCTGACACCATCTATGGAATGACGCAGCATGGTCTGTGCTGTAATGAGGCAGGAGCACAGTGCTTCCAGGGACTGGATGATCCGAACGATCCGTGCTGGTATGAGGCCTGAGGTGGTGTGTGGGACAAAGTACTTCCACACATCTGGATAGTCCTGCCGCAAGCCAGTGATGAGCATATTTTGCACCCGTGCTCCAGGGTCAGAGTCTGGATTGAACGAGAATGTCGCTGTCTTCCGGAGGCCTACTCGTCGGGGTGTTCTATAGGAGAATCCTGAGTAGTCACGTCTCGGGTCACCGTACATAACCCCTAGGCCGCTGTTGTCACCACCATGCCACCGATAGGCTGGATGAGCGCTGAACTCTCTCTGTAGTATGCTGGCCGGTGAGACACTATGACTGTTGAGCTGTGGGTTGAAGTCGTTTGTATCAGGGAGGCTTGTGCCCAGCTCATGGAGGATTCGTCGCACCGTGAAGTACACGTGGAATGTGAGACAGCTGGCAATGAGCACAGCTTCAGGAGTACCAGAATTGGAGTGACGCAGGGTGGAACTTACTCCACATCCTGCCGTGGCACACCACACGGAAAGGTTCAGCTGCTGATTCCAGTATGAGAGACTTGGAGCAGCCATCCAAGTATGAGCTTGCTTCGCATCCTTGATGGTGATGGGGCGGTTGGTCAGCGGTCATGAAGGTGATGGAGAAGCCGGTTCGGGACTGTCCATCTACTGTGATGGAGAACGTCGATAGTCCGTAGCATACTCTGTGCCAGTGTCACGTACTTAGCATGCTTCTCCAGCCTCCTTGTGAGCTGCCGCTGCCCCACCCCCAAGCCAATGGCCAAGACAGTGGCGGCTAGTGTCACGCCGCCCAGCAGGATGGCGACGGGGGCCCCACCCCTGTAGCGAGAGTGGCCACAGCTGCCACACCAGCACTGCCTCCACTCACACCTGCAGCAGTGGTTGTACGTGCGAGGACGTTGTATGCTGTCTTATATCGCCTGCACGTTCTGCTGTACTTTTCTGCCTCACAGACGAGATTCTGCCTGATGGAGTTGCCAGCCGTAGATGGTACCGCTCTCATCGGCAGTCAGGGATGCGTATAGTTCTGGTTGCTTCTGCCACTGATTTTGCCATAGTATATCTGGAAATTAAACCTGCATCAGCTGCAGAATCTGCTCATGAGTCAGAGAAGGGTTCATTTTGGAGAGCCCGGCAAACCGTACCAGCTTGCGGGTGTTGAGACAGACGTCTCATAGACAGTGGTCATCCAGCACTATGTCGGGGGCCAGTAGCTTTCTGTGACATGACATCTGGAACTTTACCTTATCACCAAGTTAGTAGGTCCGCCGCTGGATGGTTTCTTGGTCTTACACTTCTGCGCCATCTCCTCTTCCCACTGTATGACCTCTGGCTCATCCTAGTCTGTGAAGACATCTGGCTCATCGTCGTCTGTCAAGACTCCTGCGCCCCGCTTCCTCTCCTCCAGGAGGGCCTGCCAGTATCAGAAATTTTCACTGTTCCTTCGCCTCCATGCAAGGCTCGCATTCTGTTGATACCAGTTCTCCCGCTGTAGTCGCTGTCCTTCTTGTTGCAGTGCGAGCCTCTGTTCGTTTAAGGCCTTTATCTGTGCAGGGGTTATGAAGGGGCGAACCGCTTTTTTCAGCATCTCGGCCCAGGTCAGATATTCCTGGTATGATAGCATGCTGTCACAAGGTCAATGAGTAATAAGAGTGTAAACTCTAAATGGGCGTCCAATATCCCATCCGTGCTGGCATATATGTTAATGGAGGGGCTGTCAAACAGGTGATTTACAGGTGTGAACAGGCTAGGACTGATAGCTTTCCATAGGTTGCTGTTGGCTCCTGGGGGATGCTCTATCACGTCCCGACCGACTTCTACCAGTGAGCTGTTGTGTGCACTGCCCGGAGGTTGATGTAGCACAACGGCGTGTATGTATGACGTGCCCCACTGGGGCACCTCGAAGGGGACACATTCTACACAGTACTGTACCACCCGTCTCCCCTCTAGAGAGGGTGAGATTACGTTCTCACCACCGGAGAGCAGCAGTCGGACAATCGGCATGGTTCTATCTCCTCTTTAAACCCCTTCTATATAGCATGCTATGGAACCCATATTTGCTCACTCGACTGGTCTTGCTGACCGGGCAGATATGTATGCAGTTGATGCTGCTAAGGTAGAAGAGAGCGATGGCAAGTCATTCGCCCTACAGTACGAAGCAAACTCAAAGGCATTCTCCCTCCACCCCATTGGTGGTGATGGGGTGGAGCTGCCCACAGACCTCAAGGATGTGTCGAAGGAGCGCCTGGGCCGCAACATAGATGGCCACAAGATTGTGTTTTGGTACGATTTCCTGAAGAGGAAGTACATCCTCGAGCCGTTGATGGAGGACTCGGATACAGAGGTGGCAGACATCAACACCCTAAATGACGAGCTCAGCTTTCCATTGGTCAAACCCTATTCGAGTGGTGCCCCGCTGATGACCCATGAGGGTCTGCTATTGACCCTGGCAAACATGCAGTTCATGTTTGAGAAGAATGAAATGGGGTACCGCGCTGGACCTGGTGGTAACTGGCCAACATGGTTGCCACTATATAGGCCTCCCGCAGTCATTGACATAGAGGTTACTCCCCTCTCCACTGTTGTGAAAAGGGATGGGACAGTTCGAAAGCTCTATAATTGGGGATAATCCTTCCTCACCTACATAGGTGAAGGTGTCTCACTGACGAGAGTGGGTCAACGGATCGGGGTTACAGGTAGAAAGCGCCTGCTGCGTCGTCCATTTGATGGACCAGAAGAAGCTCTTAACCTCCAGGAGGGCATCCTACGGGTAGATGGTGTGTCACATGTCACCAAAGCCAAGGGTGCTGTTAAACTGCTTCAGCGACTCGGCCTCACTAGCCCGCAAACGACTATTCGAGCTACGTTTCTTAGCCTGCGGCAAAGTGAAGTAGCTAGCCCCTGCCCATGAGGGGATGAAGATCAGTATCGAACTGGATAGAGCAGGGCTCGATCTGGCACAGACATTTCTCGAGGCGTTCACTCTGCTCAGTTTAACTCTTCATGTATAGCCATGATTCTCATCATGCTGTTCATGCTGGCGTCTACAGCAGTGACCCAGGGCGCTGAGACTGCCATGATATTGAATGTTAAGTGTGCCCACTTCCGGTATCCCCCCAGTACAATCCTTTGGTCGACCCCTTGCGGAGAAACATTTACGACAGCTTTCACCCACGTGAAGAGATCGAGTCTGTCTGTCACTTCTATGGTGTTGAGAGGGTAGGACGTGGTTGTCTGCTGGAGACACCTGCTCAGCACCAGATTCTCTGTATAACATGTGAACATGTCAGAGTCTGCCATGGTGCAAATGCTAAGCACTTTAGCCTTCTACCAGGTGAGCGTTGTCAAGGTAAATGGAAGACATTATGGGTGGCCCCATCATGCCGATGCGACTCTGGCAGAGACTATGTGTTTGTCTGAGCCTACACAGAATAGAGAGAGGCCGGCCACTGGCCGGTATCCTGAGGAGGTTCTCCCGGACTGTGGGGTCCGCACTGGAGTTTTATTTTCGCCACGGTCTTCCATGTCGGCAGCTTCCATCTTGACCACGACCATCACATGTCTCAAATTCCTATGCCCCAGGGATTGAGATGGCGGTGGGGGCCACGGATCGCCGAACGGCTGCCAGTCGAGGTCGGTGGTATCATTTTAATTCCGACCAGGATTAAATCACTTCATTCTCGTGGTACCGATCAGGACCTGAATGAAAGGCAAACACCAACCACATGTCTCAACAACCGTAAGTCCCCCGGGATTAAGAGGGCGGTGGGGGCCACGGATCGCCGATCGGCTGCCTGTTGAGGGAGGTGGAATCATTTTAATTCTGACTCATCTACTTACGTGACCGGTCGATCCGCGCTACAAGATCAACGCTTCATGACGTGGTCTTGCGTTTTAGTCACAGGCAACCTGATATAATTAGGTTGTTAATAGATCACGGTGCAGACGTCTCCTTGAAAGACATCAACGGTAGACAGCCACCGCACGAAGTAAATTCGCCATGCATTCATAAGGAAACTGAGATACTTTTGATAGATCGGGGTGCCGAAGTTTGTAGTAAAGATAATGATGTTAGGACACCTCTTCATGAAGCAGCAGAGCGTGGTAGAGAATTCATTATCAAACTGCTGATAAAGCAGGGCGCTGAGATAGCTATTGCAGATAAATATGGTAGGACACCTATCCATAAAACTGCCAAGTTTAGGGCTGCTGCTAAATTGCTAATAGAACATGGTGTTGATGCATGTTGTCAATGGTAGGACGCCTCTTCACAAAGCAGTCAGGCCCAGATATAACGACGCGGTTAATCTTCCAATAGACCAAGGTGTTGATGTTGCTGTGAAGGATAATGCTGGCAGAACACCTTTACATGACACATGCAGGTGTAATGCTGCTAAGTCATTGATAGACCAAGGTGCTAATGTGTGCGAAATAGACAATCGTGGAAGAGCCCCCCCCCCCCACCACCACCGTGCACGAAGCACCCGCATCAAGACAAGAAGCCACTGTTAATCTTTTGATAAGCAAAGGTGCTCCGGTTTGCGCTAACGATCATGATGGGAGAACACCTATATATGAGGCGGCAGAATGGTGGAATGAGCATATTGTGAAAGATTTAATAGACAATGGAACTGACATTTGCGCGAAGGAAAAAAAAACCGGGCAGACGCCACTACATAAAGCACCGAAGCGTGGGATTGACGTCATTATGAAATGTTTGATAGGCCTTGGTGCTGAAGTGTGTGTGAAAGATAACCATGACAGGACACCGCTCCTTGAATTATGCAGGATTTTAGGTTATACCCCTATACCTATCGTGGTGTTGTTAATCACTGGTCGCAT
Source organism: Chaetoderma sp. LZ-2023a (assembly GCA_034401795.1). Lineage (NCBI taxonomy): Eukaryota > Metazoa > Mollusca > Caudofoveata > Chaetodermatida > Chaetodermatidae > Chaetoderma > Chaetoderma sp. LZ-2023a. The sequence continues at coordinate 15,897,430 of CM067363.1, read as the reverse complement.
TGATGATGATATAGATTCAGGAGTGAGAACACATGTTCAGGGTCGATTAGTCGATGTGAATGCTAGAGACCACCATGGCAATACACCTCTTCATGAGGCCGCTAAACATTGTGGTGGAGAAATACTGGATTACCTCATTAGACATGGAGTGGACGTGGATGCACCTGACAGACATAGCAGAACACCTGTGACATTTGCATTGCAAAGAGGTATGTAGAAGTAAAATCGTACGTTACATATGACGAGAGAAGACTCCATTTTTCGCTGTGCCCCGCCAATTTCCAGTTAAGCTCGCCCACTTTGTACGTGTGTTTGAATCTATGTTAATATTGTGAAGCAATAAATCCAAGCTTTTTTTAATTTCAAGGTAACTGTACAGGTACGCCCTCGACTATCTTGTGACAAATTTGACCGTGTGCTGTTGGCAGCAACAGCGCCCAGTCAAATTGGTTTCAAAATAGTCAACATCATGTTTATTAAATAGTAGAGCCATGTAATTCGTACAAGGTGTCGGATTATTAAGAGCTAAACATGGGCCTAATACAATCATTTATGACGTAATGATTATGACGTCATCATACACACTGCTTAGCTGATTATGACGTCATATGACGTCAGATCATCGATGGATATTAGGGAAAGGCGAATTGGTTAATGGTTTTCTATTTTATACGGAGAAATTTGAGTGAATACATTCAGGACTTGAATAATTAAACAGTGTTAAATATACCCCACTTAGGTGTTTAGGTTACTTTGCCGGCATTAGATTCCCGCAATGGAAATACCCGACCTGTCACCCAAGTATTTAATGGCATAATCAATTATTGCGTCACTAAGTAGCTGACGTTATAGTCACAATGGCGCCTTATAATTCAGTCATGGGCATAGAAAACGTCTGCCAAGTGCATGAATGGCATGTCTTTGATATATTTACAATTTAATAAACATTCTGTTAAACAATTTGAAACTAATTTGACTGGGAGCTGTTGCTGCAAACAGACCCCAATCAAATTAGTTTTAAAATACTCACACCTTTCCATTATAGTTACTTTGAAATTGGGAGTCTGCTAATCCAGTATATAAATTGATGCCAACACATATACAAAGTGAGTGGAGATTGGCTTGAAATGGGCGGAGCCATGTAGTACAGTGGAAATTGACATTTTGTATAACAGACACATTTTTGTTTTAATCACTTCGGTATGGCCCAAAATACATCCCCGAAAAATTCTCCAAAATTCACACATGGGGAAATATGTTTTTAGAGGAAATTCAAAATGGCCGCCAAGGCGATGACCAATAACCAGGTAATATGTATTTTGACTCTAAAAACCCGTGTTTGGTAAGTGTTGTACAGTTTAAAGTATGTCATCATCAAAATCACTTGATAAACTATAAATTTAATGCAAACCGAGCGACTGTTGTGAAACACAGCGAACAGGCAGAATGGCTGAAATTTGTCTATGCATTTTCACATTCAAATTTCGAGCTGTTAAGGCAGTGACCTTCACATTTACAATGTATGCTACAGGGAATGACTTGTCTGTAATGATCGCCGTCACTGATCCTTGTTCTACTGCATAACCATACTCTTCTTTCTTTAACACAGTTTTTAGGTGAAGCCATGCGCTTGCTTGGAGATGAGCCCGAAGGCTATGGAAGTATGCTGCCATACGTGTGGGTGGCATCCTTTCAACTGGTACATGCTTAGGAGAGATGGCCGTCATGTATCTGAGATTGTCTAATCCAGGACTTCTTGATCCAGCACTATACAAAGACTTAATGTACTTTTCACCAATAACCATTATATCCGCCTTTGATCTGGAGATGTTGCCAAATGCAAGTACACTTGTCTGAGGGTTGGTGAAGATTGGATCATTTTCATATGCTTTACTTTACACATGCCATATAAAGCTGATGTCGTGTCACATCCAGACACACTATGGACGAATGGCAGGCACATACACAATTCCTTGCCTAAGATCTATGTGGCCACTTTGATGCATAGCTTATGTTGCTTTGTTTGTAGGAAACTATTTGCAGAGGTGCTTGCATGATAGAGGAGTAAGATCAATATGTCTGTATCGTCAGCAACAACTATCGTTGTTCTTTCAGTTCCTGCCAATTCTAATGCTCTCCTTACAATCATCACATCAGCACCGCCTTCATCTACTGCATGTACCACCTCAACACCTGCATCTGATAAATGTTTTGCCAACAGATTTATGGTATTCTGCTTGTTGCGTTTGTTTGATAGAAATCCAGTTTTGTTTCCTGGAACAGGTGTGTTGTCTTGGACAGCTACATCAGGAGCGCCAACTTGATTAAGCCGTCGTCGCTTCTGTTCTTGATCTTTTATGGTCTCAGTTTTATAGTTATCAAATGTAATGCATACATGCGCATCAAGCCTCTGATAATGTACTACTGATGCTACGAATGAGCTACAGACGGTCTCCATTGTTCCAACGTTAGGCCATGGTATCCGATGCAAAAGTGCGCAGCCATCAAATACTCTTGCAGCTGGCTCTGTTGTCTCTTGCTGTAGCATTGATGTGTTCATTTCAATTATATACTTCGGCAGTTGTGACTTTTGCGATTTCCTCATAGTTCCGTCATCGTGGAAGAGGGCGGGACATATCGTTGCAAGCTCGTATTCAAAGATCTCTTTGTCTGGAGGTCCTGAAACAGATGCAGTTGACATTAAGCGATGGTACAGCTCCTGGGAAGACATATGGACATCTTCATTTCCTACTTTAACTACCCTTCGCATGACAGCAAATGTTACAGCTTGATCTGCTTTCTTAAGCGTAATGTCGCCAAACCTTTTCTCATTTAACTTCTCATGAATTCTTCGACCAATATCAATGGCATCATCGGCAGTAACACGATGGTCTGCAATCAAACCAGTTGCGATATTTCTCAGTTGGTCGTCTTCAACTGCGAATGGATTGTGTTATCTGAGAAACAGAGTGAATTTCTTCATGTCTTCTACATCTCGTCTCATATTTGCAGGGTGAACATCTCTGTGTTGTTCCGACCATGTCCCGGTGAACGGTGTCAGTCAATGACCGCAGAGTGTGTGTGTACTGTTCTATGATGTGTGCAGTGAGAAGCCATTTTGTTCTAGCGGATTCCTTGTGCGTTATATTGATTAATCCACCCGGTGTCTTCCCAGCTCTCATTAGACTCTGTTCAATTGTCATATCAGACCAGGTACCACTCCAATACAGTTTAGCATTCCTGCGTACAGCAAAGTGCCCTTCGTGCATGGGACCATCTAGACAAGTACATAGATCATCAGAATATTGGAGGTAAAGACGACACCACTTTGTGTAATTGTTGTGCCCTGCAGCAGCAAAGAATGGCAACATTAGTTGTGTCGCCTTTAAATGAAGGAGCCAATTACCAGTACGCTCAGCCCTGATGAACAATCGTACAATGGCGACAAATTCCATGAACAACGACCACAATTTACCAGTTCTTGATTTCTCTACGTTTTCCTTCAAATTAGAAACTTGCTTACATAGGTCATTCAAATGGTCATTGTCACAAACATCGTCTGCTGAAATATCATGTAACATAATAGCATCGTATAAATTGCGCAGCTCTGACCACATATCATCCGTTGGCATATATGTTTGACTTTCACAGCATGTTTCTGTTTCGGTTGTTTGCTCATCCGAAGCGTCATCGCTATCAGGATCAACATCACTTTCTTCATCTGCAGCTCTGCAAATTCAGATTCACCATATGTACTGCTGGGTGTGTTGTCTGCAGCACTGCCTTGTAGAGAAATTATATCAACATTGGGTTGAATTAGCAAAAGATGCAATGCGGCATCTGTAAGGAGGCATGCTCTTAATGTCTTTGTGTAACCTTTTCCCTCCATTATCCTAGGTAGGGAATTCCTAGCGTACACGGATGCCCACAAATCATCGATCCCACTCCCCTCCATGATCTTAAAGCACGCTCCAAGAAAGGACATCGGTTGGTGGAAGCCACCCAGCCTTATATACATGTTCCTAAACTGTGGATGAGTGTCTTGCTTAATTGTGTAGCTTTGTAAGTACAATGGCTGGTCAAATGTTATGGTTGCGCAACACAGTCCTGCCTTTAGGGATTGGAACTGCACATATATCATGGTACTATATACAGCTTCATTTGTTTCAGATCAATACCATCTCCACGAAGCTTTGAAGCGTCAAGCAGCGTTGAAAGCCTTTTATGACTAAGTTTTCTAGAACTGCTGCTATCATGGGAAACATTACATACAACACATGTTTTTTCTTGCGTAGGGTCAGACATAATTGTACTAAACCATTAATTAGCATGAACAATGTGATTTTGACTCTATATATTTATCGTTTTATAATTGAATCGACTTAACTTACTTCAAGTAACATTTTCTAAATTTACCCCGGACTATATATTATTGTAATAGTAAGAATAATAGCGTTAGGAATATTTATATCATTGACTGCATAGTTGCGATCAACATGCTTTCCATATGTGTAACTCTCTCCGTCAGATCTTTAAAAAAACTGGCCATACATTGATGTACCATGTTCTGGAATTCACACTCATGTATCAAATCATATATGGTTGTTATAGAAAGGTTTTACTGATTAATTTTAATTTACATTAGTATGTCTTACAGGTTATTTGACTGGGATCTGTTGTCATATACACAATTGACAATAGCAATTGTCAGTAGGTATAATTTTATAAAATTTTCAACAGATTACCTATTTATGCTAAATATTTTCGTTCCCTAACTTCAAAGGGTTAAAAATCAGGTTTCCCCAAGTGTGAATTTGTGAGAATTTCTTGTGTGGACTCTGGACAGTCATGAACAGTGTTTGGAACACAAAATCGTCTGTTGTACACAATGTCCGGGTTAGCCTATATTTCTGTTGATTTCTACTGGACTAATGGTAGATTTGCTTGTTTTGAAACATATGGAAAAATTGATTGGTGAGACGTGTTGTAAAAAGATAGATACTAAATTTGGCAGATATCCTCCTTTTGGTAACATTCCTTGTTCTTGACATTATGAAAATGGCCTTAGCTCTGGTCCGTGTTAGGGCTTTGTGAGTATTGGACAAATTTGAAAGAATATTAATTTTGTGTTATTTAGGCGTGAATTTGACCGACATTTGGTGGGTGGATACGGTTTATCATCATGATATTAATCTTACACAAGAACACATATATATCAACCGTAGTACGCTGTTATAGCCCGTCATAGATATTTAAAATGATAATAATTATTTTTGGTGGATTTCCACAAACTTTGTGATGGTGGGAGTTGGGTGAGGTGGGTGTACAGGTGGGCTCCGTAGCTTAAGTTCTGCACACATATCAGTGATTTGGTGGATATTTGAAATACGTATAATTTTGTTATTCTAGCCAGATTTTCCATAAACCCCGTGCTTGTGTATATGTTGGCATCATAGCACACGATTGTGGCACCATTCACAATTTGCTGACGGATTAAAAGAAAATTTGACAGATAATTATCTTTTTGGTGATATTTGTTGTCAAAAGATGCATCCAATCTGCCACTCAAGTAGATGGCGTTATAATGAATTACGTCACACGTAGGCTTAAAAGGTTTAATGAATGACATGTCCGTCATAAACTTTTAAAATGTGTACGAATTGAATGCCTTTACTACATAATCACCATTATGGTGAATATTCGAAATTAATTTGACTGGTTGCCATAGGCAGCAACGGCACACATTTAAATTAATATCAAATTGTTCAACAACGTATATGTATAGTTACCTTGATATTTGGATTCTAAGATGTAGGGGGACGATCGATCCCAACACGTGCAAAGCATGTGCGGAGTCTAACCAAAATGTGCATTCCTCTATTACCGATGAGTAATTACATAATGGGGACCTGATATGCCACTCATGTATCCACCCTCATAGTCAAATGAATCACTTATTAGTTGACGTCACGAGCAAAGGGGTGTAAGTCAGCCAGGCAAATGGCAAAAGTATATGTTACGAAAATTTCTGAATTGTCTATTTATTGTTGGATTCTCAAATTAATAAACATTATGTCCATCCCACGGTGTATGTAGTTAGTACTCAACACTCACGCTGCCATGTGATTGTTCTATCAATGAGACTGTGACATGGCTCATGTAGCTCGCCGGGTAGTGTCGGGCCGTTCCGGTGTGTAGTGTCGACTCACCATGTCGCATGTACACGACGAGTGATGACGTTGGCTAGCTCTCGGTCTCGTGGTTACGGATGCCCTGCGATACTGCCCTATGGGTAACAAAGACCGGCTCCTAAGGCCGGTGGAACTCAATCGCTCCAGTGGGGCCGTGCGACCATCATCGCGAACATTAAACACAACAGTCTCATCCCGATAGTTTGTGTCACTGGTATGCCTGTCCATAGCAATTTCGTGATCTATGGACTTACAATATTTGATTGGTGACCTAAAAATTAAGTCTCTGCAATAGTTTCACCTAAACAGACCGTCCAGTATGCTAGATAAAAATGAGCATACGAAAATACAAGACATGGAGACAGCCTGATGAACTTTTAAATGCGGGACTCCTGGAGGTACCACACAGACTCGTAGGTCCGCAGAGGTATCCCCGCAAGGGCGTCTCCCGCACACGAGATTACTAATTAACTTAACATAAGCTATTATACCTCTAAGCTGAAAGGAAAGAAAATTATCTTTCATAGTGTCGAAAAGCTATATGCCTCACGCGGGCACTACTCATGGTGCTAGTTTTGGGGTGAGAAGTAGTAGCCTCACGCGGGCCGTCATCACTGAATCCTTGCGAGAGGCAAGTGCCTCGCGTGGGCCTCCGTCACCGAGAGTATTGGCCAGAAAGGGCCCATTCTAATATTCAACCAAGATGCTATAAAGAAAAGACCATACCTAGTGAAATTATGACTATAATTTTGCGTGCTGTTTTACGTGAAGATGGGACGAGTGATTCCCGACGGATTCCCACGCTACCATCTTATGTAGTTTCAAGTATGCTGAATTAGTAGTTGCCGCTTTTATTTTTGCGGGCCTTCTTCTATGCCTAACCTAACATTTAGATTTTAGAGACAATAACTATTTTAGGCCGCAAATGGCGGGCGCCTACCTAGCTTTAGATACGGCTGTCATTGAGAACGGATGTCCTAAGACATCAATACTGAAGACAGCACGCATACGTGTTATTTCGTAAGATCTCCGAGCTGGGTGAGAATCCGGATATGTTGCTCCATAACCACATACAACTTCACAGAACATTGGTTACTTTTCACATAAGCAAATTTATGCAACTGATCTACCGTTGCGGTGGGGATAAGAGAGACGAATACCCACAGTGAATGTCCTTCCCATGAGGGCGTGGCAGATCCTAACATCATGCCCAGACAATCTTACATAATTCGGTGAGAAAGCGTATCTCGCCCGTCACCAGGTCCTATGGAGCTATCTTTTTAACCTGATGTTAGGTTTAAATGCAGGTTGCCCAGTTATGCACTGCGGTGCGGGGGATTTGTCTAGCAGATGAAAAAGAAAATAATAATTAAAATATGTTTTCGCAGTGCTTCCTATATTGGCAAGGAGAACGAACTACTAGGTATCCGAAGATACACGGGAAATGTATGTGACACCACACCCTGGCTATCACCGCTCGGAAACCCCAATAGTTTCCAAGGGTTGGATCACTACATGGTGCAGATAGGGACATCCAAACTATTAAGAAGCCATAAGGCTTAGTGAAACATGAAGAGAGACAATAACTTATAATTAAGAGGCCCAATAGGTATGTTGGCCAATTTTACACAACCTTGCCGGAGTGCGGGGCTAGATTATCGCAACTACCGGAAAGGAGGCGTACACTATGTGTCTCTTGATGAAGAAATTGTCTCTAATCATATTAAACCTATCGAGCTGAATAGAAAGGCTTTTTAGTCAGCAGCATGCCTGGCTAAACAGAGTTATAGCATGGACAGCGACCTCAGTGAAAAATTCTTGGTGGCGGGAGAAAGGGATGCATATATAAATGTTGCTGTCTAGTGTTTCCTACGTGCACTGCTGTCCTACATTTTCTACAAATAAACAAAACATATGAACGAATGGCTACTCACCAGATATAAGACTAACCGGTACAAATAATACAGTGCGAAATGATTATAAGAATAATATATGAAATACAGGTAGGCAGACCTACTGCAGTGCGGTTAGTAAAAAAACCACCTTACAGTAAAATAAGAATAATTATAAACAAATAAAGAAATTATAACTAGCTGTCCTAAGACCATTACGGTTCCTTTTAGTCATCGGGACCGTTTACACAAATAAAGTATAATAACTACAAATGTAACTAACGGAATAATTAAGATGTTCAGTATAGTTACTTGAATAGTCGGTAGCCATTCTTAATGATGGGCTATCGTGTTACTGAAATTGATACGTCACCCTTGGTGTGACGTGAGTTGACGCGTTCTCTGGAAGCTGGAAACTTCCCGCATGTCGGTTCCCGCAAACAGGATTCCCGTATGCAGTCTAGGACGGGAGCGGATCGAACTCAGGACGGTAATCACAATATAAGCATGTCTACCGAGCAGTCAGTAAGTGATACAATAACATTACTGCTAGGAAGAAAGCTCCCGTACACCGATTATATGGATGGAAGTTAAGAACAACCCGTTCATAAGCGGGGGTTGTTGAATACGGATGAAGATACATAACTAAGCTTGCGGTGCGGGGTACGTCAATTAGCTCTAAAGCCATACTATGGGAAGGTTGAATAACCACATTTTGGCGTGGTCGGCAGATCCGGCGAGTCATCCACCAAAGAACATCACTGCCTCTACACCTGTAGACTCACATATTTGGGCCGGGAAAGACCTCACCGCAAGTTTGTGTTCTGAGTTAGTTCTTGATTTAGTCATGAACAATATTCAAAAGTTCCAAAAATGCTCCCGAACAATCGGGAGATACAAAATTGCTTTAGGTACAGTGGGTTGGGTTGCTGTTGCTGGCTACGGGAGAGAAACTTCCGGAGACAGAAGTAATATGCTTAATGCCTGTCTCGCTTATAGTAGCTGCATACAGTCCAACCTGTTCGGCCCCTGTCCGAGGATGCTCTCGAGTTCTGGATTTCATCTCCTTTTATACTACTCATGATGTCATAGGCGCAGGCTTCAACCAATCATCAGTCGAGCAATAGCCAATCAGAGTGTAGCTAATAATGACACAGTCGAATGTTCTAGAACATTCTAGAATGTCTGCGCACACGTGGTTACGTACGTCATGGCAATATTTTGAAGATAATCAAAGGGGTTTTCCGTGGATAACTCAGCCATTTCAGCATTAATGAACTTAATCGTTTTTACGACGCGATCTCTCCCATAGGCTCATACACGCGTATAGCTCTACCCAGGTGGGCGTGTTCAGGGAAAGAATCCAGGATGTGTGGCGCGTACCCAGCTTAGCTGGTATGGCTGGCACCTGACCGATCGATCCGAACTACACCCCCCCCCCCCTCCTCCTAGTTTGACATCCATAGCAAACGATCACGCATCACGGATCGACGCACGGACGCATGCTAGGTGGGAATTATAGACTTCCCGGGTAGGTGCGTGGCCGGAGAGGAGTAGTGACGCAATAGACGCGTATTCAAGAGACAGAGCGCATACAGGTTCCAAAGAGGAGAGGGAAGGCATACTTTTAGTTTTGATTTTTGACCTGGAATTATTTTTCCAGGTCTTTCTTTTTTTTTTATTATCAATATTTTAACTTTATTTAGTCAATGATTCCCTAAACAATAGCTAGCATGGGTGGTCTCTTTGGGTGCAGATAATTAGTATCTCCGCAGAGAACACCCACGCTCCAACGTACCACAATTTATGTTAAGATATATAATAATATATAAAATATATGTATATATAAATATATAATTTTCACGTAACATACCCGTACTGGGTATTTAAAATGTTACTACTGAATTACTTGTGCACACCAGGTAAATAAAGGTGTACGCAACACGTATCTTGATTAATAAAAATATTTGCGGCCCGTTATCGCGGGTCCACAACGGGCAGCTCTCGCTGACCCCATAGCCATCCTGACATCTAAGACAGGAAGAAAAATAATAAGAAAAATAGAATATAATAATAACCCAAAAAGTTAGATTAGCAGCACGCTGTGCTAGTCACGCATTTGGGCGGCTCTTTTGTTTAAAGCGTTTGATCCAATTTACTGGAAATAGCAGTAAAAGTCACGTGGCCCTTAGAAACACGTGGTTGATCGGAAACATATGTGCTGTTTATGGCGATGGCCGAAATACTGTTGCTGAAGTGTAGTCTTTGTAGATGCGAGAAATGGAAATATATGTTATATCATGAATCTTTATAAAATAATGTCCCTAGTTGCTCGGGTTCTTAAACATGCGTCTTTGTACTTGTCTGTAATAGGTAGTTCTCAGCCCGTGTCGATCATCGACTGGAATGCAGGTAAGATAATTTTTGGAAATTCTCTTTGTAAGTATACTGTTAGATTTGTGATGCCGCTTTATCGGCCCATGCGCTAATGATCTATAGCATGGTAGAGCAGTTGTGTTCTTAATCAAAAATATAACAGTAAAGCTGTAGGTAATTTGATGTGTGGTTTAAACAGATCTATTCAGGCGGGGTATCAAAGTTACTGATCCCGACAAGATAGCTGTGTTTTCAGAGCGGGAGGGCTGCCAAGCATTCTCCTCAATGGGTAGAACGAGCTCCATCCCCGCCTAGACCGGACACATTAATACCACTTAATAATGGTTAAATTACAATACAGCTCGGAAGTGAGTGCGCACATCATTGCGATTTACAATGCTGTCATTTGGAGATTGTGAATACAGTCAACCCGAGTGTCTATGTTTCTGACATGTTGGTGGTTTGAGTTTGATACGCGTGGCTGGTTATCTGTGGATGATACTTGCGCTGTGGTGCAGGTGACGTTTTTATTGCCGCAATATGTGGGGGTGGGGTGGGGGGGGCGTGATGTCAACTTTATCAAACGTTGCTGGTATTTCGCTCTGTAATGGCCGAGCCCATGGGCGGGACAGAGTTACTTTAGACCGCAGATGACCTGTCGGATGCTGTCGTAACTTTGATCAATCCATTATCGAATTCAACCTTTCGGTAGCAAAATACTACTCGTAACTGACGACAATGCAGACATTTTGCTCTCTTAATAATATTGACTGTTGTTACGTGTAAATGATGTATGTAGTTTTGGCTGTTCCCGTACGACGTCGCGGGAGAGGAGAGGAAAGGTTTTGGATGTTTCTCCCATGACGCATACTGTAGATGGCTGTGGTACAATCCTTCTATCTACATGATCAGTTCTCCCGTAAATAGATAGGAGGGGTGTGCGGGAGAATTGTTGGCTGTTGTTTGTTGACGATAATGTTGTTGTTAGGAGGTCTGGGCTGCTGTATGCTGCTAATGTTAGGCGAAGTGGGCGCATTCCAGTTTTCCAGGCTGGTGAACGCCGAGCCTGCTGTTATTGCGGGAGATGGGGGGTTGCGGGAGATATTATTTCTCCCTCATCTTTTGCGGGTGGAACTGTTGCGGGAGTTTTTATGTCTCTACTGGGAATAATTTAACACTGATATGGGCTGCTAAACGATGTTGTTGCTGGTGTTGAATATCTCTGTTACGCTGAGTATAACCGAGTATGTATTTGATGTACGCGCAATGATGAATTGACGAATCCAGCCCTGAGGGCAAGTGTGTTCTGTATGTGACTGACGTTCTGTCTGTGGTGTGGTGTCCTGACTGCTCATGGGGGAGTATGGTAGGCCGTATGGAGATGGTGGCCTTTGGATAGGGGGATGTGGTCATCTCCCATTACATGGCGGTTGGTGTCTTGTCGTAGTTTTTAGACACCGGGAAAATTCAAGCTGAGAGTCTGCTGAACAGGCTGCTTCCCTGCCCACCATGGGGGTATTGTTGGTCGGTGCAGTGCGGGATGCCACCTCCGCTGTAGTAGCAGTCTCTCTCATATCTGAAGATTGATGGTCAACAGACGATGAGTGGGGTGTGAAATGGACTGGGTCGGTGATGTCCGAACTTGGTGCATAGATGAGGGACGGCAATTGGAGCTGGGGCGTGGGTGCGGTATTGGATAGGGGTTCCGCTTGGGTGGAGATTGGTTTGGCGATTTTGGGGCGTGGTCGGGTACACCTCATTGTACGGTTTCGCGGTTCTAGACACGCCAAGGCTTCATCTAGCCTCTTCACGTCCATGCTATTCATTACATGTTCCACCCCACAGGAAGCATGGCTTGTGTCAGCCTCATCTTCCGTGTGTGGTAACTCTATAATGGGGGGCATAGCATGAAGTGGGTGGGAGTGGGAAGCGATCGGGGGAACAGCTTTTCCATCCGGTCACTTGGACAACACAAACAAAAAGTTCTTCAGATACGGCTTCCCAGATCGAGTAGACCCGTGCTGGGGAAGGAGAGGGCGAGTACATATCTCATCATCGTCCTCAGCATTAGCTGCTTGTTCACCCGTATTCCGGCTTTGTAGAAGGTGGGTTGAACTGACACCGTAGTGCTCTGTGCTAATCGAGGGAATACTATTTTCCATAGAAATATCTGTCTGGGTCCCGGTGTCACGAGAAACACCCAGCCCGAGCTCTAGTGCTGGGTCGTCACTGACACATGGTTTAAGTCGATCGAAGTGGATGACTGAGGTCAGGCCATCCGAAGCACGGATACGGTAGGTCACTTTCGACGTCTTATCTACTACCACATAAGGGCCTTTCCACTGGTAACTCAGTTTACTTGGCACGTTTGCAGACCGCCGTGAATCGTCTACCCAAACCATCCTTCCTGCTTCTTATGGATCTCCATGCACTGTCCGGTCGTGTCATGTCTTTTGCCACCAGTGTGCAGTGGATAAAGTTGCTCTCACTAACTCATGGGCCTGTTCTATATGCTGCCGCAAGAGTTCAACATAGAGAGATGGTGAATTTTTCTCCCCTGGTATCCAGGGAATAGCCAGGTCCAGGAGTTAGGCTAATTCATGGCCTCACATTAACCAAGCAGTGGTATAACCAGTGCTCGAATGTACTGAAGTGCGGTAAGCCATGAGTACATATGGGAGCTGTAGATCCCAATCTCTACAATCGAGGCGTGTTTCTTTAGTAAGCATCTCCGTGAGAGGTCGAGTGAGTCTCTCCACCATCCCGTCACCGCAGGGATGGTACAGAGTCGTCCTTATTTTGACGATATGAAACCATTTGCAGAGCTCTGATATGAGCCGGCTCTCAAAATTGCTTCCTTGATCGGAGTGTAACTCATAAGGCATACTAACCGGCAGAACACATTGCTTGCCAAGACCTCCGCTATGGTAGATGCCTCTTGGTCCAGCAAAGCAAATGCTTCAACCCATTTCGTGAAATAGTCTTGTAATACGAGGATGTATTTATTTCTGTCATCCGTCACATTCAAGGGTCCAAGCACGTCAATGGCCACTCGCTCCCACGGTGCACCAACACTCTTAATTTGGGAGGGTGCGATGTGGTGCTGGCCAACAGTGCATCTTTGGCATGGGATACATTTGGCAACCCATGCCTTGACACTATCGCGAATTCCGATCCAATGGAATCTCGATTTGATATGGGTAACAGACCATTCCATGGCCAGATTCCCGACGTTACGATAACTTTCTAGGACTACCAGAGAGTTATTAATGTAAAGAACATTATTTTGTAAGTGACATTCTTCGAACCATTGGTATTAATATTTAGCCGTGGTGGATAGCGGTGTTACCGATTCCTTGGGAGTACATACCCCCTCCTGGATCCACGCATATATATTTCGTGTCTGCACGTCTGTTGTTTGGTCATGTGCGATTTTCTCTGGATTCCACTCTGTGCACCTCAGCTCGAGGAACTCCAGAGATGGCCGTGTTGACTGTGTCACGGAGGCGGCCTCTTCATGTTCTGCCTCCATACCAACTCTACTGAGGACATCGGCATTCCCGTGCAATTTGCCACGATGGTGAACAAGTTATAGGCCTGCAGGGATTCCAGTCATCTCGCTACCTGGCTCTCTGGGTTTTTAAGGTTTCTAAGTAGTGAGGCATGGTCTGTACGTAATGTGAAGGGGCGCCCATACAGAAAATGCGTGTAGTACTTAATGAAATGTACCACTGCAAGTAGTTCTTGCTTCGTGGTTCCATATCTTCTTTCCGTTTTATTTAGAGTATGTGAACCATATCCCAATACTTGCTCCATTCCATCGTCTGTGACCTGAGATAGAACCGCGCCGATAGTATAAGCTGACGCATCAGTGTCTAAGATGAAATCGAGGTTTGGATTAGGATGAGCTAGAATCGTGGCAGTCATCAAGAGTTCCTTCAGTGCCCTGAAGGAACCTTCACACTCACTCGAATGGTCGATCTTTTCGGTGATCTTATAGAGGGGTGAAGCAATCTCACTGAAATGTTGGATGTAACGTCGATAGTACTGGCATAAGCCAAAAAAACTCTGTGTCTCTGTAGCCATTCTGCTACTGTCTTTGATTTTGATGGCTGAGTTGCCACTCCATCACCAGATATGATGTGTCCCAGGAACTCAACGCTCTGTCTAAAGAGGTTACATTTCTTTGGTTTGAGTTTGAAATTGGTCATGCGGAATCTTGATAGCACTGTGTCCAAATTGATAAGGATCGGCTCAAACGTTTGTCCGAAGACTATTACATCATCAATGTAACAGAGACAGATTTCCCATTGCAGGGTAGTTAGTACCTGCTCAATGAGACATTCACAAGTTCCGGGAGCGTTGCACAAGCCATAGGGTATCTTGCGGAATTGGAAAAGACCATCCCTACAAACGAACGCAGTCTTTTCCATGTCAGCCTCATCCATGGCTACTTGCCAGTAACGGCTAGCCAGGTCAAGGGTACAAAACCACTTGGCTCCGGACAAAGAATCCAAGACCTGATCTATTCGCGGAAGCGGATATGCGTCCTTCACACTAAGATCATTAAGGCGGCGGTAGTCTATGCAAAACCACACGGTTCCATCCTTTTTGCCTGCTAGTACTATTGGGCTGGCCCATGGAGATGCTGAGGGTTCGATAATACTAGTCCGCAACATGTCGCTAACTTGCTGGTGAGCTTCCACTTCTTTAGGAATGGGAAGACGTCGTACCGGTTGACGTACGGAGCGATTATTGCCCATGTCGATGGAGTGTCGCACAAGATGAGTTTCTCCGAGATCCATGTTTCCGGAGGAAAAACTATTACGATATTTGTACAGTAGTTTCCGAATTTCGTGGTTTTGTGATTGTGGTAATCGTACTATGGCATGTAGATATAATTCTTGTAGATATTCGGGTAAATCATCAGTCATTTCCTGTTGTGTGTTGGTAAGTGTGGGTGTTTCCAAAGAGATAGTGTCCGCTGAATGGCTGCAGCATACCCCCGGTTCAAGGGTTGTGGGGTCAGCAGTGCCATTGGACACCCTAAAGGGTATGCGTTCCCTATTAGTGGTGTCTACGATCATACGGGGACTTGTGCATTGAGAGGCGATCATATAATCAGGGTCGAGTTCCAGCATGGCGATGTGTGTGTTGCTTCCTAACTGTGGTGCGGTGGCCCACAAGATTTGCTTCTATCCCGGGTCAACTGTGGCCGTACTGTCTAGTATGATGGCACAGGTCTCGTATAATGAGGATTCAAGTCCAAGAGGTATCCGTCGGCCGTGTATGTCCAGTTTCTGTTGTTTGCACTGAATGATGGCTTCGCTGGCACTGAGAAAATCAGTGGCAAGGAGGGCATTGTTGTGCATAGAGGGTGATAACAACTCGCTGTATAAATTGCATCTCCTCTATTTGAATAACTAGATTAACTACACCGGCTACGGGCACAGCAGCTGCCATAGCCGTTTGTAGATAAGTGTTTGTAGGTTTAAGCGGAGGCTTCTTATGAGGTGGGATGCTCTCATATAAGCGCTTGTTAAATACTGTGATTGAAGCGCCAGTGTCAACAGTGGCACTGGTGGAAACACCGCTAAACAGACAGGCACATTTGCATATTAGTTTGCGGTGTACCTGTGGAAGAGTTTCCAATGATGCCATCTGCGACAATGGTGTCGAACCGGAATCATTCTGTATATAATCAGTCTGTTTCTGAATGGCTTCTTTTAATGTGTTGGATGGCTGAGTGAGGAAGGGGCCAGTCCGCTGGCGTCGCTGCTGTGAGGGCTGTGGTGAAGACGGAGCTGGCGGAAGCAATGATGATGGAGGTGTTGCTGTTTCTGGGTATGCAGTGTGTGTGTAGACAGCGGTGCGAACAGGTTGATTGATAAGCTCCACCTGTGCAACCCATTTCTTGCAATGCTTCATCGGATGTTTTAGTGAAGCACAGAAGAAACAGTGACGCCGCCAGTGGCGTGCGTCTCCCTGTCTACGTCGACGTTTACGAATCCATGAGGCAGAGTTAACCGTTTCTCTTGAATCGCTGCTGTCTGTGGATGCAGGAGATGATGTTGTGTGTGACGGTGTTTTGCATACCACCAATGGACATCGGGAATCCAGTGTCTTGTTGGCGGGATGTGGTGCTTGCAAAAACGTTGTTTCAGCGGAGGTGCTACAACCTACCACAGGCGTTTTACAGAAGAAAGGTTTGTTATGTGCGGACGTAGGGGGGATGGCGGTGCTGCAGATGTGGGAGGCATCGTAGGCATTGCCATATGTGAATCCGTGCGTATAGATGTACGTGTAAAATCTGAAGGTTGTTGGTGATGGTCGGCCACCAGACCTTGTTGTATGGGGGCCGCAGTTGAGCTGTGTAGTGAATACGGGCACCGAGGTGACTCTCCAATTGGTGCCCTTAGGAGTTTGCCGGCTTCTCAGGTTGCGGAGTTCTGCGGTCGGGGCAGGTGTTGTCCACGGAGGTCAGTTAGGACCACTTGTACCTTTTGGTCTTCCCGGTGTGGTTCACTGTCCCCGCCATGGAGGACGGACCCCCAGTTCCCCACACAGGATGCAGCCTAGTCTAGGTACCTTTCCGTATATGCCTGAGATAAAGACCTGCCCATGTTAGGGGGACATAATCCGGGACAGAGTCAAGGCGCACACTGATGACTCCCAAGCCGAGCGGACACAGTACTGGACGCCAATCAAGGTCGTAGATCGCTCTTTGACGTCATTTTAGCTGAGAGGCCCTGCGCAGATCGTACTAGACAGGTCATCCACCCCATCGGTACTTGGGCCCCAGACTGCTCCACCCGTCCGGCAAATGACAGGTTACACCACTTTTCATGACCTCTGATCACAAGTGGCATGACTTGCAATACGAGCGCTTGCCATGGCTTGACTGTACATTGAGCCATCTTGATCACACAGATAAACTGACACTCAGGGGCACCCGACGGTCTGATCCGTACCTATCTGCCAACAGAATATGAACTTTGACCGTTTTCCCCGGCCTTGCCTGCAGGGCACCTCCAACGGCCATCGACAAATCTGCCAGAGGCTTACATTGCCCTGGGTGTGGACTGTCATCCACATACCACGCATGTCCACTTATGAGATTGGATGAACCAAAAATCTCAGCAGTCCGAACAATGCGCCAACTAGACAGTACCACAGTAGGATTTTAATTCATCCTTCATTAGACACGGAGGCCTTCAGTATCTCCTCTGCACTATAGGAGGTTGTTTCTTTCACGTGTCCACTGACACTCGCAGGCCCACTGCCGTCCATTCGTTCCTGCGTGTTGCTGTTATTGTTATTGTTGCGCTGGTTCCCGTGCCCCGGGACTCCGTTGTGGCCTCCTCTGTGGCCACGGCCCTTCCTCTAGGTGCTTGATTCTGATTTTAATTTTGAGAAGTTGTCTGTGGTGGTGATTGTGCTGTAGTTCTAGATGCTGTTGATGTGGTGTGAGCGTTGGTCGATGTGGCGACTACTGCACCATCTAACTCGTTGATAGGGTGGACTTGGTGTCGGTTCGTTTTTCTCCTGCTCCAGAAAATTTTCTGTGCGGACTGCAGTGGCCGTCAATTCTGCCAAACTTCCGTGGTCGGCAAGGAAGAGTTTTTCTTTAAGAGCGGACTCCCCCCCCCCCCTCAATGCATCGATGAACGCAAGTTCAGGTAGAGCTTCTCCCGCGCATTGTCGGAGAATTTTAAGCTGTAACCGGTTCGTTTCTCTGAGAGCTGTGTCGCCAAATCATTCTGACAGTGCTCATTCCATTTGGGTGTAGGTGAGCGTGTAATCAGTCCCGAGATCCGCGCGAACTTGAAGGGCTTTTCCGGAAAGCTTCGCGGCGAGATATTCACCCATTTGCTGGTCCTTCCAGTGGTTAGTCCAACTTATGATTTCGAACTGTATTTTGTAATTGGCCCAGTCACTCTTCCCGCTAAATTCGGGAGGGAGAATGACTCGGCCAAGACCACGGGAAGAATGAAGTGGTTGAAATCTGGGTGGTGGTGGTATTCGGGAGACTGACGAGAACGTTGATGCTGTTCGTCGTGTGGGTGGTGGTGGTGTTGGTGTTTCCCGTCGATGCCGATGCCGAGGAGCGAGAACGTGCGTACTCCAATCCAGTGAGGTCCGCCCTTGTAGACCCACAAACTGGCAAGGGTCTATGGACGGGAGGCGGAATATTGTGAAGATTGCGTGGACGTTCTTCATGTGGTGAAGACTGATATTCCTCATATGACGGTGGTTCAGTCGGCTGATGGTCATGATGTGTGGCATGATTGATGTACTGATGAAAAGGTGGTGCCGATTCCTGCCGATCATGTCATGGCATTCCCCTAGAATAGGAGGATATATTTAATGGGGGCGGTGCTGGAGGTTGTCTAGCATATGGATCATTACCCTGCCATACAGTTTCCGTAGATGGCATGGGTGATTGATAGTGGTATGAAGGATAGTAGCTATGCCCATAATTGGGTCATTGTCATGATCGTCCACGATCCGCCCCTGATGGAGTTGGCCTATCGTGGATGTCTGATATAATTCGACATTATGTTCCCACCTGTGAGGCATCCCGGAAGGTCCCCTCACTGATGGGCGAAAACAGGTGGTATTGCGGGGTTGTTGATCCCGCGTGTTGTGAAGTTCTGGCATAGTCAGTGAGCATTCGAGCATGGTGCCCATGATATGATGCTACCTCTTGATCGAGGGAGTCATCGCTGAATGGCGTAACTACACTGAGTTCGCTATATGGAGTAGGCGTGAGTTGGCTGCGGGTTGTTGTTGTTCTTTGAGCCCCACATCAGGCACCACTTGTAGCTCGCAGGGTAGTGTCAGGCCATTCCGGTGTCTGGTGTCGACTCACCGTGTTGCATGTGCACGACGAGTGATGACGCTGGTTAGCTTCCGGTCTCGGGGTTATGGATCCCATTCGATACTGCCCTATGGGTTACAAAGACCAGCTGCTAAGGCAGTGGAACTCAATCGTTCCGGTGGGGCCGTGCGACCATATATCACGAGATTGCTATGGACAGGCATACCGGTGACTCAAACTCTTGGGATGAGACTGTTGTGTTTAATGTTCGCGGTGACGGTCGCACGACCCCACCGGAATGATTGAGTTCCACCGGCCTTAGGAGCCAGTCTTTGTTACCCGTAGGGTAGTATCGAACGTGATCCGTAACCCCGAGACCGGAAGCTAACCAGCAACATCACTCGTCATGCACATGCAATGCGGCAAGTCGACACCAGACATCGGAATGGCCCGACACTAACCCGCGAGCTACACTCATGGGGTATCACCCATGGGTATCCATCAGTTAAATCACTTCAAAAATGTCTAAGGAATCACGGAACGAACATGTGTTCATATATGTGACAGACATACGAAAATTCAGATCAGATAAGCTGTTGAATATTTTGAAACTAATTTGATTTGGTGCTGTTGCTGCCAGTGTAGGCAGCAACAGCGCCCAGTCTAATTAGTCTCAAAATATTCAACAACAAGTTTAGTAAATAATAAATACACACAATTCGTACAAGTTGACGGACTATTAAGCGTTTATGGCGGACTTAATTACGTCATTCATGACGTCTGTGGTCATTCTAGAGACGAGAAGGTTGCATGACTGATGGGTTATTACCCATGTGTACCACCGCATAACTCATCGGTTAAATCATGTCAGAGATGTCTAAGGCATCACTGAACGAGCATGCTTTCATAGTATATGAGTGTGGTAGATATACAGAAAAGTCCAGTTCAGTGAGTTTACATCAGTGTGTGTGAAAGCATTCGTGCGTCAGTTGGGATTTGTCAGGCATAGGCGACCAACTTCCGAAAAATTAGTTCTGACGAGCACGAGAGCTCGCGGCGTGCCCTTCTCGGACATAATACGCAAGCGCGTGATTTGTCTCTTCCAGATTTTTGCACATGTGAGCATGCAGAAACGCACACAAATCATTAATTTAAACCATAACTTATCAGTTAATGTTGTTATATTTATATGTAAATAAATCATATGGCTATTTCGACTAACTGGGATGACTTGAATGCCGTAGAAATTGCACTAAGCTGTCGGTAACATATTAATTAATTCATGAATTTTGCTAATTCGACAAAAATAAACCGGATATTTGACAGGATGTCCGGAAATCCGGAGGCTGACCCAAATTTGTTTTCCGGATAAATCGGGAGAGATGGTCGCCCTGCAGGGATATCAATATTTTGGAAGATTCGTCTAGTTTATTAGGATCATTTTCAATATATCAGGCGGATAGACGACTGGGTTTTTTTAATGTATACATGCAGAGAGCAGTGTCCGTGTGAGGGGAGGCATGTTATGGCCTTTCCTGGGACAGCGATGTCCACGTGTTGATTTGAATATAATGACAAGCTACATTAACGATAATGACTTCATGATTAAAGCAGTGAAATCTCATGCAAAGTCATCTTCTAAACTACATAGGCTTGTCCAGTGGGTATATGGAATAAAGAGGTATAATTTGGAGTGCGGCGTAAATGTTTAGTTTTTACATTGGAACTAATAGTAACATATTCATCCATCACAAACGTTTTTAACACTTTAATGGCCAAATTTAGTAAAAAATCAAATTATTTGCGTATTAAATACCCATTGTGCAGGCCACGCGAATACTATTTTTAAGGAGTTTCCATAGAATACTATTTTTACAGATTTTTCATTGACATAACTGGCTGAGTTATCGAGCCAATTATTCTAGTGGCACATTTCAAAAATAGTTTTCGCCTGGCCTGCAAAGTGACAATACTCAAGCCTACGGTAGATGCCGGATTTAACCATCTTCGTCATGAAATGGTTAACAGATTTTCGACAAAGGTCTCGTTAAAGTCAAAGGTATATGTACCTACTACTAATGTGGTGAAGATGATGTTTTGTCGAAATCATATCCCAGCATAGTCCAGAACACTGATAATGCATGCTCCTGGGCCGGTAATGAGTGTCTACATTACCAAATGATTGCAGAGTGCAATAGGACATTTACATTTAGCCGCACCTCCTGGGAGTGTGGTTGGATGTGGGTGTGTCTAAAGGTCAACGCGCGGAACGTGGGGAATACGATGATGCGTCATCGACCGAACAATCTAGTTTTGTAACCATTTAATGGTTTAATTTGTTCAGTGATATCAAAATATGTGCTTATTGAAAGTCCATTTGAAGGCCAAGAGATGACTATTTTTGAAAATGCATAGCTTGAATGACTGGCTTGGTTATCAATTTTCAAAAATACTCCTCTCTTGCCCTTCGAATGCACATTCCGTATGGTCACTTGGCCATGAAAGTGTTAAGTAAAATATAATTGAGGAGTTTATAGACTTCGTGGATTTTCACAGTCTTTATTTTCATTATTTCAGGCAGTGATGCGGATGCATTGCTGCTGGACTTGTTTGCAAGAAAAAGATTCCAGTTTCTATTGTACCTGATGTCGGTAGGCATTTTTTACCATCGTCCATATATGGAATCGAGACAGTGGTCTGCCAAATGAGGATCTAGGGCCAGAATAATTCCGATACATGTCGAGCTCTCGGACAAGCATGTATGGAGAAAATGACCACACCCGACTCGCTTCGACTTTTCTGTCGTGACAAGATCCGGCAGAGATTATTTCACGCTTCAGACAGGCTTGATATATTGTCAGTCATGCATAATATGCCGGAGATCCCATCATCTCTGAAATCATTTCTCTGTCTTGAGGGACTCGATGGTGAAGAAATCTGACGATGCGTAAGCGAATGATAGCAATGTCTTCAGGTAATAAGCAAGATTGTATGTGAAGATAGTATTAATTTTATTAATTGGTATGGTCTTGATGTTAATAATTATTATGACATGATAGTGATTATGTTTCGTGAATATGAAATGACGTCACATCATTTGTTGTCTTCGCAAGCGCGTTCTAATATAGGAATATCTGCTTCAATCAAGCAGACATAACATATAATCTTCCCTAATCTAATATACGTGACAAAGCTGATGATGATGATGATGATGATGATGATGATGATGATGATGATGATGATGATGATGATGATGATGATGATGATGACGACGACGGCGAAGACCACGACAGCGACTATTTTTTTTATCACAGTCGTCGTCCTCTTCAATATTATGTAATTGATGAAGATAATGATGATATGATAATGAATATAAAATGTTGACACTGCTGATGATATTGATGGAAATGGTGGACACTATGAAATGACAATAATTGTTGATGATAACAATGACTATATTCTGTTAACGTATTTATTAGTATAGTTTAATATTATTATATTAATGGTAAACTAGTATCCGACATGCGATTGTTAAAATCGTTGAAGCACTACAAGACAAAGTATCCCAAAGTGGAAGACTAAATTCATTCATTCATTCATTCATTCATTCATTCATTCATTCATTCATTCATTCATTCATGTAAATAAGTTTTTCCGCTTGGCTTAGTCATGCCAACAATGGCCCTTTCCATTTTTAATTATGCACCGCCCATCACTAGCTAAGCTCCACCCACACCTCGCCGTGTTGGGATTGATCGATCCCCAAATGCCGCAGCTATCAATTTCCTGAAAACTACACAGGGATGCTGTTGAATATTGTGTAACTAATTTGACAGAATATTTATTAAATAGTAAAAGCAAACAATTTGTACAACAACGCATAGACCGTCTTCAAATATGCGTTCGTGACGTACTTATCGACGCCATTCATGACGTAATTCATTATGATGTCATTCTGCACATCGCGCAGTTCAGTATGACGTCAGATGATGGGTGGGTACTATGGAAAGGTGAATTGGCTGATACTCTATAGCCATTGGCCGCTGATTGAGGAATCGGGATTATCGATCAATCATATGACGTTATAATTAACTACGTCATATGTAGGCTGACGTCATAATAAATTACGTCATCAATGATGCGATTTATTCTGTCTTAAATCCTTAATATTCCGTCAAGTTGTACGAATTGCATGTCTATACTATTTAATAAACATCCTGTTGAATATTTTGAAATTAATTTGACTGGACGCTGTTGCTGGCATAGGCAGTAACAGCACCCAGTCAAACTGCTTTCAAAATAGTCAATGGCTTACATGTATACCTTTCTGAAAATTAAGATACAGACAGTTCAGGGATCAATCGATCCCAACATGCGCAAAGCGTATGTGGAGCGTACCTAGAAATCGGCGCAGCGTAGCCAAAACTGGACCCGCCTTTACCCAAGCGCACCTATGATCTTACGTGTTGGAATCGATTTGAAACTTTGAAACCTAAATTTAAACTTATATAATTTTAGAGGCTTAAATTGCGTGCTTAGGTGTAAGGAAACGAAACAAATCTTAGCATAAGACGATTTCATTAAGCATAAATTAATATGACTTTTAAGTTGTCTAATTGAATTAGAGGCACGAGTCCGTACTTCAGATTCACAACACATCCTACGAATTTAATTTAAATGGAATGAAATTATCATATGTTAAGTTTTATTTCGTTTCATTACATTGAGATACACAATTTAAGCCTCTAAAAGAATTACAATTTCAGAAAAAAGTATTTTCAAGCATTTTGCTCTGAATATTCACCTTTAATTATTAGTGTGGGAACGTTTTAGTATCAACCAATTGATGAATCCAGTTTTAGGTGTGTCTCGCCTGTCTCTAGCTAAGCTCTACCCACAATTTCTTCCGTGTTGGATCGATCGATCCATGAACTCCCTGACTATCAATTTCCGGGAAAACATACGGAGTAAACGGTTAAGTAATGTGGAACCAATTTTACTGGGTGCTGTTTCTGGCCTATGACAGCAACAGCGCCCAGTCAAATTAGTTTCAAATTACTCAAAAACATATTTATAAGTTAGTAACGACATACAATTCCACTCCACTTAGTCCTTCATCAATTAAGCATTTGTGACGAACTTAGTTACGTAATTTATGACGCAATCGACTATGACGTCATCATACACGTCAGGTAGTTGATTATGACGTCATATGTTTGATGGATAAACTGGAACCTCCATTACACAACTTTTGTCATGATCCAGAACATCCGAAAAAATGTGTACAACGTACCAATAAAACTGGAGGGTGCGGTTGAGTTGCACACCCTGTGTTCTCGTGTTATTTATCCCGTATATTCCTTCAACACAGCATGTTATTTGAATAAAATGGGCGTATATTGTAAAAATGTTTGTGTTTCTAAGTATCTTTGCTGGACTATACATCGGACTACATTGATTATTTTTTGTATATTAACCGTTAGCAAATGCAGGCCAAAAATTATCTTGCGTGCGTGTGCGCGTTCTTTCTTGCGTGTTTGCTTGTTTGCTTGCTCGCTCGCTTGCTTAGTTATTTATTTATTTATTTATTTGTTTATGTATTTAAATTCCTTATCATACACGTCTCAGTGCCTAATCTGTCTCAAAATGATGTGATATTTAAAGGGGGAAACAAACGAGAATTAGATTTCAATAAAAAGTTGAGTTAATGTTATAGTTTGTTGCTTACCGCCATTTTGTTTCCATAATCAATAATGAGTGATGTCATGTGGGGCAATTGCAATGCATTCTTTATTATATAATAATTATCATGTAAACTATTTTGAAATTAATTTGGCTGGAAATTGTTGCTGCCTAAGGTACATTTCATGTACGACTGCGTTTACACCACAGTGCCAAACGACAAATGGCACGTCTTTGATTGATAAGCCTATACACCAAGGCAGACAGGATGGAGTTATCTGATTGATTGAAAATAAATCATGGGAGCCTTCATAGACTTGAGAAATGTATCAACTGTTAACGAATAAACTCTGAATATTAGCTTTAAAAGTCGTGTTTAATTTATGTGTGACGCGCTGGGTTACATGAATAGCAGGTATGAACAGGCGGGTTCTTCATTTAATCAGTCAATTATCAAGTTTAAGTTTAATTTCAAACAACATATGTGCGTAATATAGAATTTTGATTATAAAAATTCTTAAAACTGTCAACATATTTGAACTGGATCGAAATTTTCAATTTCTTAATATCCAATATCGGGTACCCGGGTACCCGGTTTTTGGTTCATTTTAAATGTGTTTGAAACCAACATGAGAACAGTTCCCTGATAAAGAGACACCAATTAAAATCTACTCGAATACCTCGAAATTACTCGGAATCAGCGACCATAGAATGGTCCTCTCCAGCTTTAGCTATGCAGCGCCCATCACTATATCTAAGCTCCACCAGCACCTCGTCCGTATTGGGATCGATCGATCTCTGAACTCCAAAAATATCACTTTCCAGAGAACTACGGGTAAGCTGTTAAATATTTTGAAAGTAATTTGACTGGTTGCTATTACTGCCTATGGCCGAAACATCGTCCAGTCAAATTAGTTTCAAAATATTCAACAGAATGTGTATTAAAGTGTCGGAGTATTAAGCGCTAAAGACGGGCTATTTCGAATCATTCATGGCGTCATGATTATGACGTCAGCATACACCTCGCGAAATTGTTTATGGCGTCATATGATGGATTGGGAAAAGTCCATTCCTCTGTGCGTCAGAACCCCACACCCGTGAAAAGCTCATAGGAATAGTAGGAGCTTGTCCTGTGGCGTTGGTCCGGTGTAAGCATTTGCGGGATATGATGATAGGTGCTGTCGCCAGTTGTAGGTTCGATCACCTGCCAATTCGAAAACCTTGGTTATTCAAGTTATCAGGTACCCGTTTATCGGTTCGTTCCAAATCTGATCGAAACCAAACCATGCACATAGTTCCCTGACAGTTCAAAGAAAATTACTCGATATATAAAGTAAGATTCAAGATATCCTTTTTGCGAACAAAATGACCCGATATTTCATGTCACGAGGAGCGTATGATGACCTAATGGCGGAATCAGATCTGACGTCATAATTAAATACGTCACGTGTTAGCTGACCTCACAAACCTTAGTGACGTAGCTCTGCCACGAAAATCGAAAAGTCTGTCCCTAAAGTGTATGAATTAAATGTCTTTGATGAATTTTCAATCTACCAATCATTTTAATGAAAATTTTGAAACTACTTTGTCTGGGACATGTGGATGCCATAGGCATCCACATCCTCAAGCAAGTCAAATATTCAACATCTTATTTGCATGGCATTCCACAATTGCCATCGCGCGTCGTGGGCGACGCTTAACGCACGACATTAATTCAAACATCGCCGTGCGTCGTGAGCGACGCTTAACGTGCGACATTAATTTAGACGTTGCGTGTATCTGTATTTTTAAAATTCAACTTTTTATCGAAAGGTGATGTCGGGGGCGACGTCGCCCCTTGCGTCGCCCTATTAATGTCGCCTTTTAAAATGGTTTATTGAAGATCGCGATCACGCATGCGCAATATTCCAATTATATTGATTTTGTTGTTGTTGTTAGTAATGCGCACTTAGTTGATGCATGTAGGCCTAGTTAAATCAGCCATACATGTGATACTTAGTCAGTATATCTTCTGTAGGTACCCCGATAAACGGAGGTTAAGTAGCCAGCTATATCTGTAGTAATCATCCAGCCCCATCTGTGAAAGTTAATCAGCCATTGCGGTGTTAAGCAGACAACCATAGCAGTGGTAAGTAGTCAACATGTCACGAGACGTCGCCCATATCATTGGTAACTAGCTAGGCTAGCCTGTGGTAAGGAGCCAGACATGGCAATAGTAATTAGCCAGCCATAGTTTTGTAAGTAGCCAGTCATAGATGTGGCAAGTATCCCGATATACATGTAGTCAATACCCACCACCATTCGTGGAAGGTAATCAGAGATAGCGCTGTTAAGAAGCCAGCCATAGCTATTGTGATTAGCAAAAATAGCTGTGGCAAGTATCTAACTGTAGCCGTGGCAAGGGGCCATTTATAACTCTAGTAATTAGCCATCCAGGGCTGAGGTAATTTACCAATTATAACTATTGTAAGTAGCGAGCGATAGCTGAGGTAAGTAGACATTTTAAGTTGTGAAATGTAGGCGGCCATCGCTGAGGTAATTAGCAGGCCATAGCAGCTGTAGGGACTCAGGCATGTAGGTGGCAATTAACCAGCCATAGCTATGACCTATTTTCCACATATATGTCTGGCTAACTACTACAGGTATAACGGGCTAATCATCACAGCCATGGCTGGATACTTACCTCAGATATATATGGGTACTTACGAAAGCTATGGCTGAGTAATCATCACATCTTTGGCTAACTAATTATTGAATACATGGCTAACCCCATACCGCAGTTCTATCTGACTACATACATCTGCCATGGATGGCTACATTCCATAGCAATAACTGGATAATTACTACAACTATGGCTGGTTAGTTATCATTGATATGGCTAGCTAATTACCACAGCTATGGCTGGATTCTTAAGACTACTATGGCGTATTGCTTTCCTAAGCTATGTCTGGTTACTTACTACAGTTAAGGTTAGCTACTTACCGCATGTGTGGCTATCTCCCTAACACAGCTATAGCTGACTACTTACCACAACAATGCTGTCTAAATATCACTGCTATGGATGAGGAATTGCCACAGCCATGGTTGGCTAATTACTAAAGTTATGGCTGGATACTTACCACCGCTACTGCTAGATGCGTGCCACTGCTATTCTGGCTATTTATTACTGATATTGATGGATGTATTAAGCAGCTATCGCTGGCTTCTTATCAAAGATGTGGCTAGGTCATTACCACAGCTATGCCTTGCTCCTTGAGAATATAGACAGGAAGAGGAGTGCATCCTGGTTAACTTTCTCAAGCAGAAGTCCATAGACAAGGCATCCAGCAAGGTAGCCAACTGAAGTACTAGTGACATTGACAGAACCTTTTTTAATGTTTACTTGGGCAATGTCCAGGATATCTAGGAAAGCTGGGCCAAAAACAGAGAAGTCAAGACCCTGGAAAACACAAAACAAGAAGAATCAGTGACTAAACCCACCCACCGCCACCGCCACCCCCACCCCCCCCCCCCTTCAGTGTATGCCACATTGTAAAGGCATTCGTGGATTTTCTAAATTTTTTCGAATTGTCCGGATTTTTTAAATCATGCTCAAAGCCGTTGAATCCTAGTGTATAGTCAGACCTGTTTTAAGATTTGAGCCAGATCTGACTAGTCATTTCGAAGCTATACACAGATACAGGTGTAGCGCGGTTCGCCCAGTCGGGTACGAACCGACCCAGTTTATCTAGGTACGGAAACGCCTAACCTGGGAGGCTCTGGGCTCGGCCCACTGGGTAGCATAGATAAGTGCATATAACTATATAGTAGAGGCTCGGAATAGCAGAGTCCGTGAGATGGCCCATTGCGTATGCGTGGCCATAAGAGATAGTCTACATACCCGCACACACGTTAGCATGTGGAAAATGGCATCTTATGTATATTTTTTGCATGTTGCTATAATTCATTAAATCAGGTATATCCTCGCTTTTCTTGTTAGGATTCGTTACAAGACTTGAACGAGGAATCCAATAGTGTTTACTGTCTGGAATCGGTTCAGAACTGACTGAGATATCAGAGAATATGCAGTCAATATTTTGAACCTCCCAGTAAAATACATATCGTCATAAGTGCACGCGCTTGGTAGGGTGAATGCCAGCTACTCACCTGGTCAGCACACGATGATTGGTTGAGTCATGCTGGTGTGACGTTACCATTTAGTATAAAATGCGCTCCCGTTTTAATCAAGAACGGTGTGGTCGACTTGTAATCAGCCAGGCGGGGTTCAATTCCTGCTCGAGTGTCAGGCGATCAGCAAACGAGCAATCGGTGGAAACATCGGCAATCTCCTTCACTCCTCGTCCCCTCTCTCCACCCATGTGTATAAATGGGTACGAGTGTAAAAACTGGGGTAATTACCAATACTATACTGAAATAAAACCGGCCTAGATACGGCTTGAATAGGACCTGGAGTCAGGGACTCGATAGACGCCAATAAAACGTACAACTTATTTTATCCAGTACAGCAGATCGGATGTCGGCCCGGTCCGAGTGCGAACGGACACCATTTTGCCTACTGCAAAGAGCTCGCGTTCTGCAATCTACACCGACGTAATTCACTTCAGTAAGGTTCCCCTCAGGACATCCACGTCGCACCCCGCAATCAGGTTTTTGTAGACTCCTGGAAGATATCACCAGGGGTAATAATCTGAATTCAAAAGAAGGCTCCTCACTACCAACAACTTCAGAGGGATGTTCTCTGTGGTGTGGCCCTTTGGCCGCCAGTACCATCCTAACCAGTATGTAGGGCGTGTGGTGTCCTCTGACGTCTCGCAAGATCTGGCATATGTATGATTACTGTCTTCTGCGGCTGCAGTAGTAGAAACATCCTACAGCTGCAATCAGTCCTTCTATGCTTTTGCCCACTGTGTCTTGTCCTCAGCCAAAATCCTTAGCCTTCCTACGTCCATTCTTGTCTTGGGTGTACCGAATCCTGCTTTGTTGAGGTCAACTCGTCGCACGCTTAGCAGATTTATGCAATGACGTCCTCCCCTGGCTTTGTATATTTTGGCTCTGAGTAGGGCGAATTCCAAGGCTCTCTGTGGTCTGTCTCCTCTGCCATCCTTAGCACATGGCCAAACATGAACCATCTTTGCAGGGCGACTTTTACAGACAGCGTTGACGTATTACACATCTTGTATAGTGCATCGTTCGAGTTTATACTATCTGGCCATCGGTGTCGAGTGCTGGTGCGTAGGTGTTTGTAGTGGCAGGCATCGAGTTTGTCTAAAGCTGCCTTTGGATCTGACCAGCTGTTACAGTTATACAGCATCAAGGGTACGCAGGTTGCATTGTATATACGTAGCCTTTTTATCAAGGGCATCTTTGATCTACGAATCCATAGCTTCCAGAAGGAATGGAAAGCTATGTTCCCCATAACGCAGCGTGCAGCAATGTCAGAAGTACTACAAAACAGTGAGCCCAGGATTTTTCTTTTCCTCCATGGTTCGCCGCCACGAAGTGGGTCGTCATTTTCTTTAGTGTCATGCTTTGTAGATAGGTCTATGTGGGTGAATTCTTTTTTGGATTCATTCATAAAGCGATTCTCTATTTTTAATTTGCTTGCAGCTATTGGGAGAAGTTCGTCAATGGGTTTCTTTTCCGCATCTATGAAGTCCACATCGTCGGTATAGTTCATCTCTAGCGGCATACCCAGTATTGTCACTTGGGGGGGGGGGGGGTTGGTCTTGTGGAAGTTTTCTGCACAGATTTCAATGCGGCAGCAAGATAACAGGTGAAAAGCACCGGAAATAGACCATATCCTTTAAGGAGGAGCCGATTGATGTCTGAACTCTACAGACTTCAATGACTTGATTCGTACTCTCAGCCTGGTGTCTGCACGCAGTAGTCTCACTAGTCGTAGCTCAGATCTGAAGTACCTCGTCGAGATAGTGGTAGAACGAACAGTGCACCTGTCTAGTGCACCAGTTTAATGTTTTAGACTGCAGCTCGGATAAGGGCTTTGCTTTACACACCCCAAGAGCTAAGCGACGCGGATGGTCTTGTGCCACATATCCTGCATTTTATATCTACAGACTCAGCCTTCATAGAAAGGAAGGCACTCAGCATTCATAGAAAGGAAGGCAGCGTTCAATCCACACTATGCACGGTGTAATAAACATTACGGTAAAATTGACTTTATGCCACATGTGCAGATATCTATAAGCCATCAGAGATACCTTTATTCTTCACTGTTCCTGCGTATGAGCCACATCAGTTAAAAGCCTGCGGCAAACTGACAAGCAGCAACTACGGAATCACGCCATCTCGCGCCACACACTTGTGACGTATCAACAGCATGTGACGTTTATTAAACTGTGCACTGATGACTAATAGGTGCACCGCATAATCCATATTTAATTACTTTCATTTCCTTACGTACCGATGACTGAAAGGTGCAATTTGGTCTGATGTGACCTCCGTTACCATTACTTCTGTGTATATTATTTTCATGTATTATGTGCTGATGTCTAACAGGCACCGCAATGTCGGTTGTGACCTTTACTATTATTTTTACTGTATATATTCATTTTCATTCATAAAATTCTGATGACTAACGGCCACCACAGGTCGGTTGTGACCTCACTATTTTTATTGTACTCTATAGAATTGTAATATGGCAGTTGCCATCCAAGTTACTGTTTTCTATTTAGATAGTTATTAATAATTCTACAAAATACTTGGACCGCATTTCTCTTAGTTTACACTATACACCAATAACAACACTATGTAGCATATGGTTGCAAGCACCTTGTTTCTCTCCGACAGCAACAATTTTTCACTACGGTCGCTGTTCATGCTCTCACTACCCACATGCCTTGCGGCCATTAAACCTAGCTATGATAGCTCAAAAGGATAGGTTAAAAGTAGGTAGGGGCAGCTACTCACCTGTTTTATGTAAAGCCTCTTCCCCAAGTGCAGCGGCTCCGTCATACACACATCGTATCAGCATCTGCCGTTACTTGTATCCCAGGTTGCTCCATGCGCACTGCCAACCATCAATCATTCTGGTCTTGTTCCCTCATTTGTTAAAATTATTTCTTGTCGAATGATGATAAGCATGATAAGCATATCCTCAGTAAAGTATATTTCTGGGGACTGGACTTTTCTGGCTGTTGGTATTTGCTCTACTGTCTTTATGCTATGAACATCACTGTAACCATAACAAATTACACAACTGCGTGTACCAAATTAGCTTTGTACATAAAATACGTTTGTGTTGTAGAAATCACTGTATGTTCCATGTAAGTTGTGGCCATACCACCCGTCGCAGTATATAACCGCCATCTACCACGAACATACCATTTTTTTAATAAGTGTGTTGACTTGTGGCATATGATTAGATCGCATGGTATATCGTATGGTACATAACGACCTTCTCTGTCTTTCTCATTGACATACCATTAAACAATGATAGTTAATGTTGCTCGGTGCAGTATGTAGGTAACGATGCCTCTACTGGTTTCTTGATTGGTACAGGACGATGAAATTGTGGTGGTAGGTCATGCATCCGCCGTGGCGGATCCGCAGGTCGCTGTGTGGGTCTTCCTTCATATGAGGGTGAGCCAAGAGAGGGTCACGGATGGTGAGTTGTGTGGGTGCAGGTGTGACATTTGATGTATTGTGGCTGTTGCGGATCCACATTCCAATGTTCATATCGTGGTACCGAGGGGTAGCGTGAAATTGATGTTCTTACTGGAGGAGATGCGGGTTGTGGTGCATGAGGGGCTGGACACTAGTCACCTTCTGATGATGCCAGACAAGGTAATATAGCATGCATCCGCCTGCGAGGCATCTCGGAAAGCCTCCTCGCTGATCGGCAAATACTCCTGTCTAATCGGTGGTGCGGTTTCCCCACCGGGGAAATTCGGTCATCATCGGTAACTGCCCTTCCATCATATTATTCCACCTCTGTTTCAGGGGAATACTGATTAAAATAGAAGGGAGACTGGAAAATGCGGGGATCGTAGTTGGGGCAATGGTTCACTTCTCGTCCAAGCTCCACATCGGGTGCCACTTGTAGCCTCCGGGGTTATGCGCTGGTCGGTTCGATATTCTCGTGCTGTGGCACTGCATGTACATGGTGCATTGGGCCGAGGCTGCTGGTTAGCTGATCCCATGGTTGCGGATCTTACATCGCATCTATCCGGTTCGAACATAGACTGACCTCGATAGTCGATGGCATGTTCATGCTCCAGTGGGGCTGTGCGACCATATCATCCTGGCTGTTCGTGTCACCGCTGTTCTGGTCCATTACTCAATTTATTATTATAATATTATTTGAAGTAGTAACAAACAATGGTAATCGTTTGCTGCCAAAAGAGAAATAAGTTCATAAGACTAAGTTGGTGTTTCTGTTTAACATGGTCCTCGCCATAGGTACCTCAACGATGTCTGATTGGTATATTCAGTGAGGTATCCCCACAAGGGAGGGTCCTAGCGCGGCTATTAACAAGTTTAATATAAACTATTATAACCCATAGCACAAATAGTATTTGTTTGCGAGAGGAAAGTGCCTCTCGTGGGCCTCCTTCAAATGAAAATGCCTACAACGCCGAAGCCAAGGAAAAAAGATAATAAAAAGGGCCACTCTGTTGTTCAAAATATGCTATGGTGTGTAAAATGAGTCAACCTAGTGAAATTATAAGTTATAGTGATGCACGCCCGTATTAAGTGACGATGGGGTGGATGATTTCCGCAGAATTCAACACCGTCACCTTATGTAAGTTAAAAGATACTCTATTGGTAGTTGCCTCTTTATCTATGCTGTCCTTCTGCTAGATCAAATCTTAACATTTAGTCTTTAGCTCCATGTATCAAGTTTAGGCCACAAGTGGCTGTGTGTTCTACCTATCTTTAACATATAAGCCCGACTGGCGAGAATGCTCGGTAGCCGCATGGTCACCTTCACGGCACATCGCTCTCAGATAGACAGCATGTGGACAGGTCACATAGTGGCAGTTTCGGAATCATATGGCGATCCTGTCACATACCGCATCGTAACCAAATATAACAGCACACGGGCAATTCACATTACACAAGCATTTAACAGCAGATATAGGTTTATGGTGGGGAGTAAGAGACAGATACCCAACTATGGTGAACTTCCTGTGAGGGCGTTGTGGTTCCTAAGACCGCACCCGGTCACTTGTAGAGTTAGATGGAGATCTGGGTCCTATCCGTCACTTAGCATGTCGGGAGCGAATCATGTGAGATCTGCACCCTGGGACTAACATTTACCTTTCTTTAGGGTTATGTTCTAATGTCCAGAGATGCACTGCTGGCCGGTTAATTAATATATAATGTTTTCGCAGTGCTTCCTACTTTGGCATGGATATTTAAGCTAGCAAGTATCCGCGGATACAGTGGGGATGTTTGCGGTCATCGACACTTTGAGTCCAACCGCTCTGAATCCCCAATAGTTCCAAGGTCAGCTCAAACCAAGGTGGCGGAATAGGGTCCAGACAATTAATGGGCCCTGAGGCCAGTGGAGCATAGAAAGAGACAACTACTGTTTTATTCAAAGAATTTAAGAGGTCCTATAACATATGGCCAATTTATGCAATCTTACTGGTGCGGTGTTACATATCCGCTACACCCGGAAAAGAGACTTACACAAATGTCTCTTAAAGAGTAATCGTCCCTAACCACTTATAAACCTATCTTAGCGAGCTAAAATAGACAGGTTTAGTCAGCCGCATGTGAGGTTCTTGTAGTGAGAACATGAGCAGCGACCTCAGTGAAAAACTGGTGCTGTGGTGGAACAAGGTGGTGTGGCTGTTGTTGCTGTATAGTATAGCCTAGCGAACTGTGGACCAAGTGATTTATATAAGCATATGCAAAACAGTAGAACTTGGATGGCTACTGCCATATCAATAGCTATCACAGTATAGTCAAAATATGAGGTCACACGACCCTTTTGTGCCGGTTAGTTATCGACACACGAATGAAAATAAATAAGTGTATACAGTAAACATATGTAAACTATTAAAATGCCGTCTCAGACGACCGTGCGGTACCTATTAGTCACCAGTACCTCCTATAAATATATCAACACAATAATACAATAATGCAATAACGGAGTACCTATTAGTCACCGGTATGGAAAAACTTTCTAAAGTCACTGTGGTTGAAGCGTCACATATCTGAGGCACGAGATGGCATGATGCTGAAGTTAGCTGCTAGCAATATATCCGCAGACGAACTATCTGATGCGGTCCACTCTCAAGAATGGTGAAGAAGAACTGCTGCGGATGCGGATGGCTAGTAGATAGTCACGTGCATTCACATGTTAGTAATTATGCGGATGGTTTTTGAAAGTTCCGTACTGGTGCGGATTTTATAGCTGCCCTGTAGTTATGAAGAGCTCCGGTTGAAAGTTAATTGATGCAAATGTATCTTTGCAGATCACAAGATGAGATGCACCACATAGCTCATGCGGTGACCAGGCAATGTCCCAACTAGACTGCGGTCAATATGTTCAATACTGCGCATGACACATGTGCGGAATTTGAATTACACCTCTTTAGCATTGCTCGGCACATCTGGCGAGTTATTCATAGAAAAACACAACTCGTCTCACATACTAACAAGGTGTTACATCAGGGCCAAAAGGCCCCTCCTCAAAAAGGCCCCTCTGTGGTGTTGGTAGTGGGAGTACCTTACTTTACTTTAGTTATTGCCCCCAATATGATATCTTTTCCGGGAGCTTCCAAAAACTAGATGCAGATGCGGAGACTGTGTTCCAGAGACGAGGCTCAAATTCGAATGGCACTGTAGTCGGCTATAGGGAACCTGAGCTACAGTAAGCAGTTGCCCCACGACTCGGTCTGTTCGGCTCGGCACAACCCTCCATCTTTTCTCTGCTGGTGTATCTGATTTCGCTGCCCCTTTTATGCTACTCGTGACGTCACCGCTTTCGCCAATCAGCGCACGCGTTGTGACAAGGCACAGTTAGAGACCACGTGACGTGATGCCCTTCACTATTAACATTTACACATACTGAAGATTTTATGACGTCACCTATTTTTCTGACGTACCTCCTAACACTGGGTATATGTACTCTTGATGTATACCCGACTCTGAAGTCTCTTCGGCTTCGGGCAAGGTTTGTATGTGCGGTTGCTGCGACAACCAACCTTACCGCAAACCAAAGAGATGGATAACAGCTCGCCTCGTTGGTAGATGTACTGAACGATATTTGTATTTGCTATCCGGGCCTGATCTGACTAATTATCATGAAGTGCAGGTACGCTATGGTGGTCTTCCGTAGCATCCAGAATTATAACCCAAACTCGTGCCTTGATTATCAAGGTGATAATTTATTTTACTAACTGTACAATATAAACTAAGTTGGCTTTTACTGCCATGAAGAAAAGAAAATACTTGGAATAAGTTTGACTACGTGTTAGCTACGTTACTTAACTTAACTGTTTCCTAACCCTATCCTATAACTCCTACCCCAATGTATTCGGAGTCAGTTTCTTACGTGAACGACGGACTGGACCAACAAGCTAGACTAGACTCCCGATAAAAGGCAAAGTGCCCCTTTTATACTCTCCTGATTTTCTTTTCCACCTTCGTTCGGTAATGCCTAATAATAGAAACTTACATAATGGCCTCACATCTCCATCATTTGCTCATAGGCTATCTTTAGATTATGACGTCCTCTTAGCCAATCAAACTCCGTCTTTTACTTCTAGGGAACGAACACTACACATGGCTAAAGCGGTTCCTGCCTGTTTTGGATTGATGGGAGCTGTCAGCTACTAACCTATATATCGCTTATCGCGACAGGATTTGTTATATAATGCCTTAACTTTGATTGACATATATCTGACAACAAACTCAGCTATATTAATGATTGTGTACTCGATGCCTCCCTCACCCTACACTTTCCGAGTCCTGCCTATGGCTTCCTGCGACTAAACCCGCAGAACACGACGGTTAACAGCACCTGGCTACAGAGAGCCATCCATCTGCTTGTCATCAAAAATCCCCACGAAGTCCGCTTGTCATAACTATTAATCCTAACTCAAAACTAAATATCAACCCCTTTATCCAGTCTGTCCTTCTACTTCTAGCATTCCTATTCATTCGATTATTTCCTAAACTCCTGTTCATAACTTCTGCTGAATATACTGAAAGTGTGTGCTGACGTCCTAGCAACGACTTCCACCCTCAATTACTGACATACATCATCAATCCACAACCCGGGGTCCATTATCATCATACCCCACTTATATACGAATACAGCACAACAATCTCGTACCGGTTTCTCACGATACCGTGGTTCGGCAGCACTGGCCGATGTCAGCCAGTGCAGCAGCCATTTTGCTTCCCAGCATGCCTCCCCACTAACATGATATAATGCTTCTATAAATACACCATTACCTAATGTTGCCTACTGCTAGTGTTTCTTCATGCTATCGATAAAAATGTGGCCACGGTGGAAGGAACATATGCTGTCTGTCTCAGTATCTATGTATAGTCATACATGTGATGCCATCTTGTGGTAAAAGATCTATGATGATTACTGTATTCTGCGGCTGTAGTAGTAGAAACATCCTACAGCTCCAATCCGTCCTTCGCCAGTTTTGCCCACTGTGTCTTGTAGGGCTGCGCGGTTTGGCTTACAGCCATATCGGTTTCGATATGACTTTTCATATCGGTTTTAACCGAATATCGGTTTTATGGACATGACACAAAAAATGTAAATGATAAAAATTAGCACGAAAACAGAACGTATTTTCACGCCCTGATACATTCGTAACGTTTCACGCCTTTAAAGCTTAATATAATTATTAATTAGACCGCCTAAATATTACGCACAGTTAAATAAACATCGTTTATTTTGTCAAAATTAATCATAAATCAGCAAAACAGGTTGCGAAAAGACGTAAATCACGTAAATCACGCGATTGTTATTAATTATGATGTAATTATCTCCCTTTCTTCTTTCATTTCCAATTCGGCCCGAGGACGAAATCATGCCTTGAAGAAAATACTAACTGTAATATTGCGATCGCGAATTTCATAAGTTAATATGATATTGTGTATAGAAGATAACGTTTTAAAAACGGTTTGAGTAATAATTGTATTTAAAATTATATCCTAATCAGCAAAATGTATTCAGCATTATATTTATTGGCGAGATTTTGCGAATAGTTGCCATCTAGCTGGGATTGTACTGGTGGAGCACAGGTCTGCATAGAAGGAATCTAATATTGCTGGATTCTTTTAGCTTTTTTGGTAGTTGGGCCATATGTCTTGACAATGTGACACTTACTGGGGGTGGGGGGGTGTTCGCATGTGTATAGCCAGGTCGATTAATGCAACGCGATCACAGTCATATCCAAAACTAATGACACGGTCTAAGACAGTTGGTGCGATTACGAAGCCCTAGACCTAGGACGTGGCCTGTTTGAGTAAAACATCTATCGCTGGTAAGAAAGGATTAGAAACAATTCTGTCACACACTGAGCGACGACCATATTCTATGCTAAATGATAAAGGCGAAGAGTACGTTAATAATACTGGTGTCATCGATAACTTCATAATGTGGTGTAAATGAAGTCACAGACTATCCCTTGAAGAATTAAAATGACGATGTCCACAGTTCAACATCAAAACTCTCGTATTGCATTAACGATAGTGCAATTTACCGATAATGCAATATTTGTTGACACTATAGTATGTGAATCTATTTTCTAACAGACTGATACGCCACAAACAAAATGGCGTCATAATTCGTGCACGTGATCTTTGGGAGAGCCGGCTTGGTGCAGTGGTTAGCACTCAAGTTTACTTAACTGGAGAAACTGGTTCACGACTGAGTTTTGGGCTATATTGCCTTCATTGGAAATATTGGAAATCTCCTTCATCCCTTGACTATGTAGTTGTAGTAGTAGTAGAAGTAGTAGTAGTAGTAGTAGTAGTAGTAGTAGTAGTAGTAGTAGTAGTAGTAGTAGTAGTAGCAGTAGCAGCAGCAACAGTAGCAGCAGCAGCAGCAGCAGAAGCAGTAGTAGTAGTAGTAGTAGTAGTAGTAGTAGTAGTAGTAGTAGTAGTAGTAGTAGTAGTAGTAGTAGTAGTAGTAGTAGTAGTAGTAGTAGTAGTAGTAGTAAAAATAAATGCTCACAGCCAATTAGCACTGACCACCAAATAGGTTTAATCTCACCCAAGAGCATGGTGCTACTTTACCGACTCGATCAAACATCTGTGCTGCGGTTCACTAACAAAATCTCATCAACAACAAGCTCAGATCCCTTAAGAGTAGAAACATGTCCATACTGAAACTTAGTCAGAATAGTTATAACAAAGAAAATCAAGAGAATAAGTATACACTCTCCTGCAAGCAACCAAACAAGCCACATGGGAGTATGGTGTTCAAAAAGGTATCCTATAAAGAGTGGATTGATTACGGTTCCAAGGCTGCCAGATATAAGAAACAAGGATGCGGTACGCCCATCTACTTCCATGATATTTACCTCTACCCATGCAAAACTTGCTGGAAATATACTCGCTATACTAAGGCCCACCAACGCGGAAGCTGCCCACAGAAATGCTGGTATATGTGCCAGGAAACACAGCAACAAAAACGTTGTTAATAAAAATATAAAATCGAATAAAATCATTTTCCAAGGGGAGAAAATTTTGGTGATCAGTACAGATAGAAGATGTGAAACCGCGCATGAACCCCAGTATACTGACATTATGTTTGCACCATCGGATTTTGACAGTTTTGCATATTCCACAATAAAGGCAGCCATGAAGGTAATAAACATATCTTCTAAACTAATATAAATCAGAAAATATAGTGCCAATAAAGACAAGTAGACTATCTTGCTAAATAAGGTAAGTTTTACTTGTCTCCCATCGCCGTCTTCCTCTTCTTGATTTCTATTCCATTTATCATGCGGTTTATTTTTGAAATACAGATAAATAAAGGGCAACGATGACGTTACAGTTATTAGGCCACATATTAGAAATGCAAACCATACACTGGTTTCTTGTTGCTGGCTTAACGGAATATCCATGGTATCAGGTTGACGATTTCCTGTGCTGGGAATTGAATTGTTTATGAGGTTGGAACTATTTGTCTCGATAATTGTGAAGGTTGTGTTAGCCGTATCCATCAGGAAAGGTTCAGTGATTAATGGTCCTAGGAGACCGCCTATGGTAAACAGGAAACAGATTCCCTGCATGTATGGGCCAGCCTTCTCTCCCCAAATCTGCATACAGACAGCGTTAACAGCTGAAATAAACCATGGCAATAGAGCAATTGAATACCATGTGTAACTAAAGTGTATGATGTCATAATCAAATATGTCACTAATTAACTGACATCACAATCAAAATGGCATAGGTCCGTTACGAAAGTGTAAATGGTTCATCGACTTGTATGGTTTTGGTCGGATGGTAAATTTTATAAAATTTAATAAACATTCTGTTGAATATTTCAAAACTAATTGTACTGAATGCTGTGCTGCCATGGGGACTTCAAGATCTTTTTTAATTTTAAGGGGTGTGAACTAATTAAGTTCCATTAGTAGCAAGATATAATTTTCATTTGCTTTTCAAATATCTTTGTTATTTGGCATGCAAAGGTTGAAGTACTGGTCAGTACGTTAGGTCAATTACACAGAGTTAAATGAGATACTGGATATGATATAAGCATGGACCAAGCAAGCAAACAAACAAGCAATAATGAGCATGCTCTGCTTGGAAGGAAAAAAGGAAGGGAGGAAAGAGAAAAGGAAAGAAAGAAATAAAGAAAGAGGTGGGAGGGGCGGGAGGGGAGGGGGAGGGACTGAGGGGCGGAGGGAGGGGGCAAAAAAACCCACAGAAAAGCAGACACAAAAGAAAGAAACAAAGAAACAAAGAATAAAACGAAGAAAGATCAGCAAGTAATATTATAATCTGCGATTGCATTGCATATTAACTACCTGTATCAAGCAGTCCATCACAAAATCCGCTGCATGCTATTACTACAGACATCGCAGCTAGATGCGGAATCCATGGTAGGCAAATTGAGAACACACCTGTGCCGAATGTAGACAGGAAGAGGAGTGCATCCTGGTTAACTTTCTCAAGTAGAAATCCACAGACAAGGCATCCAGCAAGGTATCCAACGGAAATACTAGTGACGATGACAGAACCCTTTTCAATGTTTACTTGGGCAATGTCCAGGAGATCTAGGAAAGCTGGGCCAAAGACAGAGACTCCGAGACCCTGGAAAACACAAAACAAGAAGAATCAGTGACTAAAGGCCCTCGCCCTCCAGTGTATGCCGCATTGTAAAGGCATTCACGGATTTTTAAATCATGCTCAAAGCCATAGAATCCTAGTGTATGGTCACACCAGTTTGCAGATTTGAGCCACATCTGACTAGTCATTTCGAAGCTATTCACAGATACAGGTGTAGCACGGATCGCCTAGTCGGGTACGAACCGACCCAGTTTATCTGGGTATGGAAACGCCTGATCTGAGATGCTCCGAACCCGCCCCACTGGATAGCATAGATAAGCGCATATAGCTATATAGTAGAGGCTCAGAATAGCAGAGTCCGTGAGATGGCCCATTGTGTATGCGCGTCCATAAGAGATAGCCTACATACGCACGTTAGCATGTGGAGAATGGCATATTATGTATATTTTTTGCATGTAGTCATAAGTCATTAAAACAGGTATATCCTCGGTTTTCTTGAATGAGGAATCCCATACTTTTTACAGATCTGAAATCGGTTCAGAACTTGCTGAGATATCAGAGAATATTCAGTCAATATTTTGAAGCTTCCAGTAAAATACACATTGCCTTACGCGCACGTGCTTGGTAGGGTGAAAGCCAGCTACTCATCTGGTCAGCACCGTTATCCTGTTCATAGCGCACGCTGGTGTGACGTCACCATTTAGTATCAAATGCGCTTGCTTTTTCATCAAGGACAGTGTGGTCGACTTGTAATCGGCAAGGTGGGGTTTAAATCCCGTGCGAGTGGCAGGTGATCAGCTATAGCAGACGAGCAATCGGTGGAAACATAGGCA
The DNA here is from genome assembly GCA_034401795.1 of Chaetoderma sp. LZ-2023a. Classification (NCBI taxonomy): domain Eukaryota; kingdom Metazoa; phylum Mollusca; class Caudofoveata; order Chaetodermatida; family Chaetodermatidae; genus Chaetoderma; species Chaetoderma sp. LZ-2023a. The sequence goes on along the minus strand of CM067363.1, from coordinate 15,855,390 downwards.
ATCTTCTTCACTCCTCGTCCCCTCCTCCATCAATGTGTATAAATGGGTACGAGTGTAAAAACTGGGGGAAAAAATAGACTGAAATAAAACCAGACTACACATTGCTTGAATGGGACCTGGAGTCAGGGACTCGATAGATGCCAATCAACCCTTCTTTTATCCAGGACGGCGGATGGGATGTCGGCCCGGTCCGAGTGGGAACGGACACCATTTTGCCAACTGCGTAGAGGTCACATTATGCAATCTACACCGACGCATTTCACTTCAGTCAGGGTCACCTCAGGACAACCCACTCGCACACTGCAATCACGTTTTTGTAGACTCCTGGAAGATATGACCAGGGGTAATAATCTGAATTCAAAAGAAGGCTCACCACTGCCAACAAATTCAGAGGGACATTTTCTGTGGTGTGTCGTGGTGTGGCCCATCCTAACCAGTATGTAGGGCGTGTGGTGTCCACTGATGCCTCGCCAGATCTGGCATATGTATAATTACTGCCGTCTGCGACTGCAGTAGTAGAAACATCCTATAACTGCAATCAGCCCTTCTTTGCTTTTGCCCACTGTGCCTTGTCCTCAGCCAAAATCATTAGCCACCTTAGGTCCATTCTTGACTTGAATGTACCGAGTACTACTTTGTTGAGGTCACATCGTAGCACACTTGGCAGATTTATGCAATGACGTCTTCTCATGGCTTTGTATTTGTTGACTCCGAGTAGGGCGAATTCCAAGGCTCTCTGTGCTGGTATGTCCTCTGGCATCCTTAGCACATAGCCGACCATGGACCATCTTTGCTGGGCGACTTTTACAGACAGCAGCGACGTATTACACATCTTGTATAGTGCATCATTGGAGATTATGCTGTCTGGCCATCGGTGTCGAGTGATGGTGCGTAGGTGTTTGTGGTGGCACGCATCGAGTTTGTCTAAAGCTGCCTTTGGATCTGACCAGCTGTTACAGTTATACAGCATCAAGGGTACGCAGGTTGCATTGTATATACGTATCCCTTTATATCAAGGATCTCTTTGATCTACGTATCCATAGCTTCCAGAAGGAGTGGAAAGCTATGTTCCCCATGACGCAGCGTGCAGCAATGTCAGCAGTACTGCAAAGCAGTGAGCCCATGATTTTACGTTTCCTCCATGGTTCGCTGCCACGAAATGTGTCGTCATTTTCTTTAGTTTCATGCTTTGTAGATAGGCATATGTGTGTGAACTATGTTTTGGATTCATTCATAAAAAGTTTCTCCATATTTAGTTTGCTTCCAGCTATTGGGAGAAGATCATCAATGGGTTTCTTTTCCTCGTCTATGAAGGCCACATTGTTAGCATATTCCATCTCTAGGGGCATACCCAGTATTGACAAATTTAATTACTTTCATTTTCTTATGTACCGATGACTAAAAGGTACAACGTGGTCGGATGTGACCTCCATTACTATTTCTACTGTATATATTATTTTCATGTGTTATGTGCTGTGGCTAGCAGGCACCGCAAGGTCGGTTGTGACCTTTACTCTTATTTTTACTGTATATATTAATTTTCATTCATAAAGTGCTGAGGACTAATGGGCACCACAGGTCGGTTTTGACCTCACTATTTGTATTGTACTCTATAGAATTGTAATATGGCAGTTGCCATCCAAGTTACTGTTTTCTACTTAGATAGTTATTGATAATTCTACACAAATACTTGGACCGCATTTCTCTTAGATCACACTATACACCAACAACAAATGCACTACCTTGTTTATCCCCTACAGCAAAATCCTTTCACTACGGTCGCTGTTCATGCTCATGACATGCAGCCGCTAAACCTAGCTATGATAGCTCAATGGGATAGGTTAAAAGTAGCTAGGGACAGCCACTCACCTGAAGGAGATTGTTTTATGTAAAGCCTCTATCCCAAGTGCAGCAGCTCCGTCATACACCCAGCCAAGCAATTTCAATAATTGGCCACTTACTTTAAGGCCTCCTAAATTCAATATCTGAGTATCTGAGTAGCTGTCTCTTCCTATGCTGCTCCAGCCACGTGGCATATTAATTGTCTGGATTCCCTCCACTGCATTGGTGAGGACTGATATAAGAAACTGTTGCGGTTTCTTGGCTGTCAGAATCAAGGCATTGATGACCACACACTCACCCCTGTATCTCCGGATACGTGATAGATAGGCCTTTTTGCCAAAGTAGGAATCACTGTGAAAAAATAATTATCGTAGCCTGACCAAGCAGTGCATTATTTTGAGCAACTTTCCTTAATCCTAAACTAGGTAAACGTTAGATCCAAGGAGTGGATCTCACATGGTCTGCCTCTTGAAACTCTAGGTAATGGATAAAGATACAGAACGCCTCCTAACTCAATGGTAATTGGGTGTGGCATTCACAGGAAGGTCACCATAGTTGGATATATGTTTCTTTCTCCCCACCATAAATAGATACGTGCTTTCTAAATGCTTTTGTAATGTGACCTATCCGTGTCTTATTATTTGTGGTTGTGCTGCGGTATGCAGAGGGTTCGCTCATCTATTCTGAAACTACCACCTGTCTGCATGGTGTCGGTCTGAGGTGAGATGCCCCATGGCGGTACCCAAGATGGCTGTCGTTAAAGTCAATTAAGTATTAAGCCATTTGCGGCCTAAAATACGTGTCAGGACCTAATAACTAAACGATAGTTTAGATCCATGGGTAAGGCCCGCAGAAATAAAGCTGCCACTACTAAAACAGTATCTTCAACTCACACAAATTGACGGCATTGGATTCCTCGTAAATCTTCATGCAAACCAGCGTGCATCCCTAAAACAAATAATTACACTCGGTTGATTCATTTTCTCATCATTAGTATTGTTTAAATAGGAGAGCATCCCTTTTTACTGCATTGCCTCCACTTTGGCGTTGTAGGCATTTTCCTGTGACGGAGGCACACGCGAGGCACTTTCCTCTCGCAACCAATAATTATTGGCTGGCATGAGGCAGACATAGTTATATTAACACAACTAAGTAGCCATGCTAGGTCCCTCATTTATACAGATACCTTGCAGAAAATACAACTCAAAGATCGGTTAGGTATCTCTGGTGAGACACGGAACAACAGCACCAATGCATTTCTATATACATATATTTATACATATATTTATACGTACACGAGTACGATTGTTTGTCTTCTTTAAGACATTGTTTTCAACCAGATCAGTAAAACTGCCTGATCCAATTACAGCAACTTAATGGAATGAATAGACACTCAGGTGATACGAGGATGAAACAGTGATGTTCACCTTCTGCGGCCATGGTTGCACGACCCCACTGGAACGTGATCATTCCACTGACTCTCAAAGTCGGTCTTTCTGGATCCCAGAGAGATGTAGCAACCCTTCGATATCCCCGAGGCCAGCTAACCAGCAGCATCTGGCTGACTTACCATGCAGATATGGTACCGATAGAACAGAAGAAAATACGGAGCAGCGTGTACCCCTGGAAGCTATAAGTAGCACCCATTGTGGGGCTCGAAGAAGAAAGGAACCCTCACCAGATCACAACTCCCCATTTTACTTTAACACATATATCCCTGATCAGGAAGTAGAGTATATGGACGGTAGGGCTGCACGAGCCATTACCCATGACTATGCACAATTCCCCTTTGTGGGATCACCAGCACATATACGACAGGAGTATTCGCCGATCAGTGAGGAGGCATTCATGGATGCATCACAGGCGGATATTTCCTACATCACCCTATCAGACCTCTGTAATAGGCACCACTCACCATCACCGGATTACGGACACTGTCAGATAAGTCCCCCATTGGGGCATCACCAAACTTCAGGCCATCTACGCCTACTCTGTGAATCCGCAGGTGAACCATGACAAATCATGCAAACACATAGGCCTGCATCCAGCCCCCACGCCAGCCCCACCCCCACCCCCACAAAGAACATCGTCTCCTCTACCCGACGTACAGCACAAACGCGTACGAGCAATGGAAAGCAGAACACCCACCACAAAGAGTCACAAGAAGTAATACGCAAACACACACTACCTATCATCCACGTTTCCCCCTGGACCACTGCCTTATGAAGGACGTCCTATACAACGGCATTCAAATCCACCACGCCACATGAGTGATGTTTGGGCAGAACAAATACACTGGCTCACACCAGTACGAAAAAACCCTGAATCTGTTGCACCGGCGTATTACACAGATCAGCAATATCAACGGGGACCTTTGTGGTATAAATCCCCTTCTCCAACGTGGTATCACCAGGACTTGTGGTTTGAAAGACCATACTCACACCCGCAACTACCATACCACAGACGTAACCCACTATCTCCTTCAGCGTGTTCTCCGATTTCTCCCACACCACCACCAGGATTTGCACTGGTCACACCCTATCATGGCACTGGTCGAGTTATCATTCCACCCGAATACTGTGGAGAAGGTGACTGGGCTAACTACAAGTGCCAATTTGAAATTATGAATCGAACTAACAAATGGACAGATCAGCAAATCGGAGTATCTGGCCGCTAAACTGTCAGGGAAACTCCTACAAGTATTGGCAGATTTAGGGACATATGTTACACTTACTTACACCACCCTTGAAATCGCCCTATCCGAAATGTTCAGTGACACTGCTCTTGGAGAAACCAGTCGGCTGCAGCTAGGGAGTCTGTGACGTCGGGCCAATGAAACTCTCCCTGAGATATCTAGCCGCATCAGGCGATGAGTCACCAGGGAATATCCAAGTGCAAGCTACGAGGGAGTCACCAATTTACACATCGACGCGTTCATAGATAATTTAAGTGGTGAACAAGCCCTTAAAGAGAAACTTTTCCTGATGGAGCATGGCAGTTCACAGATCCTAACCACCACTGCTGTATGAATAAAACACTTTCTGGAGAGAGAAAAGAATGCGAGGCACCAAAACCATACTATAAATGAGGTAAATGATACCAACATATTGATCGCCACTGACACCGCCCCGGTTCAGCTACAGCAGCAGAAGCCAATCAGCACCAAAGCAGTAATATACAACGAGGCAGAAGCCGTGGTCAGTCCCATCGTGGAGGCCAGAGTAATGCCCCATGACAGGGACATCAACACAACAACGCTCATGAACGGTTAGAGGAAATTACAAAACAGATTACATCCCTAACCAATCTCCTAGCGACCCTTACAACCACGGTAGTGGCATAGAAAACGACACGACCACCTCCAAGCAACACAGGACCACACACACTGCAACATAACGCTTGTCTCAGATGTGGACAAATAGGACATTGGAAGGAACGGTGCCCAAACTGGCCGCCTTTCACCACACCCATATCAGACCATAATAGACTGCATCCAGAGCATCCGTCAAACTAGCATGGACACTGAAAATAAGAGTCAGCTGAGTGCCCACTCCCTAAACCCAGCTCAACTGCAGTCCTCAGACAACAACGTTAAGCGACTGCACCTACTACCACAATGAACAATACCTCCGCACAGGAATTTGGGCAGACGTGAATTATTCCTTCAATGCCTGATCTATCTGTCTCAGTGATTTGGATTAATGGTGATGCTGTCTCACTAAAGTTATGGATATGCCGGAGATAGTACTGGCAGAGACCTAGGAAGCTCCTTGTGTGGGTTACTGAAGCAGGTGTCTTCCATTCTGCTACAACACGAGTCTTTGTGGTTTGGGCGGCCACCCCATCAGTGGATATGACGTGACCCAGAAATTCAACATTTTGTCTAAAGAAATGGCACTTCTTGGGTTTGAGCTTGAGATTTGCCATTTGAAATCGCATTAGTACCTTATCTATGTTTGGCAAGGTTTGCTCAAACGAAGGACCAAGGACGATTAGGTCGTCTATGTAACATAAGCAGATTCCTCATTGCTTGGTAGTTAATACCTGTTCAATGACACACTCGAATGTTCCAGGAGTGGTGCACAAGCCGTAGGGCATTCTACGGAATTGGAATAGACCAGCTGCAGACAAATCCGGTCTTTTCACGATCAGCCTCATCCACGGCTACTTGCCAACAGCCACTCGCAGGGTCAAGACGACAACACCATTTGGTTCTGGACAACGAACCTAATGCCTGATCTATCCGAGGTAGGGCATATGCGTCTTTGACGCTTAGATCATTTAGGCGGTGGTAAGTGATACAAAACTGGAAAGATCTGTCCCTCCTTCCTGCGAGGACCATGGACCTGGCCCAGGGAGAGGCAGAAGACTCTATGATGCCTGTAGGTAGCATGCCATTTACTTATTGATGTGCTTCTGCTTCTTTGTGTATGGGGAGATGACGCACTGACTGATGTGCATGTCGATTGTTTCCGGTGTCAATGGAGTGACATACCAGATGGGTTTCTCCTAGGTCCATGCCACCTGCGGAAATGCTATCCTGGAACTTATATAAGAGACGTTGTACATCATGTTCATGAGATTTGTTTAATCCAACTGTGGCATGCAAATATAATTCATGCAAATGTTCTGGTTAGTTGTCATCAGAAGGTGATGTGTGTGTGACTGCGGTAGGATGTGTTTCCACCGAAACTACGTCCACCAAATGGCCACAGTGCACACCTGGGACAAGCGTGATGGGATCACATGTGCCATTAAATACCCTAAATTGTGCTCACACCAACCATAACGTCGATTTCATCTCAGACACTAATGCATATGCTTACACAATATGCGCTGCTCTATCTCAGGTCACAGCAGATGGAACGGAGAAGATGCTATGGTACAGTTTGTGTACACTGAATACAACAGAAAAACAGTATGCAACAACAAAAGGAGAATTATTGGCCGCAGTATATTTCGTCAAATATTGCAAACACGTTCTGTATGGATGCCCTTTTACTTTGCGTACAGCCACCGCTTCACTATGCTGGCTCAACAACATTAAGAACACTGAATGTTAGGTAGCGAGGTGGCAGGAATTCCTGCAGGCCTATAACTTCAGTTGTTCATAGACCCGGCAAATTACATGGAAATGGTTTTGCCTTGAGTAGAATTGGAGTCCTGCATGACAATGTTGGACATTCAGCTGTAGAAAGAAATGTTTAACTGAGAAAACAGACGTTCCACTGGATAAATATATGTGACAGTGTGAAGGCATGGGTGGCCAAATGAATCCCGTGCCAGCACGATGCTGTTGGCCAACACCACACCGCAGACTTGCAAATTAAAATCATTGGTGTGACATAGGAGTGAGTGGCTATCGATGTGCTCAGACCCTTGAATAAGATGGATGAAGGAAATAAATACATCTTCGTACTTCAAGACATCTTTTCGAAGTGGGTAGAAGCACTTGCTTAGCCAGACCAAGAGGCATCCGCAGTAGTGGAGGTCCTCGCAACTCATGTGTTCTGCTGTTTTGGTATGCCATATGCGTTGCATTCTGACCAAGGTAGCAATTTTGAGGATTGATTTCCAAACTCTGCAAACTGTTTCGCATGGTCAAAACACGCACCACACCTTACCATCCACATGCTGAGCGGCTGCTAGAGAGGTTCAACAGAACACTCGCAGTAGTGCTGACTAAGGAAACCCACCTTGATTGTCGTGATTGGGATCTTCGGCTCCTGCACGTGCTCGTGGCATACCGAACTTCTATTATTACCAGCACAGGTTATACTCCTGCTCGGTTAATGTTAGGCTGTGAGTTAGCTTACCCTTGAGTCTGGCCATGCCTAGGATTCCTGGGGAAAAGAACTCATCATCTCTATGTGTAGAACCCATGCTCTAGCGGATAGAACAGGCACATGAGCTAGTTAGAGAAACACTAATCACTGTACACCGGCGCTAGAAAACCTGGCACGACCGTCGTGTACATGGAAACCCATATGAGGTGGGAAAATGGTTTGGGTTCACGATACAGGACATTCTGCAAACGTGCCTTGGAAAACTGAGTTACCAGTGGAAAGGCCACTATGTGGTAGTAGGTAAGAAGTCACACATGACCTACCAAATCCGCGCATCGGATGGCCTGACCTCAGTCACCCACTTTCGATCGGCTTAAACCTTGTGTTGGCAGCGACCCAGTGCCTGGGCTTGGGCTATGTGACACACAAAACACAGACCATTGCCTCTCCAGAGACACATATTCCCAACATTAGCCAAGTGCAGCGCGGTGCCAGAGATCCCTCGCCTACCAAGCGAGGAGTTGGGCACGCATATGACTAATGCTGAGGACTATGACGAGCCATGTACTCACCCTCTCCCTCCTCAGATCGGGTCTACTAGGTCTGGTAAACTGTATTTGAAGACCTTTTTGTTTGTGCTGTCCAAGGGTTCGGATGGAAAAGTTGTTCCTCCTTCCTCTTCCCATTCCCACCCACTTCATGCTTTTACCCCCCATTATAGGGTTAACACAATCAGAGGCCGAAGCTGTCCCAAGCCGTAGTGCCTCTTGTGGGGTGGGGGGACATATAATATGTAGCATGTATGTGATCAGGTCTGATAAGACCTTAGCTTGTTGTTATAAACAGGAAAACCAGAAAACTCAGCATACCTCCCAGCCAATGCCCAAAATCATGGTAACCCCCTTTGAAGCAGAGTCCCTCCATTTTCTGCACCACCCACGTTCCAAACCACGTCCCTCATTTCCACGCCGAGTTCGGACATGACACGTCCCCTCCTCCTCACACTCCACTCGCCATCTGAAGACAGCCATACCTCAGATATGAGAGAATCTGCTGTTTCAGACCGGGTGGCCTCCCATGCATCAATCACTACGCACACTTTCACCGAAAGCATGCAGTAACTTATATATGCGGTGAAATATCAACTTCACGGAAACCATCACTTCACATCTCTAGGAACAGCCCTTCCCTTGGAAGTGGCATCAGCAATGCTAATAATAATAAACTACCTCAGCTACACGTAATCCCAGATAACTTTGTTGAGAGAGTAGGACTGACCGCAGTCTGTCGTCAGTATGCAATTAGGAATTTGCTACCGAAAGCGAAATTCGACAATGGATTGATTCAAGAATGGCAGCCTCCTATAACATCATCAGCGCTCTAAATAACTCTGGCCCGTCTTTATAAGGCTCGGCCATTACAGAGGGAAACCATTCAATGTCCGTCAAAGTTATGGGCTGGCAAAGCAGCATCAAAATTCAAACAGTAAAAAATCAGGGAGAATTTCAAACACAAATTTCGCACATGGAATCATCAGAAGCGGGAGTAAATACCATGCATTATGACATGCACGAATAATGAGCACACGTGAATAGGGTAGCTATTTAAGACAGACGCTCTTAAAATAGTAGCAACATATATCATCATTTTCCTTATCAGTCAGAAGACCAACATACAGTTTGCACAATGGAGGAAACTTAAGTTTTCAATCATCCACGTGCTATCAAAATGCGTATCACGTGACAGCCCAATGTTTTCCGGTAAATTACTTCAAAAGACTATAGACAGAAGAATCACCCACCCGCGTAGCTACCACACACATGATCGAGGATACGAGAGGTGATGCAATGGGGTCATCATACTGCTGACATAATCTCGCTCTCACACACACCCACGGGCATTCCAGCCTAAGAATAAATTAGGCAAGTCCATAAGCATCTAACTTGAAAACCAACTCACGCTAATTAAAATGTAAGCCTACACGGGAATAAGTAGTTCGCTGGTTTTATGTTGATTGGAAACCGGTGATCCCGTAATAAGTGATGAAGTGTTCCTTTTACTTCATTTTTATTTTCTCTCTCTTCTTGTGGAACAAATAAGAGATTCGAAGAATTGAGAATATGTGACGATTTTCACCAGCAAAATGACCGCATCAATCCAAGAAACAGTTTGGGCATGGTCATCTGCCCTCCTCTGACATCACCAAAAACTATATAAAAGGAAGGAATCGCGCACAGAAACTTCATATTCCCGACCAACTCCACATACGGGAAGGTCATCAGTATTAGGTCTCTTTCGTGTTGCAAACCAAATTCCGTTTTTTATTATTCCAGCTAGTCTTTAGTATTGTCGCCGAGTCCCAATGAGGAACCACTTCCTCCTCAACAAGTTATAGCTAAGGGATTTCAGTGCACTTGGTCACCTGTTGGTCTCAATGCTTAGCAATAGGGTGTTTCTAGAAATTCAGATCTCAGACTTCATTACGAGCATGACCACCTTCGTCAGCGAGCATATTGTCGTGAATGTAATTATCTCTATACGTGATATGTAACCACTCACGCTACCATATCTAAGCACCGAGTAGTCGTGATAATATTAAAACCAGGTGAGGAGCGCGAACGTTGGTAAGCTATAGGTCCAAGGATTGTTGCCCGATGACAAGTATGTCTTATAGCGACCACAAAAAGAAATCATCTATGGTGCAGGTCAAATGGACCAGTCGTAAAGAGAACTGGACATTGCAATCTTCTGCACCGGAAAAATCCAAGCCGGTATCCATTTCTGAAGACAGTGCGGCTTCGTTATCACCCAATGACTTGGGTATAATTACGTAACTGGAGATAGTTAAGGAAAACATGATAACCACCACACCACTAACTGTTACAGTACAGCTCACACATGTTTTGACCATCACCGTAACCACACAGCACACCACAAACCCTGCACCACCAGCGCAGACAGACCCAGCTGTATAGAAGGCCACCACTCCGTGCAAAGTATATTCCGCGAAGAAACGTGTAGCAGAACATTCATGTGACATTTTGCTAGTGCCACGGATCACCACAAGTTAAAACTTGCGGCGAAGCAATGGAAAAAGGCACCCGGCACTGCACCAAATCCAAACAGCATTCCTAGCACTTCATCAACCATCATCACCGCAACCATTCCAGCATCCACCATTCCTTTCACAACAGAGCTTATCTGCACCATCACCACCGCAAACACAAGCATCGACAACATGACCACCGCATCATCCACCACCGCGTCTTCAACAGTAACCATGACAGCCATCACCACCACAAACGCTAGCACAATATCCACCACCGCGACCTCCAGGATCGTCACTGCTAGCTTCATCACGTCAACACCATGAACGTCCAGCTTCACCACAACAACCGCACTATAGTTAGCAAAATAACAGTTATTATCTTCATCATCAGAAAGTGATATTACCATTTCTGATGCTGACATCTCCACAACTCATACTCATCAACCATGCACCGTGTTACCAGACCGCGCAACACAAACTTATTGGGACTCTTTCAGACTACTCATGTAACGGGCCGCACTATATATATGCATTCCATTTATTATTATGAACATATTTTTTTATACATACTTACACTATATTTTTAAACTGTAAATAAATGACTTTTGGTACGTTGGAGCCTGGGTGTTCTCGGGCGGGGATTGATTACCAGCCATAAGAGAACGTCCTCGCGAGCTTATGTTTTAGCGTAATCATGGTAATAAAATAAAAGTTAGCATGCATAGCACAGAGCACAAAAAGGCCTAGACAAATAAAAACCAGGCCAAATTCAAAATAAAAAGTATGTCTCACTCCCCACCTCTTTGCACGTCAAAGTGACAATCTCTTATGAATTCCTGCCTCGCGCATCACTATCCTCTCGGCTATGCGCCTACCTGAGAAGTCTATAGTTCTCACCTAGCGTACACCATGTAGCAAGCGAACCACGTGTGTGATATTGTTTGATGCAGGTGCCAACCTAGGAAGGGATGATGTAGCATGGATCGCCCGGTCTGGTACGAACTGACCCAGTTTATCTGGGTACGAAACATTCCGATTTGGGATGCTCCGGGCTCGCACTCCTGGGTAGCATAGATACGCGAGCATAGCTATATAGTAGAGGCTCGATATAGCAGAATGCGTGAGATGGCATGTTGCGCATGCGCAGCCATGAGAGATTGCCTACATGCGCATGTTAGCGTGTGAAGAATGGCATCTTATGTATATATTTTGCTTGTAACTATAATCATTAAAGCCGCATGATCCTCGCTTTTCTTGGTACGAATCGTTATCAGAATTGAACGAGGAATCCAATAGTTTTTACAGAGCTTAAATCGGTTCAGATCTGGCTGCGATATCAGAGAATCATCAGTCAATATTTTGGCGCTTCCACCAAAATAGACATTGCCATACGCACACATGCGTGGTAGGGCGAAGACCAGCTATTCACGTGGTCAGCGCCCGTAGCCTTATATAACACGCGCACTGATTGGTTGAGTCACGCTGGTGTGACATCACTATTTAGTATAAATGGAGCTCGCTTTTTTATCCAGTACAGCAGATGGGACGTGGGTCAGGTCCGAGTGAGAACGATCACCTTTTTGCCTACTGCATAGAGTTCGAGTTCTGCAATCTACACCGAAGCAATTCACCTCAGTCAGGTTCCCCTCAGAATCAAGTTTTGTATACTCCTGGAAGATATCACCAGGGGTAATAATGTGAATTAAAAAGAAGGCTCCCCACTACCAACAACTTCAGAGGGACCGTCTCTGCAGTGTGACCATTTGGCCGCCAATACAATCCTAACCAGTGTGTAGGGCGTGTGGTATCCTCTGATATCTCGCCAGATCTGCTGTACCACATCGAAATAGTGGTAGAACGAACAATGCACGTGTCTAGTGCTCCAGTATAATGTTTTAGACCGCAGCCCAGATAAGGACATTGCTTTATGCGCCACCAGAGCTAAGCAACACGGATCGTATTGTGCTCAACTTAAGTATCCTGCATTTTATATCTACAGACTCAGCCTTCATAAAAATGAAGGCATATTCCAATCCGCACCAAGAACGGTGTAATACACATTATGGTCAAATAGACTTTATGCAACATGTACCAAGATCTTTAAGCAATCAGAGATAACTTCATTCTTCAGTGCTCCTGAGTATGAGCCGCACAAGTTAGAATCCTGTGGCAAACCGCGAAGTAGCAACTACAGAATCGTGTCAGCTCGCGCCGCACACTTGTGACATATCAACAACATGTGACGTTTATTGAACTTTAGACTGCTGACTAATCGGTGCACTGCATAATCCATATGTAAGTACTTTCATTTCCCTACGTACCGATGACTAATAGGTAAAGCACAGTCGAATGTGACCTCCATTACTATTTCACGCACGCCGGAAATTTCAATAATTGACCACTCACTTTAAGGCCTCCTAAATTCAATACATGAGTAGCTGTCTGCTCCTATGCTTCTCTGGCCACCTGGCCTATTAATTGTCTGGATTCCCTCCGCCACATTGGTTAGGACTGATTTATGAAACTGTTGGGGGTGTCTTAGAAGACAGAATCAAGACATTTATGACCACGCACTCCCCTCTGTATCTCCGGATACTCATTTGCTAAGCCTTTTTGCAAATCACTGCAAAAATAGAATTATCGTAGCCTGACCAAGCAGTGCATTCTTTTGGGCAACTTTCCTTAATTCTAAACTAAGTAAATATTAGCTCATGGAACTGGATCTCATATGGTCTGCTCTCGAAACGCTAGGTAATGGATAAAGACACAGATCGCCTCCTAACTCAACGCTGACTTGCCGCGTCCTTCGAGCCTTCCACGTCATTACAGGAAGGTCACCATAGTTGGCTATCAGTTTCTTTCTCCCCACCGTAAATAGATACATGCTTTATTAATGCTTTTGTAATGTGACATGTTCTTGTCCTGTTATTTGTGGTTGTGCTGCGGTATGCGGAGGGATCGCACATCAATTCCCAAACTACCACCAGAAAACATGTCCGCACGCTGTCGGTCTGAGGTGAGATGCTCAAGTGAATTGCCGGCCATGCAAAATTGTCATTTATTGAACTCACATTATCGTTGCTTACGACAACTATCCCCATGGTGAGGGCATGCCATCTTGCAAGTACATACGATATCTACGGGGTTAACCCATCATATTCATGTTTCATAAATTAAGTCAAAACTAATAATAGTAGTGTGATATACTTTTTAAGCTTCACGCGCAGCAACGTGTATTTTATCGACCTTGTTTGTATTGCATTTGTGGCAAAAGGAAAACTAACAGAATAATCTTCTGTATATGTATGCAGTTAACAGCATGTCTTGATACCAATATCTATTTAGAATTTAATTCTCACGTGACTGGCTCAAGTGTAACATTACTCAATAAAAACCACTGAGTGTCGCTAATGGAGGCATCTAGTTTTATCTATGCTCTGCCCATCCCTAGTTAAGCTCCAACAACACATCACCGGTGTCGGATCGACCAATCCCCACATTCTCTGAATCTCAATTTCCAGAAAACAATACGGATAGGCTGTTGAATATTTTGAAACTAATTTGACTGGTTGCTGATGCGTCCAGTCAAATTAGTTTCATAATTTTCAACATGCAGTTTATTAAATAGTAAAGACATACAATTCATACAACAAAACTTAGTCCATCATCAATTAAGTGTTCGTGACAAATGTATCTACTTCATTCATGGCGTAATTGATTATGGCATCATTCAATACGTCACGTAGTTGATTATGACGTCATATGATGGATGCATAAACTGGAATCCTCCATTGAGCCATTCGATCTGTCACTCAATTGTGTGACGTTATGAGCAAAAGATGTCGCTTGTTGTTTAATGTCAGTAACAGTGAAATTCTCCGATAGTAAATATCTGTATTATATGTCTTTGGTGAGTTTACAATTTAATAAACATTATGTTGGATATTTTGAAAATAAGCTAACTGGAAGGTGTTTCCCGGAAACCCAAACAAGATATCAGTGTTACACTGACACGACATAGGCGAAAGTCTTGGCATTTTACATTTGCAAATGCAAATCTAGCTTTGTATCAAGATCACAATGACATTGACCTCAAAAGTATGGATGACTGTGCTGCTCCTCCTGGTTTAGGTAACTATTTGATGATACTTAGTTCCAACTATTTGGCCAATTCTGAAATAAAGGCCAGGCGAGCTAAGCAGAACCAAACAGTTAATGTCTGCATAGTATACAAATATTACACTGATCTTGGCCTCTGACCACAATACCAATGTACTTCATATAGCTAAACATGTGACCAAGCTAAATTGAAATATGGTAAACCAGTCCTGATATATAAGGCACTATATTGAGGTAATCCAACAATTTAATCGAAAAGAATAGAGTTTTAAATGAATGTCACAGCTAACGTGACTATTGACCTTAACAAGATTGTCCGCATCTGGTTGATATATGTAACCATGTGTACAAGTTTATTCACAAAAGGCTGAAGCAATCCTTGAATATAACACGATATGTTAAGCACAACTAAAAACTTAAACAGAAACAATAGAGTATTATACCAAGGTCCTATTGGCCTTGCACTTTGACCTCAATAGCATTGTCTTCCATCCGGTTGATATAACTAATCATGTGTCCAAGTTTCGGCCCAATAGGCTGACGCCATGGCGAGATATAAGATGATATGTTTGAGCTAAACGCAAACGTTAACCATAAAATATAAGAGCTATACACCATGTTCACAGTGACCTTGAATTCCGACCTCATATGCTCAATATCATTGTGCTCAATTCTCGTGATATAAGGAGGCATATGTCCAAGTTTAGTCCCAATAGGGTGAAGCTATGCCGAGATATAAGATGGTATGTTGAGCTAAGCGCAAAGCTTAACCATAAAAAGTAGTGTTTTATATCAAGGTCACAGTGACCTTGCACTTTGACCGCATGACGTCAATATCACTGTGCTCCATTCTCTTGATATACGGTCGCATGTGCCCAAGTTTAGTGACTATAGGGTCAAAGTCTGTCGAGACCTAAAGTTAACCATGACTGTCGACAAACAGGCAAACAGAGAGATCAACAGACAGAGAGATTGACAGACAGATAGATCGACAGACAGAGAGATCGACAGACAGAGAGATCGACAGTGAGAGTGATTGACAGTCAGAGAGAGCAACAGACAGAGAGATCGACAGACAGACAGATCGACAGACAGAGAGATTGACAGTCAGAGATCGACAGACAGAGAGATCGACAGACAGGGAGATCGACAGTTAGAGAGATCGACAGACAGAAAGATCGGCAGAGAGAGAGGGAGATCGACAGACAGAGAGATCGACAGACAGAGAGATCGACAGACAGAAAGATCGACAGACAGAAAGATCGACGGAGAGGGAGAGAGAGAGAGGGAGATCGACAGACAGAGAGATCGACAGACAGAGAGATTGGCAGATAGAGAGATCGACAGACAGAGAGATCGGCAGACAGAGAGATGGACAGACAGAGAGATCGGCAGACAGAGAGATCGACAGACAGAGAGATCGACAGACAGAGAGATCAACAGACAGAGAGATCAATAGACAGAGATATTGACATATCTAATGTTGGTACTCCGGATTAAGGATGTGTTCACACTATAGAGTTAATCGGAAGTATCGTCATGCTGTAGTATGGCCTCACTCCTGATTAACTCTCTAGTGTGAACATGGCCTTCCCCTCCAATGTGAACATGGCTAAGATATACATGATAACCATGATACTAACATAGCAGGTGTAGACCAGACCGAGACACACGGTATTCACTTTTTTTCTCCATAGTAACTCCTGTTTATCTTCACTTGGAGCGTGTCCGTGTGACATTACAGTTGTATCCACGTTTTTCACCCATATCTCCTCAGTGACCCCTCCTGAAGAACACAATATGATGCATAACCAATATAGGTGTCCGATCTTACATAGAAAAGTCTGACAATAAAGTGTATGAATTGAATATACTTAATGAATTTATAATTTAAAGGTGTATATTCACACTAAAATGTATCAGAATACAATTTTGAGGTATTTCTGCAGGGTCTCCTAGCTTATGTTGAAGACTTTGTCTTCTTGATAGATGAGGCCCTTGGTTGGACATCCCTGGCTTTACATCGCTATATTAAGTTGTTCTCAGACAGGAAGCCACACAAACATGTTCTGAATTATTATTATTATTATTATTATTATTATTATTATTATTATTATTATTATTATTATTATTATTATTATTATTATTATTATTATTATTATTATTATTATTATTATTGTTATTATATAACATTCTTCCTCACGGCCCTCTTTATCTAATTAATGTGTTCAATTAGCTGACGGTAGTGTGTAGTTGTATTTTCTATCTGAAATGCTCAGTACATTGGGATTTGAATGAATTGTGTGTTTTAGCTTGCCTAATTCTCAGTTGTAGATCATTCCAGATGTGTACTCCAGAGTATGGCACACTGGATTTAGGTGCTTCGGGTTGGGGCCTTGGTATAGTGAGAATCTGATTGGTGGTACTTCTAGTTTGCAATATGTTCTGTATCTGCATACTTATACTGTGATGTTGGGAAGCATGGTGCATTATCATACAAGATCTTATATATCATCTTTGATTTATTTAGTTTTATCCGTTTATACATTTGGAAATTGGCATGATGTTTGCGGTTTTGAGGAGTGCGTCTCCTGTTATCCTCTCATAGATGCTAGTACTATGATTTGCTGCACGCTTTTGTATTTGCTGCACGCTTTTGTATTTTTTTTTGAATTTTTGTCAATAGCCCTGTTTGCAATTACCCCATAGCGAATTTGCATAATCAATTACTGTCAAAATGTAAGCATTGTAGAATGTTTTTCTTGCTATAAATGTTATGAATTTCAGAATGGTAACCCTTTTAGAGGATACTCACATTGCCTCTTTAGTAGTGGTGATAGTAGTAGTAGTAGTAGTAGTAGCAGTAGTAGTAGAAGTAGTAGTAGTAGTAGTAGTAGTAGTAGTAGTAGTAGTAGTAGTAGTAGTAGTAGTAGTAGTAGTAGTAGTAGTAGTAGTAGTAGTAGTAGTAGTAGTAGGTGGTGGTGGTGTAGGTGGTGTAGCGCAGATCGATCAGTCAGGTACAGACGGACCCGGATTATCCGGGTACGAAACGGCCAGATCTGAGATGCTCCAGCCACATCCCCATTGATATATAGGTTTGTGCGTGTAGCCAACCGAGAGAACACTCAATAATTAGAGTCCGCAGAAGTGCTCAGTGCATGTGCGTGTCATTCGAGATAGCTTACGCACTCCGTGTGTATTAACGTTTGGGGGATAGCTTTCTTATATATATAGTTGGCCGTCCTACCTAATTCCTTAATACGGGCCCGATTTGTTATGTCCTGGTATCGATCAAGACCGGGATTAGTCGGGAAAAACGAATCTGTATACAGAATTGGAATCGGTCTAGGGAAGTCTGAGATATCAGTATATTAAAAACTAACGATAAATGTGTTGACAACTTGGTAAAATCAGCATCATTAAGGAGTGAGGTAACGTTACGTCATAAACACGTGATAACCTTATGCTAGCTTGCTATTAAGTGCGCGCTGATTGGTTGAGCACTACGACGTCGCTCGCTGATTGGATGTCAAATCCTATAAAAGGTGCCCACGCCGCCATAACCGTCAGTTTAGCATTGGGAACTAGTATATAAACGCCTTAAATATTACAACACACACACATAACCGTCAGTTGGTAAGACAGTGACGGAGTGGGTAGTCATTCAAACAGCCTACTACGTAGAGCGCATCTTTTAACAATCTACACCAACATACATCAACTCTGAACTTACACCCCAGTTCGTCACTACGCCCACGTCGCCGTACTCCAGTTTTTGACAGCTCTCGGCCAGTGGCTAAAATACCATATTCAAAAGTAAGGTTGCCCAAACACCAACTAGTGGGAACTTATACTAGTACGAGCATGGTTTCGGCCACTCTCAGTATGTAGTACGAGTGGTCTGTCTGATGTCTCACAGGACCTGCTGAACCACGTCAAATTAGTGGAGACAAAATGAAGCATGTTTCTAGGTGCACTATGTTTTAAGGTTTTCGTCACTGCTTGGGAGCATTGCCTCCATGCTGGCAGTGAGCTAGATAGCACGGATCGTCTTGTGTCGTAAACATATTACCTGCCTCTCTATCAATGGAGGCAACTTTCATCAGTGCCAGGTATAGGTACTTCTACAGAACTGTAAATTAATCTGCCCTATTATGTCATAAGTCTCAATGACTTTGAAGTGCACATATCGCCGAATATCTCACTACTACTGATAATATCGCCCACAGACGCCGACACGCGCTTGGATCAGGACTTCAGTTGTTTACGTCACTCACAGACCCCCATGCTCGCTGATGGCTAACAGGCCCTTCGTCCATAGTTGTCTACTTGCGCTGATGACTAACAGGCAGCCACACCAACTTCGTCAACAGATTTCTAAGGGCACTGATGACTGAAAGGTGGCCAATAAACGTTTGTGTTATAAGAATGGGCTTTGCGCTGATGACTGATAGGCGCTTATCTTTACTGTAGCATAGTTATTTCATTTTCATATGTAGCACCGATTACAAGTTGGTGCCTTAGGTCAGTCTGACGTTATTACATTGTTCTATGTATAGATATGGTGAGTGCCACTTTAGAATTTTCACTGTCTATTTTCATTATTGTTACCTTTGAGTTAGGTAAAATAGTTATATATTTTTACTTAAAATGTGCATACTAAATAGCTACATTAATACACACACCTACAACCTTCTAAATTATGGCAACATATTTTAACTAGAGTCGTCTCCCACGCCCACATGGGCTGGGATACTGCGACAAATCCTAACTAGTGCTAAGCTCAGGTATTTTGTTAGGATAGAGTACCTAAGGACGACTGCTCAAATGAAGGAGTGCTGTTTTATCGTAAAGCCTCTTTCCCGGTGGTGCTGTCACGTTACATATGCACGCCAGATTTATATAATTGGCCATCAATTTAAGTCCTCCTAAATTACTTTTTAGAGCAGCTGTCTCTTCTACGACCACTGGCCATCTGATCCACTTAATTGTCGGGTAATCCCCTCCAACAGTTTGTTTAGCGCCAACCCACATACATTACCATCACCAGCTACCTCATCCCTGTCCGCCCGTCTGTACCGCCAGGTTTCGCATCAATTTTCCCCTTTCATGGCACTGGCCGAGTCATCCTCCCAACTGAATTCAGTGGGGAGAATGCCTGGGAAAACTACAGATGCTAGTTTAAAATCATAAGTCGAACAATCCGGTGGGCAGATCAACAGATGGGGGAGTATCTGCCCGCCAAACTGTCGGGCAAGGCACACCAAGACTTGGCCGACCTGGGGGGTCAGACACCACACCCACACACTGAGAAATCCATTATCTGAACATGTTGGCGATACCACCCTGGGAGAGACGAGTCGGCCTTAGCTTAAGAACATGCGCCGCCGATCCAGTTAAACTCTCCCAGCACTCTGAAGTAGAATATGGCGCCTAGTTACTAGGGGTTACACAAACGCCAACATGGGAGTCACACGCCTCCAACTCGACACATTCATTGATGCCCTGAGTGCGGAGCCCGCTCTAAAGGAGAAGCTGTTCTTTATGGAATACGGCAGTCGCCACACCTTAACAGTGACTGTTGTCCACATTGAGAATTTATTAGAGCGGGAGAAAAATGCCCGCCATCAAAACCACCCAGTCAATGAATTTGAGTAAACTACGCCCACCACCGCCACAAACACCAAAACACAAACGTCCGCCAACCCCACACAAACACTGTACCACCAAAAACCTCCAACAGATCCAAACCATCAGCAACAGCAAGCGTCGCAGGGTAGATGAAAGGGTCAGTCCCGCTGAGGGGGTGGCAACCAGCGCCCTGGTCACAAAAACAATAACAATGGTTGCCATGAGAAAACCAATGCCTGGTTAGAGGAGATCACTGCACAAATGACTTCTCTAACCAAATACCCTACTACACTATCCGCCACGGTCGGCGCCAAAAACACCATACCTACTCCAAAACCTGATACCTGTTTTGATTGTGGACAGTCTTGACATTGGAGGGAGAAATGCCCTAAACGGCTCTCTCCAGTTCCCCTGTCCCAGGATTTACCACGCCCATGCCAGATAAATCGCTAAACTAACCAGAGCACTGAACAACGAGTCAACTCAGTGCCCAGCTCAACCCAGGCCATTGGGCAACCACCCAATTCAACAACGCCACACCACACAAAGAAACCCTTCATCTCACCCACTTGCAAGCACATCCATATGGTTTGCCCACGTTGGTACCTGCGACGCACACAGCATCAAAAATACTGACGCCCTCCCCTTCTTTAATAATTGCTGCTTCTTCTGTGCATCAAAGATACATATTCTGGACCGTTGGCCCAAGTGGGCTGCGCAGATGAAGCTTTATGCCCACACCACCGATTCAACCCCTCCTGCCACTACCACTGGCACTCACACTCCACCACCCACACCAACTACAGTAACCACAACATTGCTACGCCCGACCCGCCTTTGCCGACGCTGACCAGGCAATGACGAAGACAGGTCGGCCCTTTCCTCACTCAGCCACCTATAGCACTCACTGAGGTAATCACCAAACAGGCCATTTATATAAATGATCCTATTACTAAGGGGGAAGATAATGAGGGCATTAGCCTCGAATCACTTGCTCACACACAACATAAACAATCTATAAGTGTGCCTGTCTCTTCGGCAGTATATCCACCAGTGCTACTGTAGGCACTGGAGCCTCCATCAACGTTTTCAACAAGCGGCTATATGAGAGCATCCCACCTCAAAGACGTCCACCACTTAAATCAACCAAAATCTTCCTATAGAAAGCCACTGGTGCTGATGGACCAGTGGCCGGTATAGTTAACATCGTGATCCAGATAAACGAGATGCAATTCATGCAATGAGCTGTCATCGCCTCTGTCCAAAACGACACCCTACTTGTTGCCGATTTCCTCAGTGCTAGCGAAGCCATAATCCTCTGCTGCCAACACAAATTAGATATACATGGCCGTCGCATACCTCTAGCACCGGAGTCGTCAATGTACAAAAACTGTGCATAGATATTGTTCTACACCAACAGTTGAACCGGGCCAAGAGGAGATCCTTTGGGCCACTGCGCAACACCACCATCAAACAACACATACTGCAATGATAGATCCTGACCTTGAGTATATGTTAGCTTCCCAATGTATTAGCCCATGTGTATTGGTAGATACCACAAGCAAGAATCAGATACCATTCAGAGTGTTTAATGGCACAGCCGACACCATTACACTAAACCCATGTGTTCGCTATGGGCATTTGGTAGAAGTAATCTTAGTGGAAACAACACCCCCCCCCCCACACACACACTCATACACCTACAGCGCTGGCTGATGATAGCCTACCACAAGACATTCACTATTTGTACTTGTGAGCCACAATAGGCCTCACTAAAACACAACAAGGCGAAGTACGCTGTTTACTACATAAGTACTGGGACAGTTTCTCCTCAGATGATTTGGACCCAGGAGAAACTCACCTAGTATGTCACTCCATTGCCACGGGAAATAGTCGGCCAGTCCACCAACTGGTACATCATCTTCCAATATATAAGGAAGCAGGAGACCATAAGCAAATAACCGATATGCTGAGAACAAGCGTTATCGAACCCTCTGCATCCCTCTGGGCCAGCTCAACAGTCCTTGCATGTAAGAAGGATGGGCCATTATGCTTTTGCATTGACCACCATCACCTTAATGATCTGAATATGAAAGATGTGTATCCCTTACCATGCACCGATCAAGCTCTGGATTCCTTGGGCGAAGACAAATGGTTCTCCACATTGGACCTTGCGAGTGGTTATTGGCAGGTGGCCATGGAAGAAGTTGATTGCACAAACATGGCATTTGTCTGCAGAGATGGCCTGTTCCAGTTCCGTAAAATTCCCTATAGCTTGTGCAATGCCCCAGCAATGTTCGAATGTGTGATGGAGCAAGTTCTGACCAAGCTACAGTGGCAGATCCGCTTGCGCTGTCTGCACGACGTAATTGTCTTTGGCTCTTCTTTTGAGCAAACCTTGGCCAATATGGACGAGGTGTTGGAAGGGTTTTGTAACGCCAACCTTACGTGCAAGCCAAAGAAATGCCATTTCTTAAAAAAATGTTGAATTCCTCGGACATGTGATCTCTGCTGATGGAGTGGCTACTTAACCCGAGAAAACGCATGCAGTGGCAGAGTGGAAGACTCCCGTTTCAGTAACCAACACCAAGAGCTTCCCCATTCATCACTTTAGTGAAATTTGTGCTCTCTTGTTCCAAATAACAGAAAAGGACAACCCCTTAGAGTGGATGAGTGAGTGTGAGGAAGCTTTTAAGGCAGTAAAAGTTCAACTAACCAGTGCACCAATTCATGCCCACCCAAACTCTAACCTCGGTTTACTTCTGGACACGGAAGCCTCTGCTTTTCTCATTGGCGCTATTCTATCCAAAATCACAGAAGTAGTAGTGTCGGGGTCAAAATGATACCACCTCCCTCAACTGGCCGCCATTCCACGATCCGTGACCCCCACCACCCTTTCAATCCCTGGGGCATAGTTTGGTGCGACATGATGTTGGTGTATGCCTCTAGATGGAGGCCCAGGGTTGTTGAGACAGGTGGTTGGTATGCCTCCAGATGGAGGCCCCAGGGATTGAGAGGGCAGTGGGGTCCATGGATCGCTGAACGGCTGCCAGTGGAGGGCGGTTGTATCAGTTTAATCCCGACACCACTGTTAATGATATCACTGCCCTCTCAATCCCTGGGGCATAGGTTGCGGGGGCCAGGTGCGGGGGCCACCACGTGCCCAGACAGGCAACCACAGGAATATACACCACCCACAGGTACTGATCGCCAGCACCACACATAATAGGCCTGAACGCCAAGACAGGAGATATACACCACACACAGGTACTGATCGCCACACATAATAGGGTCTGAACGCCCATTTAGAGACAGGCATCCACAGGGATTTTCACCACCCACAGGTAGTGATCGCCAGCACCACACATAATAGGTCTGAACGCTGATCGCCACACATAATAGGATCTGAACGCCCATTTAGAGACAGGCATCCACAGGGATATAAACCACCCTAAGTTACTGCTCGCCAGCACCACACATAATAGGTCTGAACGCCAAGATAGGGGATATGCACCACCCACAGGTACTGATCGCCACACATAATAGCGTCTGAACGCCCATTTAGAGACAGGCATCCACAGGGATATACACCACCCACAGGTACTGATCGCCAACACCACACATAATAGGTCTGAACGCGTATCGCCACACATAATAGGGTCTGAACGCCCATTTAGAGACAAGCATCCACAGGGATATACACCACCCACAGGTACTGCTCGCCAGCACCACACATAATAGGTCTAAACGCCAAGACAGGTGATATACCCCACCAACAGGTACAGATCGACACACATAATAGCGTCTGAACGCCCATTTAGAGACAGGCATCCACAGGGATATACACCATGAGTACTGTTGCACAGATTCGCACTATTGCAAAGCAATTCGGCCTTAGAGGCTACTCTAAGGCCAAGAAAGTCGACCTGCTCCAGATGATCGACAAGGTCCGTGCTGAGGAGTGGCAGAAACGACTCTCCTGAGCAATGAATACGGGAAGGTTTCGAGTGCTTACCGACTGCCAGTTGAAGGCGCTTGTATCATTTTAATCCCGACACTACTGCTAATGATACCACTAAACCTCTCAATCCCTGGGGCATAGGTTGCGGGGGGTCAGGTGCGGGGGTCACCACGTGCCCAGACAGGCAACCACAGGGATATACACCACCCGCAGGTACTGATTGCCACACATATATAGGGTCTGACCGCCCATTTAGAGACAGGCATCCACAGGGATATACCCCACCCACAGGTACTGATCGCCAGCACCACACATAATAGGCCGGAATGCCCAGACAGGAGATATACACCACCCCCAGGTACTGATCGCCACACATAATAGGGTCTGAACGCCCATTTAGAGACAAGCATCCACAGGGATATACACCACCCACAGGTACTGCTCGTCAGCACCACAAAGAATAGGTCTTAACGCCCAGACAGGGGATATACACCACCCACAGGTACTGATCGCCACACATAATAGCGTCTGAACGCCCATTTAGAGACAGGCATCCACAGGGATATACACCAGGAGTACTGTTGCACAGATTCGCACTATTGCAAAGCAATTCGGCCTTAAAGGCTACTCTAAGGCCAAGAAAGCCGACCTGCTCCAGATGATCGACAAGGTCCGTGCTGAGGAGTGGCAGAAGCAACTCTCCTGAGCAATGAACATGGGAAGGTTTCGAGGGCTTACCGAGGATCCTTGGAATCCCCACAAGAAAGCACAGTAGATACGTGACTTCAGTCAGTTGGACGAGGAGGTGACTGCTAGCCTGCGAGCCAAGGCTGTAGTGAGGCGGATGGAGGCCCATTCACTGGAGCCCTTAACTCTCCAACGCAGGGGAGCCCCTGCACCCTATACAGGCATCCACAGGGATAAACACCATGAGTACTGTTGCACAGCTTCGCGCTATTGCAAAGCAATTCGGCCTTAGAGTCGATTCTACGGCCAAGAAAGCCGACCTGTTCCAGATGATCGGACAGGTCCATGCCAATGTGTGGCTGAAGCGACACTCCAGAGCAATGAAGACGGGAAGATTTCCAGTGCTTACCAAAGAAGCTCCTTGGAATCCACACAAGAAAGTGCAGCGGATACGTGAGCGTCGTCAGTTGGCCAAGGAGGTGACTGCTAGCTTGCGAGTCAAGACTGTAGCGAGGCGGATGGAGGCCCATCCACTGGAGCGCTGAACTCCCAAACGCAGGATCGTTAAGCAATGCCAAGGTCTGAGCATAAGGGGGCCTGAGGTCTGAACCCTTAGCCCGGTGCATGAGGTGAGAAGGCGAACACATTCTCGACCAGCGTCTCGGCGAAAGGGAGACAGAGGATAGAGGATGCCGGTCAGTACGCTGGACATTCTTCAGAGGTCTAGAAAGAGACCTCACAGGCCAGATCATGCAAAAGCTCCAACAGACTGTCCAGAACACCTTCTACCTCCGCTACACCCTCCCGTCTAAGGAGAAGTTTGAGTACAGCAAAGCCCTCGAGTATATACGCCAGAGGGAGGCACGCCGACGCCAACTCCGAGCTCAGGCCAACCAGAGACTCAAAGAGGCAGATGAAAGTCTCAATGAGTACCATGAGGCTGTAAAGATATCTGAGCCAATGCTCGACTATGAAGCATCGACAGGTCAGAAGACAGCAAAGCTTATAGTAGTGGTGGCACCTGCAGCAGTGACAACAGGAGTCATGCTCTATGTATGCTCAAGAGGAATACCTGATGTGTTCGACACGCATACCTTAGCATAGCCAAAGTAAAGTACCATCACACCTAATGAGCGAGCCCCAGATATGAGGTTTCCGATGTTGAAGCTGAGCCGGTTGCCCTTATTAGGTGGGATGTCCCTGCCCCTGAGGTGGTGATTGCCCTCGAATGCGGACTCGAGGTCGTCGCTTCCACTGGTTAGTCGCAGAAGCAGATATGACTTAGTTTTCTGTCTGTAGAGTTGGCAATCAGCCAGCTCGCATACCTCACCAAGCACATTGGTCCCAGCAACCACAAGCTTGAAGTTTGAAACCCGTCATCCTCGTCATGCCAGACATGAAGTCTTGCAGCATTCATCATCGCATCAGCTGCTTAGTGTACACCCGGAGGAACAGCCTATCCTGCATGGCAGCCGGATTCATGTGTGTGTTCCCGAGGAGGGTTACGAGCGGAACTGCCATGGCTTCTCGACACCTGCCTGTAGTTCAAATTCTGTGAACCCCTCATTGCACCCCACAGCGTAGTACCCCTTTCCCTTCGCATAGAAGGTTGAGCCACGAGCCAGCAGACCTAGGACTCGGTACTCATCGTGCACATAGGTGGTGTCCACGGTGCTGTTGCTCTGCACGATCTCCCACCTGTTCCGAACCTGCAGGATCTCTACTGTATGTTCTATTGTGCTCTGAAGCTTGAACTCGAGTGTCATGCTCTTGATCTCGTGGATCTGTGCCAAGATTGTAACGTCAATGTACTTCCCAGTAGCGGACAATGGGTTCTCATCATGTATACTTGGTCGATTGATCATCAGGCACTCCTTCTGTGGATCAGTGCGGTGCGATGTCGCGGGTTCAATGGCCCCATCTGAATTATGCACATACTGCAGCATGTCTAAGGTCTGGGTATATAGAGGGGTTAAACGGCTGCCATGTTTGGTAAAGTTCTTCAGCAGATTGTCTATAGGCAGCAGGACATGTTGGCATGACACCACAGCATTAACTGTCCCACTGTGACAGGGTCCGAGGACTGCTTCGTGACATCAACATTATCCATGTCTGATGCGGCGATACTGGCCACCATAGAGGAAGGAGCGCCAGCTCATAGTATGAAAGAACTCCTGACTCAGATACTCTACTGGAAGTTTGATAGCAACCAGGGCAAGACACTCGGCCTACCACATGTGTCCCAAACCAACAGTCCTCTTATTCTAGCTCTCCAAAAGGCGAGCGTCGACGCCAAAGATCTACTAACTGTCGGGAAGTGGGCTGCCATATTTAGCCTCCATAGCCTGGAAGAGCAAGAGATGCAGGATAGCCTCCAGTCTGGAGCGAATAACTACTTCAGGTAGGAGGTCAATGCTGCTGTAGCGTAGACCCATGACACCGGTCATGCAGAAGTACTCAGGATGGGTTCACTGTTGCCCGCAAGGAGGCTATAGAGCACATCTTCAATGAAATGAAGAAGGGTGCAGGAGATTGGCCAGTGATCTGGCAGCATTTCTGAAATTCCCAGATAACTACCACGACTACCTCATTAAATCCGCTCACAAGTCAGATGTTCATCGTGCATGGACAAAGTGGCTCTTCCGTGAGAAGTTCCAGAAGAAGATAGGCCTAGACTCTGACCCTCAGTGGGTAGAGTTTAAGCGACAGGCTTCTGACGAAGTTCCTCAAGCTTCTGACGAAGTTCCTCAATCTTCTGACACGGTTCCTCAAGCATCTGACGAAGTAGAAGAAACCATGGACGAAGTAGCGGAGACCATGCAGCCTTCAGATGAATGAAAAAGGTTGCGGCAGCTGCGACAGTCTGTCAGCGATGACGCGTAGACCAGGCTAGTTTCCTGGCTGGATTCAGCTTGTAGGTGAAGGTCTGTGCCTTTTCCAGAGATGGCTTGAAGTGTGACAGCTCACCTGTCTCCTTGTTGCTGAAGATGAAGCGGTACAGCTCAGCTGCCCTCTGTACACCTGCGATAAAGTCCCCTTTGGTCTCCTTGAGGGTTAGGCTGTCGTATATGGTCTCGAGCAGGGCACGCCCACACTTGGAGCTGAAGTATAGCAACCGGGCATTGTGGCAGATGTCTGGTGAGATCTCGCGGGTGTACTTCTGAAAGAGGATGAAGACAGTTATCTGTGTGTGCTGGATGTGCCTGGTGATGTTGCTGAGGTAGGTGACTGTCTTCTTGTCCATTGGAGGGTCATCGGTAACTAGAACAAGTGGTTATGTCAGTCGGGCTGTCAGCAGCTTCTCCATCAGTGCTTCCAGGTTCTGCATCTTGGTGATTGGTTCATTGTACCATTGATCATTACTGTCAACCGCCTCAGTGGCGGAGTCAGACAACAGAAGGATGTATTGAGAGTGTAGATGTTCAGCCATGAGAGCCCACGGCAGGATGTTTTTCTCGTGTCCTGATGGGGCAATGATCAGCACCACCTGGCCAGCATCCGCCGGCCTACTGTCGAATGGTACAGACATGCGTGCGGAGGATGGTTAGCACTTGGTCGGCGGTAGCCTCGTCTATATCTGGGAGACTAAACGGCAGTACTTCCTGGACCAGCTCGTTCACGTGCAGAGCAGGGAATCCTGCACCTCCGACGGATACGAAGGATGCGATGGAGGCGTCAAGCATGAAATCCCAGCAGCAGCTGCGAAGATAGTGTAGAGGGCCTGTGTCAGAGCCAACAGTGTCTAGTACATCCAGTATCTGTATGATACATGCGCATGAAGCCATGACTATCCTGTGGTCTTAAGCGGCAAACCAAAGAACCATAACTTCTTCACCTCTGGTAGCCGGAGGCTGGTGGTAGCACCTGTTTGGCCGTCGACATTGATATGGCTCAGGCCGAGGGTGCCGATCTTGAGATTCTCTCCATCCAGTCGGAATGAGCTCCGTGGTTTCAGGAGATCCTTAACCAGGTACTGTGCATAGGACTCAGCCATAACCTGGATGGCTCCAGCCTCATCGACGGCGGGCATACCTCGCATCATCGCCCTCTCCTTGATGCCCATCTTGTATACAGTCTCAGCCTTGTTAATGGCCAATTGTCCTATCGTATCAGTGTTCCTGATGAGATCTCGGGCCGGGATGGTACTTCGGATCTCCGGCGGGTCTCCCTTCTCATCGAAGTCTAGGAAGGAGATAGGGGCAACAGTGTCCTCTGAACCGAGGTGTGCCTTGCCCAAGTGAGCAAGATCACCTAGCTCTTTGCTTTCTGGGTCTGTGAGTAACAGAGTCATAGTCATATACAGATGGCTTAAACCTACTAGTCATACCCCCAGTGAAATAGTGGGGCATAAGAGGACCACGCAGTCGGCCAATGGAATAGGTAGCAGTGCCCAGGGTACTGGCCCTCTCTGCAGCGGCACGCCTTGTGGGAGGTCCACCATTCCCGTGCATTGGTGATCCTCAGTTCACCTGCTCGACTATGGGCTACACACCGCCCTCTGGCACGCCATGCCTCATATGCTGCAGTGGTCTCATGATCCATCCCTCACTATTCAGAGGGGGTAAACATAGGCGACGATGATCTCAGCCATTGCACTCATTGCTAGCCCTAGAACCGCGGCCTCCATTAGTGTAACACGTTCACCCATGATCTTGGCAGCAACAGAGTAGAAGGCACCACTGAGGGCGATCTTTGGGATGGGGTGAGGTATTCCGAGACAGTGCCCAGCTACCCCACTCACCACTGTAGCGAGGACAGCCGCAGTGGTGGCAGGAAGAACCTCATTTCCCCCTGTCATCTTTACCATGGCCACATTCGCCACAACGTTACTGGTGACATGGACTGCCAGAGGTTTTGCTTTGGTCAGTAACTTCTGTGTCTTGGTTCGCAGCAGGTTCTCCACCTCTTGAGGACTCGCCTGGCTCTCAGGCAGTTGCTTCACGATATGTACCATTGACGTCATTGTTTAAGCACTGAGTATACAATGCGATAGGGGAATCCTGAGTAGTCATGTCTCGGGTCACCATACACAACCCCTAAACCGCTGTTGTCACCACCGATAGTCTGGGTGAGTGTTGAACTCTCGCTGTATTCTGCTGGCCGCTGAGACGCTATGACTGCTGAGCTGTGGGTCGAAGGCGTTTGTATCAGGGAGGTTTGCACCCAGCTCATGGAGGATTCGTCACACCGTGAAGTACACGTGGAATCTGAGGCAGCTGGCGATGTGCACAGCTTCAGCAGTACCAGGTTAGGAGTGAAGCAGGGTGGAACTTACTCCATATCCTACCATGGCACACCACACGGCAAAGTTCAGCTGCTGATTCCAGTATGAGAGGCTTGGAGCAGCCATCCAAGTATGAGCTTGCTTCGCATCATTGATGGTGATGGGGTGGTTGGTCAGTGGTCGTGGGTTGACGGAGAAGCTGGTTCGGGACCATCCATCCACTGTGATGGAGAACGGTGTTAGCTCAGGTATATCATCCAGTAGACCTCTCAGGCCAGTCAAGGGTGTACCCAGGAGGGGCGGTTGGCTCTGGAATACTGTTGTGAGGTTCAGTGGGAAGGCCATCTCTACTGGTGTTCTTAAAGCTACCGCAGCACCCTATTTGTAGTCCTCTCGACTAAAGAGACCAGCGAGGCGACCTCGCCATAACATCTCGTTTTTAACCCCTCCATATCAACCCGCCTGCTGGAACCTTTGAGGTATTGCTGTCACACTTCAGGTTTCTCCATGCAGTACAGGGCTTGGACCTTCAATATATGGTGGTACTCTTCATCGGTGACCTGGCCATCCTCGAGAGCTTTGCTGACAGACTCATCGATAGTCCGTAGCATACTCTGTGCCAGTTCCACATACTTAGCATGCTTCTCCAGACTCGTTGTGATCTGCCGCTGCCCCACCCACAAGCCCGTGACCAAGACAGTGGTGGCTAATATCACGCCACCCAGCGTGATGGCGACGATGGCCCCCACCCCTTTAGCGAGAGTGGTCACAGCTGCCCCCCCCCCCCCCATCACTGGCTCCAATCACACCCGCAGCAGTGGTTGTAAGCGCGAGGACATTGTAGGCTGTCTTATATTGCCTGCGCGTTCTGCTGTACTTTTCTGCCTCATGGACGAGATTATGTCTGATGGTATCGATCTGCTGGAGTCGACAGCCGCGTACTGTAACCCACTCATCAGCAGTCAGTGAGGGGTATATTTCTGGTTGCTTCTGCCACTCTGATTTTGCAATAGTATACCTGGAGAGTAAACCTGCATCACCTGCAGAATCTGCTCATGAGTCATAGAAGGTTTCATTTTGGAGAGCCTGGCGAACCGTGCCACCTTGCTTGTTTCGAGACAGACGTCTAATAGACAGAGGTCATCCAGCACTATGTCGGTGCTGGTAGCTTTCTGAGACGTGACATCTGGAACTTCACCCTATCCACAAGATAGTAGGTCTGCTGCTGGATGGTTTTCTTGGTCTTACACTTCGGCGACATCTCCTCTTTCCAATGTACGACATCTGGCTCATCCTCATCTGAGAAGCCACCTGGCCCATTCCCTTCTGTGAAGACATCTAGCTCATCATCGTCTGTCAAGACTCCTGCGTCCCGGTTACTCTGCTCCAGGAGGGCCTGACAGTATCGGAAATTTTCACTGTTCCTTCGCCTCCTTGCAAGGCTTGTGTTCTGTTGATACCAGTTCTCCCGCTGTAGTCGCTCCCCTTCGTGTTGCAGTGCGAGCCTCTGTTCATTTAAGGCCTTTTTCTGTGCAGGGGTCATGAAGGGTCGAACCGCTTTCTTCATCATCTCGGCCAAGGTCAGATAATGCTGGTATGATATCATGTCAATTCAATGAGTAATAAGAGTGTAAACTCTAAATGGACGTCGGATATCCCATCCGTGCTGGCATATATGTTAATGGAGGGGCTGTCAAACAGGTGATTTACAGGTGTGAACAGGCTAGGACTGATAGCTTTCCATAGGTTGCTGTTGGCACCTGGGAGATACTCTATCACGTCCCGGCCGACTTCTACTAGTGAGCTGCTGTGTGCACTGCCCGGAGGTTGATGTAGCACATCAGCGTGTCTGTATGTTGTGCCCCACTGGGGCACGTCGAAGAGGACCCATTCTACAGGGTACTGTACCACACGTCTCCCGTCTAGAGTGGGTGAGATTACGTTCTCACCACCGGAGAGCAGCAGTTAGACAATCGGCATGGTTATATGTCTTGTTTAAACCCCTCCAATAGCGTACTATGGAACCCATATTTGCTCACTCGACTGGTCTTGCTGACCTGGCAGATGTGTACACAGTTGATGCTGCCAATGTAGAAGAGAGCGATGGCAACTCATTCGCCCGACAGTACGAAGCAATCTCAAAGGTATTCTCCCTCCACCCCATTGGTGGTGATAGGGCGGAGCTGCTCACAGACCTCAAGGATGTGACGAAGGAGTGCATGGGTCACAACATAGTTTCATCTGGTCAAACCCTATTCGAGCGGTGCCCCGCCGATGGCCCATGATGGCCTGCTATTGACCCTGGCAAAAAACCTGCAGTTCATATTTGAGAAGAATTACCGTGCTGGACCTGGGGGAGACTGGCAAACATGGTTGCCCCTATATAGGCCTCCCGCAGTCATTGACATAGAGGTTACTCCCCTCTCCACTGCTGTGAAAAAGGATGGGACAGTTCGAAAGCTCTACAATCGGGGATCATCCTTCCTCACCTAAATCGGTGAAGGTGTATCCCTGACGAGGGTGGGTCACCGAATCAGGGTTACAGGTGGAAAGCTCCTGCTGCATCGTCCATTTGATGGACCAGAAGAAGCTGCTAACCTCCAGGAGAGCACCCTATGGGTAGATGGTGTGTCACATACCTCCAAAGTCAAGGGTGCTGTTAAACTGCGTCAGCGAGTCGGCCTCACTAGCCTGCTAATGACTCATATAGTCCTAGATCTACGTTTCTTAGCTGGCGGCAGAGTGAAGCAGCTAGCCCCTGCCCCTGAGGGGATGAAGATCACTATCGATCCGGATGGAACAGGCCTCGATCTGGCACAGATATTCCTCGAGGGGTTCACTCTGTTCAGTTTAACTCTTCATATATAGCCATGATTCTCATCATACTGCTCGTGCTGGCGTCTACAGCAGTGGCACAGGGCGCTAAGACTGCCATGATATTGGATGCCAAGTGGGCTCACTTCCGGGATGACCCCCAGTACAATCCTTGGGTCGACCCCTTGTGGAGAAACATTTACGACCGCTTTCACCCAAGTGAAGAGATCAAGTCTGTCTGCCACTTCTATGGGGTGGAGAGGGTAGGCCGTGTTTGTCTGCTGGAGACCCCTGCTCAGCACCAGATTCTTTGCGTACCATGTGAACATGGCAGAGTCTGCCATGGTTCACATGCTAATCACTTTAGACTCCTCCCAGGTGAGCGTGGTCAAGGTAGATGGAAGCCCCTATGGGTGGTCCCCTCATGCCGATGCGACTCTGGCAGAGACTATGTGTTTGTCTGAGCCTACACAGAATAGAGAGAGAGAGAGAGAGAGAGAGAGAGAGAGAGAGTCTGGCCCTGTGGTTGAGGGCGATCAGTGGGGTATATCACTGTGAAGCTTGTCTCTGGGTGGTCCCCAGGTATCTCACAGGTGCCAACAGCAACCTATGGAAAGCTATCAGTCCTAGCCTGTTCACGCCTGTAAATCACCTGTTTGACAGCCCCTCCATTAACATATATGCCAGCATGGATGGGATATCGGATGCCCATTTAGGATGAGCCAGAGAGTAAGTGGGACAATGAGCCTGATGTCTTCCCATACGACGATGAGCCAGGTGTCTTCACAGACGAGTATGAGCCAGATGTCATACAGTGGGAAGAGGAGATGGAGTAGAAGTGTAAGACCAAGAAAGCCATCCAGCGGCGGACCTACTATCTTGGTCATAGGGTGAAGTTCCAGATGCCATGTCTCAGAAAGCTACTGACACCCGACATAGTGCTGGATGACCTCTGTCTTAGAGATGTCTGTCTCGAAACCAGCAAGCTGGCATGGTTCGCCCTGCTCTCCAAAATGTGTGCTTCAAGGACTCATGAGCAGATTCTGCAGGTGATCCAGGTTTAATCTCCAGGTATACTATGGAAAAATCAGAGTGGCAGAAGCAACCAGAAATATACCCTTCCCTGACGACTGACAAGGGTGGTACTATCCACGGCTGGCGACTTCAGCAGATAGATACCATCAGATAGAATCTCGGCCATGAGGCAGAAAAGTACAGCAGAACGTGCAAGCGATATAAGACAGCCTACAACGTCGTCGCGCATACAACCACTGCTGTGGGTGTGATTGGAGCCAGTGCTGGGGTGGCAGCTGTGGCCACTCCTGCTATAGTGGTGGAGGCCATCGTCGCCATCCCACTGGGTGGCGTGACATTAGCCGCCACACTCTTGGTCATGGGATTGGGGGTGGGGCAGCGGCAGATCACAAGGAGGCTGGAGAATTACGTGGCACTGGCACAGAGTATGCTACGAACTATCGACGAGTCTGTCAGCAAAGCTCTCGAAGATGGCCAGGCCAACACCGTTCTCCATCACAGTGGATGGACGGTCCCAAACCAGCTTCTCCATAAACCCACAACTGCTGACCAACCACCCCATCACCATCAAGGATGTGAAGCAAGCTCATAATTGGATTGCTGCTCCAAGCCTCTCATACTGGAATCAGCATCCCAAAGGTAGCTCTACATGTGGTGTCAGGCCTAGCTATCATGGCGCTTTGGATCAGCCTCCTCCGCCGCCAGCACATCAGCTATAAGACTATCCTGACACTCTACAGTAACAGTGGGGACCACGGTGAGACACTGAACCAGCTTGCCATGCCCTACAGCCCCTATACCTGCTGCCAACATGCACATCCAAGGGCTGGGTGGTTCGGCAGCGCATCCTTTTCCAGCCTGTAGTATCACAGAGCCTTGTTCAGCTCTGAGGCCAGTGAGACCATGGCGGTCTGCAACTGCTGGAACACATCTGACAGATACTCCCGATCCTTGTAGAAACCTTTAGCTCGGAGGAGCTGCTCGATGATACTCCCACCCATGATAAGGTATTCGAGGAAGTAGATCTGTCCCTTGCCAAATCCTAGATAGAGCTTCCCAGCTGTCAGCTCCTCTGTCCACTCAGCACCGGAGAGCTGAGCGAGCTCATCTGGTGTCTTCTTCTTGTAGTCCTTCAACTCTCTCCGGAAGACATCATAGTACTTCTCGCATAGCGTGAGCCATGACATGTTTAAGATGTCTCAATAGAGAGATGAATATTCCTGAGTACCAACCCGGCCACCTGGCAGATGCAGACTGGGAAGATCTTCTTAGCTCTCTCGACAGGGGATGCAGACTTTTAACCGCATTGTATACTCAGTGCTTAAACAATGATGTCAATGGTACAGATATCGTGAAGCAACTGACCGAGAGCCAGGTGAATCTTCAGAAGGAGGAGAACCTGCTGCGAACCAAGACACAGAAGTTACTGACCAAAGCAAAACCTCTGGCAGTCCATGTCGCCAGTAACATGGTGGCGAATGTGGCCGTGTTGATGATGACAGGGGGAAATGAGGTTCTTCCTGCCACCACTGCAGCTGTCCTCACTACAGTTTACCAGTGTGATGGCTGGGCACTGTCTCGGAATAACTCACCCCTTCCCAAATATCACCTTCAGTGGTGCCTCCTGCACTGTTGCTGCCAAGATCATGGGTGAACGTCTTACACTAATGGAGGCCGCGGTTCTAGTGCTAGCTACGAGTGCAATGGCTGAGATCATCGTCGCCTATGTTTAACCCCTCTGAATAGTGAGAGATGGATCATGAGACCCCTGCAGCAAATGAGGCATGGCGTGATGGAGGGTGGTGTGTAGCCCATAGTCCAGTACGTGGACGGAGGATCGCCAGTGCCCGGGAATGGTTGACTGCCCACAAGGACGACCCTGCAGAGAGGGCCAGTACCCTGAGCACTGCTACCTATTCCCTTGGCCGACTGCGTGGTCCTCCTATGCCCAACTGTTTCACTGGGGGTGTGACTAGTAGGTTTAAGCCGTCTGTATATGACTATGACTATGTCACTCACAGACCTAGAAAGCAAAGAGCCAGGCGATCTTGCGATCTTGGGCAAGGCACGCCTCGGTTCAGAGGACACTGCCTGAGATCTCATCAGGAACACTGATACAGTAGGACAGTCGGCCATTAACAAGGCCAAGACTGTATACAAGGGGAGGGCATCAAGGAGAGGGAGACGATGCTCGGTATGCTCGGAGTCCATGAGGCTGGAGCCATCTAGGTTATGGCTGAGTCCTATGCACAGGACCTGGTTAACGATCTCCTGAATCCACGACTACCAGAGGTGAAGAAGACAGGGTTCTTTCAATTGCCATTTAAAAGAACAGAATAGTCATGGCTTCCCGTGCATGTATCATACAGATACTGGGTGTACTAGACACTGTTGGTGCTGACACAGGCCCACTACGCTATCTTCTCAGCTGCTGCTTGGATTTCATGTTTGATGCCTCCATTGCATCCTTCGTATCCATCGGAGGGGCAGGATTCCCCACTCTGCAGGCGAAAGAGCTGGTGCAGGAAGTACTGCCGTTTAGTCTCCCAGATATAGACGAGGCTACCGCCAACCAAGTATTAACCATCCTCCACACACATGTCTGTACAATTCGACAGTAGGCTGACTGATGCTGGCCAGGTGGTGCTGATCATTGCCCCATCAGGACACAGGAAAAACATCTTGCTGCGGGCTCTCCTGGCCGAACATCTACATGCTCAATACATCCTTCTGGTGTCTGACTCCGCCGCTAGGCGGTTGACAGTAATGATCAATGGTACAATGAACCAATCACCACGATGCAGAACCTGGAAGCACTGATGGAGAAGCTGCTGACAGCCCGACTGACATAACCACTTGTTCTAGTTATCGATGACCATGCAATGGACCAGAAACAGTCACCTACCTCAGCAACATCACCAGGCGCATCCGGCACACAAAGATACCTGTCTTCATCCTCTTTCAGAAGCACACCTGCGAGATCTCACCAGACATCCGCCACAATGCCCGGTTGCTATACTTCAGCTCCAAGTGTGGACGTGCCCTGCTCGAGACCATATACGACAGCCTAACCCTCAAGGAGACCAAAGGGTGAGTTGTCACACTTCAAGCCATCTCTGGAAAAGGCACAGACGTTCACCTACAAGCTGAATCCAGCCAGGAAACTAGCCTGCTCTACATGTAATTGCTGACAGACTATCGCAGCTGCTGCAACTTTTTGTCATCCATCAGAAGACTGCGCGGTCTCCGCTACTTCGTCCGCAGTCTCTGCTACATCGTCAGATGCTTGAGGAACTTCGTCAGAAGCTTGAGGAACTTCGTCAGAAGCTTGAGGAACGTCGCCAGAAGATTGAGACACTTCGTCAGAATCCTTTTGCTTAAACTCTACCCACTGAGGGTCAGAGTCTAGGGCTCTCGTCTTCTGGAACTTCTTACGGAAGAGCCACTTTGTCCATGCACGACGAGCATCAGATTTGCGAGTGGATTTGATGAGGTAGTCCTGGTAGTTATCTGGGAATTTCAGAAATGCTGGCAGATCACTGGCATCTGATTTGTGAGCGGATTTGATGAGGTAGTCCTGGTAGTTATCTGGGAATTTCAGAAATGCTGCCGATCACTAGCCAATCTCCTGCGCCCTTCTTCGTTTAAGATGTGCTCAACAGCCTCCTTGTGGCCAACAGTGAACCCCTCCTGAGTACCTTCTGCATGACCGGTATCATGGCTCTCCGCTACAGCGGCACTGACCTCCTCCCTGAAGTAGTTATTTGCTCAAGACTGGAGGCTATCCAGCATATCTTGCTCTTCCTGGCTATGGAGGCTAAATACGGCAGCCCACTTCCCGACCATTAGTAGATCTTTGGGGTCGACCCTCGCCCTTTGGAGAGCTAGAATAACAGGACTGTTGGTTTGGGACACAGGAGGTAGGTCGAGTGTTCTGCCATGGGTGCTGTCAAACTTCCGATAGAGTATCCGAGTCAGGAGTTCTTTTGTACTACGAGCTGGCACTCCTTCCTCTATGGTGGCCAGTATCTCCACATCAGATGGCGGTGTGGCCTTGGCTCGCTCGTGGATAATATTGATGTCATGAAGCAGTCCTCAGACCCTGTCACAGTGGAACAGTGCACTCCGTGGCTGTTGTGCTGACTGTCATGTCGACTTGTCCTGCTGCCTATAGACAATCTGCTGGAGAACTTTACCAAACATGGCAGCCATTTACCCCCTCTATATACCCAGACCTTAAACATGCTGCAGTATGTGCAACATCCAGATGGGGCCATTGAACCCACGACATCGAACCGCACTGATCCTCGGAAGGACTGCCTGATGGTCATTCGACCCAGTATACATGATGAGAACCTGTTGTCCGCTGCTGGGAAGTATATTGACTTTGCAATCTCGGCACAGATCCACGAGATCAAGACCATGACACTCGAGTTCAAGCTTCAGAGCACAAAAGAACAGACAGTAGAGCTCCCGCAGGTGGGAGATCGTGCAGAGCCACATCACCGTGGACACCCTCTATGTGAACGATGAGTACCGAGTCCTAGGTCCGCTGGCTCGTGGCCCAACCTTCTATGCGAAGGGAAAGGTGTACTACGCTGTGGGGTGCAAGGAGGGGTTCACGGAATTCGAACTACGGGCAGATGTCGAGAAGCCCATGGCAGTTCCACTCTTAATGCTCCTCGAGAAGACACATGTGAATCCGGCTGCCATGAAGGATAGGCTGTTCCTCCAGGTGTACACTGAGCAGCTCGCGGATGCAATGATGAATGCTCCAAGACTTCATGTCCGGCATGACGAGAATGACCAGGAGGTGATGCAAACGGGTTCCAAACAGTGGATCATGCATGTGGAGCGAGAACACCAGCAGCTAACCAATGTGTAGAGCTGACATTGCATCGTGGTGCATCGGACTGCGTCACTGTTGCAGTCCTGGTTCAGAAGGGAGGAGCCATCCAGCAGGTGGATAAGCTAGACGACTTCAAGCTTGTGGTTGCTGGGACCAATGTTTTTGGTGAGGTAAGTCATATGCACTTCTGCACCTAACCAGTGGAAACGATGACCTCGAGTCGGCACTCGAGGGCCATCACCACCTCTGGGGCAGGGACATCCCACCTAATCAGGGCAACCGGCTCAGCTTCAACATCAGAACCCTCATAGCTGGGACTCGCTCATTAGGTGTGATGGTACTTTACTTTGGCTATGCTAAGGTATGCGTGTTGAAAACATCAGGTATTCAGCTTGAGCGTGCGGGGAGCATGACTCCTGTCATCACTGTTGCAGCTGCCACCACTACTATAAGATCTGCTGTCTTCTGACCTGTCGATGTTTCATAGTCGAGCGTTGGCTCAGATATCTTTACAGCATCGTAGAACTCATCGAGAATCTCATTGCCTCTTTGAGGCTCCGGTTGGCCTGAGCTCGGATTTGTCGTCAGCGTGCCTCCCTCTGGCGCATATGCGTGAGTGCTTTGCTGTACTCAAACTTCTCCTTAGACAGCTTCTCCATTGCCTGGTCAGGACGCTCACGCTCGACCTCTGCCGCATTCTTGTCAGTGAAGCTCAGTCCCCAGTTTGCTAAGGCAAACACGCCCGCATTCAAGAGTGTGGAGGCCATGCTATGGACTACAGTTTAAAGCTACAATATAACTGCCCCAGCGACGGATCCCCAGAGTGATGTATGAACCAGAGGCTGATCCAGTTGAGGATATAGATGACAAGGACTTGGTGGAGGACTATGATGAGGAGGATGATTATGATGCAGACGAGTACGATGTAGCGGATACCATGGGTGAGTATGATGATGTAGAGCCTGAATCCCGCAAACTAGTACACAGAGTGAAAGGAATCTATCGCATTTACGTAAAAGGTTCTATCGGTCCGCTGGCAGCAGTTGGGGCTCTGATCACTCTATTTGCAATGAAGGCTGGCGAGATGGTCCGCAAGATCGCCAACAATGCTCTCCATGGGGTGGAGAAGATTTCTGAAGCCATACCAGCCATCGCCTCAGGAGTAGGTACGTTAATCGGAGTCGCAGGCCCTTGGCTACCATACATTTCTGTCGTGCCCGCAGCCATCTGGGCCGCCGAACATTTAAGCCGTACTATATAAGGATGGCATCTATGTACGACCTGGTCAAGTTCTTTAACTTCCGAGGGTTGGTCGATAAACTACTGTTCAGTGAGGATCCAGCAGAGATTAGACGCCAGTGTACGGAGGTGTTTGAGGGTGTCTTCAGTGATGGTCGCATGAATGACGGCCATCTGTTCATCTGTTTAGAGTTCACCCAGGCCATGCATGACTGGACGGGAGTGGACGTCAGTGATGAAATCTGGGAGTTTATCAACCGTCTTTCTTGAGAAACCCTACTATCAGCCGGGTGGATATTACCATGAGCCCCCTCAACTACTCGAGGCTGCACGTCACAAGGGCCACAACTTCACATTGGAGACAGTTAGGCAGTGGCTCAGCCACCAGGCGATGTGGCAGATATACATACCTCGTCCATGGCACATCAGGCATGCCCATTTCAAGGAATCTGTCCCAAACAGAGATCACCAGGCAGATGTTCTATTCCTTCCACATACCTCGGTTGGTCGGAAGACCTACAAGTATGCCCTTACCATCGTCGATGTCACCAGCAGGTACAAGGTGGCAGTACCACTTACAGACAAGTCAGTTGGCCAGGTTGCCAAGGCATTCCACGGTGTCTACAAGGCTTCAGAAAATCCCCTTCAGTGGCCGGAATAGAGAGACTGTTCCCACACCAATACGCCCAGGAAATGGCTGCACCGAGTGAACGTTCTAGAGTATGGGTGAGAGGGCTGCCTGCTGTGGTGGAGAGATCCAATGCCGAGGTTACCAGGCTAATCAGGAAGAAGCCGGTAGAGGCTATTAGACACTCTGCTGGTCACAGCTCTAGATGAGCGAACAAGGGAGAGGAGTGCCTACCACCTGATGCTCTGGTTCGGTACCTGTATGAGCCTGGTGAGCTGGAAGGTTGTCGACGGCGTGCAACAGATCCTAACTGGTCGATAGATGTTCACAGGCTTGACAGGTATGTGGAGGCGGAGGGGCAGCCCACACTGTACTACCTGGCATGCCAGCACAGAGTGCCTAGGCGACCATTTGTCGTAGAAGAGCTTCAGCTAGTCCCAGAAGACACACAGCTACCACACCGTAGGGTGCTAATATGATATTCGATGGGCTCAGTATGGACCCCATCTGGCAGCACATGGCACTTATCATAGTAAGCGGAGAGTCCGAGTTTTTCCTGCGCATACGTAACCATACCCTGGTTGCACATGCATAGGCCTCAGTTTTTAGCTCGGTCCACCCCGCCATGTAGGGTGCTGTAGATCCTCTGCCAAGAGACCTCATTCTGCTGCTTTGACATTCCCTTAGCCGAGCACTTACTTGCAGCTGCGTTCTCCACGTAGTAGCATTTGGAGCAGAGAGCAATGCCACGAGAGCCTTCGAACTCGAGCTTGAACAGTCCCTGAGATCGTCCAGACCATTTGTCCCAAGCTAGCCAGTCCCGCTTATGAGCCTGGTACTCTGCTCGCATCTCAGGGCGAATGACGTCGTCGAGGTTGGAGCCTGCTGTAGCGATATACGCGGAGTTAGTGTCCATCTGCAGATACTCAAGGCAGTCACGAGCTATGTAGCGATTGAGGAATTCGTAGTAGAACTCCAGCATTCGCAGCTTCGCGAGCTCATAAACGGATATCCCCACTTGGAAGGGTCTTCGAATTGTGATTCTCGGCTTGCGACTCTGGAGCTCGTATGGCTCACCAATCTCCTCGAGATCTTCGAACCATGCACTACGCAGGGCCTTGTCTACCACGCGTTCATCCTTCATGAAGCTGGTGTTGGTATGATGTTCTAGGGCCTCGATGAGCTTTCCATAGGCACTGTTTCCAAGGAGTTTGAAGAGATCTGCCAAGAGTGCTTTGCACTTATCTACATCTCCCGAGCGGCGGCATCTGTAACATTCTCCACGAACCACTCGAATGGGCACTTGGCCTCATAGTCTATGGTGCGGTATACAGCAGTGATCTCCAGGCCATGGGTTATATACCACTTGAAGGTCGGGGCGTACAGCAGCCGCTTCTTGCCAGAGAGGGCACCAACCAGCTTCTGCGTGGTGGGCCGCTCCCTCCCTGTTCGCCCAAGATATGCCAGCATCTCAGACGAGATTGCCTCTACCGGGATCTCCCGGTCATAGAAAAGAAGAGGCATTTCCTCGAACTTTGCCCACAGAGCCTTGGGGACCTCTATATCTACCTCAGCAAACCCAAACCAGCTGTCTGCTAGGAGAGCCTCCTTAAAGCTAGCTACACTACTGGCACCAGACCAATGGCGCACTTTCTCCTTACCACATGGCATCTCTTTGGCCATCGTTGACAGGTACAGACCACATGCGTCGTAGCCGAGTAGACATTGGCAGACACGCTCACTCTGGTGGATTCGAGTCACACCGCCCTCATGGTATCTGGTGAACACGATGCTGGGACCGCCAACAACAGCACCCTTCAGCATCTCGTAGACTTCCTTATCCTGTGAACAGAGGCTAACATCTGGCATGTGATGAGTGGTTCCAGGTAGGAGGTACTGCAGTGACACACCTAGGAGAGACACCGCGTCTTTGAGGATGTCTATTTCTCGTTCTGTGTAGAACTCCCGCGTCTGTTCTAGGGCTTCAATGAATGGACTGACGTCCAGGTTATTGTAGTATTGCAGCCAGTCGGCGAATGTCCGCATTCCATGCTCGCTGAATGTCTGGTTACACTGTTCCCACTCTGTGCGCGTCAAGAGGTAGCCACCCTTGAGCTTAGATGTCCATGCTGAGTAGTCACGAAGACCTGGATAGTTGTTCTTCTCATGTGTGTCAAACCATTCATATGGGAGCCAGCTCTTCCGCTGTGTACACCCATAAGATTTGACCCATACCTTGTACGAGACTGCTGGACCGAGGCAGTTCAGCACATCGAGAAACCGTAGCTCAGGTGTTATGAGGAACATGGTCTGACTAGCCTTCTTGGCGACTTTCACTGTACCTGTACTGTCAGTCAGCTCATCGACAAAGTACTTCTTGATGAGGTTTAGGTCATACCGCCCAGAGTGGAACCCCAGTACAGGCACTTGGTCACACCTCTCATTGATCAGTCGCTGCTGTTGCTTTGGGAGCTTGTCCAGGTCTGTCGGTATGTACTGTGCCCTAACCATTGTCCGGATTAGAGATGCTCGCCGTTGGATCTCCAGCATGAACTCTCTGAGCAGTTCGTTGGTCTCAGGATTGCAGAGGTGAGTGGGCTCACTCGTGGCGCCTTCTAAGGAGCAGCCAACTGACACAAAGATAGCTATGTGAGTACTCTCGATCGTGAGAGTCTCCATAGGACGAGTCT
This sequence comes from Chaetoderma sp. LZ-2023a, assembly GCA_034401795.1. Lineage (NCBI taxonomy): Eukaryota > Metazoa > Mollusca > Caudofoveata > Chaetodermatida > Chaetodermatidae > Chaetoderma > Chaetoderma sp. LZ-2023a. Next base: position 15,811,836 of record CM067363.1, on the reverse strand, counting down.
TGATACCATCTAGGAGTGCCTCAAAGTCATAGATGATGAAGTGCGGGTATGAGACGGTCCGAACTCGTTTAGGGACGCTTGGACCGCGTTTTATACAGCACTCCCACTGTACTACAAGCGTGCATCCAGATGCTCTCAGCTTCTCCTCTGTCAGGAGTGTCTTGTAGTATCTTCGTTCAGCGTCCTCACCTCGCTAGTGTTGTGGACACCCGTGCAAGTGACAGCCATGGAACTGGTAAATGGTGTTGGTGGTCAGATCATAACCCTCTACGGGAGCGCCCTCGACCCAATGCTCGCCACTGTGCCCACACTCTACATGGTGTATGTGTACGCCTCTGTTTCTCGACTCATACTCGATCCAATGAGTAGCCACTGAACTGGATGGTTGGGGTGGATAGAAGGCTTTCTCATATGCAGACTGTGGTGCCTCAAACTTCTCGCCAGGACACACGATTTTTGTTTTGCCGCCTGTACCGTGATCAGCGTGGCGTTGAAGATTGCATGCCTGTGTAAACCTCTGCTGACAGTGACTGCAGACGAGTGTATGTGCCAGCTTGGAGATGTTCTTGATGTAGAAGGCATGGTGGTCCCACACTCCGATGGTCATGGTGTCATGGTAGTGAGCCGCTTGCCTGATCATGTGCCAGGTGCCCTCTTCGGTTGGATCATACACGTGAATCCCGATCTTGGCCAAGAAATCTACCTTGTCCAGCTGATCCAGCAAGGTCTTGTGGACATCAGGTACTGTCTTGCCGTAGAACTGTGTCACAAGCTCTCATGCAGGAGCTGTACTTCTATCAGCTCTTGCTCCCCGGTGGACTGCTAGACATCTCCAGAGACACATGTTGGCCCTGTAGGTGTCGAGGGCAGTCATACTCTTCTTCTGTCATAGTCAGTCTGTGAGGGGGCCTGTTCCAAGCAGAGGTTGGTGGTCGATGCCAGCCCTGACCTCAACGTTGATTGATCGAATGAAAGCCTACTTGGTGTTGGGTCGATCGATATTGTCTGTGTCGAGGTGGACTTGCTCTCTTGCTGCCACCCAGTCTTGAGATGCTCCTATCGTGTTCAGCCATGGGCTCCCTGGAGCATCCTTGTGGAATAGCATCACCCTACCGTCTTCGATGTGACGGATGCGATAGGTATGGGTGTAGTATAGGTAGAAGGGGTTCTTGACAGTCTGTTGGATCTTTTGCATGATCTGGCCTGTGAGGTCTCCTTCTAGACCCCTGAAGAATGTCCAGCATACTGACCGGCGTCCTCTATCCTCTGTCTCCCTTTCACCAAGATGCTGGTCGAAAATGTGTTCGCTTTCTCTCGCCTCATGCTCCGGGCTAAGGGTTCAGACCTCGGCCCCCTTATGCTCAGACCTTGGCATTGCATGCCATTCCTGCGTTTGGGAGTTAAGCGCTCCAGTGGATGAGCCTCCATCCGCCTCGCTACAGTCTTGGCTCACAAGCTAGCAAGCACTTCCTCAGCCATCTGACGATGCTCACATATCCACTGCACTTTCTTCTGGGGATTCCAAGGATCCTCTTTGGTAAGCGCTGGAAACCTTCCTGTATTCATTGCTCGGGATAGTCGCTTCTGCCACTCCTCGGCATGGACCTGTCTGATCATCTGGAGCAGGTCAGCTTTCTAGGCCTTAGAGTCGACTCTAAGGCCGAATTACTTTGCAATAGCACGAAGCTGTGCAACAGTACTCATGATATATATCCCTGTGGATGCCTGCATAGGGTGCGGCGGCCCCTTGCGTTGGAGAGTTAAGGGCTCCAGTGAATGGTCCTCCATCCGCCTCGCTACAGCCTTGGCTCGCAAGTTAGCAGTCACCTCCTCGTCCAACTGACTAAACTCACATATCCACTGTGCTTTCTTGTGGGGATTCCAAGGATCCTTGGTAAGCGCTCGAAACCTTCCCGTATTCATTGCTCAGGAGAGTCGCTTCTGCCACTCCTCGGCACAGACCTGGTCGATCATCTGGAGCAGGTCGGCTTTCTTGGCCTTAGAGTAGCCTCTAAGGCCGAACTGCTTTGCAATAGCGCGAATCTGTGCAACAGTACTCATGGTGTATATCCTTGTGGATGCCTGTCTCTAAATGGGCGTTCAGACGCTATTACGTGTGGCGATCAGTAACTGTGGGTGGTGTATGTCCCAAGTCTGGGCGTTCAGACCTATTATGTGTGGTGCTGGCGATCAGTACCTGTGGGTGGTGTATATCCCTGTGGATGCCTGTCTCTAAATGGGCGTTCAGACACTGGTAGTAGTAGTGTCGGGATGATCCTACCTCCCTGGCAGCCGTTCGGCGATCTGTGGTGCCCCCGCAACCTATGCACCAGGGATTGAGAGGGCAGCGGAGGCTCATTTGTCTAAATGGAAATCCAGTTGATGGAGGTGGTATCATTTTGACGCCGACACTACTGCTAACGCATAGCATGCATGCGCATGCATCAGAGCCACGTGTCAGTATTGTGAGAGAGTGTATGCTTATATTGTACAGAGGAATCACTTCATTCTCGGCGTCCTTGGCACCGATTAGGACTGGAATGAAGCGAGAATTTCAAAACTGTTTACCATTTTAAAATCGGACCAGAAATGGCCGAGTTATCCACAAATGGTAATAGTGAAATTTGAACCTGTAATTTTAAGTTTGCTAATAAATACAAAACAAGGATCTCATGCATTAACTACCTCGGTCATGTATGCATTAGTAATTATAGCTGATAAGTTATGTGTTCTCTTTGCTGCGTTATCTCGAAGTGACGTGAAGATCTAGAGGGACTGATAAGTGCAGTAACAGCAAGTTTACAATTCACACTCAGAGATAAGATTACTAAGAGGCGAGATTTTAGTAGTGTTGCGGTGGGTCAATCAATAGAGTATTGAATTGCATAGGATTCCCAGGCTGCAGACTGGGGTTCAATTCCGCTCAAAAGACCTCGCTAGAACTTACCTGAAATTTCGAAACTAGGTAAGACACTAGGGCTGGGGTGATATGACCAGGTTAGATAAAGACCCACTGCGACACTCCCCAGTATGGGGTAAAAGCACCACAGACACACACACGCACGCACGCACGCACGCATGCACGCACGCACGCACGCACGCACGCACGCACGCACGCACGCACCCACACACACACACACACACACACACACACAACAGCCGGCTGGAATAGCAACAGGCTGGGGTAGGATATAGGTGGGGTAGGATAGGTGGGATAGGATAGGTAGGATAGGTAGGATAGGTAGAAAAGTGTCCCACAGATAGGGAAACCTCCTCAGGATACTGGTCAGAATAGAGAGAGAGAAAGGCCGGCCACCAGCCGGTATCCTAAGGAGATTCTCCCGGACAGTGGGGTCCACACAGGAGTTGTATATTTGCCACAAACTTCCATGGCCACGGATCGCCAAACGGCGGTCAATTGAGGGAGGTGGTATCATTTTAATTCCAACACTACTCCTTAAGCATAATAGCTAGCATGGAAGTGAGCAGGTCCAATGAGTCCTTGGCCTGTTATCATGAGCAGGTGACCCATGGACATCGACGCCAACCTACCCATATCCCACTCCATTCCATCCCAACCGTTGTACCCACCCTATTCCAAACGACATCCCCACCCACCCTGCTGTAACAACGCCCGCCCAACTGGCAGCCACTGCATGAGCCAGCCCAGTTATCACCCAAACGGCACCATCTCCAACTTCATCGAGTTTGGACATCAAGTTTTCTTTTCCCCTCACAATTCACTCGTCGTCAATAGCCGGTCGTGCTTCTGATATGAGAAAACGTACGTCTCTTGAAAGATTGGCCCCATGATGCACCAGCCAACAATTTTAAGGGCAACCCTGCCCTCATCCCCAGTGAGCAATCAAGACAAACACATAATACATAATATCAAAATACCTCATCACTACTCGCCACTTAGGCTTCGTTAAGAAAACAAACTAATTCATAGCGCACGAGAATCATCGAACACATTCGTCGGAGATACATGCTCTGATAACACATCAGTACACACACACACACCGAACAGTCACGCCATGAGAGCGACGCTCTTGTGTCATCAAGGGCCCAACCAGCAACGTATGCATATCTAATACAACAGCAGATATGACATCAGACCACAGCATTCCTCTGCACAACAGATTGACGTTGTAAGACCATCTACAGCACCCAGCAAGACAGTCATCAACAGGGGGCAGCGTGGTTGAAACGGAGAATCAACCACTGCTTCGACACGAAATAACCAACCTAGCAAGCAATCCATGGTTCCCTTGCACCAAACACCATCACATACATGGACGCCAACAGTCACCCACCATCGCCAACATTCGCCGAAACACCATTTCCGCCAACCCCTGACGATTCGCCCACTTTTTGACAGTTCGACGTATTCGACGATAAACACAGAGTTGCCCAAATCATGTTCGTCAAACTGCGGAAACATGCTGGTCGAGTCGCCCAAATCATGATCGTCGAACCACTGAAACATATACTCGCCGATTCGTCGACGTAATGGTCGCCGAATCACCAAAATTCCAATAGCCTCCAAATCGGAAAAACTCGTCAACAGTCGTCAATTCGCTGGCTCAGCCTTAACAGAGCGAAAACATATCAATGTACTGCAAAGTCATCAACGCACACATAATGGCTACACATCCTGGCTAGAATACATTTACCAACATTATAGCGCCTGATTCCCCAACCCCACCCCACCCCCTCCCACCCCCACACCCGGGCATACAGAAAGCCAACCACCCCACCCCCACCCTCGCATAATATATACACCCACCCACACTTTAGGAACACAGACACGCAAAATGATCGCCTCACTAAGTCTTCAAACAACGGGAAATTGTATTGTATTGTATTGTATTGTATTGTATTGTATTGTATTGTATTGTATTGTATTGTATTGTATTGTATTGTATTGTATTGTATTGTATTGTATTGTATTGTATTGTATTGTATTGTATTGTATTGTATTGTATTGTATTGTATTGTATTGTATTGTATTGTATTGTATTGTGTTGTATTCTTTTGTATTGTATTGTATTTCCACTGTAATTATAACCTATACCGTCCAGGTGCAGCGAGGCTAGTTCCTCTCTAGATAAAGAAAGCGTGGCAGCCCGCCCAGCCGGTAAACACTGGTCATATTTATTACAAGTGGTTCAGTAACTTGACCCTCCAAATACGACCATGCTTAAACTACGAGCATTCTAAATTGCCACTTCATAAGACTGTGACGATTTTTAAGAGTTCGATCTAGGAAAGACCTACACATGCGCGATTATAGAGCTACGCCTACAAAGTACGTGTGTCGAAAGAGCAACTGGTTAGAAAGTTTCAATCAAGTTCTCAAATGTTATAATCAACATCTTGATAATCCTTATCATGTTACCCATATATAGACCTGCATAAACAAGTACGCGCGACCTTTCCAATCAAGCAGCATGTCAAAATATCAGCATCCTAAACACCGGTAATTTCCTTGGATGGTTATAGACGTGTCGTCAGCCACCGCACTCTACCACGTGCGCGTGATGGGGAGACAGAGCAGGGATGAAGCCAGGCCAGCCTAACAGGTGGTGACGTCATCTCGCTCTTACCCACCCCTTGGGGCGGCCTGGCTTAAAGAATAATTAGGCATGTTTATGAGCATCTAAGATGAAAACCCCATCACGCCCATAGAAACAGGTACTACACGTGTATAAGTAGTGCATGTCTTTGCAGCCATAGGAAAACGGTTGATTTGGAAATAATAATGATAAAGTTTGCGTTCCTGCCTTCTTATTTATTCTTGCCTTTTCTTCATGGACGTCTAAAAGGAGGCATGAGGAAGTAGATCAAATTATCGGCGTAATAACCACAAGGAGTATCCAGACAATCACCGTGGTGTGGTCTCCCTCCGCCCTGTGACGTCACCGTTTGCGAGGGAAGCCGAAATGTATCATCATGTGGATAAGGACCATCTTCTTCAACATTGCTTTTTCCCTGGACTGTCATGTTCTTTCCCTGGACTGTCATGTTCTTTCCCTGGACTGTCATGTTCTTTCCCTGGACTGTCATGCTTTTTCCCTGGACTGTCATGTTCTTTTCCTGGACTGTCATGTTCTTTCCCTGGACTGTCATGTTCTTTCCCTGGACTGTCATGTTCTTTCCCTGGACTGTCATGCTTTTTCCCTGGACTGTCATGTTCTTTTCCTGGACTGTCATGTTCTTTCCCTGGACTGTCATGTTCTTTCCCTGGACTGTCATGTTCTTTCCCTGGACTGTCATGTTCTTTCCCTGGACTGTCATGTTCTTTCCCTGGACTATCATGTTCTTTCCCTGGACTGTCATGTTCTTTCCCTGGACTATCATGTTCTTTCCCTGGACTGTCATGTTCTTTCCCTGGACTGTCATGTTCTTTCCCTGGACTGTCATGTTCTTTCCCTGGACTGTCATGTTCTTTCCGTGGACTGTCATGTTCTTTCCCTGGACTGTCATGTTCTTTCCCTGGACTGTCATGTTCTTTCCCTGGACTGTCATGTTCTTTCCCTGGACTGTCATGCTTTTTCCCTGGACTGTCATGTTCTTTCCCTGGACTGTCATGTTCTTTCCCTGGACTGTCATGTTCTTTCCCTGGACTGTCATGTTCTTTCCCTGGACTGTCATGTTCTTTCCCTGGACTGTCATGTTCTTTTCCTGGACTGTCATGTTCTTTCCCTGGACTGTCATGTTCTTTCCCTGGACTGTCATGTTCTTTCCCTGGACTGTCATGTTCTTTTCCTGGACTGTCATGTTCTTTCCCTGGACTGTCATGTTCTTTCCCTGGACTGTCATGTTCTTTTCCTGGAATGTCATGTTCTTTCCCTGGACTGTCATGTTCTTTCCCTGGACTGTCATGTTCTTTCCCTATACTGTCATGTTCTCTCCCTGGACTGTCATGTTCTTTCCCTGGACTGTCATGTTCTTTCCCTGGACTGTCATGTTCTTTCCCTGGACTGTCATGTTCTTTCCGTGGACTGTCATGTTCTTTCCCTGGACTGTCATGTTCTTTCCCTGGACTGTCATGTTCTTTCCCTGGACTATCATGTTCTTTCCCTGGACTGTCATGTTCTTTCCCTGGACTGTCATGTTCTTTCCCTGGACTGTCATGTTCTTTCCCTGGACTGTCATGTTCTTTCCGTGGACTGTCATGTTCTTTCCCTGGACTGTCATGTTCTTTCCCTGGACTGTCATGTTCTTTCCCTGGACTGTCATGTTCTTTCCCTGGACTGTCATGCTTTTTCCCTGGACTGTCATGTTCTTTCCCTGGACTGTCATGTTCTTTCCCTGGACTGTCATGTTCTTTCCCTGGACTGTCATGTTCTTTCCCTGGACTGTCATGTTCTTTCCCTGGACTGTCATGTTCTTTTCCTGGACTGTCATGTTCTTTCCCTGGACTGTCATGTTCTTTCCCTGGACTGTCATGTTCTTTCCCTGGACTGTCATGTTCTTTCCCTGGACTGTCATGTTCTTTCCGTGGACTGTCATGTTCTTTCCCTGGACTGTCATGTTCTTTCCCTGGACTGTCATGTTCTTTCCCTGGACTGTCATGTTCTTTCCCTGGACTGTCATGCTTTTTCCCTGGACTGTCATGTTCTTTCCCTGGACTGTCATGTTCTTTCCCTGGACTGTCATGTTCTTTCCCTGGACTGTCATGTTCTTTCCCTGGACTGTCATGTTCTTTCCCTGGACTGTCATGTTCTTTTCCTGGACTGTCATGTTCTTTCCCTGGACTGTCATGTTCTTTCCCTGGACTGTCATGTTCTTTCCCTGGACTGTCATGTTCTTTTCCTGGACTGTCATGTTCTTTCCCTGGACTGTCATGTTCTTTCCCTGGACTGTCATGTTCTTTTCCTGGAATGTCATGTTCTTTCCCTGGACTGTCATGTTCTTTCCCTGGACTGTCATTTTCTTTCCCTATACTGTCATGTTCTCTCCCTGGACTGTCATGTTCTTTCCCTGGACTGTCATGTTCTTTCCCTGGACTGTCATGTTCTTTCCCTGGACTGTCATGTTCTTTCCCTGGACTGTCATGTTCTTTCCCTGGACTGTCATGTTCTTTCCCTGGACTGTCATGTTCTTTCCCTGGACTATCATGTTCTTTCCCTGGACTGTCATGTTCTTTCCCTGGACTGTCATGTTCTTTCCCTGGACTGTCATGTTCTTTCCCTGGACTGTCATGTTCTTTCCGTGGACTGTCATGTTCTTTCCCTGGACTGTCATGTTCTTTCCCTGGACTGTCATGTTCTTTCCCTGGACTGTCATGTTCTTTCCCTGGACTGTCATGCTTTTTCCCTGGACTGTCATGTTCTTTCCCTGGACTGTCATGTTCTTTCCCTGGACTGTCATGTTCTTTCCCTGGACTGTCATGTTCTTTCCCTGGACTGTCATGTTCTTTCCCTGGACTGTCATGTTCTTTTCCTGGACTGTCATGTTCTTTCCCTGGACTGTCATGTTCTTTCCCTGGACTGTCATGTTCTTTCCCTGGACTGTCATGTTCTTTTCCTGGACTGTCATGTTCTTTCCCTGGACTGTCATGTTCTTTCCCTGGACTGTCATGTTCTTTTCCTGGAATGTCATGTTCTTTCCCTGGACTGTCATGTTCTTTCCCTGGACTGTCATGTTCTTTCCCTATACTGTCATGTTCTCTCCCTGGACTGTCATGTTCTTTCCCTGGACTGTCATGTTCTTTCTCTGGACTGTCATGTTCTTTCACTGGACTGTCATGTTCTTTCCCTGGACTGTCATGTTCTTTTCCTGGACTGTCATGTTCTTTCCCTGGACTGTCATGTTCTTTCCCTGGACTGTCATGTTCTTTCCCTGGACTGTCATTTTCTTTCCCTGGACTGCCATGTTCTTTCCCTGGACTGTCATGTTCTTCCCCTGGACTGTCATGTTCTTTCCCTGGACTGTCATGTTCTTCCCCTGGACTGTCATGTTCTTTCCCTGGACTGTCATGTTCTTTCCCTGGACTGTCATGTTCTTTCCCTGGACTGTCATGTTCTTTCCCTGGACTGTCATGTTCTTTCCCTGGACTGTCATGTTCTTTCCCTAGACTGTCATGTTCTTTCCCTGGACTGTCATGTTCTTTCCCTGGACTGTCATGTTCTTTCCCTGGACTGTCATATTCTTTCCCTGGACTGTCATGTTCTTTCCCTGGACTGTCATGTTCTTTCCCTGGACTGTCATGTTCTTTCCCTGGACTGTCATGTTCTTTCCCTGGACTGTCATATTCTTTCCCTGGACTGTCATGTTCTTTCCCTAGACTCTCATATTCTTTCCCTGGACTGTCATATTCTTTCCCTGGACTGTCATGTTCTTTCCCTGGACTGTCATGTTCTTTCCCTAGACTCTCATATTCTTTCCCTGGACTGTCATATTCTTTCCCTGGACTGTCATGTTCTTTCCCTGGACTGTCATGTTCTTTCCCTGGACTGTCATATTCTTTCCCTGGACTGTCATGTTCTTTCCCTGGACTGTCATGTTCTTTCCCTGGACTGTCATGTTCTTTCCCTGGACTGTCATATTCTTTCCCTGGAATGTCATGTTCTTTCCCTAGACTCTCATATTCTTTCCCTGGACTGTCATATTCTTTCCCTGGACTGTCATGTTCTTTCCCTGGACTGTCATGTTCTTTCCCTGGACTGTCATGTTCTTTCCCTGGACTGTCATGTTCTTTCCCTGGACTGTCATGTTCTTTTCGCCGGCCCACGATTTGGTACGACCTATGCATACGCAACTGGCCACAACGTTTCTGTGGTAGCATTGGATAGGATTGAAGAAACAATGGATTGGGAAACCTCGGGGGCCTTCTATCGCCATCCGCAAACCTGCTTGAGTTAATCAGGGACAAACAAAGAAACGCCGAATACTTTTCTTTTATTTTTTTAATATAATTGAAACCCTGTCCCAGAGCTGCGAGTTGCCGTTCTGTGACGTATTAAACACATACGCATTAATGACTACGCCGTTTTAGCCAGTCCACTGAAACAGCATTGTACTCTAGGTTGTATTCACACATATATTTTTCTATTTACGTATTATTTTAGGCATTCTATTATATATACGTAATGGAACTGATATTTAAGGGGTGGCGATAGCCGGTCGTGTGGCTCCTTAAAAAGAGCCACACAGATATTATAGGTACGTTTGACCTTGGGCGTCCTCGGCGCGGTGAATAATTACCCATTAATGATTGTCTATGTGACTGTTGTATGCTATTACTGAATAAAAGTACGCACCACCAAAAAAATTAAAAGAGCCTGATCCTAAGAATCCCGGGCAAAAAAATATCAAAAGTATGCCTCTCATTCTTCTTTGCACTACCCTGTGCCTATCGCTTATAAACTATGCGAATCAGGCATCACTCTATTCTCTCGGCTGCACGCCAACCTGAGAAGTCTATAATTCTCAAAACTAGCACTCACTTCATGGCGAGCAATCCGCTTTGACGTTATCGCTCAGCCCGTGGTGCCAAGTTACAGGGTGGGGGTGTAGCGCAGATCACTCAGTCAGGTACAAACCGACCTGGTTTACCCAGGTACGAAATGGCCCGATCTGAGATGCTCCAGCCACATCCCCATTAGTATATAGGTTTGTGCATCTAGTGTAGCCTCCGATGGTATGCGCAGCTCCGTAAATTCCAGGTACACAGTGCGTTGTATCGAGGGTTAGCTAATCTCATGGTAACAGATCGGGACTCGCATCTCTCCGGATCATACACAGACTGATCTCTAGAGTTGGTGGAACGTTCATTTTCCAGTGGGGCCATACGGCCATCATCGCGGAAGTTGAACCATACCGTACCATCCCAGCTGTTGGTGTCACCGGTGTGTCGGTCCATATTATTAGAGCGAACTCGTTGGATACTAATGGAGATTAATAATAAGTATGTAAGATCGCATGGTCTTTGTTTGATTGGTTACTCACTAGAGGTACCTCACCGATCTCTGATCGGTACAATCTGTGAGGTATCCCTGCAAGGGAGGGTTTAACGTGGCTACTTTAGTGAGTTTAATATAAGCTAAATTAGTCACAGGCCGGCCAAGCCTTTTGGTTGCGAGAGGAAAGTGCCTCGCGTGGGCCTCCATCACAGGAAAATGCCTACACCGCCGAAGCGGAGGAGGAGAGATGGGGAAAAGGGCCACTCTCCTATTCAAACTCTGCTAAAAATGAGAATGTGATTCAACCTAGTGTAATTAAAAGTTAGTGGGATGCACGCTGGTTTACATGAACGTGGGGTGGATGATTTCCGCAGAATTCAACACCGTCACCTTATGTGAGTTAAAGATATTATTTAGTAGTTGCCACTTTATCTATTCGGGCCTTCTTGCTAGAACCTTTTTTAACATTTATTTTATCTACAAATATCAAGTTTAGCATATCTTTAACATACAGGTCTGCATGGCGAGAATGCCCAGTGTTTGTTATGGTCACCACCACGGAGCATCCCCCTCAGACCAACAGCGCGCACACATGTCACCTGTTGGTAGTTTCGGAATCAAATAACGATCCTGTCACATACCGCATCATGACCACAAACAACAACACGAAGACAAGTCAACTTACATAAGCATTTAGAAAGCACATAGCTATTTACGGTGGCGGAGAACTGGTGAAAGTTCACCGCTTGCAGGGTGTATCTCTTGGAATTCTATGTTTTGGGGGTGGGGTGGGGGTGGTGTAGGCCCGCGTTCTACCCACAGAAAATCGTTGTAGTTTAGATCTGCTCTCAGTGACCGTCTTACATTTCGCGAGATAGTCTCATTGGAAATTTTCCTTGATTATGCGTAGGTGTTGGGCGAAGAAAGGGCACATCCGGTGAGCCAATGCATCCATGTTGGGAAGTGGTATGTACCCCATGACCCCCATGGCATCCTCCACCCTTGTGCGAGCACAAACATAAAATATGCAACACTTCACACATTACCTGATTCCTCTTCGGAATTGCTAAGGGAGTCCGCGGTCTCATCTCTCGTCATCTTCATAGACGTATACAGGATCAATTCACATTACATCCTAGTTGGCATAAATGAAAATTACCCAGATAACGCTGGTTACCGGGCCGGTACTGGGCAATGCCAGGCAGCAACAGCTCAGTCAAATCTGTGTCAATACATTCAACAAAATGGTTATTAAATTGTAAATTCAATAAAAACATACATACAATTCAGACACTTTCGTGACGAACTTTTCTCCTTTCGTGACGGAGCTTAATTTTGATTATGTGTTTGTGACGCCAGCTAACTAGTACCGTATTTAGTTATGACGTCAGTCACTTGAGTGAGTCCCTCCATTACATTTAGCTGTAATCACGAGAGCCGGATTTGCCCTGTAGGTGGGGCTTAGAATACACCTTCCGTATCCTCTGCGTGTCGTAAGAGGCGACTAAAGGAGGTAAGGGTGAGGTAACCCTGACAGAACCCTCGAGTGCTGAAGACGGAGGTTCCAGGCCGCACGGCGCACTCTAATAAACCATGGATCCACGCACTTAACGCATATGATCATGTCGATAGTCACTTACAGGATTGGCGGTATGATCAGCGAACGAAAAGAAGACGAGAGCCGGAGTATCGTACTGGCTAAGGGGAGTATAGCCCCGCCACACCGAATAATAAGAGGGCCCCAAATCAAAAACAATTATCGAATTTACCCATTTGAACCTGTAATCTAAGTATTTCACTTTTATAATAATGGTATGCGCAAGCGGCTGCATAGAAAACCAATTTGAATTGAAGCAACACTAGCTTCCAGTCAAATTAGTTTCAAAATAGTCAACAGAACTTTGACACATACGTGAATTTATTATATTTAGTAGTAGTAGTAGTAGTAGTAGTAGTAGTAGTAGTAGTAGTAGTAGCAGCAGCAGCGGCAGCAACAGCAGCAGCAGCAGCAGCAGCAGCAGCAGCAGCAGCAGCAGCAGCAGCAGAGCAGCAGCAGCAGAAGTAGCTATTCCATCCTTAACCCACCCGGTAAGTGGCCTTCACAACTACTTAGCCCGGGGCCCCAAATTTAATCCGACTATGGTAATCATGTCTTATCACACTACGCACTATACATTCATAGCAGTTTTATTTTCTGCGTTTATCACTCACTAGACTAACTGCTGTACACGGACAATAATCTGGTAAGAGAATTACATAGCGTACAATGACAGAATAACCCGTCCGATCTAGGCGCTTAATCTTTGTAGGTCTAATAACTGGCTAGGATTTTGTCAGCAACACAACACACACACACCCCACCCCACCTCTAGCCTTGAGTCGATTACTTCATAGGCCTATTTATGTCATTTCATGCCAGGGTGTGATAAGAACGGATCTATCTAAGCGCAATATTTACATATTTCTGCAACATGGACGTCGGTGAACTTACCTGTGATTTAATGGCTAGATAAGATTCACAACATACAATTACCCCTTTAACGTCTAAATCTGTTTTAAAAATTAACATATTTTGCAGGCCACGAGAAGGTTATTTCTTATAAATTTAGCACTGAAATAACTGGCTCGGTTATCGAGCCAGTCAGTTCAGTGAAAAATTCTATAAAAATAGTCTCCTCTTGGCTTTATCGCGAAAGGGTTAAGCGCGCCACATCTAGCGGAGTTCCGCAGGGTCGTGAAGAAATTGATTTTAAAAATTGGTGCACAAACTCAGATTTAACAACACATTTTAAACCAATTGGCATTTGAACTATCGAATCTCTGGAAATATGATCTGAATACTATCGTCGACAATACAATCTGGATGCCAGGTTCAATCTCAGGTCCAGAATAGATCAAACATCAATGTACCTTTTCAGTTTATCCATCCATCATATGACGTCGTATGACGTCATAATCAACTACGCAACGTGTAGGATGACGTCATAATCATGAAGTCATTGACTCGATTTAGTCCGTCTTACCCGCTTGACAGTCATGCAAGTTGCACGAATTGTATGTCTTTACTATCTAATAAACATGCTGTTGAATATTTTGAAACTAATTTGACCGGGCCTTGTTGCTGCCATAGGCAGCAACAGCATCCAGTTAGATTAGTTTTAACATATTCAATAGCTTACCTGTATAGTTTGCTAGACCGTGATATGGAGTTCATGGATCGATCGATCACAAACACGACCATGGTGTGGGTGCAGCTTAGCTAGAGATGGGCGGGGCAACGCTAAAACTGGAAAGGTCAATTCTCTTTTCAACACGATAGAAGCTAATCAACAGAATAACTGTGACCGTCTGATAAGCGCCAGCATCTAATCTTCAAACAGCTTAAAGTTATCCTGAAACAATAAGATGAGAGAGAAATTGTTAGAAAAATTCTTTGACGAAACTCTTCTTCGAAGACGCAATTCTAGTTTGATATTTGCAGCAGCCATTATTTGGGATTCCATTGTTCACGCTGTTGGGCAATGTTCAGCAAACAGACTATTCCAGTAACGCTAGCGAAACTCATTTTATTGTTGGTTTTCTCGAGAGCGCATAGCAAGAGTATATATTTCGACTCGAATTGTATATTTCCTATTGTCGAAGTGAATCGTGCTTAGCTAATTGACATTTGCAGATTTAGCCATGCCCCACCCACTCCTCACTCGTGTTACGATCGATCAATCCATGAACTCCTTGACTATCAATGTCCAGAAAACTATAGAGGGCTGCTGTTGAATATTTTGGAACTAATTTAGCTGGGTGCTGTTGCTGCCTATGGCAGCAACAGCGCCTAATCAAATTAGTTATCAAAATATCCAACAGCAACTTTATATTAAATAGTAAAGCCATGCGATTCGCACAACGTGTCTGACTATTACTCGTTTAAGAAGAACTAAATCGAGTCATACATATTGTAATTGATTATGGAAAGTGTTCATTGTTTGTATAGCAAGTTGACTAAAGGCTGTAGCCGAGTCGCCTCATCTTCAACATCTACGGATCGGTTAAGCAGGGCTGTCTGCGAGGCCTACTCCCGTTCCACCTCTCTCTCTGAGCGACCTATCATATGTATTTGATGACTAAAGAAATTGGGAATGCGATCTGTCACTCAGATATATTAAATCCTGATCAAATACATCACTTGGTAGCTGACGTCACACTCAAACTGGCATAAGTCCATAAGTAATGAAAAATGGTATGTGATATGTTAACACCAATTATTACCACCTGTCAGATTAAGCACATGGCATACACATGGTTCACCTAACGTGATGGTCACCGGGATCAGTTGATTTCAAATGCTAATGGGCCTTAATGGGTACAGATATAAGATGGCTAGAATAAAGTTATCGAATAGCCAAACTAATTTATATAAGTGACGGACATGTCCATTATCTTGGTGGGAACAGGATCAATACAACTACAGAGGAATGTGGTGGTGGGGTTAATAATTAACTAAGCGGTAAGACTTACACAATTCACTTACGTTGGCTCCTGCCCATTGAATGGAAGACACGGTAGCGTATGTAAGCGTTAATCAGTTGAAGCGCCGGTTTTCATAGCTGCCAGTTTCTATCACCTAACACTATTCTATGCCAGCACTAGCACTTCAGACTTAACCACATTAAATTACAGAAACGCCAATGCGTACTCGTGGAATCATGCTCAACACGGAATTGTTCTAAATATCTATAGAAGCATCTTCATTGAATCTAAATTCCAAACTAGGCTATAATGAAACAAGAGGCCCAAGGGGTCTGTATCGCTCACCTGGACCATTGGCATTTCAACTAGAATGCTCTTTATCAACAAGATGGCCCCCAAACCGTTTATCCGACAGTTTCGAAAATTGCAAATTTGAGATCAGAATACCCAAAAAAACATATAAAACAAATTTCGGCCTCAAAATCCATCAAATAAAAAAATCCAATATAGACGCCAAACATGCTATATTTTGATTGGCCAATGGTGTCCAGGTTTCTTTACCGGATCAACTTCGCTTGAACAAACTTTAATGCCCCTTGGTCTCTAATCACATCTGCCAAATTTCGGCCAGATCCATTCTGAGGTTCTGGAGAAGAAGTCGTTTTCGTTACAACTAGGTCAACCAAGATGGCCACCAAACCATTTGACAAATCAAGTTCCCTTGAACAAACTTGGCTCAGCTCTTGCCCTAAATCATATTTCATCAGGTTTGCATCAATCCCATAAGCGGTTTCGGAGAAGAAGATTTTTAAAGACATTTCTAAAAGTCGGCCAAAATCCAAGATGGCTAGCGGCCCAATTGGACGATCGGCTTCGTTTCAAAAAGTTGAATCTCTACACCCTAAGGATGCTTCCTGCCAAATATAATTGAAATCGGCCGGGTAATTCTCGATAATAAAACATTTTAAAGTTCCTATTGCTTTAGTATGGGAACTGTTGGTGCCGCCAAACCGTTTATCCGACAGTTTCGAAAATTGCAAATTTGTAATCAGAATACCCCAAAACACATACAAAACCAATTCGGTCTCAAAATCCATCAAATAAAAAAATCCAATATGGCGGCCAAACATGCTATACATTGATTGGCCCACGGCGGCCAGGTTTTTTGACGGCTCAACTTCTCTTTAACAAACTTTAATGACCTCTAGGCACTAATCATATCTTCCAAATTTCGGCCCGATTCCTTCACCGGTTCTGGAGAAGAACTCATTTTCGCTACAACTAGGTCAACCAAGATGGCCACCGAGACATTTAACCAATCAAGTTCCCTTGAACAAACTTCGTTCAGCTCTTGCCCTAGATCATATTCTCATGAGATGTGCATCAATCCCCTAAGCGGTTTCGGAGAAGAAGATTTTTAAAGACGTTTCCTAAAATCGGCCTAAATCTAAGATGGCCGATCGAATTCATTTGAACAAACTTATATCCATATGACCTTAGGATGTTCTCTGCCAAATATAATTGAAATCGGCACAGAGGTTCTTGACAAAAAGTCATTTAAAGGAAAAGTTGATGGACGGACGGACGATGATCGACGGACGACGGACACACGACGAACGGTCGCCATGGCATAAGCTCACTTGGCCTTTCAGGCCATGTGAGCTCAAAAGTACGCGCATATAAACAACTACCTATTTGGCAAACTGACAGTAGCTTAGACTGGCGCGACAAACAACTAACTAAGCTGCATTCAGCACCCTGTGTTAGCTAGGGTATGATAGGAACAGACCCAGCGCATAATTTTCGCCCTCATTTTATGCCCGAAAGATGTCGCGTAGCGGTAAAAACGTTGACGCTCACACAGAAAAATCATTGGTCAAGAAACACCCATGGTATAATTTGAATGAAATCCCCAGCAAAATAGGACATGTTACCATTACAATAGCATACGCATTTGGCATATTATCCTCTCAATGGTATGCACGTTTAAACATTACCATTACAATAGCATTCTTGTTGGTACCGAATGCGCAATGCATGCACCAACAGTGGCTAATGCGGTGATATATGCGTATGATTGCAACGTTAAACTGAACAGATATGCGTATTTAAAATGTCATGACTGCAGATTTCAAAAATACCTAATTTGTCCCACCCTTCAAACAGCGTGGCCAATGCTTCTGAATTCAAGATTGCTAAGATAGTGTTGCTGACCGAGAGCAACAACATTCCGAAACATCATCACCAAAAAGAAACACTGGAACACTAAAACTCAAAGAACAGCTACAAACATTGCTGGGGGCAATCGAAATTTGTGGGTTAATTGTATGCGTACCTTAAGTTAGCTAGAACTGTAGTACAGACGCAACCCTCTTTTCACTTCAAGAGTATACTTACCTCCCTAATACTTTTTGATATTGCTAAATATCGGCGTTCACTCAATAAACACTCAGAATAAAAACAGTTAGGTGCCCCTACTGGGCAGGTAGACAGAGGGTAGTCCGGCGGATGCCAGCCCCACCACCGCGTATGCGCCGACTACTACTTCCTCTTTGCTAATTTATTGGCAGAGAGTACACATGTGTTTATGCTGTGTGCAATTTTCACTGTTCAACGCGACTTAATAAGCCTTTAGAAGTGTTATATATTAGAAAAGAAGATCCTGGATATGTCAGAGAGAGTGGTTTCGCCGGAGGATGGCGCCGGATCTTTATATCAGGTGATTTCTAATATATTCTAGCGAGTTTTTCCCCGGTGTAATGTGTTTCCGGGACTCGCGTTTACCGTGATAAGCGCCTGTTTTAGGTGTTTTATTTCAACATGGTGCTATATAAGACTAATCTCTCTCTGTGTTTATGTCCACAGGTCTTTGTGAGGATATGTAATGGACATCACAGCATCTGAAGTTTTGTTTCTCTCCACCAAGGTTCCATTTCCTACTAATACTGTTAGGTTATCTAACCAAGATGTTTATGTTCAGTGAGTCGGAGGCCTAGTATAAAGGTCTTCTCACTTTGCCCTCTTGATCCAATTCCTTCCCCAATGAGGTGGAGAGAGTTAAGAGGCGTACAGTTGGTGGAGTGCTCCAGTTCATCACGTTGGATGGTCTGTTTATACAAGGTATCAGGTATCTAAGTAATGATATGAGGTGAGGTTAACTATGTAAAGAAAATTAACTTTGATTGCCATTGTTATCGTTGTGTATCTGATGGTTGTGTAGTCTGAATAACCATGCTAACATGTTCTGGTTATGTATACAATTCGTCCGCACACCTTGTTGTTGGTTCGGATCGATTTATTTTCTGTCATGGGATCATGACGTCATAATCAGCCTTGCTATTTATTAACAATTAATGTTTTGTCCAAAGCTGGTTTTGCTCAATTATTGATCTTTATGATCATTTCCCTCTCTTTTAATTTGGTTTTGAGTTTCTAACCTTAACAAAATTACTCATTGTCCTCGTCCTTTGTCCTGTTTCAGAGACCTTGTTGTTCGTCATGTGGACGTTTCTTGAAGGATCGTTTTGTGCCCCACCTTTGCTTTGGTTGCAGTCCTTGTGGACCATTGCTTAAATGTGATGTATGCAAGCAGTGGGGGGGCGACTTAATGGCTGAATTTCTATCTTTACAGGTGAAGGACAAGGTTATGGAGGAGGAGAGGAAGTCGAAGAGAGAGGATGTGAAGGGTAAGAAGGGTAAGAGGAAGGCCTCGTCCGCGGTTGAGATGGAGGCCTTCCGGACCGAGATGTTGGGAGAGATGAAGAGGACGATAAAGGATTTGGTTCCAGAGTTGCTACGTGGCATGCTTCCTGGACCAAATCCTTTGTCGTCCTCGGCATCTGCTTTCGAGCAGGTAATCCCCAACTCTGAATCTCCTTTCCGTAGGCCGCTTCCGTTGTTCGACGATTCAGAGGTGGCCCCATTAGTGGGGGCAATCCACGACCCTGGCAGCAGGCTTGGTGCCGTGCTGAGGGGTCGTGGACGGCTGTCGCTGGAACCCGCAGGCTGCTTATCAGTCCAGGGGTATCCGCACGCCGCGGGTGCCAGTACCTCCTATGGCACCCTTCCTGGCCAGTCTGGGTTAGCTCTCTTTGCTGACCTGGAGTCTAATCTTTCTGGCCAGGAGGAGGAAGAGGATTACCTGTTAAGGTCGCCTTCTGGGGACGTGACCATGGATTATGACGTCTGTGCACCCCTCGCGGGGAATACAGGCGACATATTCCATGGCTCTACTCACGCAGGAGTAGAGTTCACGGCGCAGAAGGTGGCCCTGGCCGATGCTGATGGTCAGCTTTACCGCATACCTCGGCTTGCCGAGAGTATCGCTGGTGCTGGTCGGGGCCGTGGTGGGGCGGTATCTGCCCCACGCTCTACCATGGCGCCTGCTCCTGGTCAAGCCAGTCAATTTAACATGCCTGTTCTTTCGGGCCCGCATGTTTTGTCTGGCTTGCCAGCGGTATCAGCCTATCCGCCGTCAAGCTCTGCTGCTGGCGCTCAGGAGGAAGACGAAGGCCCCCGTCTTGTAGAGCGCTCGCAGCTAGCCACGGAAGAGGATTGGTCAGACGCTTGCCAGTGGCTGGTAAGTGTCAGGCCAGATCTGCCCATGGAGCAGTCGGCTAGCCAGCGTGACCACCGGCCGTGGTTAGCTGGTAAGGCCACTGCTAGCGCCATGCCATCTCTGCCGCTGGCAGAGCATGTCGTTGACATGTTCGAGGCGGCGGAGACGTCCATTAAGGCGAATGGGTGTCTCGCGAAGGCCCCTCGCGAGGTAGCAAGGCGCTGCCGCATCGTGCCCCTGGACTACCAGAGGTACGGTGTGGTACCCAAGCCGAGCGTGGATGACTGCCCGGCTTTGGGGGAGGATGCGCGGCCAGGCTCCCGTTCTGACACGGGAGTCTTGTGTTCGAACGCGTTGCATTCGACCAATGCCACGTTGCGCGATGCGGAGGAGAGTGGGAGGGCTTCGATTGCCACTCTGTCCCACGTCTCACAGCTGTTACAAGGGGTAGTAACGGCTTCCGCATCGCGCCAGCCGAGCCCGGTCACAGTCCAGAGAGGCATCCAGGATGGTATCAACCTGGCTTTGGACTGTATGACTCGGGCGGTTACCAGGAGTGTCCGGGCGCGGCGCACATTTGCCTTGGACAATTTGTGCCCGTCCCAGGACCTGTATAATAGGCTACTGCGTACGCCTATGACAGGTCCTGGTCTCTTTGGAGGTGAGGGATGTAGGCACCTCCAGGAGATGGTTACCCTGGTCAACAACCAGAGGGCGCTGCACGAGCAGTTTGAAGGGCTCCGTCGGGAGCGCGTTCGCGCCGCTCCCCCTGCGTATCGTCCCCTGCAGGCTCGAGGTGGAGGTGGCCAGGTCAGAGGCCACCCACCAGCGCAGCGTCGGCCTAGGCCGCGTGCGATTCGGCCACCAGTGAGGGGGGCGCAGGCTCCTCAGGCGCAGTCAGCCAGGCAGCCACCCGCACACCGACGTGCGCGTGGTGCTGGGCGTGACGCGCGAGGATCTGGTCGTGGTAATCATGCCTCATGGGCCGGTTACCGCGGTGAGAACCACTCTGGTGTTTCTGGCGAAGGAGACAGTGCCACTCTTGCACTCCTTATGTCCACCTCTCTCCCTAGGTGGACCGGTGGGAGGCCGTTTGGCCAACCACATGCAAGAGTGGAAACGGTTGACTCAGGACCGTTTAGTCTTGCGATGGCTTTCAGTCGGGTATCATCCCGATTGGATGACAGGCCCGCCGTCGCGACTGTCTCTAGTGCCAATCTGGACTCCAAATCCGAGAGATCCTGATCAAAGGTTGTGTATCGAGGAGGAAATAAATTCCCTCATACAAAAAGGAGCTATTCAACTGGCACAAAAGTGTCCGGGCTTCTATTCAACCGTGTTCTTAGTAACAAAAAACACCGGAGGGTGGAGACCAATTCTCAACCTCAAGCCGTTGAACAAGTTCATAGAGACGCCCAGTTTCAAAATGGAGACTGTGCGCTCGGTGTTGGCGGGGTTAGAGAGGGGAATGTGGACAGCTTCAATAGATTTGAAGGATGCTTATTTCCACATTCCCATAGCGAGGAGTTTCCGTCGCTTCCTGAGATTTGCATTCCAGGGCAGACAGTGGGAATTCAGGGTGTTACCCTTCGGAATTTCCACCGCTCCTCGGGTTTTCACCCATGTGGTTCTTGCGATCACTGCATACCTCCGCCGGAGAAGCATAGTAGTCCACACGCACATAGACGACTGGCTGTTAAAAGCACACAACCAGGAATGTTTATCGGCCAATCTGGAGATTGTTTTGAAAACTCTCACGGATTTAGGCTGGATGATAAATTTTCAAAAATCAGAGCTGACTCCATCCCAGAAGTTTGTTTACCTGGGGATGTTCTTCGATCTAGAGACAGGATATGTTTATCCTACTCAGGAGAGAGTTCAGAAACTCCTCTCAGTAATTCAGTCAGTGTGCGAGAGTCGTCATGTCCTGGCACGGGTTTACTTGAGAATGCTGGGGTTGATGGTTTCATTGGAACCGGTCATTCCTCAGGCCACCTTACGCAGGCGGCCGATCCAGTTATTTCTCATGACACAATAGACCCAGAGTACAGGTTCGCTGGACTCGAACGTGTCAGTGTTGGCGCCTCTGATTCACCACCTGCAATGGTGGTTCAACACAGAGAATCTCTTGGTGGGGGTTATGCTAACCCCTCCCCACCCTCAGGTGACTGTGTATACAGATGCATCGATGGAGGGCTGGGAAGCTTGCCTGGAAGAATCCACGATATCAGGGCTTTGGAATCTGGAACAGTCAAAGGAACATATCAATCTACTGGAGCTAAGACCAGTAGTCCTGGGTCTGGAACATTTCTTACAGAAAGTTCAGGGCAAGATTGTTCTTATTCGTTCAGACAACTCAACAGTTGTGACTTACATAAACCGCCAGGGCGGAACGAAGTCGCCCAGTCTCTGTATGATGACATGGAGACTGCTTTGTTGGTGCCTGGATCACAGGATTACCTTGAAAGCAGTTCATATTCCTGGAAGGTTAAATCTGCTAGCAGACTCATTGAGCCGAAGGATGAGTGTTTTACCGACGGAATGGCAACTAAATCAATGTGTGGCGGATCGTCTGTTCGACCATTGGGGGAAGCCCAACATCGATTTGTTCGCAACGAAGAAGAATGCGAAGATGACGACGTACGTCTCTCCGATTCCAGATCCAAGCGCTTTCGCAACAGATGCGTTAGCTATCTGCTGGGGGGGGGGGGGGGAATGTATGCATACGCATTCCCTCCGGCAATCCTGATTCCAAAAATTCTTCAGAAAATCAGACAGGAGGAATGCCAAGTGCTTCTGATCGCCCCGGATTGGCAAGCCGATCATGGTATACGGATCTGCTGGACATTCTGGTCTGCAATCCGGTTCCTCTGCCTCTGATGGACGACATTATCTTCCAGGGCAAGACCCTTCACAATAATCCGTCAATGTTCAGATTGACTGCGTGGATGTTGTCAAGGAATCTAGAATTAAGGAGGGCTTTTCTGAGCAAGCAGCCATGTTTATGGCCAAAGCCAGGAGGGGGTCAACCTCCAGAGCATATAATTATAAAATCAACAGATTTGCAGAGTGGTGCTAAAAAAGATGTATTGATCCAATGGATTCATCTATTCAGGTAGTAGCTGATTTCCTCTGTCACCTGTATGATGCCTATAGCCTCAAGCCTAACTCTATTGCTGGTTATAAGTCAGCTTTAATGACTGTTATTCCTTGCTTGGCTAAGAGGGGAAGTGATGAAGTAAGTACATTAAATGTATTAATTAAAGGCATGGGCAATCTAAGACCTAGGAATCCCCCGGTGATTCCTTCTTGGAGTTTATCGCTAGTGCTTCAGGTACTAGGTGATAAGCCTTTTGAACCACTTAGTTCCATTTCTATGAAACTGTTAACTCTTAAAACTGTATTTTTAATTGCTGCGGCCTCGGCCAGGCGTAGGAATGAGATTCATGCCTTATCAGCCGAGGATGACCGTTTTGTGGTTACAGGGGAAGGCCTTAAGTTACTACCTAGGATTAATTTCTTAGCTAAGAATCAGTCTTTGAAATATCGAGGTCAACCTATTTTTTTGCCTGCTTTAACTAGATATGATCCTAATTCTAAAGCATGGTGTCCCGTTCGGGCGCTACTTCGGTACAAACAGCGTACTTCGGAGTGGCGGACCGATCAGTCAGCGTTATGGTTGTCATATATTGAACCCCATGGTAGGGCGTCTAAGGACACCATTTCCAGGTGGATTCTAGAGTGTATCCAATTTTGTCATAAATCCGCCACTGGTAAGCAGGTTGACATAGCCAAGGCTCACAGTGTCTGCGGCGTAGTGACTTCCACTGCCCTATTTAATGGGGTCCCTGTGGATGACATTATGTCCGTGGCTCAGTGGCACTGTGAGTCTAGTTTTACAGACCATTATCTCCGTGACACCTCGAATCCTCTCGCCTTGTCGATTTTGAAAAAATAATCGCTTATATGTTTTTTAGGAGGGTTTCCTCATTGCTTATATACTTCACAATTAGCTAATGGTAACAACCACTTTTTGGGACTGCATCGGTCTTCTCCACTGGGAAGAGGTTGACAGCTGCCAAGTTCAACAAGGTCAGTCTTGTTCATGTGTTGTTCATTGTTGATTGTATTGTCACGTTACCCGTTGTTATTAATATGGTGATGGTTTGTGTTTTGATGTAGTTCATCATTGAGAATATACGAAAATGGAGCCTTTTCGTCTCTGTCCTATAGTACATGGCACTGGTACGTAGAGAGCGTATAGGACATTGAGGTCATTCTAGTCTTCCTCCCAGGAAGGAGGGGGGGGGGGGGGGGAGCGCATATGACATTCGGTCATCTCATCCATCGGTTGGTGTTAGCCGATGTTCATCAAATCCTGACTGTGTTTTCACACAGTTTCAGACGTTTAAGTGCCTTGAACGCGTGAAAGCGCATAGGAAAGAGCTGGTCTTTTGACCTCGCCTCCCTCCAGCCGAATTCCCTGTCGAATTCTGGCAATATCAAAAAGTATTAGGGAGGTAAGTATACTCTTGAAGTGAAATAAACGAAATCAAGGATTTCTTTTTTCACGAGAGAGTTGATACTTACCTCCCTAGATACGGACCCGGCCTCTCCACCCCACAGAGGCTCGGTCTTCAGGCTCTTAATGGTTGCATGTGTGTCAGCCAATAAATTAGTCAGAGGAAGTAGTAGTCGGCGCATGCACGGCGGTGGGGCTGGCATCCGCCAGACTACCCTCTGTCTACCTTCCCAGTAGGGGCACCTAACTGTTTTTATTCTGAGTGTTTATTGAGTGAACGCCGATATTTAGCAATATCAAAAAGTATTAGGGAGGTAAGTATCAACTCTCTCGTGAAAAAAGAAATCCTTGATTTCGTTTAATTAACGTAAGTAGTTTGCAATACAGACCCTTTTCATGACCAAGAGCCATAACAATCCAAATTCACTAATTTCAATAATGAAGAAACGAACAAATTGGACCTTTTAAAAATAATGCCAATGAGTAGGGCATAAGTGTTTGCAACATAATTCAGCAACGGAATGATCATATGTACATAATTAACTTCTATCATTGACTATATAACTTCCAATCTACGGCGCAATTGGGACAAAGGCAAGCCATTTGAACACAGTTCCTTATTCACATTCGAAGCATTCGACACATTCGGTTTTTTCACGGTGGTAAGAGAAACGGTGTAAGTCTCGCGCTGGTCGGTCGACCACGGGGTTGTTTGCATGTTTGATGTTTAGTAATATGAATAGGCTACATTCGGGCCATATTTTAAAAAAAAATCACGGAAATAATATTGTAGCGAGCAAAAGAGTAGTGAAAAACATGAAAAATCGCCCGCAGTAGTAGAGTCGAAGTCAAAATGATACCACATCCCTCAACTGACAGCCTTTCAGCGATCCGTGGCACTCACAGCCCTATCAATTCCTGGGCATAGGGTTGTTGAGACATGTGGTTGATGTATGCCTCTAGATGGAGATGGGAGCTATTCCCCCAGGGTTTGAGAGGGCGGTGGGGGCCACCACGGATCGCCGAACGGCTGCCAGTGGAGGGAGGTAGTATCATTTTGACTCCGACCCTACTACTAGGCAAAATGATATCACCGCCCTCAATTGGCAGCCGTTCGGCGATCCGTGTCCCCACTGCCCTCTCAAGCCCTGTGGCATAGGAATTTGAGACATGTGATCGTGGGTGGTGTAGGCCTCTAGATGGAGATGGGACTGTGTAGGCTCAGACAAACACGTAGTCTCTGCCGAAGTCGCATCGGCATGCTGGGCCCCCCCATAGTGTCTTCCATCTACCTTGACAACGCTCACCTGGTAGGATGCTAAAGCCCTTAGCATTTGTACCATGGCAGACTCTGGCATGTTCACATGTTACGCAGAGAATCTGGTGCTGAGCAGGTGTCTCCAGCAGACATCCACCTCCTACCCTCTCCACACCATAGAAGTGACACACCGACTCGATCTCTTCACGTGGATGAAAGCGGTCGTAAATGTTTCTCCGCAAGGGGTTGACCCAAGGATTGTACTGGCGGTCATCCCAGAAGTGGGTCCACTTGGCATCCAATATCATGGCAGTCTCAGCGCCCTGTGCCACTGCTGTAGACGCCAGCACGAGCAGTATGATGAGAATCATGGCTATATTCTTCTTCTCCTTTGCGTTCGCTGATCATACCGCCAGTCCTGTAAGTGACTATAGACATGATCATATGCATTAAGTGCGTGGATCCATGGGTTATTAGAGTGCGCCGTGCGGCCTGGAACCTCCGTCTTCAGCACTCGAGGTTTCTGTCAGGGTTACCTCACCCTTACCTCCTTTAGTCGCCTCTTACGAAACCCAGAGGATACGGAAGGTGTATTCTAAGCCCAACCTACAGGGCAGATGGCTATATATGAAGAGTTAAACTGAACAGAGTGAACCCCTCGAGAAATATATGTGCCAGATCGAGCCTGGTTCCATCCGGATCGATAGTGATCTTCATGCCCTCAGGGGCAGGGGCTAGCTGCTTCACTCTGCCGCTGGCTAAGAAACGTAGTTCTAGGACTATATGAGTCGTTTGCGGGCTAGTGAGGCCCACTCGCTGAAGCAGTTTAACAGCACCGTTGGCTTTGGAGACGTGTGACACACCATCTACCCGTAGGATGCCCTCCTGGAGGTTAACATCTTCTTCTGGTCCATCGAATGGATGAAGCAGCAGGAGCTTTCCACCTGTAACCCTGATCCGGTGACCCACCCTCGTCAGGGAGACACCTTCACCTATGTAGGTGAGGAAGGAGGATCCCCGATTGTAGAGCTTTCGAACTGTCCCATCCCTTTTCACAACAGTGGAGAGCGGAGTAACCTCTATGTCAATGACTCCGGGAGGCCTATATAGTCGCAACCATGTTTGCCATTCTTCTCAAACATGAACTGCATGCGTTTTGCCATGGTCAATAGCAGACCATCAGTTGTCATTGGCGGGGCATTGCTCGAATAGGGTTTGACCAGATGAAAGCCGAGGTCGTCATTTAGGGTGTTGATGTCTGCCACCTCTGTATCCGAGACCTCACTCGATGGCTCGAGGATGTACTTCCTCTTCAGGAAATCGTACCGAAACACGATCTTGTGGCCATCTCTGTTGCGACCCAGGTGCTCCTTCGACACATCCTTGAGGTCTGTGAGCAGCTCCACCCCAACACCACCATTGGGGTGGAGGGAGAATGCCTTTGAGTTTGCTTCTTACTGTATGGCGAATGACTTGCTATCGTTCTCTTCTACCATGGCAGCATCAACTGTGTACACCTCGGCCAGGTCAGCAAGACCAGTCGAGTGAGCAAATATGGGTTCCATAGCATGCCATAGAAGGGTTTATATGGTAGATATAACCATGTCGATTGTCCGACTGCTGCTCTCCGGTGGTGAGAACGTAATCTCACCCTCTCTAGAGAGTAGGCAGGTGGTACAGTACTGTGTAGAATGGGTCCTCTTCGAGGTGCCACAGAGGGGCATAACATACATACACGCCGATGTGCCTCATCAGCATCCGGGCAGTGCACGCAGCAGCTCACTGGTAGACGTCGGCCGGGACGTGATAGAGTATCTCCAAGGTGCCAACAGCAACCTATGGAATGCTATCAGTCCTAGGCTGTTCACACCTGTAAATCACCTGTTTGACAGCCCCTCCATTAACATATATGCCAACACGGATGGGATATCGGACACCCATTTAGAGTTTACACTCTTATTACTCCTTGACCTGACGACAACATGATATCACACCAGGAATATCTGATCTTTGCCGAGATGGTGAACCTGATCGAGGGTTGCCCAAAGGCATTAAACGCACAGATGCTCGCACAGCAACAGGTCTGTCAACAAGAAGGGGAGCGACTACATCGGGAGAGCTGGTATCAACAGGCAGCCAGCAAGGCAAGGAGGCGAAGGAATAGTGAAGGTTCCCAATACTGGCAGGCCCTCCTGGATAAGAGTAAGCCGGACACAGGAGTCTTGAGAGAGGTCATCGTTTGCGATGGGCCTTCTGCAACCCCCGACGATGAGCCAGATGTCTCCACATACGACGATGAGCCAAGTATCTCAGGAAGCACTGTAGATAGTGTGGATGATGGTATCGCAGGAAGCACCACATACGATGATGAGACAGATATCCTCACAGACGAGGATGAGCCAGATGACATACAGTGGAAACAGAAGTGTAAGACCAAGAAAGCCATCCAGCAGTGGACCTACTATCATGGTGATAAGGCGAAGTTCCAGATGTCACGTCTCAGAAAGCTACTAGCACCCGACATAGCGCTGGATGACCACTTTCTAAGAGACGTCTGTCGTGACACAAAAAAGCTGGCATGGTTCGCCAGACTCTCCAAAATGAACCCTTCATGAGCAGATTCTGCAGGTGATGAAGGTTTAATCTCTAGGTATACTATGGCAAAATCAGAGTGGCGGAAGCAACCAGAACTATACCCCTCCCCGACTGCTGACGAGGGCGGTGTACCATCCGTGGCTGGTGACTCCAGCAGATAGATGCCATCAGGCAGAACCTCGTCCATGAGGCAGAAAGGTACAGCAGAACGCGCAGGCGATATAAGACAGCCTACAACGTCCTCGCGCATACAACCACTACTGTGGGTGTGCTTGGAGCCAGTGCTGGTGTGGCAGCTGTGGCCACTCTCACTACAGGTGTGGGTGCCATCGTCGCCATCCCGCTGGGTGGCGTGACACTAGGTAACACTGTCTTGGTCACTGGCTTGGTGGTGGGGCAGTGGCAGATCAGAAGGAGGCTGGAGAAGCATGCTAAGTACGTGACACTGGCACAGAGTATGCTACGGACTATCGACGAGTCTGTCAGCAAAGCTCTCGAGGATGGACAGGTGACCGATGAAGAGTACCACCATATATTGAAGATCCAAGCCCTGTACTGTATGGAGAAACCTAAAGTGCGACAGCAATACCTCAAAGGCTCCAGCGGGCGGGTTGATATGGAGGAGCTAAAAAACGAGATGTTATGGCGAGGTCGCCTCGCTGGTCTC
Source organism: Chaetoderma sp. LZ-2023a (assembly GCA_034401795.1). NCBI lineage: Eukaryota > Metazoa > Mollusca > Caudofoveata > Chaetodermatida > Chaetodermatidae > Chaetoderma > Chaetoderma sp. LZ-2023a. Next base: position 15,782,859 of record CM067363.1, on the reverse strand, counting down.
TGGATTTGAGATGACTACAAATAGGGTGCTGCCTGTACGGTTGCCTTAAGAACACCAGTATAGATGGCCTTCCCACTGAACCTCACGACAGTCATCCGGAGCCAGCCGCCCCTCCTGGGTACACCCTTGACTGGCCTGAGAGGTCTTTTGTCTGATATACCAGAGCTACCACCGTTCTCCCTCACAGTGGATGGACTGTCCCGAAACAGCTTCTCCGTCAACCCACGTCCGCTGACCAACCTCCCCATCACCATCAAGGATGCGAAGCAAACTCATACTTGGATGGCTGCTCCAAGCCTCTCATGCTGGAATCAGCTGCTGAACTTTGCTGTCTTGTGTGCCACAGGAGGATGTGGAGTAAGTCCCACCCTGCTTCACTCCTATTCTCTTACTCCTGAAGCTGTGCTCATCGCCAGCTGTCTCAGATTCCACATGTACTTCATCGTGTGGCGAATCATCCATGAGCGGGTTGCAAGCCTCCCTGACACAAATGACTTCGACCCACAGCTCAACAGTCATAGCGTCTCAGTGGCCAGCAGACTACAGAGAGAGTTCAGCGCTGACAACAGCGGTCTAGGGGTTATGTACGGTGACCCGAGACTTGACTACTCAGGATTCCCCTATCGAACACCCCGACAAGTAGGCCATCGGAAGACAGCGACATTTCTCATTTCATCCAGACTCCGACCCTGGAGCGCTGGTGCAAAATATGCACATCACTGGATTGTGGCAGGACTATCCAGATGTGTGGAAGTACTTTGCCTCACACACCACCTCAGGCCTCACACTAGTAGGGATCGTTCGGATCAACCAGTCCCTTGAAGCACTGTGCTACTGCCTCCTTACAGCACAGACCAAGCTAGGTCGTAGTGGTGCGCACATGCACCTACGCACAACGTATAACTAGCAGTATCGCGTATTAGCATGTGTGCATACGAGCGAGACGTTTATTAAATCCTCATGACCCTCTCCAACCTATATGCCATTTTTTCAAACACAGAGCTCTCACACATTCCGACCACAATGTCTAAATAAATGAATAGCTGTCAGAGTCAGTCATTCTGGTGATAAATTTTCAAAAATAGTCTTCTCTAAGGATGCAAGTATGAATATGAAGAAATTCGCATGGGTTGGCGGTTGCGTGGGTGGTGGTGGTGGGGTTAATGCATGGTGTTGGGTGTAAGTCGTAGTGGTGGAGGTGGTGGTGGTGGTGTTGATGGTGGTGGGTGTTGGCGATGATGATGGTGGTTGGTGGTGGGGGGGGGGGGGGGGGTGGTGTTTGCTGGCGCAATGACTAGACAAATGGATAGCCTGAAGTGCCAGTGATTCCGATGATAAATTTTCAAAAATAGTTTTCTCTTGTACCACAAATATAAATATGAAGAAATCCGAGGGTTAAAAGGGTTAATAGAGTCCATGTAATGACGTAACACGAGGTGGTCGCTTAGGGCAGGACTGAATTATATAGTAAAAAACATGGTTATAAAGTATCACTGCTCTGTAGCCAAAAGGATATATTTATATTTGTAGTAAACGGTCATCTATGATTACGCTACTATGCTCAAAATGTTGCTCTTAATTGTCGTATCTTTAAGCGTCGGTAAACAGCAATAGCCGGCGAGCGGGTGCACGCTTTATTATCGATTTTTTACAAACTCACCGCGAGGACATTGTAATATCCCGTGCTTAGAACTAGACGGGTGGTACATTCTTATAGTATTCCTTAACACGTGACATGTTTGTATCTCGATTAAAGATTGATCTTGGTGCTTTAGCATTCTTTCGTTATTAACACATGGTATGTTTGTATCTCGATTAAGGACCGATCTCACGGCTAATGCGTCAGTAATGGTTAAATCATACGCAACAAATAATCTTTTTAGCATAAGTACGATCGACATACAATTCTATAAACAGAACGCACAGAGATAAAATGACGCCATTTTAACCATCGTATCTAAAACGTTTGACGTTATTGCAAAGTATTTAAAAAACAATTTGCGCGTAATGACGGTTAAAAGTCAATCAAAATATTCAACAAAAATATTTTTTCTAATAACGTTAGCGTCATCAAATTAATTTCAAAATATTCAACGGTTTTCCTGTATAGTATGATGAAAATGAGATATAGATTCATCGCTGAAAGGGTTAACTTCTTTTTAACCCAGGATACAATCCATCACCACCAAGTCTTGGTTACCATTCCAACCGAACATACCATTAATACGAGATTATTTTTAATATTTTGTTACTAATCTGTCTGGTAGCTGTTGCTAAGACAGTAACAGCTTACAAGCAGTCTCTAAATATTCTACAGTTTACTAATGACGTTAGCGACGAAACAGTCAAATTATTTTCAAACATCAATACCGTAATTCCTCATACATCCTCAACCTCCTACGACCTCCATTATCTTAACCTCTTAAACTCTATTATTTTACATTACTCTCTTATTATTTTTACAACGGTAGATAACCACGGAGGGGGGAGCGCCGCCACTACGTTAAAACGTAAAATACACAACTTTTAAACTTTTAAGGGTTAACTAATTCAAAATAATAGAACATTCCACAGTGTTGCAGCTTCTCAAATACGTGTGCGGCTGTGCGCCATTGTTCTCCAAACACTTGTGTGCATACGTTCGCCATTGTTCTCCAAACAATAGCGAATATAAATGGAGCGTTTTGATTGGTTAAAAACACATTCCAACGAAAAGAACAATAACGAACATAACCACCCCCCCCCCTATACTACTGATGTATGCACTGAAAGACAGCAAATCTTCATGAATGCACATGTTATCTAGCCTACTGTGGAGCTCACTCAAACCATGAACGTCGTGTAGATCGAAAATGCATGTGTTTTCCGTGTTAAATTCTTTTCAACAACGCGCCTCTCCTCACTGTCAAATTTGAATTATGACGCATCCTACTCCCTTGCGGGTGCAAACGTAATGGCCTCTCGACAGAGGAATACACTTTTGCTATGCCCCGCAAATTTTAGTTACGCACTGATGTTCTGGGTTATTCTTGTCCAAGTAGAGAACATGGATTTTCGACGAGTCGAAACATAATTATTTATTGTTAATAGATGTATATGGGTCAACTCATTATCCGCATTCTACATATAAAACTATATGTTGAGTAACATATATTTCCACAGGGCTCGCATTGCGAGTCAATTAGGTTTTTAAAGGGATGCGAATCTCATCTCAAATAACAAATTGTATATGTTCCATATCATTCATATTCCATCACATTCCCGTTTCTGTATCACAATTGCCTAGTTTGTCATATCGTCTAAATGTTGAACAATCGCCACCATTTTGTCTCCTCAAGCGATAGTGTGTGATGTCATGCAAGCGCCTATGACAGTGTAGAGCGGATTACCCTGTCGGGTACGAACAGACCCAGTATGTCTGGGTACAGAACGGCCCGATCTTGGATACTCCAAGCTCGCCCCCCTACGTAGCATAGACAAGCGTGTATAGCTATATAGTAGAGGCTCAGATTAACAGTCCGCAAGATCGCGCGTTGAGCATGAGCGGCCACGGGAGATAGCCGACATATGCGCTATAGCGTGTGGAGAATGACATCTTATGTACATACTTTGCCTGTAGTATTATAATTCCTTAATACACAACCATCGTCACTTTGTTTGGTAGGAATTAATACCAGAATTGAATGAGGGATCCAAAACATTTTACAGAACTGAAATCGGTTCAGAACTAGCAGAGATATCAGGAATATTCAAATACACCTTGTAAAACGTCTAACTCAAGAGACATCGATTGGTCGAGTCTCTCTGGTGTGACGTCAGCATTTAGTATAAAAGGAGCTCTTTTCGCCAGCAATGGACCAGTTGGAACGAGGGTCCGGTCCTAGCAGGGAGAGAACATTCTTCTGCCTACTACGTAGAACTCGCTGTCTGCAATCTACACCAACGCAGCTTATTTTAGTCTGATACCTGTCTCGGACAACCACGATCACGCCGCAAAAACCTTTTATATACCCTTGGAATGACACCAGGGATAAAATTCTAAATTAAAGAACGCCCCCCCCCACCCACCCACCACCCCACCCCCACCCCTAACAACAACTTCAGAGACCTTCAGTGTGAAACGGTTGGTGTGTTCTGATATCTCGCCAGATCTGCCGTACAACGTCAAATTAGTGGTGAACGAACAATGCACGTATCTTGTGCCGCAGTTTCAATGTGTTGAGCCTCAGTCCGGCTGTAGGCCATTGCTTTACACGCCGCTACGAGCTAAGCAGCGTGGATCATCGTGTGCTACAATTCACAAATCGTGTGCTGCAAATACTAGAAACTTAGCCTTTGTATCAAGGTAGACATCATCATTCAGCACCGAGGTGTGCACTACCATTACGGCAAATTAGACATTTATGTAAACACATTGTTCCTATGTACCATTACCTATGAAGCATCAAATGTAGCTTATTCTTCACTGTTCCTAAGTTTGTGCTGCATCACAGAGAGCTTGTGGCAAATCGCCAAGCAGTTACTGCAGAATCAAGGCAGTTCACGCCGCACTTATCCGGCGTATCAACAACACGCGACGTTTATGGGCATTGCGCTGATGACTAATAGGTGCATTTTTAACTGTATATACTTATTTTCATGTATCAAGTGCCGTTGACTAATAGGCACAATAAGGTCGGTTGTGACCTCACTATTTTTATTGTATTGTATAAAACTGTAATACGGCAGATGCCGTCTAAGTTACTCATTTTTGTAGTTAGATAGTTGGTTATAATTCTTCAAAAATACTTGGATTGCAATTTGCTTCAGCTTAGGTTTAGCATTGTTTGAATTTCAGAGCAGCTTCTTGCCGCGTCTCCTCCTCGGCTACGGCATTTTCCTATGACGGACGCCCGCATGAGGCACTTTCCTCTCGCTCCCAATAATTATTGGCCGGCCTGAGATGCACGGGATTTATATACACCTGTGCAAAAGTTAAGCACCAGCAAAAACAATAGAACGTAGAAACATGATGGTACAACTAGGCTGCCATACTTTTTGTCCCCGCGTTAGCTGACATAATTCCAAGTACGAAATGCACATGCATGCATGATTTCACGCCGCTTGATGTCCGTGCGTGGCGGGAAACAGCACACGTGTTCAGTTATGTAAAAGTCCAGTTTGAGAAGTAGAACATTACATACAGATTTAGGCGACAAGATTAGGAATTTTGTGTTCATGACCGTGGTTTATTTGTACAGAGAGAATTAGCTCTTGATTGTGAACCGCTATGGCAAGACGAAGGTTAAGTAATCGTGTGAAATGGCAAATCATAGGCATGCATACCACTGGTATGTCATGCAGAGAGATTGGCAGACAGCTGAACATTAACCATACTGTAATCAGTCGTTTGATTGCAAAACATGGGCAAACTAACGAGGTGAAGGACAGGCCTAGATCTGGAAGACCGAAGAAGACTACTGCCCGTGATGATCGAGCCCTAGTACGCCTTGTTAGGAGATCTCCATTCACCAACAGCAGAGTGCTCAGCCAGCAATGGGAAACGCGCAATAGAGTGTCAATGTCTACCGTCAAAAGGAGACTGTATGCTGCTGGCATGAAAGCTAGGAGACCTGTCAGACGTCCTCTCCTCACTGCACACCACAAAGAGGAGCGTCTGAGGTGGTGCAACGAAAGAAGACACTGGAACATGAGATCCTGGAGACGGGTACACTGGTCAGATGAAAGTCGGTTCCTGCTTCATGCCACAGATGGTCGAACTCGTGTATAGAGGTCCAGACGCACGGCGTACGACCAACGTAACATCATGGAAGAAGTTCCATCTGGTGGAGGTTCCGTTATGATATGGGGTGCATCTCATTTGATTGTAAGCTGGATCTGTTGACTGTACCTGGAACACTAAATGGACAAAGATATCAAGATTCCATACTGGATAGAGTTGTGGTCCCTCATTTTGTAAATCATGCACCTGGAACCCACCCTATATTCATGGATGACAACGCCCGACCACATCGTGCTAGAGCTGTGCATGAATACCTCCGCCAGAATGCCATCGAAACCCTACCATGGCCAGCAAGGAGCCCTGACATGAACCCTATTGAGCATATCTGGGACATTCTGGGAAACATGGTGAGAAGGAGGGATCCTCCTGTGCAGAACCTACAGGAATTAACAGACGCACTCCATCTTGAATGGCAACGAATACCACAATGGCGTATCAGTCGGTTGGTGACCAGCATGAGACGTCGTGTCCAGGCCGTCATCCAGGCACAAGGTGGATATACCCGGTATTAATAATGACAGTCTCAAACTCGTGCACAGATGTTAAACTTCGTTTTCAGACACCATTAATGACAATCTAGCCCCGTGTGTCAACTGTAGGGAAATAGTTGTCAGTTGTGTCAACGTAACCATATTCAGGCCTCGTTTTCAAGCTCAAACAAAAACATACAGTGTTTCCCCACCATCATAATCAGCATTCCTCTAGTTGCATTATTACCTCTTGCACTAAGATGGATGGGTACATAAATGTTTATGCTATTGCTTTCTTCATAGCACATGAATATACCCTCGCATGTGCGTAAAAATAGGGTGGTGCTTAACTTTTGCACAGGTGTATATTAAAATAGCCAGCAGTCACGTAAGGACCCTCCTTTACAGGGATACATTTCATATCATACCAATAAAAGATCAGTTATGTATCTCTGGCGAGATGTAAAACACACGTCCCCAACGCCTCACATATTTATATATATTTGCAGCAAACAAGTACGATTGTTTTAGCCGCATTTAGTCATTTAAAAGATCAGCTTCAACCCCTAATCTGCATATATATATATATATACATGTGTAGGATGAACGGACACCGTGGTACCAACAACAGCCGCGATGACACAGTATTGTTCAACTTCAGCGGCAATGGTCGCGAGGCCCCACTGAAACGTGATCATTCCACCAATCCCTGGAGGTCGGTCTTTGCGGTCACCAGTAGTGTGCAGCAACCCTTCTCCTTCCACGAGGCCAGCTAACCAGCATCATCGGGCTGGCGTACAATACACGTACTAGTCAGCCGCTGAAGATGAGAGTACAGAGCGGCGCATACCCCTTGAAGCTACAACAGCAACAACTTCCTGTCAAAGTAGTTTCAAAATAGTCAACAGCTTAACTGTTTGATTGCTTTTATACCACATGCCAAACTATACCTGGTACCTCTATAAGTGAACATATATCCCGAGGCAGACACTCTAGGCTTTTTCTGATTGGTTGAAAAGTAAATCGTGAGAGCGAGCTTAGGCTGTAGAAATGTACCAACAGTTAGCTAGTAAGACCTGAATATCTTTAGGTTACATTTGCCAAATTCTATCAGCTGAATAGTGGGTATAGGATAAGGTGAGATTTCCTTTAAAGCAAAACTAATGGAACCCCATTTTTTGAAAATTTACCAGATAGTGACTGGTTCGGCAACCGAGCCTGTCAATACAGTGGTAAACTTTAAAGAATGGTCTTCTCTTGGCCTGCAAAAGGGCATAGGCTATGCAAAACTTGAATTCTCTAAACCTTTTGATAGTACACCTGTCCAAAACAGCCTCCATTTGCTGGTCAACAGAAGAATTTTTGTAAATCCTATTGGTAATTTTTAAAAATCGTCTTCTCTTGGCCATGACGATGGCATTCATTGCGCAAAAGTTTAGTTTTTATGCAAATCTTGACAATTAAAAGGTTAATTAATGTAATATAAATCCTTTTGAGCATATTGCTTTGCAGTTGACACAAGATGGTTTAAACTCCTTAAGAAAAAAATCTAGGTAGGGCCTTTATGTAGGTCCATTCATATCATCACCTTAGATGTTATCGCAGTGCAATAGTAATGTACGTAGTGCAGTGTATAAGTTCAAGCTACTTTGGAACGTCATGTTATTGAAAAAATGCCATCATAATGATACATGTCACATACACATGATGCTACCTATCTATGCATGCAACACACCATGCTCATGACCACACCATCATACGGTGACCGCATACACATACCTCTATGTACGTGCAAATTTATTTCCGCATATAGACAACAGAGAGCCTAGGAATTGAGGGATACGATCTGTCACTCAATTATCTGACGTCATAAACAAATACGCCACATGTTATTTGACGCTGGAAAACTGAAAAGTCATTTACGAAAGTGCTATTTACAATTTAATACATATTCTGTTGAATATTTTGAAACAAATTTGACTGGAAGCTGTTAGCAACAACAAGCCATGGCGAATTTATTTTCAAAATATACAAAAACTTCCCTCTATAGATACCTCGAAATTTAGATTCTGCGAATTCATGATTCAAAGTTTCAATTTGATTTCAACACACGTAGAATGTGTGTGGAGGTTAGCTAGAATTAGGTGTCACTCTATTAAATAGTCGAAACGCATACTAGTAGCAGTGTCCGTGATACTATCTTCTATTTCTACAATAAGCTCTTAAACTATTAATCGTTCTTGTGGCAACATACCCCTTTAACCATGTCATGCCCAAGCTAGACAAACCCACAATATACAATGGCCTTAAACAATGCCCATTTGCAGGCTAAGAGAAGACTATGTTTGAAAAATTACCACTGAAATGACTGGCTCGATACTCGAGCCAGTCATTCCAGTGCTAAATTTTCAAACCTACTCTTCTCCTGGCCTGCAAATGGATAGTAAATATGCAAACATTTGGAACTTCCTGACCAAATTTAGCCATTAAAGGGATAATGATTAAACCGACAAACATGTTCTCTGCATTTCCCTCGAGAAATGTCCATTTGCTGACCAATAGTCCAGTAAAATGGGAACTTTTCGCCAAACAACAGGAAAATAGAAGAGAGGTGAACCTTAGTGGAAATTTTCACTGAGCGCTTTAGAATTCCATACTAAAGATGTCCTCATCTCATATGTGAACGCTTGAAGTTATACTGGAAATGACCTCATTGCGATTAAAATGTACATATTCTAGCATTACCATTTAATATGATTGTTTATTGGCCACAGTAAGAAGCAGTGATTCTCGCAGGATCCACACCAGCAAAACATAGGTGACCAATACGGTGTCAATATCCACAAATATCAAGACAAATCTCGCGGTTTCCTTAAATACAAGACAAAAGTAAAAACATATAGCACAATACGCAACGTCGTCTATCTCTTAACTTGCAAAGAATGCCTCAAGGAATATGTCTTGGAAACTCTCTCACAATTTCAAATCCGCTACAACGTACACATTACAGATATTAAAAACAACAAAGACACACAGAATACTTCAACCTTCTTTATCATTACCACACTGATGTGTTTTAACGGGACCTCAAAGTACTCCCGCATGATCTAGTCGACATGACAACCTCTGTTACTTGTAAGAAATGCGAATCTTATTGGTTCCAGCAGTTACATACTTTGGATCCAATCGGCATCAACGACGCACACAGATAACCCACCTCAATTATGGCAAATCGCAGCAGTAATTCCATAAACAGTTGGTAAATCGGATGGAGTATCCACGCCAGTCCACCTAATGGCTTTAAAATGGTAACGGTAAAAGCATTACTAGGAATAAGTACCCAGTGTGTTATCCATGCCAGCCCACAAATAAGAAATTGGTCACGCAATAATGGTATCAAAGTAGTGGCTATGTGTAGTAGCCATACCAGCCCTGCAAATAGTTAATTTGTCAAGTGGTCGTGGCATAATTAGTCTCAGAAGATAGATGTCATAGCGGTGGTGGTAGCAAACTAAACTAATAGTGTGGATTAGGTGTGGCACCCATGCCAGCCCAATAATGCAAAGAATCTATGTAGGCTGCCAAATTGGAATCATACGAAGCATAAGGCAGTAGACGCGAAGGGCTATATGTGGTAACTGTGCCAGCCCCAGTATACAATTGTAGTAATCCAAGCAAAAAGTGCATGGTCCCACTATCAGATTGGATATGTATAATATGCATAGGTATCTATGTATATATGTATATCCTTGTGTTCAAGATAAGTAGGTGTAAATATATAAATATATACAGGCTGCCCATCTCTCTGCACCATGGCGGCCCTGGTCTTGGCATTTTACACTGTATGGTCACTATGGGGCGCAAAGATGGAGAATTAGACTACCTACAACTTTGTGATAGAGACGATCGGCTGACAGGCCTCTCAGCCTATTTACTTCAGCTGTACAATATATCATATTATATCATATCATGAAATTAGATTCAAAAGGTTTTCTGGAGCTGGAGGTTTATGAGTAAGAGTCGGCTGGAGCTGTCCATGGACTAAATCCCAACCCTTGGCAATCGTTGGTAAGTCACAACATAACCATTGCTGAACGTGGTGATAAACACCCAGAGCGTGCTCCTTTACTGCTGCATATCTTTGTGAAAGGGACACAATCTGGAGCTTATTATGAATCAGACACATTGCAACTGTTTTCATAAAACAGTGATATCTTTGCGTGTTCATGCACGATGTTCCACTCAGAGCTCCATAAAGAAATATTAGGAACTCTTCTCTGCACAGTCGATGTGGTGGAGCACTTTGTCGATATGGGGGTTATTGAAGACTGCAACACATTTCTCTAGATCTGGAGCTTAATTAATAGGGTGATGCTTTCTTCTTCCTTGTCTGTAAAGGGAAGAATTGGTGTCACAACCTGTCAGTGAATGGAGAAAAGAACAGACTGTGGCAGATTCCTGCCAGTAGACTATGATGGACATGTCTGATATCATACGCTTTTGATTGGATTTGTTCCGAAGAAGTACAGGTAAACGTCTGTTTGAGAAAGTTGTGTCAGTAAAATGATTAAATCCTCAATCCATATCTATGCCTACAACTACACTGTTTTTATGATGTAACAGTTCCATTGCAGTGTGAACCATGAACACTCATCGTATTAGCATCTGCCTTTACTTGTATCCCAGGTTGCTCCATGCGCACTGTCAACCCTCAATCATTCTGGTCTTGTTCCCTCATTTGTCAAAATTAGTTCTTGTCGAATGATGATAAGCATATCCTCAGTGAAGTATATTTCTGTGGATTGGACTTTTCTGGTTGTTGGAATTTGCTCTACTGTCTTTATGCTATGAACATCACTGTAACCGTCAAAAATTACACAACTGCGTGTACCAAATTAGCTTCGTACATAAAATACGTTTGTGTTGTAGAAATCACTGTGTGTTCCATGTAAGTTGTGGCCATAACACCAGTCGCGGTATATAACCACCATCTACCACGAACATACCATTTTTTTATAAGTGTGTTCACTTGTGGCATATGATTAGATCGCATGGTATATCGCATGGTACATAACGATCTTCTCTGTCTTTCTCATTGATATACCATTAAACAATTAGAGCGGGCGTTGGGATAACTAACTCATAGTCTATTCATGAGCGATATCCTCATCTGACTTTATCACACAGATAATCTTGTTCACACACTTTTATAGGGTTGATAATGACTTCCAATGGGAGGAACCTTTGTTTCCGATGTAACTGAACATCTCAGTATGTCTTGTACATTAATTTCTTCCTTGCCCCTGTGCCAATATTTGCTGCACTATCACAGTTGATGGTGTCGTTACCTACAACGCAAACCCTGTTAACATCAATTCCTGACTTTTTGGCAATTGAGAATGGACGTTTAACCAAACAACAAGTTTTTCTACATCCTTGTTATCTTGAAGTTGGCGAGATTTTCCAGCTCAACATGTTGCTCATTAGTAGTGGAATTGATACTGCATCACTGTGGAAAACCCTTGTTTTGCTCAGCACATTCATGCATACCTAGCAACCATTTGTTCAAAACACCATCAGTCACACCACGAGTCAGTCCCTTGACGTTTTCATTGTTCTCATCGGAACGTGTTCAATAGTCATGTCAGCCCAGAAGTAAACAGATGAAACGTTTTTCATCGCTGTTGCATAAGCCCCTTTATCAGTTAAACAATGGAACTGATTTAAATATGTATTTAGTCTCGATAAATTTGTTGCAAGTCACGCTGCTTTTTCATTTTAGGTAATTTGATAATTTCACAAATTACCCTGATTTATGTATTATCACATTGAATAATACTATTGATACATGGCCGGAGGCTTCATAAAGATATAACACTATTTTCCAGTGTTGCTCCTTATTGTTACAAGAAGGTATCTACCAATTTTCGGTAGGTCAAAAAGGGCATCTATAGAGCTCCTAATGAATGTTCATCTACAGGAAAACAGAGAGCTATTTTTATTGGTCAACATTTCTCAAGAATGGGTACATTCCATTGATAAATTTACAAAGAGAAGCTTCTATTGAACTGAAAATGTATAATTTTCTGGGAAAATGCTGTCCAATAACGGCTTATTTGATACTAGGAGCATGTTTTGATCATAATACTACTAGTGTTTGATGTGTATTAAAGGGAAGTTCTTTATGCATATATCATTGGATCTACCTGATTTGCAAGAGGAAACAATGAAATAGGTATTTTTTGTATTTTTCTAATATCTTACAAAAAGGTAGTCTACGAGGGAAGAAGCCATTTCTAAAAAATGGGTGATTAGAATTGACCTTTCTAAAGAAGTTATTGATTTGCCATTGCATACGCTCTCTCTCATGTCTTCTCGATCGACATCTCAAAAAGGAGTGTCAGATATGCTCCCTGGTCCTCCAATGTCACATGGTTTCGAGTGCCCGATTTGCACATACATAGAGTGACCAAAGGTGGTATATTCTGGAGGGTGTGTTAATACAATTATGCACGTCAGGACACGCCCATTTTTGCCACTCTATATATGGTCAATTAGGCTTACCTGTATAGATTACTGGAAAATGTATAGGCAAGGATTTCAGAGATCGATCTATACCAATACGAGCGTGGTGTGGGTGGAGCTTAGCTAGAGATGGGCGGGGCATAGCTAAAAATGGAACGGTCCATTGCAGCTATAGCGGGTTAACAATAGCTGTTGTTAATACAAAATTCGCTTTCTTAGGCGCTACATCAATTTGAGCAATATGTTAACAGAAGTAGTAAAAGGGACTGATAGGGGCGCTTTGTCATTGGTCATCTCAAATCATGTCGTTTCGAGTGGACATATAAAAGGGGTTTAAACGAGACATATAACCATGCCGATTGTCCGACTGCTGCTCCCCGGTGGTGAGAACATAATCTCACCCTCTCTAGAGGGGAGACGGGTGGTACAGTACTGTGTAGAATGGGTCCTCTTCGAGGTGCCCCAGCGGGGCACAACATACATACACGCTGATGTGGTACACCAACCTCCGGGCAGTGCACACAGCCGCTCACTGGTAGAAGTCGGCCGGACCGTGATAGAGTCTCTCCCAGGTGCCAACAGCAACATATGGAAAGCTATCAGTCCTAGCCTGTTCACACCTGTAAATCACCTGTTTGACATCCCCTCCATTAACATATACGCCAGCACGGATGGGATATCGGACGCCCATCTAGAGTTTACACTCTTATTACTCATTAACCTGACGACAACATGATATCATACCAGCAATATCTGGCCTTAGCCGAGATGATGAACCCGATAAAGGATTGCCCCTTCATAACCCCTGCACAGATAAAGGGTTTAAACGAACAGATGCCCGCACAGCAACAGATCTGTCAACAAGAAGGAGAGTGCCTACAGCGGAAGAACTGGTATCAACAGAACGCGCACAGGGCAAGGATGGACAGGGGACATTTCCGATACTGGCAGGCCCTTGTGGAGGAGAGTAAGCGGGATTCAGGAGTCTTGACAGACGATGATCGGCAAGAAGTCTTCACATCCGATGATGAGCCAGGTGTCTTCTTAGACGAGGATGAGCCAGAGGTCATACAGTGGGAAGAGGAGACGCGGAAGTGTAAGATCAAGAAAGCCATCCAGCGACGGACCTACTATCTTGGTGATAAGGTGAAGTTCCAGATGTCATGTCTCAGAAAGCTACTGGCACCCGACATAGTGCTGGATGACCACGTTCTAAGAGCCATCTGTCTCAAGACCAAAAAGCTGGTACGTTTAACCAGGCTCTCCAAAATGAACCCTTCTATGACTCATAAGCAGATTCTGCAGGTGATGTCGGTTTAAGCCTCCAGGTATACTATGGCAAAATCAGAGTGGCAGAAGCAACCAGAACTATATCCCTCCCTGACTGCTGACGAGGGCGGAACCATCCACGGCTGGCGACACCAGCAGATAGATACCATCAGGCAGAATCTCGTCCATGAGGCAGAAAAGTATGGCAGAATGTGCAGTCGATATAAGACAGCCTACAACGTCCTTGCGCGTACAACCACTGCTGCGGGTGTGATTGGAGCCAGTGCTGGTGTGGCAGCTGTGGCCACTCTCGCTACAGGGGTGGGTGCCCTCGTCGCCATCCCTCTGGGTGGCGTGACACTAGCCGCCACTGTCTTGGTCACGGGCTTTGGAGTGGGGCAGTGGCAGATCACAAGGTGGTTGGAGAAGCATGCTAAGTACGTGACACTAGCACAGAGTATGCTACGGACTATCGAGGATGGCCAGCTCACTGATGAAGAATACCACCATATATTGAAGGTCCAAGCCATGTACCACACTGAGAAACCTAAAGTGCGACAGCCATACCTCAAAGGCTCCAGCGGGCAGGTTGATATGGAGGAGTTAAAAGACGAGATGTTACGGCGAGGTCACCTCGCTGGTCTCTGGAGTCGAGACGACTACAAATAATGTGCTGCGGTAGCTTTAAGAACACCAGTATAGATGGCCTTCCCACTGAACCTCACGACAGTCAAACGGAGCCAACCGCCCCTCCTGGGTACACCCTTGACTGGCCTGAGAGGCCTACTGGATGATATACCAGAGCTAACACCTTTCTCTATTACATTGGATGGACGGGCCCGAACCAGCTTCTCCATCAACCCATGACCGCTGACGAACCGCCCCATCACCATCAAGGATGCGAAGCAAGCTCATACTTGGATGGCTGCTCCAAGCCTCTCATACTGGAATCAGCAGCTGAACTTTGACGTGTGGTATGCCATGGCAGGCTGTGGAGTAAGTTCCACCCTGCTTCACTCATAGTCTGGTACCCCTGAAGCTGTGCTCATCGCCACCTGTCTCAGATTCCACATGTACTTCACTGTGCGACGAATCCTCCATGAGCTGGGTGCAAGCCTCCCTGATTCAAACGACTTCGACCCACAGCTCAACAGTCATAGCGTCTCAGCGGCCAGCAGACTACAGAGAGAGTTAAGAGCTCACCCAGACTATTGGTGGCATGGCGGCGACAACAGCGGTCTAGGGGTTATGTACGGTGACCCGAGACGTAACTACTCAGGATTCCCCTATCGAACACCCCGACGAGTAGGCCGTCGGAAGACAGCAACATTCTCGTTCGATCCAGACTCTGATCCTGGAGCGATAGTGCAAAATATGCACATCACCGGAATCAGGCAGGACTACCCAGATGTGTGGAAGTACTTTGTCCCACACACCACCTCAGGGCTCACACCAACAGGGATCGTTCGGATCAACCAGTCCTTGGAAGCACTGTGCTACTGCCTCCTTACAACGCAGACCAAGCTGCGTCATTCCATAGATTGTGTCAACGAAGCAGAAGTCCAGGCCATGTTCATCAGTCTCGTTGAGGATATGATCACCGTGGTAGATCCCAGCAGTCTTATTGCTAAGTTCCAGCAGGGGTTGCAGAAGGCCCGTCGCAAACTTGACTTTGCTCTTTCACAACACCTACGGTTGATTCCGGGTCTATATCGCTCACCTGGACAATTGGCATTTCAACTAGAATGCT
Source organism: Chaetoderma sp. LZ-2023a (assembly GCA_034401795.1). Lineage (NCBI taxonomy): Eukaryota > Metazoa > Mollusca > Caudofoveata > Chaetodermatida > Chaetodermatidae > Chaetoderma > Chaetoderma sp. LZ-2023a. Next base: position 15,767,063 of record CM067363.1, on the reverse strand, counting down.
CTTTATCAACAAGATGGCCGCCAAACCGTTTATCCGACAGTTTCGAAAATTGCAAATTTGAGATCAGAATACCCCAAAAAACATATAAAACAAATTTCGGCCTCAAAATCCATCAAATAAGAAAATCCAATATGGACGCCAAACATGCTATATTTTGATTGGCCAATGGTGTCCAGCTTTTTTTACCGGATCAACTTCGCTTGAACAAACTTTAATGGCCCTTGGTCTCTAATCATATCTGCCGAATTTCGGCCAGATCCATTCTGAGGTTCTGGAGAAGAAGTCGTTTTCGTTACAACTAGTTCAACCAAGATGGCCACCAAACCATTTGACAAATCAAGTTCCCTTGAACAAACTTGGCTCAGCTCTTGCCCTAAATCATATTTCATCAGGTCTGCATCAATCCCATAAGCGGTTTCGGAGAAGAAGATTTTTAAAGACATTTCTAAAAATCGGCCAAAATCCAAGATGGCTACCGGCCCAATTGGACGATCGGCTTCGTTTCAAAAAGTTGAATCTCTACACCCTAAGGATGCTTTCTGCCAAATATAATTGAAATCGGCCGGGTAATTCTCGATAATAAAACATTTTAAAGTTCTTATTGCTTTAGTATGGCAACTGTTGGTGGGAAAATTATCCAAGATGGCCGCCAAACCGTTTATCCGACAGTTTCGAAAATTGGAAATTTGTGATCAGAATACCCCAAAACACATACAAAACCAATTCGGCCTCAAAATCCATCAAATAAAAAAATCCAATATGGCGGCCAAACATGCTATACATTGATTGGCCCACGGCGGCCATGTTTTTTGACGGCTCAACTTCTCTTTAACAAACTTTAATCATCCTTAGGCACTAATTATATCTTACAAATTTCGGCCCGATTCCTTCACCGGTTCTGGAGAAGAACTCATTTTCGCTACAACTAGGTCAACCAAGATGGCCACCGAGACATTTAACCAATCAAGTTCCCTTGAACAAACTTCGTTCAGCTCTTGCCCTAGATCATATTTTCATGAGATTTGCATCAATCCCCTAAGCGGTTTCGGAGAAGAAGATTTTTAAAGACGTTTCCTAAAATCGGCCTAGATCTAAGATGGCCGATCGAATTCATTTGAACAAACTTAGATCCATATGACCTTAGGATGTTCTCTGCCAAATATAATTGAAATCGGCACAGTGGTTCTTGACAAAAAGTCGTTTAAAGGAAAAGTTGATGGATGGACGGACGATGATCGACGGACGACGGTCACACGACGAACGGTCACCATGGCATAAGCTCACTTGGCCTTTCAGGCCATGTGAGCTCAAAAGTACGCGCATATAGACAACTACCTATTTGGCAAACTGACAGTAGCTTAGACTGGCGCGACAAACAACTAACTAAGCTGCATTCAGCACCCTGTGTTAGCTAGGGTAAGATAGGAACAGACCCAGAGCATAATTTTCGCCCTCATTTTATGCCCGAAAGATATCGCGTAGCGGTAAACACGTTGACGCTCACACAGAGAAATCATTGGTCAAGAAACACCCACGGTATAATTTGAATGAAATCCCCAGCAAAATAGGACATGCTACCATTACAATAGCATACGCATTTGGCATATTATCCTCTCAATGGTATGCACGTTTAAACATTACCATTACAATAGGATTCTTGTTGGTACCGAGTGCGCAATGCATGCACCAACAGTGGCTAATGCGGTGATATATGCGTATGATTGCAACGTTAAACTGAACAGATATGCGTATTTAAAATGTCATGACTGCAGATTTCAAAAATACCTAATTTGTCCCACCCTTCAAACAGCGTGGCCAATGCTTCTGAACTCAAGGTTGCTAAGATGGTGTTGCTGACCGAGAGCAACAACATTCCGAAACATCATCACCAAAAAGAAACACTGGAAGACTAAAACTCAAAGAACAGCTACAAACATTGCTGGGGGCAATCGAAATTTGTGGGTTAATTGTATGCGTACCTTACGTTAGCTAGAACTGCAGTACAGACGCAACCCTCTATTAACGTAAGTAGTTTGCAATACACACCCTTTTCATGACCAAGAGCCATAACAATCCAAATTCACTCATTTCAATAATGAAGAAACGAACAAATTGGACCTTTTAAAAATAATGCCAATTAGTAGGGCATAAGTGTTTGCAACATAATTCAGCAACGGAATGATCATATGTACATAATTAACTTCTATCATTGACTATATAACTTCCAATCTACGGCGCAATTAGGACAAAGGCAAGCCATTGGAACACAGTTCCTTATTCACATTTGAAGCATTCGACACATTCGGTTTTTTCACGGTGGTAATAGAAACGGTGTAAGTCTCGCGCTGGACGGTCGACCACGGGGTTGCATGTTTGATGTTTAGTAATATGAATAGGCTACATTCAGGCCATATTTAAAAAAAAATCACGGAAATAATATTGTAGCGAGCAAAAGAGTAGTGAAAAACATGAAAAATCGCCCGCAGTAGTAGAGTCGGAGTCAAAATGATACCACATCCCTCAACTGACAGCCGTTCAGCGATCCGTGGCACCCACCGCCCTCTGAATTCCTGGGCATAGGGTTGTTGAGACATGTGGTTGATGTATGCCTCTAGATGGAGATGGGAGCTATGCCCCCAGGGGTTGAGAGGGTGGTGGGGGCCACCACGGATCGCCGAACGGTTGCCAGTTGAGGGAGGTAGTATCATTTTGACCCGACCCTACTACTAGGCAAAATGATATCACCGCCCTCAATTGGCAGCCGTTCGGCGATCCGTGGCCCCCACTGCCCTCTCAAGCCCTGGGGCATAGGAATTTGAGACATGTGATCGTGGGTGGTGTAGGCTTCTAGATGGAGATGGGACTGTGTAGGCTCAGACAAACACGTAGTCTCTGCCGGAGTCGCATGGGCATGATGGGCCCCCCCCCCATAGTGTCTTCCATCTACTTTGACAACGCTCATCTAGTAGGATGCTAAAGCCCTTAGCATTTGTACCATGGCAGACTCTGGCATGTTCACATGTTACGCAGAGAATCTGGTGCTGAGCAGGTGTCTCCAGCAGACAACCACCTCCTACCCTCTCCACACCATAGAAGTGACACGCAGACTCGATCTCTTCACGTGGGTGAAAGCGGTCGTAAATGTTTCTCCGCAAGGGGTTGACCCAAGGATTGTACTGGGGGTCATCCCAGAAGTGGGTCCACTTGGCATCCAATATCATGGCAGTCTCAGCGCCCTGTGCCACCACTGCTGTAGACGCCAACACGAGCAGTATGATGAGAATCATGGCTATATTCTTCTTCTTCTTTTCGTTCGCTGATCATACCGCCAGTCCTGTAAGTGACTATCGACATGATCATATGCATTAAGTGCATGGATCCATGGTTTATAAGAGTGCGCCGTGCGGCCTGGAACATCCGTCTTCAGCACTCGAGGTTTCTGTCAGGGTTACCTCACCCTTATCTCCTTTAGTCGCCTCTTACGACACGCAGAGGATACAGAAGGTGTATTCTAAGCCCCACCTACAGGTCAGATGGCTATATATGAAGAGTTAAACTGAACAGAGTGAACCCCTCGAGAAATATCTGTGCCAGATCGAGCCCTGTTCCATCCGGATCGATATAGATCTTCATGCCCTCAAGGGCAGGGGCTAGCTGCTTCAATCTGCCGCCGGCTAAGAAACGTAGTTCTAGGACTATATGAGTCATTTGCGGGCTAGTGAGGCCCACTCGCTGAAGCAGTTTAACAACACCGTTGGCTTTGGAGACGTGTGACACACCATCTACCCGTAGGATGCCCTCCTGGAGGTTAACATCTTCTTCTGGTCCATCGAATGGATGACGCAGCAGGAGCTTTCCACCTGTAATCCCGATCCGGTGACCCACCCTCGTCAGGGAGACACGTTCACCTATGTAGGTGAGGAAGGAGGATCCCCGATTGTAGAGCTTTCGAACTGTCCCATCCCTTTTCACAACAGTGGAGAGCGGAGTAACCTCTATGTCAATGACTCCGAGAGGCCTATATAGTCGCAACCATGTTTGCCATTCTTCTCAAACATGAACTGCAGGCGTTTTGCCAGGGTCAATAGCAGACCCTCAGTTGTCATTGGCTCGAATAGGGTTTGACCAGATGAAAGCCGAGGTCGTCATTTAGGGTGTTGATGTCTGCCACCTCTGTATCCGAGACCTCACTCGATGGCTGGAGGATGTACATCCTCTTCAGGAAATCGTATCGAAACACGATCTTGTGGTCATCTGTGTTGCGACCCAGGTGCTCCTTCGACACATCCTTGAGGTCTGTGAGCAGCTCCACCCCAACACCACCATTGGGGTGGAGGGAGAATGCCTTTGAGTTTGCTTCGTACTGTATGGCGAATGACTTGCTATCATTCTCTTCTACCTTGGCAGCATCAACTGTGTACACATCTGCCAGGTCAGCAAGACCAGTCGAGTGAGCAAATATGGGTTCTATAGCATGCCATAGAAGGGTTTAAATGGGAGATATAACCATGCCGATAGTCCGACTGCTGCTCTCCGGTGGTGAGAACGTAATCTCACCCTCTCTAGAGGGGAGAAGGTGGTACAGTACTGTGTAGAATGGGTCCTCTTCGAGGTGCCACAGAGGGGCATAACATACATACACGCCGATGTGTCTCATCGGCATCCGGGCAGTTCACGCAGCAGCTCACTGGTAGAAGTCAGCCGGGACGTGATAGAGTATCTCCAAGGTGCCAACAGCAACCTATGGACTGCTATCAGTCCTAGGCTGTTCACACCTGTAAATCACCTGTTTGACAGCCCCTCCATTAACATATATGCCAACACGGATGGAATATCGGACACCCATTTAGAGTTTACACTCTTATTACCTGACGACAACATGATATCACACCAGGAATATCTGATCTTTGCCGAGAAAGAATAGTGAAGGTTCCCAATACTGGCAGGCCCTCCTGGAGGAGAGTAAGCCGGACATAGGAGTCTTGAGAGAGGTCATCGTTTGCGATGGGCCTTCTGCAACCCCCGACGATGAGCCAGATGTCTCCACATACGACGATGAGCCAGGTATCTCAGGAAGCACTGTAGATAGTGTGGATGATGGTATCTCAGGAAGCACCACATACGATGATGAGACAGATATCTTCACAGACGAGGATGAGCCTGATGACATACAGTGGAAACAGAAGTGTAAGACCTAGAAAGCCATCCAGCAGCGGACCTACTATCATGGTGTTAAGGCGAAGTTCCAGATGTCACGTCTCAGAAAGCTACTGGCACCAGACATAGCGCTGGATGACCACTGTCTGTCGTGACACTAAAAAGCGGGCATGGTTCGCCAGGCTCTCCAAAATGAACCCTTCTATGACTCATGAGCAGATTCTGCAGATGATGAAGGTTTAATCTCTAGGTATACTATGGCAAAATCAGAGTGGCGGAAGCAACCAGAACTATACCCCTTCCTGACTGCTGACGAGGGCGGTACCATCCGTGGCTGGTGACTCCAGCAGATAGATGCCATCAGGCAGAACCTCATCCATGAGGCAGAAAGGTACAGCAGAACGCGCAGGCGATATAAGACAGCCTACAACGTGCTCGCGCATACAACCACTGCTGTGGGTGTGCATGGAGCCAGTGCTGGTGTGGCAGCTGTGGCCACTCTCACTACAGGTGTGGGTGCCATCGTCGCCATCCCGCTGGGTGGCGTGACACTAGCTAACACTGTCTTGGTCACTGGCTTGGTGGTGGGGCAGTGGCAGATCAGAAGGAGGCTGGAGAAGCATGCTAAGTACGTGACACTGGCACAGAGTATGCTACGGACTATCGACGAGTCTGTCAGCAAAGCTCTCGAGGATGGACAGGTGACCGATGAAGAGTACCACCATATATTGAAGATCCAAGCCATGTACTGCATGGAGAAACCTAAAGTGCGACAGCAATACCTCAAAGGCTCCAGCGGGCGGGTTGATATGGAGGAGCTAAAAAACGAGATGTTATGCCGAGGTCGCCTAGCTGGTCTCCGGATTCGAGACGACTACAAATTCGGTGCTGCCTGTACGGTTGCCTTAAGAACACCAGTATAGATGGCCTTCCCACTGAAGTTCACGACAGTCATCCGGAGCCAGCCGCCCCTCCTGGGTACACCCTTGACTGGCCTGAGAGGTCTTTTGTCTGATATACCAGAGCTAACACCGTTCTCCCTCACAGTGGATAGACTGTCCCGAAACAGCTTCTCCGTCAACCCACGACCGCTGACCAACCGCCCCATCACCATCAAGGATGCAAAGCAAGCTCGTACTTGGATGGCTGCTCCAGGCCTCTCATACTGGAATCAGCAGCTGAACTTTGCGGTCTTGTGTGCCACAGCAGGATGTGGAGTAAGTCCCACCCTGCTTCATTCCTATTCTCTTACTCCTGAAGCTGTGCTCATCGCCAGCTGTCTCAGATTCCACATGTACTTCATGGTGTGGCGAATCCTCCACGAGCGGGTTGCAAGCCTCCCTGACACAAATGACTTCGACCCACAGCTCAACAGTCATAGCGTCTCAGTGGCCAGCAGACTACATAGATAGTTCAGCGCTGACAACAGCGGTCTAGGGGTTATGTACGGTGACCCGAGACATGACTACTCAGGATTCCCCTATCGAACACCCCGACAAGTAGGTCATCGGAAGACAGCGACATTTCTTATTTCATCCAGACTCCGACGCTGGAGCGCTGGTGCAAAATATGCACATCACTGGATTGTGGCAGGACTATCCAGATGTGTGGAAGTACTGTGCCCCACACAACACCTCAGGCCTCACACTAGTAGGGATCGTTCGGATCAACCAGTCCCTTGAAGCACTGTGCTACTGCCTCCTTACAGCACAGACCAAGCTGCAGCATTCCATAGATGGTGTCAGTGGAGAAGAGGCCCAGGCCATGATCATCAGTCTTGTTGAGGATATGATCATCGTGGTAGATCCCAGCAGACTTATTGCTAAGTTCCAGCAGGGGTTTAAGAAGGCCCGTCGCAAACTTGACTTTGCTATTTCACCACACCTATGGTTGATTCCGAGCAACATGATCGTGAACATCGAGGACCTCCAAGTCAGGGGCTATAACAACAAGTCTTCTGGCGCACGCATGCGCACAAGGGCGCACACCGCGGCACGCACGCACTCACAAGGGTACAATGTATAACTAGCAGTATCGCGTATTAGCGCATGTTCATACGAGCGTGACCTATATTAAACCCTCATGAATACCCTCTCCAACCTATATACCATTTTCAGACACCGCGCTCTCACACATTACGACCACAATGTCTAGACAAATGGATAGCTGTCAGAGGCAGTCATTCCGATGATAAATTTTCAAAGATGGTCTTCTCTAGGGCTGCAAGTATGAATATGAAGAAATTCGCTATGGGTTGTCGGGTGGGTGGGTGTTGGTGGTGGGGTTAATGCCTGGTGTTGGGTGCAGGTCGTAGTGGTGCGCACATGCACCTATGCACAACGTATAACTAGCAGTATCGCGTATTAGCATGTGTGCATACGAGCGAGACGTTTATTAAATCCTCATGACCCTCTCCAACCTATATGCCATTTTTTCAAACACAGAGCTCTCGCACATTCCGACCACAATGGCTAGATAAATGGATAGCTGTCAGAGTCAGTCATTCCGGTGATAAATTTTCAAAAATAGTCTTCTCTAAGGATGCAAGTATGAATATGAAGAAATTCGCTATGGGTTGGCGGGTGCGTGGGTGGTGGTGCTGGTGGGGTTAATGCATGGTTTTGGGTGTAAGTCGTAGTGGTGGAGGTGGTGGTTTTGTTGGTGGTGGGTGTTGGCGATGATGATGGTGGTTGGTGGGGGTGGGGGGGGAGTATTTGCCGGCGCAATGACTAGACAAATGGATAGCCTGAACTGCCAGTGATTCCGATGATAAATTTTCAAAAATAGTCTTCTCTTGTACCACAAATATGAATATGAAGAAATTCGAGGGTTAAAAGGGTTAATAGAGTCCATGTAATGACGTAACACGAGGTGGTCGCTTAGGGCAGGACTGAATTATATAGTAAAAAACATGGTTATAAAGTATCACTGCTCTGTAGCCAAAAGGATATATTTATATTTGTAGTGAACGGTCATCTATGATTATGCTACTATGCTCAAAATGTTGCTCTTAATTGTCGTATCTTTAAGCGTCGGTAAACAGCAATAGCCGGTGAGCGGGTGCACGCTTTATTATCGATTTTTTACAAACTCACCGCGAGGACATTGTAATATCCCGTGCTTAGAACTAGACGGGTGGTACATTCTTATAGTATTCCTTAACACGTGACATGTTTGTATCTCGATTAAAGATTGAGCTTGGTGCTTTAACATTCTTTCGTTATTAACACATGGTATGTTTGTATCTCGATTAAGGACCGATCTCACGGCTAATGCGTCAGTAATGGTTAAATCATATGCAACAAATAATCTTTTTAGCATAAGTACGCTCGACATACAATTCTATAAACAGAACGCACAGAGATATAATGACCACATTTTAACCATCGTATCTAAAACGATTGACGTTATTGCAAAGTATTTAAAAAACAATTTGCGCGTAATGACGGTTAAAAGTCAATCAAAATATTCAACAAAAATATTTTTTCTACTAACGTTAGCTTCATCAAATTAATTTCAAAATATTCAACAGTTTTCCTGTATGGTATCGATGAAAATGAGATATAGATTCATCGCTGAAACGGTTAACTTCTTTTTAACCCAGGATACAATCCATCACCACCAAGTCTTGGTTACCATTCCAACCGAACATACCATTAATACGAGATTATTTTTAATATTTTGTTACTAATCTGTCTGGTAGCTGTTGCTAAGACAGTAACAGCTTACAGGCAGTCTCTAAATATTCTACAGTTTACTAATAACGTTAGCGACCAAACAGTCAAATTATTTTCAAACATCAATACCGTAATTCCTCTTACATCCTCAACCTCCTACGACCTCCGTTATCAGACCACCTCTTAAAAGCTATTTTGTTACTAATCTATCTGGTAGCTGTTGCTAAGACAGTAACAGCTTACAAGCAGTCTCTAAATATTCTACAGTTTACTAATGACGTTAGCGACGAAACAGTCAAATTATTTTCAAACATCAATACCGTAATTCCTCATACATCCTCAACCTCCCACGACCTCCGTTATCTTAACCTCTTAAACTCTATTATTTTACATTACTCTCTTATTATTTTCACAACGGTAGATAACCACGGAGGGGGGAGCGCCGCCACTACGTTAAAACGTAAAATACACAACTTTTAAACTTTTAAGGGTTAACTAATTCAAAATAATAGAACATTCCACAGTGTTGCAGATTCTCATATACGTGTGCGGCTGTGCGCCATTGTTCTCCAAACACTTGTGTGCATACGTTCGCCATTGTTCTCCAAACAATAGCGAATATAAATGGAGCGTTTTGATTGGTTAAAAACACATTCCAACGAAAAGAACAACAACGAACATAACCACACACCCCACCCCCCCCCCCCCCTATACTACTGATGTATGCACTGAAAGACAGCAAATCTTCATGAATGCACATGTTATCTAGCCTACTGTGGAGCTCACTCAAAACATGAACGTCGTGTAGATCGAAAATGTTTGTGTTTTCCGTGTTAAATTCTTTTCAACAACGCGCCTCTCCTCACTGTCAAATTTGAATTATGACGCATCCTACTCCCTTGCGGGTGCAAACGTAATGGCCTCTCGACAGAGGAATACACTTTTGCTCTGCCCCGCAAATTTTAGTTACGCACTGATGTTCTGGGTTATTCTTGTCCAAGTAGAGAACATGGATTTTCGACGAGTCGAAACATAATTATTTATTGTTAATAGATGTATATGGGTCAACTCATTATCTGCATTCTACATATAAAACTATGTTGCGTAACATATATTTCCACAGGGCTCGCATTGCGAGTCAATTAGGTTTTTAAAAGGGATGCGAATCTCATCTCAAATAACAAATTTTATATGTTCCATATCATTCATATTCCATCACATTCCCGTTTCTGTATCACAATTGCCTAGTTTGCCATATCGTCTAAATGTTGAACAGTCGCCACCATTTTGTCTCCTCAAGCGATAGTGTGTGATGTCATGCAAGCGCCTATGACAGTGTAGAGCGGATTATCCTGTCGGGTACGAACAGACCCAGTATGTCTGGGTACAGAACGGCCCGATCTTGGATACTCCAAGCTCGCCCCCCTACGTAGCATAGACAAGCGTGTATAGCTATATAGTAGAGGCTCAGATTAACAGTCTGCGAGATCGCGCGTTGAGCATGAGCGGCCACGGGAGATAGCCTACATATGCGCTATAGCGTGTGGAGAATGACATCTTATGTACATACTTTGCCTGTATTATTATAATTCCTTAATACACAACCATCCTCACTTTGTTTGGTAGCAATTAATACCAGAATTGAATGAGGGATCCAAAACATTTTACAGAACTGAAATCGGTTCAGAACTGGCAGAGATATCAGGAATATTCAAATACACCTTTTAATACGTCTAACTCAAGAGACATCGCTATAAAGCGTGTGCTGGTAGGGTGAACGCCATCTATACTGTCGAAAGCAGATATACCTTCCCTGTAACGCGTGCGCTGATTGGTCTCTCTGGTGTGACGTCAGCATTTAGTTTAAAAGGAGCTCGTTTCGCCAGCAATGGACCAGTTGGAACGAGGGTCCGGTCCTAGCAGGGAGAGAACATTCTTCTGCCTACTACGTAAAACTCGCTGTCTGCAATCTACACCAACGCAGCTTATTTTAGTCTGATACCTGTCTCGGACAACCACGTTCACGCCGCAATAACTTTTTATATACCCTTGGAATGACACCAGGGATAAAATTCTAAATTAAAGAACGCCCCCACCCCCACCCCCACCCCCACCCCCACCCCCCCCCACCCCCCCCCCCCCCCCCCCACCCCCACCCCCACCCCCACCCCCACCCCTAACAACAACTTCAGAGACCTTCAGTGTGAAACGGTTGGTGTGTTCTGATATCTCGCCAGATCTGCCGTACAACGTCAAATTAGTGCATGGTGAACCTATGAAGCATCAAATGTAGCTTATTCTTCACTGTTCCTAAGTTTGTGCTGCATCACAGAGAGCTTGTGGCAAATCGCCAAGCAGTTATTGCAGAATAAAGACAGTTCACGCCGCACTTATGCGGCGTATCAACAACATGCGACGTTTATGGGCATTACGCTGATGACTAATAGGTGCATTTTTAACTGTATATACTTATTTTCATTTATCAAGTGCCGTTGACTAATAGGCACAATAAGGTCGGTTGTGACCTCACTATTTTTATTGTATTGTATAAAACTGTAATACGGCAGATGCCGTCTAAGTTACTCATTTTTGTAGTTAAATAGTTGGTTATAATTCTTCAAAAATGCTTGGATTGGAATTTGCTTCAGCTTAGGTTTAGCATTGTTTGAATTTCAGAGCAGCTTCTTGCCGCATCTCCTCCTCGGCTACGGCATTTTCCTATGACGGAGGCCCGCATGAGGCACTTTCCTCTCGCTCCCAATAATTATTGGCCGGCCTGAGATGCACGGGATTTATATTAAAATAGCCAGCAGTCACGTAAGGACCCTCCTTTACAGGGATACATTTCATATCATACCAATAAAAGATCAGTTATGTATCTCTGTCGAGATGTAAAACACACGTCCCCAACGCCTCACATATTTATATATATTTGCAGCAAACAAGTAAGATTGCTTTAGCCGCATTTAGTCAGTTAAAAGATCAGCTTCAACCCCTAATCTGCATATATATATATATATATATATATATATATATATATATATATATATATATATATATATATATATATATATATATATATATATATATATATATACATGTGTAGAATGAACGGACACCGTGGTACCAACAACAGCCGCGATGACACAGTATTGTTCAACTTCAGCGGCAATGGTCGCGAGGCCCCACTGAAACGTGATCATTCCACCAATCCCTGGAGGTCGGTCTTTGTGGTCACCAGTAGTGTGCAGCAACCCTTCTCCTTCCACGAGGCCAGCTAACCAGCATCATCGGGCTGGCGTACAATACACGTACTAGTCAGACGCTGAAGATGAGAGTACGGAGCGGCGCATGCCCCTTGGAGCTACAACAGCAACAACTTCCTGTCAAAGTAGTTTCAAAATAGTCAACAGCTTACCTGTTTGATTGCTTTTATACCACATGCCAAACTATACCTGGTACCTCTATAAGTGTACATATATCCCGAGGCAGACACTCTAGGCTTTTTCTGATTGGTTGAAAAGTAAATCGTGAGAGCGAGCTTAGGCTGTAGAAATGTACCAACAGTTAGCTAGTAAGACCTGAATATCTTTAGGTTACATTTGCCAAATTCTATCACCTGAATAGTGGGTATAGGATAAGGTGAGATTTCCTTTAAAGCAAAACTAATGGAACCCCATTTTTTGAAAATTTACCAGATAGTGACTGGTTCGGCAACCGAGCCAGTCAATACAGTGGTAAACTTTAAAGAATGGTCTTCTCTTGGCCTGCAAAAGGGCATAGGCTATGCAAAACTTGAATTCTCTAAACCTTTTGATAGTACAGCTGTCCAAAACAGCCTCCATTTGCTGGTCAACAGAAGAATTTTTGTAAATCCTATTGGTAATTTTTTTTAATCGTCTTCTCTTGGCCATGACGATGGCATTCATTGCGCAAAAGTTTAGTTTTTATGCAAATCTTGACAATTAAAAGGTTAATTAATGTAATATAAATCCTTTTGAGGGTATTGCTTTGCAGTTGACACAAGATGGGTTAAACTCCTTAAGAGAAAAATCTAGGTAGGGCCTTTATGTAGGTCCATTCATATCATCACCTTAGATGTTATCGCAGTGCAATAGTAATGTACGTAGTGCAGTGTATAAGTTCAAGCTACTTTGGAACGTCATGTTATTGAAAAAATGCCATCATAATGATACATGTCACATACACATGAGGCTACCTATCTATGCATGCAACACACCATGCTCCTGAGCACACCATCATACGGTGACCGCATACACATACCTCTATGTACGTGCAAATTTATTTCCGCATATAGACAACAGAGAGCCTAGGAATTGAGGGATACGATCTGTCACTCAATTATCTGACGTCATAAACAAATACGCCACATGTTATTTGACGCTGGAAAACTGAAAAGTCATTTACGAAAGTGCTATTTACAATTTAATACATATTCTGTTGAATATTTTGAAACAAATTTGACTGGAAGCTGTTAGCAACAACAAGCCATGGCCAATTTATTTTCAAAATATACAAAAACTTCCCTCTATAGATACCTCGAAATTTAGATTCTGCGAATTCATGTTTCAAAGTTTCAATTTGATTTCAACACACGTAGAATGTGTGTGGAGGTTAGCTAGAATTAGGTGTCCCTCTATTAAATAGTCGAAACGCATACTAGTAGCAGTGTCCGTGATACTATCTTCTATTTCTACAATAAGCTCTTAAGCTATTAATCGTTCTTGTGGCAACATACCCCTTTAACCCTGTCATGCCCAAGCTAGACACACCCGCAATATACAATGGCCTTAAACAATGCCCATTTGCAGGCTAAGAGAAGACTATGTTTGAAAAATTACCACTGAAATGACTGGCTCGATACTCGAGCCAGTCATTCCAGTGCTAAATTTTCAAACCTACTCTTCTCCTGGCCTGCAAATGGATAGTCAATATGCAAACATTTGGAACTTCCTGACCAAATTTAGCCATTAAAGGGATAATGATTAAACCGACAAACATGTTCTCTGCATTTCCCTCGAGAAATGTCCATTTGCTGACCAATAGTCCAGTAAAATGGGAACTTTTCGCCAAACAACAGGAAAATAGAAGAGAGGTGAACCTTAGTGGACATTTTCACTGAGCCCTTTAGAATTCCTTACTAAAGATGTCCTCATCTCATATGTGAACGCTTGAAGTTATACTGGAAATGACCTCATTGCGATTAAAATGTCCATATTCTAGCATTACCATTCAATATGATTGTTTATTGGCCACAGTAAGAAGCAGTGATTCTCGCAGGATCCACACCAGCAAAACATAGGTGACCAATACGGTGTCAATATCCACAAATATCAAGACAAATTTCGCGGTTTCCTTAAATACAAGACAAAAGTAAAAACATATAGCACAATACGCAACGTCGTCTATCTCTTAACTTGCAAAGAATGCCTCAAGGAATATGTCTTGGAAACTCTCTCACAATTTCAAATCCGCTACAACGTACACATTACAGATATTAAAAACAATAAAGACACACAGAATACTTCAACCTTCTTTATCATTACCACACTGATGTGTTTTAACGGGACCTCAAAGTACTCCCGCATGATCTAGTCGACATGACAACCTCTGTTACTTGTAAGAAATGCGAATCTTATTGGTTCCAGCAGTTACATACTTTGGATCCAATCGGCATCAACGACGCGCACAGATAACCCACCTCAATTATGGAAAATCGCAGCAGTAATTCCATAAACAGTTGGTAAACCGGATGTAGTATCCACGCCAGTCCACCTAATGGCTTTAAAATGGTAACGGTAAAAGCATTACTAGGAATAAGTACCCAGTGTGTTAGCCATGCCAGCCCACAAATAAGAAATTGGTCACGCAATAATGGTATCAAAGTAGTGGCTATGTGTAGTAGCCATACCAGCCCAGCAAATAGTTAATTTGTCAAGTGGTCGTGGCATAATTAGTCTCAGAAGATAGATGTCATAGTGGTGGTGGTAGCAAACTAAACTAATAGTGTGGATTAGGTGTGGCACCCATGCCAGCCCAATAATGCAAAGAATCTATGTAGGCTGCCAAATTGGAAGCATACGAAGCATAATGCAGTAGACGCGAAGGGCTATATGTGGTAACTGTGCCTGCCCCAGTATAAAATTGTAGTAATCCATGCAAAAAGTGCATGGTCCCACTATCAGATTGGATATGTATAATATGCATAGGTATCTATGTATATATGTATATCCTTGTGTTCAAGATAAGTAGGTGTAAATATATAAATATATACAGGCTGCCCATCTCTCTGCACCATGGCGGCCCTGGTCTTGGCATTTTACACTGTATGGTCACTATGGGGCGCAAAGATGGAGAACTAGACTACCTACAACTTTGTGATAGAGACGATCGGCTGACAGGCCTCTCAACCTATTTACTTCAGCTTTACAATATATCATATTATATCAGATCATGAAATTAGATTCAAAAGGTTTTCTGGAGCTGGAGGTTTATGAGTAGGAGTCGGCTGGAGCTGTCCATGGACTAAATCCCAACCCTTGGCAATCGTTGGTAAGTCACAACATAACCATTGCTGAACGTGTTGATAAACACCCAGAGCGTGCTCCTTTACTGCTGCATATCTTTGTGAAAGGGACACAATCTTGAGCTTATTATGAATCAGACACATTGCAACTGTTTCCATAAAACAGTGATATCGTTGCGTGTTCATGCACGATGTTCCACTCAGAGCTCCATAAAGAAATATTAGGAACTCTTCTCTGGACAGTCGATGTGGTGGAGCACTTTGTCGATATGGGGGTTATTGAAGACTGCAACACATTTCTCTAGATCTGGAGCTTAATTAATAGGGTGATGCTTTCTTCTTCCTTGTCTGTAAAGGGCGGAATTGGTGTCACAACCTGTCAGTGAATGGAGAAAAGAACAGACTGTGGCAGATTCCTGCCAGTAGACTATGATGGACATGATTGATATCATACGCTTTTGATTGGATTTGTTCCGAAGAAGTACAGGTAAACGTCTGTTTGAGAAAGTTGTGTCAGTAAAATGATTAAATCCTCAATCCATATCTATGCCTACAACTACAATGTTTTTATGATGTAACAGTTCCATTGCAGTGTGAACCATGAACACTCATCGTATTAGCATCTGCATTTACTTGTATCCCAGGTTGCTCCATGCGCACTGTCAACCCTCAATCATTCTGGTCTTGTTCCCTCATTTGTCAAAATTAGTTCTTGTCGAATGATGATAAGCATATCCTCAGTGAAGTATATTTCTGTGGATTGGACTTTTCTGGTTGTTGGAATTTGCTCTACTGTCTTTATGCTATGAACATCACTGTAACCGTCAAAAATTACACAACTGCGTGTACCAAATTAGCTTCGTACATAAAATACGTTTGTGTTGTAGAAATCACTGTGTGTTCCATGTAAGTTGTGGCCATAACACCCGTCGCGGTATATAACCACCATCTACCACGAACATACCATTTTTCGATAAGTGTGTTCACTTGTGGCATATGATTAGATCGCATGGTATATCGCATGGTACATAACGATCTTCTCTGTCTTTCTCATTGATATACCATTAAACAATGAGAGCGGGCGTTGGGATAACTAACTCATAGTCTATTCATGAGCGATATCCTCATCTGACTTTATCACACAGATAATCTTGTTCACACACTTTTATAGGGTTGATAATGACTTCCAATGGGAGGAACCTATGTTTCCGATGTAACTGAACATCTCAGTATGTCTTGTACATTAATTTCTTCCTTGCCCCTGTGCCAATATTTGCTGCACTATCACAGTTGATGGTGTCGTTACCTACAACGCAAACCCTGTTAACATCAATTCCTGACTTTTTGGCAATTGAGAATGGACGTTTAACCAAACAACAAGTTTTTCTACATCCTTGTTATCTTGAAGTTGGCGAGATTTTCCAGCTCAACATGTTGCTCATTAGTAGTGGAATTGATACTGCATCACTGTGGAAAACCCTTGTTTTGCTCAGCACATTCATGCATACCTAGCAACCATTTGTTCAAAACACCATCAGTCACACCACGAGTCAGTCCCTAGACGTTTTCATTGTTCTCATCGGAACGTGTTCAATAGTCATGTCAGCCCAGAAGTAAACAGATGAAACATTTTTCATCGCTGTTGCATAAGCCCCTTTATCAGTTAAACAATGGAACTGATTTAAATATGTATTTAGTCTCGATAAATTTGTTGCAAGTCACGCTGCTTTTTCATTTTAGTAATTTGATAATTTCACAAATTACCCTGATTTATGTATTATCACATAGAATAATACTATTGATACATAGCCGGAGGCTTCATAAAGATATAACACTATTTTCCAGTGTTGCTCCTTATTGTTACAAGAAGGTATCTACCAATTTTCGGTAGGTCAAAAAGGGCATCTATAGAGCTCCTAATGAATGTTCATCTACAGGAAAACAGAGAGCTATTTTTATTGGTCAACATTTCTCAAGAATGGGTACATTCCATTGATAAATTTACAAACAGAAGCTTCTATTGAACTGCAAATGTATAATTTTCTGGGAAAATGCTGTCCAATAACGGCTCATTTGATACTAGGAACATGTTTTGATCATAAAACCTACTAGTGTTTGAGTATTAAAGGGAAGTTCTTTATGCATATATCATTGGATCTACCTGATTTGCAAGAGGAAACAATGAAATAGGTATTTTTTGTATTTTTCTAATATCTTACAAAAAGGTAGTATACGAGGGAAGAAGCCATTTCTAAAAAATGGGTGATTAGAATTGACCTTTCTAAAGTAGTCATTGATTTGCCATTGCATACGCTCTCTCTCATGTCTTCTCGATCGACATCTCAAAAAGGAGTGACAGATATGCTCCCTGGTCCTCCAATGTCACATGGTTTCGAGTGCCAGATGTGCACATACATAGAGTGACCAAAGGTGGTATATTCTGGATGCCGTGTTAATACAATTACGCACATCAGGACACGCCCATTTTTGCCACTCTATATATGGTCAATTAGGCTTACCTGTATAGATTTCTGGAAAATGTATAGGCAAGGATTTCAGATATCGATCTATACCAATACGAGCGTGGTGTGGGTGGAGCTTAGCTAGAGATGGGCGGGGCATAGCTAAAAATGGAACGGTCCATTGCAGCTGTAGCGGGTTAACAATAGCTGTTGTTAATACAAAATTCGCTTTCTTAGGCGCTACATCAATTTGAGCAATATGTTAACAGGAGTATTAAAAGGGACTGATAGGGGCGCTTTGTCATTGGTCATCTCAAATCATGTCGTTTCGAGTGGACATATAAAAGGGGTTTAAACGAGACATATAACCATGCCGATTGTCTGACTGCTGCTCCCCGGTGGTGAGAACATAATCTCACCCTCTCTAGAGGGGAGACGGGTGGTACAGTACTGTGTAGAATGGGTCCTCTTCGAGGTGCCCCAGCGGGGCACAACATACATACACGCCGATGTGGTACACCAACCTCCGGGCAGTGCACATAGCCGCTCACTGGTAGAAGTCGGCCGGGACGTGATAGAGTTTCTCCCAGGTGCCAACAGCAACCTATGGAAAGCTATCAGTCCTAGCATGTTCAAACCTGTAAATCACCTGTTTGACATCCCCTCCATTAACATATACGCCAGCACGGATGGGATATCGGACGCCCATTTAGAGTTTACACTCTTATTACTCATTGACCTGACGACAACATGATATCATACCAGCAATATCTGGCCTTGGCCGAGATGATGAACCCGATAGAGGATTGCCCCTTCATAACCCCTGCACAGATAAAGGGTTTAAACGAACAGATGCCCGCACAGCAACAGATCTGTCAACAAGAAGGAGAGTGCCTACAGCGGGAGAACTGGTATCAACAGAACGCGTGCAGGGCAAGGAGGGACAGGGAAAATTTCCGATACTGGCAGGCCCTCGTGGAGGAGAGTAAGCGGGAGTCAGGAGTCTTGACAGACGATGATCGGCCAGAAGTCTTCACATACGACGATGAGCCAGGTGTCTACTTAGACGAGGATGAGCCAGAGGTCATACAGTGGGAAGAGGAGACGCGGAAGTGTAAGATCAAGAAAGCCATCCAGCGACGGACCTACTATCTTGGTGATAAGGTGAAGTTCCAGATGTCACGTCTCAGAAAGCCACTGGCACCCGACATAGTGCTGGATGATCACGTTCTAAGAGCCATCTGTCTCAACACCAAAAAGCTGGTACGTTTAGCCAGGCTCTCCAAAATGAACCCTTCTATGACTCATAAGCAGATTCTGCAGGTGATGTCGGTTTAAGCCTCCACGTATACTATGGCGACTCAAGCAGATAGATACCATCAGGCAGAATCTCGTCCATGAGGCAGAAAAGTATGGCAGAATGCGCAGTCAATATAAGACAGCCTACAACGTCCTTGCGCGTACAACCACTGCTGCGGGTGTGATTGGAGCCAGTGCTGGTGTGGCAGCTGTGGCCACTCTCGCTACAGGGGTGGGTGCCATCGTCGCCATCCCTCTGGGTGGCGTGACACTAGCCGCCACTGTCTTGGCCACGGGCTTGGGAGTGGGGCAGCAGCAGATCACAAGGTGGTTGGTGACACTAGCACAGAGTATGCTACGGACTATCGAGGATGGCCAGGTCACTGATGAAGAATACCACCATATATTGAAGGTCCAAGCCATGTACCACACTGAGAAACCTAAAGTGCGACAGCAATACCTCAAAGGCTCCAGCGGGCGGGTTGATATGGAGGAGTTAAAAGACGAGATGTTACGGCGAGGTCACCTCGCTGGTCTCTGGAGTCGAGACGACTACAAATAATGTGCTGCGGTAGCTTTAAGAACACCAGTATAGATGGCCTTCCCATTGAACCTCACGACAGTCAAACGGCGCCAACCGCCCCTCCTGGGTACACCCTCAGTGGTGCCGCCTACACTGCCGCCGCCAGGATCATGGGTGAACGTGTTACACTAATGGAGGCCACGGTTCTAGGGCTAGCAATGAGTGCAATGGCTGAGATCATCGTCGCCTACGTTTAAATACTCTGAATAGTGAGAGATTGATGACGAGACCCCTGCAGCATAAGAGGCATGGCGTGCTGGAGGGTGGTGTGTAGCCCATAGTCGAGCACACGGTCTGAGGATTGCCAATGCCCTGGAATGTTGGCCCCCCCCACAAGGCGTGCCCCTGCAGAGAGGGCCAGTACTATGAGCACTGCTACCTAT
Organism: Chaetoderma sp. LZ-2023a; assembly: GCA_034401795.1. Lineage (NCBI taxonomy): Eukaryota > Metazoa > Mollusca > Caudofoveata > Chaetodermatida > Chaetodermatidae > Chaetoderma > Chaetoderma sp. LZ-2023a. Next base: position 15,746,955 of record CM067363.1, on the reverse strand, counting down.
TCCCTTGGCCGACTGCGTGGTCCTCCTATGCCCAACTATTTCACTGGGGGTATGACTAGTAGGTTTAAGCCATCTGTATATGACTATGACTCTGTCACTCACAGACCTAGAAAGCAAAGAGCTAGGCGATCTTGCTCACTTGAGCGGAGGCACGCCTCTGTTCAGAGGATACTGTTGCCCCTATCTCCTTCCTAGACTTCGATGAGAAGGGAGACCCGCGGAAGATCCGAAGTACCATCCCATCCCGATATCTCGTCGGGAACACTGATACGGCAGGACAATCGGCCATTAACAAGGCCAAGACTGTATACAATGGGATGGGCATCAAAGACAGGGCAACGATGGGAGGTATGCTCGGAGTCGACGAGGCTGGTGCCATCAAGGTTATGGCTGAGTCCTATGCACAAGACCTGGTTAAGGATCTCCTGAAACCACGGAGCTCTTTCCAACAAGACGGAGAGGGTAGTCACCATCGGCCTGAGCAATATCACGGTCGATGGCAAAAAAGGTGCTACCGACAGCCTCCAGCTACCAGAGGTGAAGAAGTCAGGGTTCTTTGGTTTGCCGTCTAAGCTCACATAATAGTCATGGCTTCCCGTGCATGTATCGTACAGCTACTGGATGTGCTAGACACTGTGGGTGCTGACACAGGCCCTCTACGCTATCTTCTCAGCTACTGCTGGGATTTCGTGCTTGACGCCTCCATCGCATCCTTCGTATCCGCCGGAGGTACAATGCTACCCACACAGCAGGCGCAAAAGCTGGTGCAGGAAGTACTACCGTTTAGTCTCCCAGATATAGACGAGGCTACCGCCGACCAAGTGCTAACCATCCTTCGTGCACATGTCTGTACCATTCGACAGTAGGCCGGGCAATGCTGGCCAGGTGGTGCTGATCATTACCCCGTCAGGCCACAGGGAAAACATCTTGCTGCGGCCTCTCCTGGCCGAACATCTACACTCTCAATACATCCTTCTGTTGTCTGACTCTGCCACTGAGGCGGTTGACAGTAATGATTAATGGTACAATGGTCCAATCACCAAGACGCAGAACCTGCAAGCCCTGATGGAGAAGCTGCTGGCAGCCCGACTGACAGAACCACTTGTTCTAGTTATCGATGAGCCTGCAATGGACCAGAAGACAGTCACCTACCTCAGCAACATCACCAGGCGCATCCGGCACACAAAGATAACTGTCTTCATCCTCTTTCAGAAGTACACCCGCGAGATCTCACCAGACATCCACCACAATGCCCGGTTGCTACACTTCAGCTCCAAGTGTGGACGTGCCTTGCTCGAGACCATATATGACAGTCTAATCCTCAAGGAGCCCAAAGGGCACTTTATCGCAGGTCTACAGAGGGCAGCTGAGCTGTACCGCTTCATCTTCAGCAACAAGGAGACAGGTGAGCTGTCACACTTCAAGCCCTCTCTGGAAAAGGTGCAGCCCTTCGCCTACAAGCTGAATCCAGCCAGGAAACTAGCCTGCTCTATGCGTCATCGCTGACAGACAGTCGGCCACAACTTTTTTCGTTCAGGCTGAGGAACTTCGTCCGCTACGTCATCAGAAGCTCGGGGAACTTCGTAAGAAGCCTGGAGGAACTTCGTCAGACAGCTGGAGGAACTTCGTCAGAAGCTTGAGGAACTTCGTCAGAAGCTTGAGGAACTTCGTCTGAAGCCTGTTGCTGAAACTCTATCCACTGACGGTCAGATGGTAGGACTCTCTTCTTCTGGAACTTCTCACGGAAGACCCACTTTTTCCATGCGCGATGAGCATCTGACTTGCGAGCGGTTTTGATGAGGTAGTCCTGGTAGTTATCTGGGAATTTCAGAAATGCTGACAGATTCCTGTCCAATCTTCTACGCCCTCTTTCATTGAAGATATGCTCAACAGCCTCCTTGCGGCCAACAGTGAACCCCTCACCTGAGTACCTTTTGCATGACCAGTGTCATGGCTCTCCGCTACAGCAGCACTGACCTCCTCCCTGAAGTAGTTATTTGCTCCAGACTGGAGGCTATCCAGCATCTCTCGCTCTTCCTGGCTATGGAGGCTAAATACGGCAGCCCACTTCCCGACCATTAGTAGATCTTTGGGGTCGACCCTCGCCGTTTGGAGAGCTAGAATAACAGGACTGTTGGTTTGGCCCACAGGTAAGTTTAGTGCCCTGCCCTGGGTGCTGTCAAACTTCCGGTAGAGTATCCGAGTCAGGAGTTCTTTTGTACTACGAGCTGGCGCTCCTTCCTCTATGGCGGCCAGTATCTCCGCATCCATCAGCGGTGTAACCTTGACTCGCTCGTGAATAATGTTGATGTCACGAAGCAGGCCTCGGACCCTGTCACAGTGGGACAGTGCACGCCGTGGCTGTCATGCCGACTGTCGTGCCGACTTGTCCTGCTGGCTATAGATAATCTGCTGGAGAACTTTACCAAACATGGCAGCCGTTTAACCCCTCTATATAACCAGACCTTAAACATTATGTGCAACATCCAGATGGGGCCGTTGAACCCGCGACATCGAACCGCACTGATCCTCGGAAAGACTGCCTGATGGTCATTCGACCCAGTATACACGATGAGAACCTGTTGTCTGCTGCTGGGAAGTACATTGACTTTGCAATCTCGGCACAGATCCACGAGATCAAGAGCATGACACTCGAGTTCAAGCTTCAGAGCACAATAGCACAGACGGTAGAGCTCCCGCAGGTTCTGAACAGGTGGGAGATCGTGTAGAGCAACAGCACCGTGGACACCACATATGTGAACGATGAGTACCGAGTCATAGGTTCGCTGGCTCGTAAACCAGCCTTCTATGCGAGGGGAAAGGGGTACTACGCTGTGGGGTGCAATGAGGGGTTCACAGAATTCGAACTAGAGGCAGGTGTCGAGAAGCCTGTGGCTGTTCCACTCCTTATCCTCCTCGAGAACACACACGTGAATCCAGCTGCTATGCAGGATAGGCTGTTCCTCCGGGTGTACACTGAGCAGCTCGCAGATGCGTCGATGAATGCTCCAAGACTTCATGTCTGGCATGACGAGAATGACCAGGAACTGAAGCAAGCGGGATCCAAACAGCGGATCGTGCATGTGGAGCGAGAACACCAGCAGGTCCAAGCCACAGATAAACAACGGCTAGAGCTGACATTGCATCGTGGTGCATCGGACTGTGTCGCTGTTGCGGTCCTGGTTCAGAAGGGAGGAGTCATCCAAGAGGTGGATAAGCTAGACGACTTCAAGCTTGTGGTTGCTGGGACCAATGTAACTCTACAGACAGAAAACTAAGTCATATGCACTTCTGCGACTAACCAGTGGAAGCGATGACCTCGAGTCAGTACTCAAGGGCCGTCACCACCTCGCGGGCAGGAACATCCCAACTAATCAGGGCAACCGGCTCAGCTTCAACATCGGAAACCTCATAGCTGGGACTCGCTCATTAGGTATGATGGTACTTTACTTTGGCTATGCTAAGGTATGCGTGTCGAACACATCAGGTATTCAGCATGAGCGTGCGTAGAGCACGACTCCTGTCGTCACAGCTGCAGCTGTCACCACTACTATAAGCTCTGCTGTCTTCTGACCTGTCGATGCTTCATAGTCGAGCGTTGGCTGAGATACAGCCTCGTAGTACTCATCGAGACTCTCATCTGCCTCTTTGAGGCTCTGGTTGGCCTGAGCTCGGAGTTGTCGTCGGCTTGACTCCCTCTGGCGCATATCCTCGAGTGCTTTGCTGTACTCAAACTTCTCCTTAGACAGCTTCTCCATCGCCGGGTTATGACGCTCACGCTCGACCTCTGCCGCCTTTTTGTCGTCGAAGCTGAGTCCCCAGTTCGCTAAGGCAAACATGCCCGCATTTCAGATTGCGGATGCCATGCTATAGTCTACAGTTTAAAGCTACTATATAGCTGTCCCCAGCGACGGATATATATGAACCAGAGGCTTATGAAGATCCAGTCGATGATATAGATGACGAGGACTATGAGGAGGACTATGATGAGGAGGATGATGCAGAGGACTACGATGTAGCGGAGACCACAGGTGAGTATGATGATGTAGAGCCTGAATCCTGCAAGCTAATACATAAAGCAAAAGGAATCTATAACACTTACATAAAAGGTTCTATCAGTCCGCTGGCAGCAGTTGGGGCTCTGATTGCTCTGTTCACAACGAAGGCGGGCGAAAAGGTCCGCAAGATCGCCAACAATGCTCTCCATGGTGTGGAGAAGATTTCTGAAGCCATACCAGCCATCGCCTCAGGAGTAGGTACGTTCTTCGGAGTCGCAGGCCCTTGGCTACCGTACGTTGCCATAGCACGCGCGGCCATCTGGGCCACCAAACATTTAAGCCATACTATATAAGGATGGCATCTCTATACGACTGGGTCAAGACACTTAACTTCCGAGGATTAGTTGATAAGCTACCGTTCAGCGAGGATCCAGCAGAGACGAGACGCCAGTGTATGGAGGTGTTTGAGGAGGTCTTCAGTGATAGTCGAATGCATAACGGCCGTCTGTTCGTCTGTGTAGAGTTCGCCCAGGCTGTGCATGACAGGACGGGAGTGGACGTCAGTGATACCCTCACCCAGACCGTGCATGACAGGACGGGAGTGGACGTCAGTGATGAAATCTGGGGGCTCCATCTTTCTTGAGGAACTCTACTATCAGCCTGGTGGATATTACCGTGAGCCCCACCAACTACTCGAGGCTGTACGTCGCAAGGGCCACAACTTCACATTGGAGACAGTTAGCCAGTGGCTCAGCCGCCAGGCGATGTGGCAGATATACAGACCTCGTCCACGGCACATCAGGCATGCTCATTTCGATGAAACTGTCCCGAATAGAGTTCACCAGGCCGATGTTCTATTCCTTCCACACGACTCGGTCGGTCGTAAGACCTACAAGTATGCCCTCACCAATGTCGATGTCGCCAGCAGGTACAAGGCTGCAGCACCGCTCACAGACAAGTCAGCTGGCCAGGTGGCGCAGGCATTACAGGGTGTCTACGAGGATCCGGAAAATCCCCTCCAGTGGCCAGAATTGTTGCAGGTGGATGAGCGTAAGGAGTTCAGAGGCGAGACTGCGGCCCTCATGCGGAAACATGGTGTGGCAATTAGATGAGGTGAAGTTGGTCACCACCGTGCCCAGGCAATCGTCGAGTGGTGGAATCGGACACTGGCAGAGAGACTGTTCCCACACCAATACGCCCAGGAAAGGGCACAGGCTGTAGAGCGGTCCAGGGTGTGGGTGAAAGGTTTGCCCGGGTGGTAGAGCGATCCAATACTGAGGTAACTCTGTCAACTGGTAAGAAGCCAGTAGAGGCTATCCAACGATCCTCTGTTGCCCAACCTTCCGGAGGAGCAGACAAGGAACAGGTGTGCCTTCCATCTTATGCTCTGGTTCGGTACCTGTATGAACCTGGTGAGTTGGAAGGTGGGCGACGACGTGCAACAGATCCTAACTGGTCGCTAGATGTCCACACACTTGACAGGTATGTCGAGATGGAGGGGCAGCCTACGCTGTACTATCTGGCACGCTCAGAGAGCTGTCCCAAACGTCCGTTTGTTCGGGAGGAGCTTCAGGTGGTCCCTCCAGACACACAGCTGCCACCGTCGCCAGGTGTCTAAGCGTGAGGGATATGGTACTCGATTGGCTCGGTATGGATACCATCTGGCAACACATGCTGCTTATCGTAGTAGGCTGAGAGACCGAGTTTTTCCTGTTCATACGTCACCATGCCCTGGTTGCGCATGCGTAGGCCTCGGTGTGTAGCACTGTCCACACTACCGTTTAGGGCACTGAAGAACCTCTGCCAAGAGACATCGTTCTGACGCTTAGACATACCTTTGGCTGAGCAATTCACCTTCCCAGCGAGCCTCTCCACGTAGTAGCACTTGAAACAGAGAGCAATACCACGGTTGCCTTCGAACTCGAGCTTGAACAGTCCTGGAGTCCGTCCAGACCACTTGTCCCAAGCTAGCCACTCCCGCTTATGAGCCTCATACTCTGCTCGCATCTCAGGGCGAATGCCTTCGTCGAGGCTGGAGGCAGCTATTATGATGTACGCAGAGTCTGTGTCCAGCTGGAGGTACTCGAAGCTGTCACGAGGCACATAATGATCCAGGAAGTCGTAGTAGAACTCCAGCATCCTCAGCTTCGCGAGCTCGTGTACGGTTATCCCCACCTGGAAGGGGCGACGAATAGTGATTTTGGCCTTGCGACTCTGGAGCTCGTAGGACTCGCCGATCTCCTCGAGATCCTCGAACCATGCACTGCGGAGGGCTCTATCTACCGCTCGTTCATCCTTGGTGAAGGTCGTGTTGCTGTGACGCTCTAGAGCCTCGATGAGCTTCCCATAGGCACTGTTGCCTAGTAGCTTGAACCTATCTGCCAAGAGCGCTTTGCTCTTATCAACATCTCCTGTACGACGAGCATCGGTAACATTGTTCACAAACCACTCAAAAGGTCTCTATGGCGTGTAGTCTATTGTCCGGTAGACAGCAGTGATCTCCCGGCCATGGGCCAGGTACCACTTGAGTGACGGTGCATACAAGAGCTTCCTCTTGGCTGAGAGTGCGCCGACTAGTTTACTGGTTGTGGGACGTTTCCTATCTGTTTTCTCCAGGTATGTGAGCATCTCAACAGATATTGCCTCAGCTGGAATCTCTCTGTTGTAGAAGAGAGGTGGCATTTCCTCGAACTTCGCCCACAGTGCCTTAGGAACCTCTATGTCCACTTCAGCGAAACCGAAGCAGTGGTCAGCCAGAAGATCCTTCTTAAATCGTGCTACGTCGCTAGCACCGGACCACTCTTTAGCCATCGTAGACAAGTACAGAGCATTTGCGTCATAGCCGAGTAGACGTTGGCAGACACGCTCACTCTGGCGGATGCGTGTCACACCTGCCTCGTGGTATCTGGTGAAGACAATACTGGGCCCTCCAACAACCGCGTCCATCAGCATCTCGTAGGCCTCCTTGCCCGGAGAGTAGAGGCTAACATCCGGCATGTGCTGAGCGGTTCCACGTAGGCGGTACTGCATAGACACTCCTGGGAGAGACACAGCATCCTTGAGGATGTCTATTTCTCGTTCTGTGTAGAACTCCCGCATCCGCTCTAGGGCTTCGATGAATGGACTGACATCCAAGTTATTATAGTATTGCAACCAGTCAGCGAACGTCCACATTTCATGGCCTCTGAATGTCTGTTTGCACTGTTTCTACTCCGATAGCTTCAGGAGGTAGCCACCCTTGAGCTTAGACCACCACTCTGGGTAGTCGGGGAGTCTGGGATAATTAAGCCTCTCGGGTGTGTCGAACCATTCATATGGGAACCAGCTTTTCTGCTGTGTACACCCTAGGCTTTGATCCATGCCTCGTAGGAGACTCCTGGGCCAAGGTAGTTTAAGACATCGAGAAACCTAAGCTCGGGGGTGATGAGGAACATTGTCTGGTTCGCTGTCTTGGCGACTTTTACTGTGCCAGTACTGTTGGTCAGCTCATCCACAAAGTGCTTCTTGATCAGGTTTAGGTCATAGCGGCCTGAGTTGAAGCCTAGCACCGGAACTTGGTCACACCACTCAGTAATCAGTCGCTGCTGTCGTTTGGGGAGCTTGTCAAGGTCTAAAGGTATGAACTGTGCCCTGACATCTGTACGGATTCTGTGTGCTCGCCTGGTAATCTCATCCATAAAAGCCTTGATCAGAGCTTCTGGGACAGGATTGCAGAGGTGAGTTGGCTCACTGGTGGAGCCTTCCAAGGAGCAGCCGACTGACACAGAGATAGGTGTGTGGGTACTCTCAATCGTGAGAGTCTCTGTAGGATGAGTCTTGGTACCATCTAGGAGTGCCTCAAAGTCATAGATGATGAAGTGCGGGTATGAGACGGTCCGACCTCGTTTAGGGACACTTGGACGGCGTTTTATACAGCACTCCCACTGTACCACAAGCGTGCATCTAGATGCTCTCAGCTTCTCCTCTCTCAGGACTGTATTGCGGTATCTTTGTTCGGCATCCTCACCACGCTGGTGTTGTGGACACCCATGCCAGTGACAGCCATGGAACTGGTAAACGGTGTTGGTAGTCGGATCATAACCATCTACGGGAGCACCCTCGATCCAACGCTCACCACCGTGCCTACACTCTACATGGTGTATGTGTACGCCTCTGTTTCTCGACTCATACTCGACCCAACGAGTAGCCGCTGAACTGGATGGTTGGGGTGCATAGAAGGCTTTCTCATACGCAGACTCTGGTGCATCAACCTTCTCCCCAGGGCACTCTATGGTTGTTTTGCCGCCTGTACAACGTTCAGCATGATGCTGAAGATTCGGGACCTTTGTGAACCTCTGCTGACAGTGACTGCAGACTAGTGTGTGGGCCAGCTTGGAGATGTTCCTGATATAGTAGGCATGGTGGTCGTACACTCCGATGGTCATAGTGTCACGGTAGTGGGCCGCTTGCCTGATCAGGTGCCCGGTGCCCTCTTCAGTTGGTTCATACACGCGAATCCCGATCTTCGCGAAGAACTCTACCTTGTCCAGCTGATCCATAGAGGTTTTTGGAACATCAGGCATAGGTGCGCGGGTGCTGTAGAACTGTCTAGCGAGCTCTCGTGCAGGAGCAGTACTTCTATCAGGTCTCGCCCCCTGATACACTGCTAGGCATCTCCAGAGACACATGTTATCATTGTAGGTGTCAAGTGCCACCATACTCTTCTTCTGCCGTAGCCAGTCTGGGAGTGATCCTGTCCCAAGCAAAGGTTGGTGGTCGATGACAGCCTTGACCTCAACGTTGATTGATCGGACGAAAGCCCACTTGGTGTTAGGTCGATCGATGCTGTCGGGGTCGAGTCCGGCTTGCTCTCTTGCCGCCACCCAGTCCTGAGCTGCTCCTATCGTGTTCAGCCACGGACTCCCTGGAGCGTCCTTGTGGAAGAGCGTCACCCTACCGTCCTCGATGTGTCTGATGCGATAGGTGTGGGTATAGCGGAGGTAGAAGGCGTTCTGGACAGTCTGCTGGATTTTACCCATGATCTGTCCTGTAATGTCTCCATTGAGGCCTTGGAAGAACGTCCAGTGCACTGTCCGTCTTCCTCTCTCCTCACCTTCCATCTCACCCAGACGCTCATTGAGAATCTGCTCAGCCTCTCGCCTCATGCTCCGGGCTAAGGGTTCAGACCTCCCCATCACTCGCTTAGTGATCCTGCGTAGGGCAGGTAGGCGCTCCATTGGATGGTCTGCCATCCGCGTCGCTACACCTTTGGCTCGTAAGCTAGCCATCACCTCCTCATCAAACTGATCAAGCTCACGCCGCCGCTGTGCTTTCTTGTGGAAGTTCTCAGGATCATCTCTTGTGGTCGCTGGAAACCGTCCCGTCTTCAATGATCGTCTCAGCCGAGCAATGAATTCCTCGGCACGGGCCTGTCCGATCATCTGGAGCAGGTCGGCTTTCTTGGCCTTAGAGTAGCCTCTAAGGCCGAATTGCCTTGCCATAGCGCAAAGCTGTGCAACAGTAATCATGGTGTATATATACCACTGAGTATGCTTGGCTCTAAATGGACGTTCAGACCCTGTAATGTGTGCTTGATCACAAGCTATACCATTGAGTATGCTTGTCTCTAAATGAACGTTCAGACCCTGTAATGAGTGCTTGATCACAAGCTATACCACTGAGTATGCCTGTCTCTAAATGGACGTTCAGACCTTTTATGTGTGCTTGATCAGCTCGTATACCACTGAGTATGCTTGTCTCTAAATGGACGTTCAGACCTTTTATGTGTGCTTGATCAGCTCGTATACCACTGAGTATGCTTGTCTCTAAATGGACGTTCAGACCAAGGCGATCAGTTGGTATATCACTGTGGTTGCTTATCTCTAAATGGAAATTCACACCATTCGCAGCCACGGGAATGAGATCAAATTCTGCGTCTACCTGGCGACGTAAATAGCTGTGGGGGCCACGGATCGCCGATCGGCTGCCCCAGGGCTTGAGATAGCTGTGGGGGCCACGGATCGCCGATCGGCTGCCCCAGGGCCTGCCTTGCGTAGAGAGGGCCGATAACTTTTTGTTCGAAAACATTTCTACCGGGACGGGTCGCGCCGTAGATATCCTTTTGTTCGACACATTTCTACCAGGACGGGCCGCGACGTAGATAACTTTTGCCCCATATCTACGCCGAGCCTTACGTCACCGTGTAGATTAATAATCTGCGATTGTCGGTCTACGGCGGCGGGCCGCCGTGTAGATTAATAATCGGTGATTGTCGGTCTATGTGGGGCTTGAGGTGGTATCATTTTGAGGTGGTATCATTTTGACTCCGGATATACTACTAAGGCCGAAACAGCAGCGACAGCCAACAATGGCTAGCGCTTTAAAACAAGCGAGCAACAAGCTTGAAATACTTCGCTTCAAAATACGACCTTCATCAAAATCTCCCAAAATAAATACAACAAAATCAACGTATATACACTTAAAAAGAACCAAGACAAAAATAAAGCATATAGGCGTAGTAGAATTCGTTTTAAATCGACGTTAATAGCAGAGCCAAATCAGTACGACTTCAATGACTACTACTACTACTACTACTACTACTACTACTACTACTACTACTACTACTACTACTACTACTACTACTACTACTACTACTACTACTACTACTACTACTACTACTGCTGCTACTACTACTACTACTACTACTACTACTACTACTACTACTACTACAACTACCACCACTACTACTACTACTACTACTACTACTACTACTACTACTACTACTACTACTGCTGCTGCTACTACCACAACTGCCACTACAACCGCCACTGCCACTGCCACGGCCACTACCACCACCATCACCACCACTACTACTACTACTACTACTACTACTACTACTACTACTACTACTACTACTACTAGCACTATAACTACAACTACTAATACAACTAATTAAACTGGGAGCTACTGCGGACAATGTCAGCTAGATAATCATGTTAAATTAATTTCAAAATACTCAACAAGTTACCTGTATAATTACCTTGCAAATACTAGTCTGATAATTCATGGAGCAACGGCTGAACATGGATAATATTGAACGTAAATATGGATGGATCGAGCACAAAGGAGAGATTTGTTTATGTCAAATAATATCATTTTAACACAAAGAAAAGGACAAACAAACAATCAGATGTCTGAAAATAGAATGCGCGCCCGTAGATTTGTTTACATCAAATTATATCGGTGTTCTCGCCATAAATAATCACCCATTCTGATTAAGATTAAAAAGTAAACGCTATCTAGGTGTAAGCGGCCAATAAAGCGCTTACATGTCTTATCGATTGAGAAATGCTTGATTACTATTTAATCTCTCATATACCAATGTAGTTAATCGTACTGGCCACATTTTTGTGCCGTGCATCTAACAAGTAAAATGAAATGTTTCCAAATGAAAATTTAAAGAAACATATTAGTTCAATTGTAGCGAGCATGTGAGGAATGCTCTGTTGAATATTTTGGACATAAGTGGCTTGGAAGACATTGCTGCCTTTAGCAGCAATCTCAAGTTAAAAATATTCAGCAGTATGCTTCATTTTGAAAATATATTATGCTATTTCTGAGGTGTATTGTACAGAAATAATCCTTTTAAAAACTTAGAATTAAAATACGTAATGTGGCAGTGACAATGCCGGTTCTTGGAGAGGACCTAGATGGATGGGGGGTTTATGTCTCGTTGTAATACACCTTTTCAGCATATGTGTGGAACATACCCCAAAACTCGGCTGGCTGGTAAGCGCATCAGGTGAAGAGGGATAGGTATTGCTTTAATTATAGACTCAGATGCAACACTCTTTAGGCTGTTTTATGAAGAAATAGTACCATTGAAGTCAGCCATCACAAAACAGTTAAGCCAATTGTCTATACATTTACATATTAGTCTTTATAATGTTGTAAAATTGTATCCCTTTATTTAGATAGACCTATAAAGATAAACCCCAATGCCCGCTTGGGTTATTGAAACTAGGTACAAGCGGGTTAAATAAATACGCTATTGACGCAGCGGAGGGGTTACAAAATAAAATATATAATATACAGGCTTCCAGGGTTCAAAGTAAGTTATGTTTACAAAATCTAATTACGTTGATGATTTGATACAATAAGCATTTGATTTGTGATTTATTTAAAATGTTAATCCAGCAGCTGTGTCGTCAGTAGATAGATGTTTCTAACCACGAATGGAATATTTGCCACCTGTCTCGTACTCACCATCTTAAGAAAATGTCGCCCTCTAGCGAAATCAGAATTGATCTCTCAGAGACTAATACAAATGCGTCAACCACGTACAACGCATTGGACATACGCGTACTGGCGTTGTTGAAGAATTATAATAGGCTACCAACAGTACCTGTGTTTAATAGAGTCTATATTGCCATTGTGTTTGCATTTGGAACAGTAGTAAATGCTATCTTGATAGTATATTTGATAAAATCTAAGAAATATCGGATTCCAATTTTCACATTACTCGCCAGTTTATACGCGTGTGATCTTCTGACCTGCTTCGGAGCGGGTGTAATGGGAACCATTGTCTTTCCAGTAATAGTTCCAACTATTCCATTGTTAGCTGATTTCGCATGCCGGATCACAACGTATTCAGTATCAATGGCTTACAAGACAAGTATCTGCCACTTAACATTCTTATCCGGAATCCGGTTTTATCAACTCACAAAACCTCTAGCTGCCAAAGTACTGATAACACACACACGTATGCTGCGGTCTTGCTTTATAATGTGGTTCATCGCTGCCAGTTTCTCACTCGCAAACCTCACACGATATCGACCATATCCTATTCGTTTTGAAGACAGAATGGTAAATGTGTGCCTTTACTTTGGCAATAAAGAATTGCGTGACATTATTTTGACGGTCTCTCAAAATATCCTTCCAGCTATTATCATAGCATGCTTCCACGTGACTAAACAATGGAAGCTTGCTAAAAATCCACAATTTACAGAACAGGAACGTCGCAGTACTAGCGGTAGAACAGTGTCTATCATCATTGTTCTGTTTCTTCTGTCAGTTTTACCTCGATACCTCCATAACTTCTACCACGACATCCTGGGATATCCTAAAGACTGGTACCATCCCCTAGTGAGTATATACTCGGTACATGCTTGCTATTTGAACAGCGTGGCCAATCCTTTTGTGTATTTTATAAGTTCAAAAGAAATGAGAAAGAATTTCTGCATGAAAATGTGTAAAAAGCATGCAATAATGATACCAGGTCGATACTGAGTGATTATATTGGCATGATATCGACCAGGCATCGGCCCAGTAAGCAGCGTTATCTGGATATAGTCTATCCAATCCCAGTTAATAGATGGATCTGATCTGTCACTTAAGTATCTGACGTCATAATCAATTAGCCCATATCACATGCTATCTTACCTTGCTATCCAAATGATATATCCCCGTCACGATAATCCAAAGATCCGTCATATGCACCAATAGCACCCAGTCAAATTAGTTTCAAAATACTCAACATCTTACCTGCATATTTGCCTTGAAATGTAGATTCTGGGAAATCAGTTTTCAAAATCTCAAACCGATTCCAACACACGGAAAATGTGGGCGGAGCTTTGCTAAAATTGGCGGGGCATAGGTAGAAATGGATCCGCGTGTTGGGATCTTGAGTTTGGGCATTGTCTTATGCAAAGAACTCCACGATAAGTAACACATAGTGACCATCAGGAGTATTGTCGCGAGATGTATGGCCGACAGTTAAGAGATCTATCTGGAACTGTCGGAACCGGTGATTAGTTTTGATTTGGAGTTATCCCCCTTTGTTGAGGACATCCTTATACTGGCATACATTGTTTAGATGCCGCAAAAATAATTGGGTAAAGTACGATCAGATGGCGTATCAGTGCATAGCCCGTGATAACGCAGCTCACTGGGCCTGGTATTGGGACAGTACTCGTACAGTAACCTGCACCATTAGTAATGTAGTGGCAGACCACAGAAACTCTTCTATGAATGTTAATAGTAATTAGTTTTAATGGGGGGTTTTGCACAAAGATACCCACAACATCTATCTTGGGAACCACAAAATGCATAGTTGTGAGTCCATGGTGTTTTCAAATTTACAGCATGAATGCGAACGACTTCATTGGAACCCCAGATTTCAGTTTGGGGCCCACAGCTTTCACGTTAGGACATTAATATCTAGGTTAGGGTATGAAGGCCATGGAACCTCGAAAATTGATCTGCCATGTGAAACACTGACGTAGAGGCCTGCGGGCGCGGATTTCATTTAACCCCGTGGCTGAGTCCAGAATTGCTTCGGCGATAGCATAGAGGGTATTGTCAAGTGTGTTTACTGGAGTCTTTGCAAGATTCATGTCTTCAGTCTCTGCATTGATTACTCTAGCCCCAATAGACCTTTCCATGTTTATCCATTGATCAACTGATGTCATATGACGTGATAACCGACTAAGCGACGTGGAGGTTGACGTCATAACCATGACATCATGAATGACTCGATATATGCCGTCTTAAACGTGTAATATTCCGACATATTGTACGAATTGTATGGTTTGCTATTTAATAAACATGCTGTTGAATATTTTGAAACTAATTTGTCTGGGCGCTGTTGCTGCCTACTTTCAAAATATTATTAGCTTTTAATTGTGTCACGTCGTATTTAACACTTCAAATGTCAACCTCAATGCTCAAAATGCTACTTATATTAAATAGTTAACCCTTTAATGGTCATGTTAAAAAAATGAAATTTATGTTCAGTAAATGTAATCCATTTGCAAATCAAGAGAATACAATTTTTTAAACTTGCCCTATGGCATTTTCAAAAAAGAAACTTCTATGGTCCAGCAAATGGAAGCTGTTTTGGACAACTCGAACATTAAAAGGTCAAAGAAAATTGAAACATTTGTCATTATCAGTGTCCATTTGCAGGTGTAAAGAAGACTATTTTTATAAGATCTTTTACTGGAATGACTGACTCCGTAAGCGAGCCAGCCATTCTAGTGGTAAATTTTCAAAAATAGTCTTCCCTTATCCTAAGAATTCCACATTCCTCAACACCACTGAAGGGGCATCTTAGGCTGGTTTGCCAATAAATGGTTAAGTTGACATACGATGGTTCAATGTTGATCCGAGTTTTGATATTATCCAATTAGCTATATAAATATTGACATTTCCCTCATCCAATGGATGAATTCAGTTTTACCTATGCCCAGCCTATCTCTAGCTAAGCTCCACCCACATTTCGCCCGTGTCAGCATCAATTAATCACTGCACTCTCTGAATCTCAATTTCCAGAAAGCTATAAAGGTAAGCTGCTAAATATTTTGAAACTACTTTCTCTAGGTGCAGTTGCTGCATCTTGCCGCAACAGCGCCCAGTCAAATTAGTTTCAAAATATTCAAAAGAATGTTTATTAAATAGTAAAGGCATGCAGGTGTATCCCGGATCGCTCAGCCGGGTTAGCCGCGTACAAAATGACCTGGTCTGAGTTGCTCCAAGCCATGCCCCGTCGGCTCTATATGGCAGTGCGTATTGGCATATATTGGCGTATTGAGAGATAAAAATAATGAGTCCATATGAACGCCTTGTGCGCATGCGCGCCAGCAGGAGATAGTGCAACCACGCTGTACTGAGGGTATGAGGAATGGAATTTCTATGATTTAACTATCAGTAATTTAAGAAACCTGTTCCATACATCTTGGTGTGAATCGATACGAGGATCCGTTGGCAAACACGAATCTCTTTACAGATTTGAAATCAGTTTGGTATTTGCTGAGATATCAGTGAAAGGAAATTGGTCTGAATAATTCTCTAAAGTTGGTTTAGATCGCCATCGCGCATGTGTTGAAAGCGTGACGCCATAGACACGTTGTCGTGATATGCTATCTCCCTATGAGGTGCGCGACAGTATAAAAGTACTTGCTCCGACAATATTCCTCAGTCAGGAGGTGGCTTGGTGCAGTGGCTAGCACTCAGGACTACTTAACCGGAGAACCTGGTTTGCGCCTAAGGTGTGCACTATCTTACAGTTGTTGGAAACATGGGCAATATCCTTCGCTCCTTCCCTCTTTCCTCTCTCCACCCAGGAGTATAATGGTGTAAAAGCTGGGGAAGTTACCAATAATAGACTTAAATAAAACCCACCTAGATATGGCGTGAATTGGACCTGGAATCATGGACTCGATAGACGCCAATCAAACCAATAACTTCTATATTCCTCAGTCGGACTGTGGGTCGTCCGGAGCAAGGAACATTATCCATGCTTACTGCGTAGAGCTCGCTGTTCTAGCAATCTACACCAATGCAGCGTATTTCAGTTCATGTTCTTGTTTCAACGACACACCACGCACAACGAACTCCGGATCAATGTGTGCAGCCCGCGCCAACTGGGGCTAATAGACTAAATTAAAAGAAGGTTTCCTATCTACCACCTTCTGGGATCTTCTGAGAGCCGAGTTGGCGTTTTCAGCCTGTAACATCCGAAACTAGTATGTGAAACGATTGGCCTGTACTGATGTCTCGCCAAACTTGCCGTACCACGCCAACCAGTGGAGACTAGAAAAAGCACGTATCTAGTGCACCATTATGTTTTGAACTGTTGTTTCTGTCTGCGAACATTGTCTTCAGGCTCTCCAATGAGCGAAGTGACGCGGATCGCCTTGTACCGTAAAACTATCACCAAACCTCTTCAGTAAATGGAGGCAGCTTCATCAAGCACCAAGATTCGTGTACTATTATCTAGCCATAAATTGAGCTGTTATTACTTGTATGATTAATTTGGTGCAAGTGACTATGAAGCGCCAATAACTTCGAATATCGCATCGATTCCAGAGAGCATTTAATAAAGACTGAATCCCGTCATTCTTGACGTAATTGAGTGTGACGTCAGCCTATATGTTACCTAGGTGAGTATAACGTCATATAATCGACTGAGAAATTGGATTCATCAATTCCATACCAGGGTCCTATGTTAAAATCGATAATTCTATTTATCATATAAACAAGACTTCTAGCCCGTTCCATATTTTTCGATATCAGCACATGTGCCATATTCAACGGAGTATTTTCCTTGGCTGTTGGGTGTGCAACCCATTTAAATCGACCAATTAAAACATCGATTGATGTGAGCGTGACGTGTAGGGATTACTACGCTGTACTGTTTTACTACGATTTACTTACTAGGATTTGTCATTCATGAAACGTCATCACAAAATGTCATCGTTTGACAGTTTATCAGTCGGCAGCGAAGTAATGATTGATGGCCGTGGCTCTGCGATAGTCTTAGAAGAAAAGTGTAGTTTATGGCTGACATCGGCAGATTTTATGTTTGTTACTATATTTTGCTGCGCATTCACTATCTGTTATCAAGTAGTGGTGCGGCACAGCGGCAGTATCGATTTCACGAAAATCAACAATGAGAAATCAGATAAAAGTCACATCAGCAACTATTGGCAAACATTTCAAAATTACAGTTTATATGATAAATAAAATCTCAAACTCGGTCACCTTTCATATCACTATTATACACCTCGTTGAAAATTATCAATTTTGCACTCGCTAAAGCTCGTGCAAATTGATAATTTTCAACTCGGTCCATAATTGTGATATGAAAAGAGACCTCGTTCCAGATTCTCTATCTACTGTTTTCTATCATTTTGAGTTGCATCACCTTGCATGAACTTGTAGGTTAGCTCTATGTGTGCGACAGTGAATACTAATATAGAGATACACAACATTACATGAATCGCAGTTGGTTGATATGAACTTCGGTGTTCATTTGGAATGTATGCCAATTAGACGGTGGTAACTAATCAGGAACTATATGTGCTTTACGATCATTTGATTTGGACTTATCAAAGATCATTTCTGACATAGTTCGTGATTTCCTCCAATGGTGAACATTATGTTCTGAATAAGACAGCAGACTATAGCCATCCTGTATGATCGTGGATTTGTTCAATCTGTGTGCCAAAACAACATCGTGTTAGCTTTACTAGCCGAAACCCAGTGTCGTACTATGCAAATATGTCATTATTAATAGGAGATTAAAATATTGTTTATTTCTAAATTGACATTTTCAAAACTTTGCACATAACTCACACACTAAAAGACATAATATACTTCTGATAGATTAGATTGAGGGCGATTTACCATAAACAAATAACAATAGTTTGTCTGTAGGGACCACACATGTTAGTACCACTTCGATAGATGTGGCAGGAGAACCATACATTACTCATTTGTGTTCCACTTCATAGACCCTGTCACAGTAAATATATATATTTGAAATAACATCTTATGTATGATGTGTGAGTATGTGCATTCGTTCACGCATGCGCATATGTATGTGTGTCATGAATGCGAGCATGCACGAATGTGTGTATGAGTGTGCACATGTATATGTCTCGATTTCTTAATTTATTGGTCTGTCACAGTCCAGATCTAAATGCATGTTTATTTAAAATTGGGTGATTAGTGCTGATAGAGATCAACACGCATTTGTGCTTCTCCACGCTGTGGGAAAACATACTGTGTTTCTCATACGCTGTGAAATCTGTTCCATGTTGTACATATGAGAATTTTTTGGAATAATCTTCTTCGATGTCATTCTAACATTTAGCCCAGAAATTGTATAGCGTATATGAATGAACAGACTGACAGTCATGTGCAATGGGGCATAATAGTGCATTACAAAATCGATAACGTGCACGCTTGAGACTGTCGATGTGTGTATAAAATACGGATTGGTCATTCCAGTGAAAATGAGAGTGGGCGCGACCTGACATATAAAATTATCAGTCATCGCGCTCTCTCTCTCTCTCTCTCTCTCTCTCTCTCTCGCTCTCTCTCTCCCTCTCTCTCTCTCTCCATCTCTCTCTCTCACTCTCTCTTTGTCTCTCTCTCTCTCTCTCTCTCTCTCTCTCTCTCTCCCTCTCTCTCGCTCGCTCGCTCGCTCCCTCCCTCCCTCCCTTCCTCCTACCCACCCCATCCCTCCCTCTCTCCCTCCCTCCCTTCATCCATTTCTCTCTCCCTCCCTCCCTACATTTCTCTCTCTCTCTCTCTCTCTCTCTCTCTCTCTCATTCTATCATAATACGGTAGGGAAGTTGTACCTCATTAATATGCGATAATACGTTGTCTATACAAGGAAATCCCATTATGAGACAGACTGGTTAATTACTATGCGATGACGAGCCTGTCTATACATGGTAATGATTGATGTTACATCTAATTAACATGCTGAGACTAAGACATTAGTGGTCACAGGTCATTGGCGCACATCTCTCGGTCTGGACTTTCTTGAATACAAGTACACAAATTGATGCAATGCATCAATGAGAAGAGCCTGGTTCCACTGTATTTATAAGTTCAGAAGCAAAACGTATAAAACATCAACATATGTGTAGCATATTATATTTAGTCAACATGGTTGGTTATATTATATTTCGTCAATGAAGATACGAAGCCTATTTTATATCTGTATTAATCTCTCTGTGATTTTACCTGGGCCATGTTCCTCAAATTGAGTGTCTGTACGGAAATTAGTAATATTTGTAAACGTAGAATAGTTATTTGTAATAATTCAGTTCCAGGAACTTTCCAGTACCTATAACCACCACGGTTAAAATTTAAAAACCTTGGGTGTATTTCATTTAAATCAGATTTATTTAATTTAAACGAGATTTGTTTAATTTTTTTCAAATTGTGAAGAGCAAATTTCCGCAACAGGTGCACATGCCATTATTAAACTGTGTATTGAATGATTACTTCACTAAATAGGCGTCGCAACATCTACTTAAATTTAATTAACTAAGTAGTGGGACTAAAATATCATTACAATTTTAAGAAATTTCTAATTGCACCTAAGTAGGCTTGCATGATTTTTTTTCTTTGAAACATCGCGACCAATTTTGAAAAGAAAAAATCAAGATTATCGATTAAATATAGGTCCAAATTCCCAAAAGCATAAACCGGAGTGATATGACAAGTCTCAAAAACTGGGACTAGGAATTGCTACCGTCGGTCGGGTTTGGTAAATAACTATGCAGGTACCATTAGGACTGTTCGAGTATCGAAATAAATAATCGATTATGATTCAATCAATATAGTACCATAGCATATTGATTAAATAAAGGCATATGTCATTGGAAATACACATTCATATCTGTGTTGCTGTTGCGGTTGCTAAACGTATGACATTTGATCTGTAATTTAAACGTTAACATGACGATTGATTTGCTAAAGATGGTGACGATGTTCAACACGCGAACAGTAGTTTATTTACAATAGTTGAATAATGAGTATCTGCCATCAAACACCACTGATCTAGTTATTCATTGAAATTACTAACTCTAGAATTAAAAAGAATTAAGTTCGCTGATTATTGTCTAACACTTTGCAACTAAGTATATACTTGGTATTTCACAAGAGACTCGGGTTCTGCAGTGATTAAAAGAAGATTACATTGAAATTAGCCAGAGTAACTAGAGCTGGTGTTCTAAATGGTGTTACCTCGCTGTTGTTAGCTTGTTTATTGTAGCGCTTTGTGTTGCGATTAGTAATTATTCGAGACATGCATGGCACAGCGGAATATAAACACAATGAAATTGATTATAAGTGCACTGATGTACAACTAAAATACGATGGAAAGGTGCACACTTCAGATTTTAAACAAGCAGGAAGATTTTGACGATTTTCCAATTTTTCCTCAATTACATCACAAAAGTTGTGATTTTAAAAATAAATCGAGATTCATGATTAAATCATACAATCGTGCAAGCCTACACCTATGTCCAATTTCAGTTAACTATTTATGATGTTATTAAAGCACATTGTTCCTGTATGCGTATCCACTTGAGAAGAGCACATGACCACATTGGTGCCCCGGGAGAACCACTAGCAGATCTGCGCTACATGATGTTAGTAACACCAGCCAGGCAGTTTTCTCATAGCAAAAAATGTGTTTGGTCGCTCCATTGGAGTTTGCATTTCAGATAATTTTGATAGAGATCCTGCCATGTTCCCACGGCCGATAGCACACCAATCCCAATGAATTTCCATCAACCACTCAACGCTACAGAGAGCTATCCTACAGAAACCGATTTTCAGGATAGAATGTCTGGCAGACATATTGGATTTCACATCAAAACCAATGTTGAGAGACTGTCCCCATAGATTTTCACTGTTGTTAAATAATTCAATCAAATCTAAGCAGTGCTATTTATATTGAAACAATATTCAAGCTGAACTAGGTGGCTATTTTGGACTTTATCTCCATCCGCAGTAGGCCTAATTATATTTTGCAGTGCAATTTTTCTGTAACTGGTTTAAATTGCAATGACATTCAAGGCTTTAGATTTACCTTATTTTGGCTTACCACCTATCGGGCTGGGGATCCACCAATGCCCCTTGAAGCCAGAGAATTTTTAAATCTGAGAGATAGATTTTGAGCCATTTTAGTTTTAATAGCACCTTAAGATCTCTAAATGACTATCAAATACCACAACATCAATCTCTGAGTATTTAATTTACTGTAAATCAATTGATTACTGTTCATACCTGCCGGTAGTATATTAAATTGGGGAAATAATTTATGTATGACCTTTAAAGTCACAGATAACAGATAGGGGTCTTCTAAAGCCTTAGCATTAAACTTGCACATCAATTGATTTTGGTATGAAATGTATTTAAATAGATTATGGCCAGATACAGGCCGGAACATCTGGGTAAATAGTCTAAATAATAACTTAAAATCTTATTGTTAGAGAATCTTGTGATGTTAGTAAGAGAAATCAGCAAAAGTGGGAGATGTTGTCTGTTGAGCTTGCAGATTGTTACAGCAAATTGGGGATGTAATTTGCTAGATTAATACATTGCTGATGTAATATCTATATGGGTCTAATCGGCCTAGTTCAGTAGCTGATGCAGGCATGCAAAGTACTGCACACAGTTTTCAGCTGCATTGGTGAATTCGTGATTTCCAGGTTCCACCATGTTGTAATATTTGTTATGGCAATTATCCAGGATCTACCTCTGTTAGCATTAGCATTATACATGTTGGATGTTGCATACCCAGTACATGTCACTAATATGTATGACGTGTATATATACATTTAAAAATAGTTTATAAAATGGTATAGAAAATATAGATTCCTATAAATTTGGAAAGCTTTCTGGTATTCTCCCAATATTCTGACTTAATCAATTGTAAAATATGATTTTAAGTGTTGGTGTCCAAAATAAAGTTACCTGTAAACTTAGGTCTGAGAACAATTTCAATCGGCAAAGCTTATATGTACTATTATGAAGCTGCCAGCAGCCAGACTATTTAAATGTAAAACAGTGTAACGATTGATCTACATTTCGAATTTGGTCAGAGTTTAATCCATTTAATAAGTCGCATGTGAAAATATAGTCTACTGAAGAACAAAGTACATTTGACATGTTTGACGATTAAAGGCATTAGTAAACCCTTTACTGGCTAAATTTGGTCAGGAAAATCAAATTAGTTGCTTATAGTTGAATATCCATTTGTAGGCCAAGAGAAGACTATTTTAAAACAGTTACCCTGTTATCAAGCCGGTTATATATGTCAGTATTAGATTTATAAAAATAACCTTCGCCATGAAAGGATAAATATGCTGATTACATGTGCTGTATTGGAAATAAGGAAACAGACAGGTTGTTCACAATGTTGTAAATAATTGTATTATTCCCTCGATGAAGTTCGAGGAGATATAAGAATGTTCCTGTTCGTTTATGTATGTACGTTTGTGTGCATGTATGTATGGACTGTATGTATGTGAGTAATTAGTTTCTGTGTGATAACTTGTGTTCAAGTAAACAGAACTGACATGAACTCGATATACAACTTAATCATCATAAGATGGATGTACGTTCATGTTCCATTACATTTCATCTGTATTTGTCAGTGTTTGTGCCCTTACATTTTTTTTTAATTCTTTGATCTGCAATAACTTACATTAGAGGAAACCGATCTGAACCAAATTCAGAAAATAACTTCGCAATATAACCCTGGAGGTGAGGTTTGTGTTTTGTTAGTTTTCATCAATATTTGCAAGAGTGATTGGCATTATTCAGAATATGGCGTAATATTACAGAGCCGGAGGTCAAGTTCGTGGTTCGTGGTTTGGTAAGTTACACCCTTGAAAAACATAAACGTTAATTTGACAGTTTTCAGACACTAGCTTGTGTTAGAGTAAACCGATTTGAATCGAATTTAGACAATATTTAATACTACTAAGGCAGATGTCAAGTTCATGCTTCATTATGTTTCGTCCATATTTGGCGAAGTGATCACCCTTGAAAGTGTAAACTTAGTTAATTTGGCAGTTTCCAGGCAATAGCTCATGCAAGACTAAACGGATTTGAACCAAATTCGGAATTTAGATTAATAGTCATAAGACAGAGATCAAGCTCCAGTTTCGTCAGTACCCATAGATATTTGCCAGAGTTATCACCATTGAAAAATGTTAAAAAAGCTGATTAAAAATTTGAAGGTGCTATAAGTTAGAAACAGATGGTTGGCAATGATGAAGCTGAATGTATGTGTCTAATAACTAATTGTATTGAATTTATTGTCGTCTTGCAATTTAAAAAACATGATCATAAAATAACATAATTTTATTTTTTTAAAGATTTAACTCAATCATCCTTCATAGAAATTTTCATTGTATTGTTATGACTTTGTTGATAAGACTAGAGGCAACCACGCTGTGCATAGTTGTGTACAAAGATTAGTAAATATTTTTAATCAAATTATATGTGGAATAGCTGATAAAAAAATTATTCAAACTCAGTGATTTCAATCAAAGTTGATTTAAAGCAGCCAACCCTGTAGCGCACAACAAAATCTGAGGCAGATGTTAGTAACTTATCTAATATATATAATTTTGTTTATTTTCAGGAAATAAATATCTAAATTTAGAAAAAGATATTTCAAATGGTGAGCCATGAAGTGAACTACCTGTCATGAACAAGCTGGCAAGCAAAGGTGTGTTGGTTCCCCACCGATCTTTGTCAATCACCCAGCACTTGATTGGCTGGTTTTTCATGGCAGATAATATATTTCTGGCTCACAGTTTGAATATATTTGCGAGATTGTGTGTTTGTTTAAAAAGGCAAAAATCACCTCAATTTATATTGGAAATAGTTCCAGCTTCATTATCATTCCAGGAACTGAATTATTACAGCGAGTAGACATTTTGAGTGTTACTAGTCTCCATCCAGACAATCGACTTGACGAATGCCACTCAGCTAACATTTAGATCCTGACTACTCCCTCATATAAGAGCAAATTTGGCCCCGTCCCATGATACCTGGTACAAGATTGGTGTAAATTTTGAAAAGAATATTGAAGACAGCTGTTTGCTTGGAGAGAAACAACTTAGAGAAATTGTATTTGCAAAATATATACAAGGGTGTCTTTTAAAAGATAAGAAAAATTAACAATTGGTGAGTTTATGACGTTTATAATAATGGAGAATTGGATGAGAGATAACAAGGGATATTAAACTAAAGAATATTTTGTCTTCAGGGAGCAAAATCTGCCAGTCAACCTAATTCCAAAATGTTCATATACTGTAAATAATAAATGGATAATTGACCATAATGTTCACCTGGATGCTGAGGGATATGTGAGATATATAGCTTATGTTCATATTCTTAGTTTGAAATTGGCATAACATGTGCTTTAATCCATGAACAAATGGAGTTAAGTAATTTATTTGGAAACAAGCATAACAATTTTTCTCTCTTAAAATAATCCCTAATTATAGGAAATGCACTAACATGCGAATGGTGTCTTAATAGTAAATTAACAAATTAACAGTGTACAATGATTACTGCTTCTACTACATATTTGCAATCTATATGTAAATATAAGCGGGAGAAATTCGATTTTGACATAAGTAAGTGCTGAACTTCCTGAATAAGAAACGTGACTCATTGCATTCCTCCCGATCGAATTATGTTCAAAATATTGAACCGTACACATTATTTTCTTTTGGAAACATTCTATGTTATTACCGAGCTGTACAGTGAGACTTTTTTCAATTTATCAGTGTCATGAATGACTTCAATCACCACATTTTTAATGTCTTCGCTCTGACTGTAAATGTAAATGGCAACGGCTGACTTGGCCATTACAAGATTAAACTACATTGTATCACTATGGTGAGACCATATTAGTTAACGCAACAGTTATCAGTATCATGAAATACACACGTACCATATTCCATGTTTGCATAGCAGCAATGTGTAACACAAGTCATTGTAAAGTTATCCAGGAAAACAATTATTCTTTGCATTCAAAGAAAAGAATTTACCTTAATTAGGATATCTTTGACCTTGACATTTTGTTCCAAAATGAAAAGGACTCATACAACACACCAAGAGACAATCTCTGACACAAGTTTCTTGAGAACACATTCTGTATAAGAGTTTACTGTAGGGTGGATCCAATATAGAGGAGGGGCTGGGGGGGTTCTTTTCTACAGCAGATGGGCATTCACCATGGAAGATTTGAAAATGAGATGTTCTAAGAAGCATAGAATTCTGTTTCCTATATTCTGAGGGATAATATATACCGAAATTTATGAAGTCTTGACCATAATATAGGAATAGTAAAAGTAATTAGGAAAATACTGGAACTATACTATGCTTACTTGTAGCCCTGCTAATAATTTAAGCATTTTCAACCATCAAGTTACCCAATAGCTATAAATAGGATGGAATGTGCCACTTAGTTAAGATCTTCTCACGTTGGTAGAATACTGCCAAAGTGTTGCAAGTGGCATAACCTGATCTTTGTCATCGAATCAGTCGGTTTGCATAATGCAAATATTAGATGCCTATGCCATAGTGACACGATTTGGTATAAATTGCTTATAAGATGGGTGAACACACTGACACTAATTTACCACTGATTTCAATCAGTTTGGGGGTGGTGGTTGGGGGTGGTTGGTAGTCATGACACAGTGGTAGTTTGCTTCAGGAAAACCAGTAAGCCAAAACTTTATGAGACTAATATCCAACAAGAGCCAACAACTTTCAATACCCAGTTAAAATCTCAACATTTGAAGCAGGTTTTTAAACCTTAGAAAATCCAGATTTGCGCCCTGAACACAATGTTACCACATTTCCTCATTCAGTGAAGGATGATCTTTTGAATGGAATTTTGTCGACAGATATAGCTTGGCTATTGGCATGATTACATCATTGTGACTCTGATTATTTGAATGCAAGTCCGCATGAGCGAACCATGCCAATATGTAGTGTGATCATCTCTGTCCTGACCGCTAAGGACATTCGCCTCATGTATGTAGAATTTCTGCCTGCTCTTCCATACCCAATATCGAGATATCATACAGTATATACAGCCATTAAAACATGCAGTAGATCCTAGGGTACCTTGATCAATACAGCCATGAATGTACCTAGATCATGAGTGTACCTAGATCAACTAAAAGTACTGGTAACCTGCGACGAATGTTTCTACAGCATCGCACGAGAAATGCAGTTGATCTGGCCTTGGAATGAGAACCCATTGTCGAACAAAAAATCATATGCTTCACAACATCCAGGAAATGGAGGTAATGGGAGAAGAGATAAGAATTACTGAACATCAATGGTAGGGGACTGAGAAAGGAAAGATTTATTGGAAGGTCGGTTAGATTTTCCATCACAATTCATAGAACCAACCGAAATGCATTCATGTCCATCAACAAAATTGTTGCGGCAAAGCAGCACAGTGTGAACCCTCCACAAAGACAGACAGATTCAGCGACTGCTGGAAATAGCAAGATCAAAGGTAATGGCAATGGGTGGACCTCCGCAGTACGATGTGGCACCATGATCTTATTCTTTTGGCAAACAATGTCTTATGACAAAGGCAACAAAACGCAGTATTGACCAAGAGTTGGCAAAATGCTGGGAGAAAGAAAATTCGTGTACGCTGCGTGTAATAGGCACAGTCAGTACCCCATACTCTGTGGACGTAAAGACAAATGTTCCAAAAATCAGTATCGCGAAGCTTCACAGCATCGGCATATTCTGTGATGTAGTGTAGAAATACGTCCATAATTTATCCAAATGAGCCTAGAGAAAAGTGCTCGATTCATACATGCAGTACAAATGTTAACTGGTTGTGACTATACCAGTAAATTTAGGTAGGTGCTAAACATTCTATCCTGAAGGCCAATAATAATATTTGCCAAATTTTGGCCTGATTCCTTCAGCGTTTCGGGAGAACATGTTTTCATGAACAAACTAGGCCATCCAAGATGGACGCCCTCGCATTAGGGCGTTACCCTAGATACTGTGTCATGAGTTTCGAATCAATCTATCAAGCGGTTTCTCAAAAATACTTTTAAAGACATCTCTAAAAATTAGCCAAAGTCCAAGCTGGCGGCCTTCTTTGAAGAAACTTGGATCTCTATGTCCTAAGGATGCGTCCTGCCAAATGTAATTGTAGTCAGCCAAATGGTTCTTGAGAAATCGTTTAACCCGTTAACGCCTAAGCTGACCAAAATACAGCCTCTGCAGTGGTATAGAGAAATGGCCATTTGCAGAACAAGAGATAACTATTTTTTAAGACCTACGACTGGAATAACTGACTCTATAACCAAGTCAGTTATTCCAGTGGTAAATCTTTAAAATAGTCTTGTCTTGGTCTGCAAAGGTACATGTTCCATGACATATTTGAGTGGTAAACGGTTAAAGAAAAAATTGTCGGACAGACGGTCGTCATGCCATAAGCTCACATGGCCTTTCAGACCAGCTGATCTAATACTTCAATGATCATAATACAGTGTGGGAATCCAGTTTTAGCTATGCCCCGCCAATCT
Organism: Chaetoderma sp. LZ-2023a; assembly: GCA_034401795.1. Taxonomy (NCBI): domain Eukaryota; kingdom Metazoa; phylum Mollusca; class Caudofoveata; order Chaetodermatida; family Chaetodermatidae; genus Chaetoderma; species Chaetoderma sp. LZ-2023a. The sequence goes on along the minus strand of CM067363.1, from coordinate 15,719,077 downwards.
CCAACTGTGATCCACCCACACATTGCTGTGTTGTGATTAATCGATCCCCGCACTCTCTGATTCTCAATTACCAGAAAATGTTACAGGTAAGCTGGTGGATATATTGAAACTAATTTGGCTGGGTGCTGCTGCTGCCCATGGCAGCAACAGCGCGCATTCAAATTGCCTTCAAAATATTCAACTAAATAATTATTAAATAGTAGCTACACAAAGTGTGTACAACGTGATGGACTATCACGCGTGTATAACGGAGTAAATGTGTTATTCATGACGTAATTGATTATGACGTCAGCCTACCCGTGCCGTTTTTTATTATGCCGTCATATGATTGACCGAGAAACTGGATTTATCAATTTCGTCAATACTACATAGAGTCCCATCGGGCTACAATGGCTCGCCATACATTGTGTTCACCCCTACATAACTTGATCTCTGCTAATGAACAGAGTTCTGTATCCCGTCTGAGCTGATCACCAAAGGTATATTTCTGACTTCCTCGCGAGAAATATGAGTTTCCATAAAATGAGGTCAGCCTTGCGTTCAATAGAGAAAACTTTCCAGAGCGCTCTGGGCGAACAAAATTAGCTTTTTTCAGTTTGTATATTATACGAGGTTATTTATCTGAAAACAGCAGATTGTCATAGTTTGCAAATTTAGCAAAACGTTTTCCCTCTTGAACCCACCGCGGGTAGCCTATACACAACATCCCTGCCCAGTGCTAAGGAGGAGATAAGATGCGTAATGATAATTTGTGTTAAATCTTTCATAAAAGATTTACCAATCAAAATTCTGAATAGAAAATTTGTAGAGCCTATCACAATAGGTTCAGCCAAATTTGCCTAAAATCCGCCAATCAGTCTAGGAGGAGATACGGACGGACAGATGGTCGCCCTAGCATTAGCTTACTTGGTCATTCAGACCAGGTGAGCTAATAATAATGCCAATAACATAATAGTGATGAGGACTATGACAATGAGGATCGATGGCATTTTAACTGTGATCATATAATAATGGTGATGTGTGTGGTGATGATATGCATGACGACATTGTGTATAGAGTTGTTCTCATCCACTCGATCGACTTTCATTACTTTTCACATATGTTAGACTGTGAAAACAATACAATGATAGCATAAAACGTTAATAATACCGATTAGTCACCAATCCTAATAGCCTAAGAAATTGCGCAGAAAAGGGCACGCTAACCACTACACCACGCAGCCCACACAAGAACGACTGCTCCCTCTTGACCTCTGACCCCATACGAGTTGGTTCTTTATGAAAATGTCTGCGGCTTATTTGATATCGCTCCACTCAGAACTTTATACGGCGATATACACATAGATACATTGATTTTCTACTACTTTATCTTTATATTAGGGTAATTAGTAGTGTATTTATAGAATGTTATCCGCTTACATAGACGGGCGCGGATTGAACATTTCTAACAATGAAAAAACGGTTTCGCCTGAAATATTCTGTGTACAAGGCGGGTGGGTACCTCTCACTCTAATCTCAATCTAAAATTAGAGCGACATGTCCGTTTTGACTGACTGACTAGTGGAAAGCTGGCGGCGGCGGTGGTGGCGGTGCTTTAGGTTTAACTTTGGCCGACTCCGCTCATAATGCGCCGTTCATGTCCTCGCGAGATCCCATATAATTACGCTAACTGGAGCGAGAAGCCACGCTTCTATTTTTAGATTGGCTAACTTAAAAGTTACGAAGCGCTCGGAAGTTTTCGCAACTCCAACAGATAAATATTTTAAAATAAATAATACTATCGTTTTTATTTTTTATCGATTGATTATTTTTAATACATACATAACACGCAAACAGAAATCTAACATTTATTTACAAAATAAAAATTATTAAAGCAGACCCTTAATGCATCATAAAAGATGGCAGCCACCGTAGACATATTTCAGACCATAGACATTTTTCAACCCATTCCAATAGTTCCTGGTTTGTGAGCGAACCAGGCGATAAGAAAAAGGTAGACTTCTTCAAATCGTGGTCACTAGGGCGCATCTCTTAGAAGACTCGAATGACCATGAATTGAAGGTGCCCAAGAATAGTTTTGAAATCGCTTTATTGAGTAAATTTTATTTTCTAAATAAAATCAGCTGATCCAATAGAATGTACAGCATTCAAGATAAATCAATCATAGAGAGAGAAAGAGTTTTGTGAAAATTAAGTCTTCCCGAAATCATCACTAGACCAAGTAAGTGTCAGTAGGTTATGTGAATAAATCTTTAAAGTTTCATACTCTAGTAGTTAAACAAATTCGTACAACGTGTTCCATGAGTGGGGGTTCTACTGTTGCCCTGAGCAATCGTTTCTCTGATGCTGCGCTGACACATTCGAACGTACCGCTGATGGCAGTCAGCTATTTCGTATCTGAGAAATAAATATATTCAATTTTACCGTACTTGTTCTGAATAGGCGTGCATATATCTATTTGGCCAACATTTAGATGGGAAACGTTGGTTAGAGGAATATTTCGAATAGCAGATAGTTCAGGTCCCGTGGTTGGTGTGGAGTCTAGTTCATCAATTCCGTTGCTGGGAGAGAGGCCACGAACCCACATTGTATGTGCATGGGTGAAACTGCTTTCGCATACCCATAAACATAAAATATACCACCTCAGCAAAACGAAAATTGTCGGATTCACATGCTAGTGTTGGCTTTTAATTGATGATGATGTACTATGTTATACGGTTGCAATGGAGGATTCCAGTTTAGGCTATGCTCGACCATCTTTAGCTAAGCTCCACCTACACTTCTCCCATGCTGGAATCGATCAATCCCTGAATTCGCGTACTATTAATTTCCATAAAACTATACAGGTAAGCTGATGAATATTTTGAAACTCGGTCAAATTAGTTTCAATATATTCAACAGCATGTTTATTATACAGTAAAGACATACAATTCGTACAACAACGTTTAGTCAGTCGTTAATTATGCGTTCGTGACGAACTTAGGTACGCCATTCAAAACACCATTGATTACGACATCATCCCTACACGTCACGTCGTGTATAACGTCATATGAGTGATGGTTAAACTAGAATCCTCTAAAAATGATGATGTGGTGTGTTAAACGGCTGCAGTAGTTTAATAAATTCCTCTAGCAGCTACAACATACCTTTTTCGGCAACTGTCTCGTATTTTCAGCAAGTGTTCTTAGCTCCTGCAGGTTCTTCTTGGCCCTCAGTGTACGTGTACCCAGTCTTGCCTCTTTTAGACAAGTGTGAAATACATTAAGCAAGTTTTGTACAGTGGCGTCCTAGCAGGTTTCATAGGTGTTGGGTCTGAAAGCAACAAATTCCAAGCTTTTCTGTGTTGGCGTATCTAGTGTTGCATTCGCTAAATTGGGTTAATCAGAGACCATCTTTATTCGATCACGTTCATGGATGGTGTGGTTACTATTGCACATGGTGCATAATGCGTCACTGGAGATTATGCTGTACAGACATCGAAGTTCATCACTTTGCTGATAGTACAGAGGTGTTTGCAGCGGCAGGCATCAATAGAACTGCCTTTGGAGCTGCCACGTTGTACAGCATTAGTATGGCACAGGTTGCGTCATATTTAGGACAGATGGATTCTCACGCTGCGGATCCCATCTTTCCAAAACAGATGCATGGATATGTTCCCCGTTATGCAAGGTGCAGCAATATTGGAGGACCTGTAGATCAGTGTAAGAATGGATGAGTGCAGTTTCTCAGTCAAACATATGACGTGATAAAATGACGCGACTTAGTCTGATATAAAGGCGTAACAGTCCATCAAGGTGCACGAATTGTTTGTCTTTATTAGTTAATAGGCAGCAACAGCGCCCAGTCAAATTAGTATCAAAATACTCAACAGGTTACCTGTATAGTTTTCTGGAAATCGAGATTCAAAGCGTGCAGGGGTCGATTGTGGAGGTAGCTAGAGATGAGCGTGGCATAGCTAAAGCTCAATTCCTCTATTTGTCCTTCCTCCACATGCCACTGCCATGCAGCAGCAGCAGCAGCAGCAGCAGCAGCAGCAGCAGCAGCAGCAGCAGCAGCAGCAGCAGCAGCAGAAGCAGGGCGCTGAATTAATATGTGTTTGGTAAGTATAGATCTACATGTCGGTCCTGGCTTCGTTCATGCAGAGATTCTTATATTTTAGCCTTTCTAGAGCCATTGTGAGAAGACCATCTAGAGGTTTCTTTACCTCGTTTATGAGGTCCACGTCGGCTACGTACTCATTCACTAGTTGACGGTTAGCTTAGATACTGGGCATCCGTTGTGGGGTGCATGACTGAAGTAGGATAACATATAAACAACCCCGGGGAGAGGTTATCTTCAGGTGGAGAACCAAGTTCTTACAAAAATAATCTATATAGTCTGGTGCCAGCTCCATTTTGATACTGAACCAAGAATTTCGTGGTGCTACTGGTGCATACAGGAAAGTTGTGGCAGAAAACAGCGACCAATCAAATTAGTTTCAAAATATTCAACAGAATATTGATTAAATTGTAAAAGCAAACAATTTGTACAACAACGCATAGACTGTCTTCAAATATGCGTTCGTGACGTACTTACCGACGTCATTCATCATGATGTTATTCTACACATCACGTAGTTGATTATGACGTCATATTATGAGTGGATACTCTGGAAAGGTGAATTGCGTGGTGTATAGTTGTTTGCAACACATTCTGAAACATAGAGGTGTCTAGATTGAAAATCCAACGTGTGCCATTCCGTCAGCCTTGAGGAATTTGAGAAATCCAAGATGGCAGTCAAGATGGTCGCCAATCAATTGCAAATGCCAAAAGACAGATATACCAGCATAAATGTTAAATATTTCAATCAAATCGGGTTTGAACTATTTCTTCCTTAGGTCAAGGAAGTCACCCTTTATATCTTTTTGATGCTTTGGTGCCTCCATATGTGGAACTGCAAGATAGCCAACAGTCAGCCGTAAATACCAGTAGTCAGATATTTCAGCATGAGTTGTTTATGTCAAAGAAGTCATATATTTATGATGATCGAGTGCTTCTATATAATGGAATCCGAGGTGACCGCCAAGATGCCACCAATCACCCGTAAATACTGGAAGACGATATGTCAGTATAAAGACCGGATATTTAAATCAACTAATTATTGAACTATGTGTACCTCAGATCAAGGAAGTCACTTTTTATGTGTTTCTTATGATTGGATGCGTCCATCTATGGGAATCCAAGATGGCCGCCTGGCAAGTATATACAGTACAAGACATATATCAGTATGTAATTACTCATTGTCATTGTATATTTCAGTCGGATAGGTTTTGGACATGTTCTTCAAGTCAATGAATTCACTCGTTATACGTTTATGATGGCTGGTTGCTTCAAAATTCAAGATGGACACTAATTTTAATTCTGGTTTCTGACAAGGAGATTGGAAAACAAATAGATTTGTTGAAGGACTAGAATATGTTGTAGATAATAGTACGGAGTCAGGGTTGTCACAATATGGGCAATATTCTATTCAGTTATGTAGTATCTTATTCATCATCGTCCTCATTTTCACCATCAACGTCACTGTTACCATCACCACCATCGGTAACAATTGAACCGTCTGCCATAGTATCCTTTGGTTTAAGCAACCAGTTGATTCTCCGCATGTGTTAACATAGCGCAAGCAGGTTTGTCAGATTCGCATCCATATCTGAGCGGATTACTACTGTACGTGAACTGAATAATTTTCAGTATCTCGCTGGTGCAAACCGAACATCTAGTCACTAAGAAACAAATTTCACTCGATCTATATTTGGATGTTCCTCCTCGAAAGCAGTACGTCATGCGCATGTCTGAAAATTGCTTTGCGTTTTCCTTGAATGCCATCTGAGTTAGTGGATTTTATGTTTTGACAGTAGACACACCTTTTCATTCTGTCTTTGAAGCTCACACTTTGTGTCATATATTTGACAGTGTCTCGCAAATATCACACTTCTGCCCATCTATAACAAGCAGCAAGGGTTAAGTTTCCAAAGAGACAGCTTCCATATCAGGTGGGCAAAGGGTTCCTAGGTTGTCCCACACGTTTTCGGCATCACGAATATTCACAACCCAGCTTTGATTAAACCATTGTGGCGTTGTACTGTATCGAACCAAGTGAGTGTAGGGGATGTGAAAAGTTGGGAAGCATAATTATCTCTGTTTAGCAGTTGTTATAAACTGATCTTAATTGACGAACGTGCTTGATCTGCGGGCTCGATCAGAAATGTTGAGCTTAGCACATTTTTTACTAACGCACAAAAAACATCTGTGTCATCACAGGTTACTTGATTTCTAAAACTTGTCAATGAGGCCATTCTGTTGGGAATGCTAACATCCTCATACTCCCACCTGCCCACCTACCCACCAGCCCACCTCCACCCCACCCCCCCCCCCCGCCCTCATGCATGGTAGAAGTCATGTCTCCGGCTACGCAGCATATTTCTATTACTATTTACATTTGTTCAGTGAGACTATTAGTCATGTTTAATTGTTTCCAGTGAACACCGTTCATCACATAACATATCTATTAATAATTACCTCTTACCTTTTGCAACAGTTTGCATAACTTGTTGATGTGAAAGATGAAGGTATGCACGTAGAAACAGGCGTTGTACAAGAGCATTTAGAACCACTTTTGCTTCTGTATAAATAGAGGTGATAATTATACATATCTCGGCATGTCTATTCTTCTTCATCTGGCATATTATTTCACAACATCCGTGACTATGTCTCTAACACTGCACGTACTTGGCCAATAGCAACACAAACGATGATACACCCATCTATGACCATAGAATAGACATGCACATTACCACGCGTTGGCTATTCCAATTAACGTTTAGTCTTCAAAATCGAGTGTAACGTACCGATTCACATATCCCTGCCTTTTCCCTCTAGTATTGAATTTGTGCTAGTTAATTGCTGCTTATAAAATGGGTTTTTTCAGATCAAGAACATGGGAGTTTACGAGACCCATTGTCATTGCGAATATCAGTCTAGATTCAAACTGTGTTGGCTTCTTTCATCAAAAGCCCTCTGGCCTCCAGTGTTGGATACAGTTTTACCCAACGTGCCTTTTAGTCATTCACATGTTTCAAACACAATCATGCGTGCACGCATGCACATACATATGCGCTCGCACATACGTACGCACACATGCCCGCATACATGCGCCCATGCCCACATGCACACACACACGTGTGCATGCACACGCACATAAACTCACGTCCACCCATACGCATGCCTGCCCACTTGTCCGCCGGTCCGTGCGCCTGCCCGGGTGACCGTGCGTGCATGTGCGCGTGAGCATGTGCGTCATAAATAGAGCAAAATAAGGAATGTGTTAAATTCAGTCTATTTGGTGAGGAGCTATTCGCATCGAAGGTGAGGGAAATGTCTTCCAATTGTCCTGTTATATCATATGAACAGCAAATACCAAGGTCGTGAGAATGACGAATCATGTTTTAGTTGTGACTTGACTCGAAACGGGCAAAAATGCGTCTGCTTGTCAGTGGTGTAGGCACATTTTTTACATTTCTCACAAAACTACATATGTCTCAATTACACCACGCCCGTTCTTACCCAGTGCAATGCAGGTGGGCTATTTCATAACTCCATTTGAATAATAAATAGTTGAAATCAGCTGAAAACAGTTATGTCCCATATAATTCTTAGATCATCTCTATTTCCCCCAGATTACTATGCCTGTAAATTGACATTTTCTATTAGAACATTGAATTTTTTACCATTTCATGCCGAGGACGGCCGATGATGGCCTCAGTAGTGGTGTTGCGATATGACCATTTGCAGGCAAACAGGTGACCATTTTTTTTAGCATTTACCACTGGAATGACAGGCTCAATAACTGAGCCAGTCATTCCAGCGGTGAATTTCCAAAAAAAGATCAAATTCTCTTGGCCTGCAAATAGACATCAAAAAAGGGCACATTTTCAATTTCGTCGAAAAGATTTAGCCATTAAATGTTTATTGCAAACTGGAACATTACAGGTTTAATAACGTAAGAAGCAAAGGATAGAAGTAAGATAATATTTATTCAACCGCTGTCCCTCGATTTCCTTTATCGGTGTCCAGCTAGGGGGTACTTCGTGTTGCACGTGGTCAAGGCTTATGATATGCCTCCTGGCCGGGCTTCTACTAGTGGAAGTCCGGGAGTACCATACTCCCAAAGTTCATGTTTAGATCCCCAAAGGCAAGTACCAAGGAAGTTCCTTTTTCGGCCTAACCCCATCTAAAACAATGATTTTCCGCAAATTACATGTATATAAACCATTTAAAAAATCCATGTTTGCCTCCTGGTCAATGTGAATTCTCTATTGATTGTTAACATAGCGTAGAATCTGCGCGCTGGATTGAAACATGGTTTTTCAAAGTATGATATTGAACTTATTAACTGAATTTTGTTTGTGGGTATATTAATATATTGTATTCATGTTTAAATTACGATCAGTGAACCGTATATATAGTCAGTACATACATTAATGTTAAAAACTACTCATTGTACTACCAATAGATCTTGAGGTTTCCTAGTCTTCTTGGAAATGGTAGATTAATAACCATTATATTCACCTAATACTCACCGTACCTAAAACAAATTCACAAATCGCAAACAATAGAAAGTTATTTAAAAGGAATCTGCTGAGAAGTGGGATAAACATATTCTCCATTAACCACTCGTGTGTCAACAGCGCTTCAGAGCGCTTAAAATTCTACTTATATCAATTAACCCTTTAATGGTCAAGATTTTCAAGAAAATACTAATTTTTACAATAAAATTTACAAAAATATTTTTCTGTTGTCGTGCAAATAGACATTACTCAAGACCAGCACAGGTGCTGGGTTTGGCCGGGTTGACCATCAAAATGGTCAAGAAAATCCAGGGTTTTTGCTTAACTAGTGTCTATTTGCCAGGTGAAAGAAGACTTTTTGAAAATGTACAAATGGAGTGACTGGCTCTGTTAGCGAGCCAGTAATTCCAGTGGTAAATATTCAAAAATCATAGTCTCTTAGATGAAACGATGTCGAAATCTACGTTACTATGTTTCGATTGAAATTATCTGCTTATTTACAAACATTTAAAAATATATACATAAAAGACTGGATCTGAGAGTCCAGTGTGAATTACTTAGATAGGCAATTGATCGTGTACTGTACTACACTTATTTTTTGTCATGTTTTAAATCTATATTTGCTTCGTATTGCTTAAATGAAGTGATGAATTCCAAAGCAGCTGAAGGCCAATATTATAAAAAATAATTATGCAAGGCCGTTTGAATGTCCAGTGTATCCAGGCCAACCACTTAAAATACATACCAAAACTTACTTAATATGGTTCTAAAACAAAATAAAAAATGAACATGAATGGATTGGAAGGCATTGCTGCCTATGTATTCCAATCCAAGGGACCTTTCGAGTTTAACCATTTGTCATATAATGCCATAATGGGTCTTTCCATTTTTAGCTATGCCCCGTCTATCACTAGCTAAGCTCCACCCACACTTGGCCGTGTTGGGATTGATAGATCCCTCAAATGCCCTAGCTATAAATTTCCTGAAAACTATACAGGGAAGTTGTTCAATATTTTGTAACTAATTTGACTGGGTGCTGTCAAATTAGTTTCAAAATATTCAACAGAATATTTATTAAATGATAAAAGCAAACAATTTGTACAACAACACATAGACCGGCTTCAAATATGCGTTCATGACGTACTTATCGATGTCATTCATGACGTCATTCATTATGATCTCTTTGTACACAGTACGCAGTTCATTTTGACGTCATATGATGTGTGGGTACTCTGGAAAGGTGAATTAACTGTAGCCTCCGGGGTATGCCCTGCTCTGAATACTCCTCGTGTCCTTCGGCACTGCAAGTGCACGGTGCGTCAGACCGAGACGCTGGTTAGCTGGTCTCTGGGTTATGGATTGGGATTCGCGTCTCTCCGGATTGTACATAGACCGACCTCTAGGGTCGGTGAAACGTTCATGTTCGGGTGGGGTCGTGTGAACATTGTCGTGGAAGCTTAACCACACCGTATCATCCCGGCTGTTTGTATCACCAGTATGTTGGTCCATAATATAAATTTAGATTTGAGACACATATAAAAAGTATTAGCGCTAACAATGGTAATCGTATGGTGTTTGATTATTTAGATGCTCGCCAGAGGTACCTCACCGATCTCTGATCGATATAATCTGTGAGGTATCCCTGCAAAGGAGGGACCTTTAGCAGGTTTAATATAAACTAAATTAATCTCAGGCCGGCCAAGCCTTTTGTCTGCGAGAGGAAAGTGCCTCGCGTGGGCCTCCGTCACAGGAAAATGTCTACAACACTGAAGCGGGAAAGGGGGGAGGGGAGAGATTGGGGAAAAGGTGGACTCTCCTATTCAAACAGTGCTAAAGGTGAGAAAATGAATTAACCTAGTGGAATTAAAAGTCATTGAGATGCACACTGGTTTACGTGAAGGTGGATGATTTCCATAGAATTCAACACGGTCATCTTATGTGAGTTAAAGATACTAATTTAGTAGATGCCGCTTTATTTATGCAGGCCTTCTTGCTAGAACCTAACTGTTTGTCTTTAGGTCTACAAGTTTCAGGTTTAGGCAGCAAGTGGCTTTGTGTTTTCCTATCTTTAACATATAGGTCTTCCTGCCGAGAACGCCCAGTGTCTGCTATGTGCACCAACACGGAGCATCCCCCTCAGACTGACAGCGTGCAAACATGTCGACTGGCGGTAGTTTCAGAATCAAGTAACGATCCTTCAACATACCGCAGCATGACCACAAATAACAACATGCACGGGGACAAGACACATTATACAAGCATTTTAGAAAGCACATCTCTATTTACGGTGGGGAGAAAGAAACAGATATCCAACCATGGTAATCTTCCTGTGAAGGCATGGAGGGCTCGAAGGCGCACTCAGTCACCGTAGAGTTAGATGGCGATCTGTGTCTTTATCCGTCACCCAGAGTTTCGAGAGCGGACCATGCGGACTCCCTGCGGCTAAAGTGTATCTGCTTTAGAATTAAGGAAAATTGCCCAAAGAATGCATTGCTGGGTAAGGTGACATAATTATATTTTCGCAGTGATTCCTACTTTGGCATGAAGACTAAACTATAAAGTATCGGAAGATACAGAGAGGCTGTATGCGGTCATCGACACTTTGATTCTAACATCTCAGAGACCCCAATAGAAAGTCAGTTCTAACCAACGTGGCGGAGGGAATCCAGACAATTATTAGGCCATGAGGCTGGAGAAGCGTACGAAGAGACAACTACTCATTATATAGCGAATTAGGAGGACCTAAGATGGCAAATTTTTGCAACCTTGCCGGTGCAAGGGGTATGACTGATCCGCAGCTCCCTGAAAAGAGGCTTTACACAAAATGTCTCCAAAAGAGTAGTCATCCCTAGTTACTTTGAAACCTATCCTACCGAGCAAACACAGTACGGTTTAGCGTCCGCATGTTGCGTTTGCTAGTGAGAACATGAACAGCGACCTTAGTGAAAAATCGTTGTTGTAGGGGAGAAACAAGTTGCTCTGTTTGTTGTTTGTATATAGTGTGACCTAAGACAAGTCCGGTTCAAGTATTTTCGTAGAATAAAAACAACTAAGCAAAAAGATAATAACTTGGATGGCTACTGCCATATTACTAACTATACAGTACAGTAAAAATATATGGTCACACGACCTTGTGGTGCCTGTTGGTCATCAGCACATAAATGTTGCCAGTGCTGGTACGAACTGCTGCTGACGTGGAAGTTGTGGTTCGCTTGCGATGCTTGGCTGCAAGCAGTAACTTGCGGCGGGTGCTGGCACTTCCCCTCGACTTCGGATCCACATTGATGGCTAACTCTGGTGGTGACTGAGAAATGTCTGATATTGAAAAACATGGGGATTTTGCAGGTGGTGATGACTGCAGTGTTCTAGTATGCTTGCGGGTAGTTTGCTTTACACGCACCATTGGAATAGTTCGAACCGGTGTTCGCTGTGCTATAATTGGTCCAGGCACTGCCCAATTTTCATGTTCTTCACCGCGATTCAAATTTACAACCACTACAGTACGCTGTGATGAGGTGGCGTGCATGATCCCGTATCACGATGCTGAATAAAGATATTTGCAGTCCCTGCAATCTGCCTGCTGAAGAAGGTTGTCATGGTCGAAATGAAGACGGAGGTCGGAATTCCTCGAAAAACCTTTCCCGCATGGAGGGCCACTCTCGGATGTCCAGGAACACGGGAATCGTTTCGTCACTTGGCATTTTTTACTTTCTTCCTCAGAACTGTCCGAGAGCACAAGATCTTCTGCTCGGGACATTTCCTACCACAACTTGCAGTGACAGCTTCGGAATCATACAACGATCCGGTTACATATCACAACGTAACCACATACAACATCACTAGGACAAGTCACCTTTTACATAAGCAATTTGAAATGTGCATAACAGTTTTATGGCGAGGAGTAAGAACGTCCGCATTGTATACACAGTATGCCTCCACTAGTCTATAAACCAACACCCATCTATGGACCCGCATCAGGACAGTATTCAGCGGAACCAACGTATAGTGCTCAACATTATTGTCAGAAGTCACATTCGTGGACGTGGCCTCAGCGAGAACATCAGCGGGGACAACCACCACCAGAACTACCACCACGCAGACCAGTATCCACGTTTACACCATTCTCCCCAGCACCGCCACCCGTATTCGCACCTATAGTACCTTATCATGGCCATGGCCGAGTTATTCTCCCTCCCGAATTCAGTGGGGGGAGAATGATTGGGCCAATTATAAGTGTCAAATCGAAATTATTAGCCGCACAAACCGGTGGATGGATTAGCATATGGGAGAGTATCTGGCCGCAAATCTGTCGGGAAAAGCTCTTCAAGACCTGGAAGATTTGGGATCAGACTCAATGCTAACATATACGGAACTGGAAAACGCATTGTCGGAAAGATTCAGGGGCACCACCCTTGGTGAAACAAGTCGTCTTCAGCTCAAGAACTTGCTGAGATGAGCAGGGGAGACCTTGCCAAAATTCGCAAGCCGTATTTGACGCCTAGTTACAGGCGCCTACCCCTGCACTAATCACGAGGGAGTCACGCATCTACATCTAGACACCTTCATCTACGCGTTGAGCGGTGAGCCCGCCCTCGAGGAAAAATTATTTCTCATTGAACATGGTAGTCTCCAGTCGCTGACGGTGATGGCGGTCAGAATTGAGAATTTCCTGGGGAGGGAAAAGCAAATCGCCGCCAATTGCATCCACTTAACGAAGTGAACGATGCACATCTCATAATCGCCGCCGACAACACTTCTGCATCAGCATCCACATCAGCAACCGACCCATGCACCACACAGTTAGAAGACCCCCACCAGTCACAATCACGCGCCTAGAGGAAGAGGGCATGACCAGTCCCATTGGCGGGGGAGGTGGGTGGGGAAGCTGCTGGGACAGAATATGCATGATAGGTTGGAAGAGATTACTAAACAGATCTCCGCACTCACCAATTTAGTCAACATGCTTAGTACCACCATGACGACACAGTCGGCAACACGACCAATTACAAGTGCGGTAAAACCTACACAGCCGCCAAACACATGTTATGGATGTGGTTAGCTGGGCCACTGGAAGGACCGATGTCCAAATCGCCCTCCATCTACAACTCCTACCGCTGACCGACGTACACCGCAACCTGAGTCCTCGTTAAACTAGAAATGGCACCGATTATAGAGTCACTTTGGTGCCAACTCCCACAACCCGGCTCAACTGCGGCCTCCAAACAACAACGTCAGGTGGCTAACACCACAAATAACAATTCCACGGCAGTACGCAATCACACTCACCCAGCTTCACATACTTCGGTACCAACGATACACACTGCATCCACGACACTGACATGTCCCTCTGCGAGAGGTTGTGACCCCGCAACCTCCGTATCTCACAAACCTTCTTTCCTATGTAAAACGGCAGTGTTTGGTTGAAGAACCTCCAGTGAAACAATGTTTATACACTCACCACGACCAGCTGCCAAAGCACTTAACAACCGGTGCCCCTTGGTGGTATGCAACTCACAGGTCCTAACAGCATCACCCACCTCATCCAATAGCAGTAATAGTGACACAGACAGCGATCAGCATTCGGCATCATGGATCCGCAAGAAGAGGAATCATCCAAAGTGCGGCAGACCACCATGCCACCACTGCTTCTTTTGCACATCCACCAAACATCCTATGATGCATTGCAAAAAGTGGCTAACAAAGGTGGCCCTTATCCGCGACAGCACCAGTCCTGTCCAGATTGCTATCTACACTAATTCACGGTACAACACACCAGCATCAACACCACCGCCATTGCTACCCCACCCCCACCCCAGCTCGGTCTTCGCCTAAGCAATCACAGAAGCAGCGACGACTGGTTCGTCCCTCCTTCACTCAGCCACAACTTGCACTCACAGAAGCCATTCAAAGACAAACAGACTACATACAGGATGATACTGCACCAAAAGAAATTCCTCCGGCAGTATCATTGGAAACTCTTCCACAAGCACACCGCAAAGCAATATACAAGTACTTGTATGAGAGCACCCCACCTCATAAAAGGCCAACCATTAGGCCTACAAACATATTTTTTTACAAGCAGCTACCAGAGCCGATGTTCCTGTGGCTGGTATGGTAAACCTTGTAATACAGATAGAGGAAATGCAATTCATACAGAGAGTTGTCATTGCCTCTATTCAAAACGATGGCCTGCTAGGTTCTGACTTCCTCAGTGCCAGCGAAGCCGTCATACATTGCAGACAACAAAATTAGACATACATGGCCGACGCATACCCCTTGGACCGGAATCATCACTGTACGATACCTGTGCAGTAATTTTGGCATCTACACCCACAGTTGGATTGACGCAATCTCACAAACATAACGTCCGGAAAATATTATATAAGTATCATGAAAGTTTCTCAGACGTAGACATGGATCTGGGGGAAACTTATCTCGTGCGACACTCCATCGACACTTGAAACAACTGTATGACGTCTTCTCATTCACAAGAAAGTGGAAGCGCATCAACAAGTAAATGGCATGTTGCGGACAGGCATCAGAGAGAGCCTTCAGCATCCCCCTGAACTTGCAGGCAAGAAGGATGGATCTTTGCGGTTTTGCATAGACTACCGCCGCCTAAGTGATCTCAGCGTCAAAGACGCTTAACCTTTACCCAGGATCGATCAGACCTTAGATTCCGTGTCCGGGGCTAAGTGGTTTTGTACCCTTGACTTAGCTAGTGGGTACTGGCAGGTAGCCATGGATGAGGCTGACCAGGAGAAGACCGCATTTGTCTGTAGAGACAGTCTTTTTCAATTCCGCAAGATACGACAGACAGTCTTTTTCAAATTCGCAAGATACCCTATGGCTTGTGAAACGCTCCTGGAACGTCCGAGCATCTCATTGAGCAGGTATTAACTTCTCTGCAATGGAAGATATGTCTCTGTTACATCGACAACGTAATCACCTTTGACTCTTCGTTTGAGCAGACTCTTGATGGGCTTGATGTGGTTCCGCACCACAAATCTCAAGCTCAAACCCAAGAAGTGCCATTTCTTTAGACAAAATGTTTAATTTCTGAGCCACGTCATATCTGCTGATGGAGTGGTCACCCAAACCACAAAGACTCGATTTCATATTAGACACTGCTTAAGCAATAGGCGCTGTTCTATCTCAGGTCGCAGAAGAGGGAATGGAGCAGATACTAGGGTACAGTTTGTGTACACTGAATAAAACAGAAAAACGGTATGCAACCACAAATAGAGAATTATTGGCTGCAGTATATTTCGTCAAATATTGCAAACACTTTCTGTATGAATGCCCTTTTACTCTGCGTACAGCCCATGCTTCACTATGCTGGCTCAGGAATCTTAAGAACCCTGAAGGTTAAGTAGCGAGGTGGCAGGAATTCATGCAGGCCTATAACTTCAATGTTGTTCATAGACCCGGCAAATTGCATGGAAATGCTGATGCCTTGAGTAGAATCTGACTCGAGGAGGAACAAGAAGTGGCAACCACCATGACACATGATTTACGGCCAGTCCCCACATTTCCAGAGCTGTTGTGTGCAGACTGGGATGCGGAGGAACTTGGTCACGAGCAGGCAACAGACGCACAAACACGAAAATGTGTGCATGGATCCAGGAGGGGTACGCCCACCTAAGGAATCTATCAGTCCCTTATCCACTATGGCAAAGTATTTCTATCAAAGATACGAGAAGTGTCAGGTGCACAATGGCATTCTTTATATCAATAATCATATAGTAATCCTGAGCGTTTTTGAGTCATGATTTTAGAACAACTGCATAACAATGATGGTCATTCAGCCGTAGAAAGAAAGTTTGAGCTGATAAAACAGAGGTGCCATTGGGTAAATATATGTGACAGTTTGATGGCATGGGTGGCGAAATGCGTCCTGTGCCAGCGCCGTGCTGTTGGCCAACACCACACCGCAGCCTTACAAATTAAAATCGTTGGTACGCCATGGGAGCGAGTGGCTATCGTTATGCTCAGATCCTTGAATACGATGGATGAAGGAAATAAATACATCCTCGTACTTCAAGACAACTTTTCGAAATGGATAGAAGCATTTACTTTGCCAGACCAAGAGGCATCCACAGTATTTCTGCTGTTTTGGTATGCCATATGAGTTTCATTCTGACCAAGGTAGCAATTTTGAAAGTCGATTGATCTCCGAGCTCTGCAAACTGTTTCATATAGTCAAAACACCCACGTCACCATACTATCCGCATGGTGAGCGGCTGTTAGAGAGGTTCAACAGAACACTCACAGTCATGCTGACTAAGGAAACACACCTTGATTGTCGTGATTGGGATCTTCAGCTCCCGTATGTGCTCATGGCATACCGAACTTCGATTAATACCAGCACGGGTTATGCTCCCAGCGCTTAATGTTAGGCCATGAGTTAGTCTTACTTTTGGATCTGGCCATGCCTAAGATTCCTGGGGAAACGAACTCATCGTCTTTATATGTAGAACCCATGTGTCAGTGGATAGAATAGGCACATGAGCTAGTTAGAGAAATACTAATCACTGTATAGCAGCGCCAGAAACCTGGCCCGACCGTCGTGTACATGGAAACCCATATGAGGTGGGAAAAATGGTGTGGGTTCATGATACATGACGTTCTGCAAACGTCCCTTGTAAACTGAGTTACCAGTGGAATGGTCCCTATGTGATATTAGGTAAGAAGTCGGACATGACCTACTAAATCCGTGCCTTGGATGGCCTGACCTCAGTCATACACTTCGATCAGCTTAAACCTTGTGTTGGCGGCAACCCAGTGCCTGGGTTCGGGCTGGGCGACACACACAACATGGGTACCCAGATAATTGCCTCTCCGGAGACACGTATTCCGAACATTAGTCAAGTACGCGGCGGTGCCAGTTCGACACCTTGCCTACCAAGCTAGGAGTTGGGCGAAAATATGACTAATGCAGAGGATGATGACGAGCCACGTATCGCCCTCTCCCTCCTCAGATCGGGTCTACTAGGTCTGGTAAACCGTATTTGAAGACATTTTCGTTTGTGCTGTCAAAGGGTTAGGATGGAAAGGGTGTTCCCCTTCCTCTTACGATTCCCCGTCCACTTCATGCTATTACCCATATTATAGGGTTAAAGCTAATAGAGGCTGAAGCTGTCCCAAGCCGTAGTGCCTCTTGTGGGGTGGAACATACAATATGTAGCATGGAAGTAAGCAGGTTTGATGAGACCTTGGCCTGTTCTTGTAAACATGAAAACCCGAAAACTCAGCGTACCTCCCGGCCAATGCCGAAAATCGTGGTAACCCCGTTTCAAGCGGCGCCCCTCCATTTTCTGCACCACCTCCATTCAAACCCGCATCCCTCATTTCCACGCCGAGTTCGGACATGGCACGTCCCATCCTCCTCACACTCCACTCGTCGTCTGAAAACCGTCATACGTCAGATATGAGAGAAGCTGCTGTTTCAGGACGGGTAGTCTCCCATGCATCAATCACTACGGTGGCTGACGTTATCCGTGGAGGCAGTCTGATCAGTAGACTCTCGGCTCGTTTATTCCTTGCACTGAAGAAATATGGCAAAGCGCCAGCTGTTGTGCAATGGGAGAGTGTCCACCCCATTCAAGATGTACCCCCTCCACATGCTTCACCAATCCCCCGCCCGCTCCCTGTGAGCGATCAGAACAGACACCAAACACGGACCGCCAGATACACCAATGACTGGAAAACGTTAGAGATCCATAATGCATGAGAATGACCAAGACATTTGTTTTATATATTATGTCGAAAACAAGGTATACCCCCACCACATCTACAGCATAGTCAGCATCCTTCTATGTCACCCAGCATCTGTTCAGCAAACTTGCCCATATCCATTAGATCAGAAAAGGATAGTAACTCAGAATTCGCAACAATCGGCACTGCAAAAATGTGGTGAAACTACGGGTTCACTGCACACATATATATTCCATCATCAGACATGGCGTAGTCCGCATGGAAAACTTACTATAGCCCTCAGCATAACATAACCAACATAGTATATGACTCAACTTCCCGATTCACCTATCACCACACCACACAATGACCAGAACGCCATTTACCGCCATACGCGCACTTTCACCGAAAGCATGCAGTAACTTATATATGCTGTGAAATATCAACTTCACGGAAATCATCACTTCACATTTCTAGGCACATCCCTTCCCATGGGAGCGGCATCAGCAATGCTAAGAATAATAAACTACATCAGCTACACGTTGTTGAGAGAATAGGATGACCGCAGTCTGTCGTCAGTATGCAATTAGGAATTTGCTACCGAAATCGAAATTCGCTAATGGATTGATTCAAGAATGACAGCCACCTTTACCGTCATCCATGCTCTAAGTAACTCTGTCCCATCTTTATAAGGCTTCGCCATTACAGAGGGAAAACATTCAATGTCCGTCAAAGTTATCACCGCACACACAGCAGCATTCACCCCCCCCCCCACACACACACTCACCCCCGCTCCGCAATAATATTTACACCACATTACAGCGCAAGATTCGCCCATAAATAATCAGCCATGCATACTAAATACACCCATCAACAAGCCCTGAAATACGGATACTCAGAATGATGGCTTCACAAATCTCCAAAAAACAGGATTGTAATATTGTTACTGTGGCACACATTTATGAGCTGTATTGTACTGATTGAGTTCATGTCTAGGTCCGGTGGGACTAGTCCCTTCTACCAAAAAGGGATGCTTGACATTCTGCCCACCCGCTAAACGCAAACATGCTTGACATGGTCAGTAACATGTCGCTTGTAAGACATGAATTACCTTAAACTGAACATAATAAAACGTACATTCAGCAGACTGTTATAATTCTGGTTGAGAACTAGAAAGGTTCTATAGTGTCTATGAATCATTAAGTGCACGGGCTGGCAAAGCAGCATCAAAATTTTAACAGTCAAAATACAGGGAAAATTTCAAATATCCTCACACACACACACACACACACACACACACACACACACACACACACACACACACACACACACACACACACACACACACACACACACACACACACACACACACACACACATTCTGCACCTGGAATCATCAGAAGCGGGATTAAATATGACAGGCGTGAATAATAATCATGCACGAATAGGGTAGCTGTTTAAGAGGACGCTCTTAAAATAATAACAACATACATCATCATTTTCCTTATCAGTCAGGGGACCAACATACAGTTTGCACATGGAGAAAACTGAAGTTTCCAATCATCCACGTTTTATCAAAATGTGTATCACGTGACAGCCCAATGTTTCCCGGTAAATTACTTCAAAAGACTATAGACAGAAGAATCACCCTCCCGTGTAGCTACCACACACGTGATCGAGGAAGCGAGAGGTGATGCGTCGAGGGCATCGTGCTGCTGACATAATCTCGCTCTCACACACACCCTTGGGCATTCCAACCTACGAATAAATTTGGCAAGTCTATAAGCATCTAACTTGAAAACCGACTCATGCTAATTAAAATGTGAGCCTACATGGGAATAAGTAGTTAGCTGTTTTTATGTTGATTGGAAACCGGCGATCCCCTAATAACAGTGGTGAAGTAAGTCTTCCTTTTACTTTATTTATATTGTCTCTCTCTCTCTTCTTGTGGAACAAATGTGAGATTCGAAGAATTGAGAATAAGTGACGATTTTCACCAGCAAAATGACGGCATTAATCCAAGAAACAGTTTGGGCGTGGTCATCCGCCCTCCTCTGACATCACCAAAAACTGTAAAAGGAAGGAATCGCGCATGGAAACTCAACAAAAGGGAAGGTCATCAGCATTAGGCCTCTTCCGTGTTGCAAACCAAATTCCGTTTTTTATTATTCCAGCTATTCGTTTATTCTTATTATTATTGAGTTTTTCAAAAGTCAAAAAGGTTGAATGTTAGGTCTTATCATGGTTAAACTACTACCGTATGGGGTGATGTCATTGGCCGAATATTTAGCATTGTCATCGAGTCCCAACGAGGAACCACTTCCTCCTCCACAAGTTATAGTTGCGCGATTTCAGTGCACTTGGTCACCTGGCGGTCTCACTGCTTGGCAATAGAGTGTTTCTAGAAATTCAGATCTCAGACTTCATTACAATCGTGACCACCTTCGTCGTGAATGTAATTATCGCTATACGGCACCATGATACGGAACCACTCATGCCACTGAAACTAAGCAACGTGTAGTTGTGATAGTATTAAAACCAGGTGAGGAGCACGAAAATTGGGAAATTATAGGTCCCAGGATTGCATCCCGACGACAGGTACGTGTTATATCGACCACTAAAAAGAAATCATCTTCTATAGTGTAGGTCAAACGGAAGAGAACATTGTAATCTTTCGCACTGGCAAAATCGAAGGCGGTATCCATTTCTGAAGACAGCGCGGCTTCATTATCACCCAATGACTTGGTTATAATTATGGAACTGGAGATAGTTACGGCAAATATGATTACCACCACACCACCATCTGTTACAGTACAGCTCACATGTTACGACCCTCACTGCAACCACACCTCACACCACAAACACTGCACGATCAGCGCAGACAAACCCAGCAGTACGGAAGGCGACCACTCCGTGCAAAGTATATTCTGGGAAGAAACGTGTAGCAGAATATTCATTGGATATTTTTCCAGTGCCACGGATCACCACAAGTTCACTTCACCACCTAGTAGGTCGGTGGAGACAAGACACCAAGTGCAAATCAACACACACAGGGTCGCATCTCCTTTATGCTTCACCTAGTCGCCAATAGTATGACATACATCATCCTCGCCGCATTATGGGCATATAAACGTAGACCCAACACCAGCACGGGCAAGCAGAAGTCATGTGCCGACACACACCACCACCCATACATGAACAATCTATCGCCCATGGTCATCACCAGCACTGCCGTCATATAGAGCACGTACTACACAGAGACTCACTGACCCGCCAATAAGGATCAGTGAAGAACTACATTACGAACCAGCGCATTTGCACAGACCCATCCCCATGTACAAACATGCAGAATCTACGAGGCAGTCTAGCACCACATGCCGTTCACAGGAATATGATAGATCTGACACACTGCTCCAATTTTAATCATGGCATTGTCCGATATCAGTGCACCATAGATCACGTACACCTCCACCACGTACATTACCATCACCAGCTTCCACTGCATTCATCCCTGTCTGCCCATCTGTACCACCGGTTTTCGCACCAATTGTCCCCTTTCCAAATGTACTAACGCCCACCCCTTCTTTAATAATTGCTGCTCCCGCCAAAACTGTGTCACCACCACCCTCTTTCCTTTGTAGAACAGCAGTCGTAGACACCACAGCCAACCCTGAACCAACGTTCTTGCTAGCACCACGCCCAACCATCGTGGCACCGACCACAGGATGACCTGTGTTGGTTTGGAACACTAATAATCCTCCACCTCCACCCACCACCTCTCTCAGTGGTAGTAATACGTCGGACGAATAGCATCGTCCGACAAAATGGTGAACAAAGAAAGTGAACCACACTCAGAAAGATCGGCAATGGATTAAGCACTGCTTCTGCTGTGCGTCAAAGAAACATTCTGGGCCACTGGCCCAAGTGAGCTGTGGAGATGAAGCTTTATGTCCACACCACCGATTCAACCACTCCTGCCACTACAATTGGTACTCACACTCCACCAGCCACACCAACTACAGTAACCACAACATTGTTATGCCCAACCCCGCCTTCGCCGACGCTGACCAGGCAGTGACGAAGACAGGTCGGCCCTTTCCTCACTCAGCCACCTCTAGCACTCACTGAGGAAATCGCCAAACAGGCCATTTATATAAACGGTCCTATTAGTAAGGGGGAGATAACGAGGGCATTGGCCTTGAAACACTTGCTCGTACACAACATAAAACAATCTATAAGTGTGCCTGCCTCTTCGGCGGTATATCCAGCAGTACTACTGTAGGCACTGGAGCCTCCATCACCGTTTTCAACAAGCGGCTATATGAGAGCATCCCACCTCATAGACGTCAACCACTTAAATCAACCAACATCTTCCTATAGACAGCCACTGGTGCTGACGTACCAGTGGCCGGTATAGTTAACCTCGTGATCCAGATAGACGAGATGTAATTCATGCTGTGAGCTGTCATCGCCTCTATCCAAAACGACACCCTCCTTGGTGCCGATTTCCTCAGCACTAGCGAAGCCATAATGCACTGCCACCAACAAAAATTAGATATGCATGGTCGTCGCACCGGAGTCATTAATGTACAAAACCTGTGCATAAATATTGGCTTCTACACCCACAGTTGAGCCGGGCCGAGAGGAGATCCTTTGCGCCATTGTGCCACACCACCATCAAACAACACACACTGCAATGATAGAACCTCAATGCATTAACCCACGTGTATTGGTAGATACCACAAACAAGAATCAGATACCATTCCGAGTATTTAATGTTGTTATTACACCACAAAAACATCCATTACCGTTCAATCACTACTTGCTAGATCAAATATCTGCATTTAGCTATCAGAATAAAAATTTTATACTCGCTTACATACTCCCTAATGCCAATACCATCACCATGTAGACCCTCAACCAGGCTTCTGGTAGAGGGACCCCCTGCATTAGCCTTACAATAGACTGGCACCAGTCTGTACCAACTCCTTGGTGACGCCTGTCACTAAGCACGCTCGCGCATGCGTAGTAGGTCCCAAATGTGAAAACTGATTCACTTTTCAAATATTCTGCTAGCAGTACAGTTTGCCTGCTATCAATCTGATATAAAAGTTTTAGCTTTGCTACTGAAAGTTTTCAGTTATTACTATATTTGACACGGATCATGCCTACCATGAAACCAATCCTTCCTAAGTTATGTTTAACTTTTTATATCATGGTGTTTTAGAGGTGTTTGTAACTCTAGTCTTTGAGTTATCAGTTTTCGTGTCACTACTCCCGTTTTCGAGGTTAGAGTAACCAGGCCTATTATATACCATCAAGAGTACCATCTTATAAAATAACCAGTACCACTCCTATTAACGTAGTTCCTAGTGCCCTCAAACATCATCAATCAGGAATCATTATGATTCCTTTCTTCAGTCACTTTCTTAAGTACGCCTATGACGTATCCTCATCAAAGCTAGCTGCTTTATTTCTTATCATTTCTTATTCTTCAAAGGAAGTGTCCTTAACTTCTGAGAAAGTAAAATGTACGTCAATCAAGTGTGATCGTTTTTCACGCTAAGGACTATGCGGGCCACGTTTACCTGAGGTGTACCTCATGCTCCCCTCAAAATAAAAAATGTGTGGGATTTGTAATGGTTGGCCATTAGTCTTATCTAAATCGTTCTTCAAAGATTTTGTCGTTAAGCCTGCGCAAGTGGGCTAAGCCAGTTTCCTTGACATCTAGGCAACAGATCAAGTCTCCAAAAGGTAAATCCGGCGACTCGACAAAGAAGCCTGGTAAGTCATCCTCTGGTAGGAGCCAGGCCAAAGACCATGTTAGTCTTGAGGATCAACATAATCCTCAAGAGATGGCATCGGTGGCGGAAGCTTCCGATTTGTCATCACATGCAAAAGTTCGTTTCTCAGTGATACCGATTGCCAGGAATGTTTTAGGATCGCCGATCGCCTCTGCTCTCGTCTCTGCTCCTGGCTTGTCCGGGCAAGCGGGTTTGCCGTCTGGATTGTCTTCTGGTTTTACCGGGCATCCGGAAATGAGCACCGTGATTGTTTCTGGCATGGCTGAACATCCGGTGACTCATGAGAATCTGGCTTTTTCGTCATCATCCGTTTCCGGTTCATCAGCTTCCGGCTATACAGTTTCCGATTCCGGGAGGAAGAAGGTGTTCCCGGGTCTGTTGGACCCGGCAGTGCATCATTCATCTATTTCCGTTTCCGGTTTTTCAGCTTCCTCTTCCGGTAGTAGTGTTGCTACTTCCGGTAGGAAGAATGCTTATCTGGGTCTGTTGGACAGGGCATTGCATCATTCATCTATATCCGTTTCTGGTTCAGCTTCATCTTCCGGTAATTCTGTACATCCGGGTTGTAGGATCTTGATCAGTTTCCGGTAGTCTACTTCCGGTTACACATTTCCGTTTTCCTTTTTTCCCACATCCGGATTTCGTACAGCCGGGGAGAAGGTCATTTCCGGTTTTCCATGGATCTTTCTAGGGTTCTAGGATTATCTTCCGGGTCTGTCTTCCTGTTTTGGATTTCAGGTGATAGAGAACTTCCTGGGGTTCCAGTTTTGTTCTTCAAGTCCGGTTTACATGTTCGCTTTCCTAGAATCTTGTCATCTTCTTGCCTAAGATTTAGTCATATTTCCGTATTTGTTTAATATTGGAAATGTTGAATGGCTGGAAATATTCATACCGAGTCATTGCCAGTCTCTCTTGGAATTGTAGTCTATTGAGACATTTATTCGTTTATCAGTGACAATTTTCAACGTAATTACAGACTCTTCTGACTGGTTGCCGTATGGGTTTTTTGTTGCAGATTATTTTATATGCGCATATCATCAGCCGATAAGTCAATCTATTCTACGCATTATCTCGAGATACGATTTTTACTTAAATGCAACTTTAGATGGCCAGTTGTCTTCGGGCCAGTCAGCCTTTTTTCACGCTCCTTTTACCTCTTCTGTCGGCAGGTTGACATATTTATTTTAACCAAAGGGGAGTGAATTTGTATAGGGAAAACCCTGATTCTGGCGTAAATCGTAGTCTAGTTTTGTCAGTCACTGAAAAGAATTAGATTCAGTAAAGGTTTCATAGGGATCAGTATGACTAAAAGATTAATGTCTTCAAGAATAATAGTCGCGTAGAAAAGATAATCAAGCAGATAAGGGGGCAGGAAGAAGGAATATAAGCCGAATTCCTCTGCGTTGACATAGTTTCGGTGAGTTCGCTTTGTGTTCATTTTTCCCATATTTTTGGTTGTTTTCCCTTTTCTAGCGTAATATTTTGCTCTATTTTGACTGGGTTGCTGCAGGCCTCCGGACGGTGGTTTTTGGGGGGCGGGGACTCGGGATTTGCTGGTTTTGTTTGGGGGCGGTCTGGCTGAGGGCTGGTGGTGAAGCGAATTCCAGTCGAGTCGGTCCAATTGCCAACCCGGCCTACTTAAATTAGTCGGCTGGGCCTAGGATAAAAAGTCATGTCGGCCCGATTTAATAGTCAAATAGGCCTAGGAATGCATTCAACTGGTTTCTTTCTTCTTCTTTTCGATCGCTGGTATCACACTTGGAGAGCCGTTCTCAAGATGAAATCTTTTTACCTGGCTGGAAATATGGAATAATTGGGAATCTCATATTTCTATATCCTTGATTTCGGAACTTTTCTTCAAAAATTGATGATATGGAAATATGAGATCCCTCTTATACCAGTCGTATTATACCAGCATTAGTCGTCTGTTGGTGGATCTAATAATATTTACTGGCGTTTACGTCTCTTTATTGAAAGACGGTTAGAATTATTAGTGTCTATTATTTTCACTAACGCGCAACTATTTTACATAAGACGTAGACAATCTTTTTCCTAAAAGCACTATCTTTTTAAGACGATGGCGATCTTAAGATATTACCGAGATTTCCGTGTATGTCATGGTATACAGATTATCGTGTGTAATAGCTACCATAGAAGTCTAGGTAGGCCTGCTACACTCGATAAACTTTATCCTATTTAAGCGTACTAGTTAGCCCAATAATATTGCTATAGCTATGTTCATATGTACAGTTAAATGCGCAGTGTCGGTTCGGCCTAATAGTGCACCTATAGGTATATACATGTGTGCGCATATGTGCATTCGTATGTGGTTATGGGTGATACTCTAGGGTCAACTCGACCCAAGGGTATATTCGCACATGTTAGGCATAAACTTAGGTCGAGTTGGAACTAGGCCGAGTTGAGGGTGGGCCGGGGTGTATTTAGGCCGAGTTGACTGGATACCGGTGAAGCCACTGGCAACTTTCGGTCGGATTGTTCCCAGACTGTTCGGTGGGTCTTGGGTTTTTGCTCGTTGAAGTTGTTGTCTGGGGGCTGGCGACGGGCCGGTTGGAGTGGGGTGGGAGTTGCGCTGGAGGGGTGGAGGAATGGCTGAGAATCTTTGGATTTAAGCAGCCACCAACAATTTTCGGTCAAAATGTTTTCAAAATATTTTGCAGGTCCAGAGATATTACAGTTGTAATATGTCGTCTGCAAAATTCAGTATCCAGACAGTTAATATCAAGTATCAGTGTTCAATCTTTCCTTTTATCGGGATTTCTAACACAATGTCATTTGTTATTGCAAAGATGAAATTATTGATTCTAAGACTTTAAATATAAGAATCAATAAATATATACAAAATCTTTTAAGTTTTCTGCCTCTGGGCATAAATATCGAATGGTTTAGGACATCTAATTGATCAGTATACCTAAGCCAAGTCTTGAAGCTGGCTTGTTTTTCCTATGCCGTTGATTTAAATATAGGACACAGTTTTGCAATCATTATAGGATCCTGTCACGTTCAGGCTGATGATTTTCTAGTGATTGCAGTCTAATACTTCAGTGTAGAAGAAGTGAGTGCAATCTTGGGAGGTAGTCGACCTTAGGTATATATATATAAAACCCTGTGACTTGAAGAATGAGTCTAGGTCGTTTTTGAATGTGTTTTATGTTGGCACGTTAATTGCTTCTGTTGGTAAAGGATTCCATACATTAACACTATTTGTAAGAAATACTTGCGTAGATCAAGTATTATTTGACAAGCTGACAAGATGATCTGTCAAGCCCGAGCGGCTAGGCCACCGTTGATGTATTCAACAACAATTTTCTTATTAAATCTGCTCGATTATTATACGATTTTTAAATTAGATTGTCAAATGTTTGCCATAGTTCTCTTAACAGGACCTTGTCATGCGTTCTATTCGTAGAATTGTGATGATGTCATCACAAGTAAGTTTTCCTTATTTCATCTTTTTGAGTGGGGGTTTGGGAAACCGTAATTTCTTTTCTTCATTTTATCTTGCTAATTCTGTCACGATTTGAGGTTTTCGAATTCCAGTCGGGATTATTGCAGATCTCAGGTACAGGATTTGGCTATATATTGACTCTAAGCACTCCCTTAGGCTTACTATGGTTTTTTTGATTTCCCACGATATCTGGTTAAATCTCTATAAATAAAATTATCTATAATTTTGGCAGAGTCTTTAGCTTTTTAATAAGTTAGACTATACTGATATGAGACTTTTCTCCATTCAGAATAAGCGGTATTATTAAAATATCCATAATAAACATGAGTTACCTCTTTAGTGAGGGCTAAGCAATAAGGATATAGCCCAGGATTTTGGTTGGAGCATCATGGCAGATGTAATCTATGTGTTTCTATAAGCAGTCCTCTTTAGCATATAGTAAGTTTGCCACATCTTTAAGGGCGGCCCTTATCAAAAGGGCCAGATATTCTTGGATCTAGAACCCTTCTCTGCAGTCTCCTCCCAAATGGTCTTCTGTTCCTCTAATCAGAAGCTATTAGCTTTAGAGGGGTTGTTGTCTTCTATGCTGGTCAAGGAGTCTAAGAAAAGGCTCTTCTTTGGAAAGTAAATCCAGGCTTCTGTTCTGGGTTGGATTGTCTGATAGGCATCTAAATCTCGATTCGTTCAGTCATTGCCATGGAGTTTACTTTCATTTTTAGAAGGAGGATCGAGTTTTTCTTGGGATGTCACTAGATCCAATCTGTTTGCGACATGTCTGATTGGCCAGATTTTATCTTTCATGTCTCCCTTTTCGGACAGTCAGGTTACGGTTCTCTAGTTCTCGATTCGATTGGACAATTCGACAGCAGTCTCTTATATCAACAGGCAGGGGGGGAGGGGGGCACAAAGTCGTCTCTCCTGTACTTGGAAGTGTGGAACCTCCTCATGTAGTGTCGCATGAATAAAAAATTTCTAGTGTCCACTCATGTCCCAGGCTGTCTGAGTTTTCTTGCGGACCAATTGTCTCGGGCGTGGGCTGCGGACGCCCTGTCTCAGTCCTGGTCAGGAATCTTCGCTTATGCGTTCCCTCCCACAATCCTGGTTTCTTTTGGTTCTGAAGAAAGTCAGGGACCAGATTTGCGAGATCTTGTTAATAGTTCACTTTTGGCCAATAAGGACCTGGTTTGTAGACCTTCTCGATCTTCTATTACCTACCATCATCCAAACCCAGGAATCTTAAGTCTGTGCGTTTGGAGTATATCGAGTGCTCGATCCTTGAGAATATAGTTTCTATCAGATCTCAGGAAATCTTCGATTCTGCCAGGAGGGAGTCGTCTCGAAGAGTTTGCAAGGGTCAGCTTAAGATTTTTGGAGAATGGTGTTCAGATCAAGGTCTCGTGCCTGATTCTGTTTCTATGTCCCAGATGTTAGACTCTTTATCTTATCTGTTCGACTCTTTACATCTGTCTGCTAACACTGTAAGAGGACATAGATTTTCTTTTGCATCTTCTCTTCCTTGTTTGTTGAATGCTGAAGTTGAAGATACTATGGTTCTTAGTCTTTTGATCAGAGGGTTAAGTAATATTCGTCCTCCAGGTGTTAAACCTTTGCCTTCTTGGAACTTGGCTCTGGTTCGTCAGGTTCTTGGGCAGGTCATCATTTCCAACCTATCTCTACGATTAGCTTGAATCTTTTAACTTTTAAGACCGTTTTTCTAATTGCATCTGCTTCTGCTAGAAGACGATCTGAAATCCATGTTTTCTCCGCTGAAAAGGATAGGTTTATTGAATCTGGGGACGGTCTGGTCTTATATCCTTGAAGGGATTTTTTGTCAAAGACTCAATCAATCCGTTATCCAGCTAAGCCAATTATTTTACAATCTTTAACATCCTTTTCTCCGGCTGACAGATTGTGGTGTCCTGTCAGAGCTCCAAAAGTTTATAAGCGTCGTTCGGATTTTTAGAGATCCGATCAGTCCCTTTTCTGAGTTCCGTATGAAGAGGGGTTGGCCAGTCCAATCTCTAGGGCATCTATTCCCAGATGGATTTGTGAGGCCATTCACATTAACGCTCATGTCATTAGAGGGATGGCTACCTCTTTTGCCATTTTTGCTAGCTCTTCTGTAGACGAAGTTATGCAAGTTACAGGATGGAAATCCGAGTCTACTTTTACTACTTTTTATTTTAAAATACCAGAGCACAGCAGCTTCCTTGTTTAGGAACTGTATGAGTTTAACTAAAAAGGCTGAAGACCATTTACCAAGCACATCCCACCATTTTCGTTAGGACCGTGCGTCTGCATGTAATGGTGTGAGTTGTTCTTTGGTTTTTATTTATTTCTTTAAGTTTAAAGAAATCCTTGTTTGATAATCACTGTGTGATTGATTAAGATGCACCATTAAGTTATGTTATTAAGATTTGGTTATCTTTTGTTTGATTTTTATCCTTGCTTATGGATTCTCAAATCTCCTCCCACCATAGTTTCGTAGTGGGGCACTGACCAAATCTACGGGTTTAGCAAGTAGTGATTGAACGGTAATGGATGTTTTTGTGGTGTAATAACAACCCCCAACAGACCCCCCTTTAGTGGGTTGGTCTGTAGTTTTATTAACCACTATAAAAACATACTTACCGTTCAATCACTACGACCCGGCCTCAGCCACCCCGCTGGGTATTGATTTGAGAATCTATTCTGGATATATGACACTTAAATTTAGAAAAGTGAATCAGTTTTCACATTTGGGACCTACTGCGCATGCGCGAGCGTGCTTAGTGACAGGCGTCACCAAGGAGTGTGTACAGACTGGTGCCAGTCTATTGTAAGGCTAATGCAGGGGGTCCCTCTACCAGAAGCCTGGTTGAGGGTCTACATGGTGATGGTATTGGCATTAGGGAGTATGTAAGCGAGTATAAAAATTTTATTCTGATAGCTAAATGCAGATATTTGATTTAGCAAGTAGTGATTGAACGGTAAGTATGTTTTTATAGTGGTTAATAAAACTACAGACCAACCCACTAAAGGGGGGTCTGTTGGGTGGTATAACCGACACCATTACACTAAACCAAGGCATTCACTATGGCCATTTGGTGGAAGTAATCTTAGTGGAAACGCCTCCCCACCCCCCACACACACACATACACCTACAGTGCTGGCTGATGATAGCCTACCACAAGACTTTCATGATTTGTATTAGTGAGCCACATTAGGCCTCACTAAAACACAACAAGGTGAACTACGCCGTTTACTACATAAGTACTGGGATAGTTTCTCCTCAGGTGATTTAGTCCTAGGAGAAACTCACCTAGTATGTCGCTCCATTGACACGGGAAATAGTCGGCCAGTCTGCCAACTGGTACATCGTCTTCCAATCCATAAGGTAGCAGAAGACCATCAGCAAGTAAATGATATGCTGAGAACACGCGTTAGCAAACTCTCTGCATCACCCTGGACCAGCCCAATAGTCCTCGCATGTAAGACGGACGGGTCATTATGCATTTGCATCGACTACCATCACCTGAATGATCTGAGTGTGAAAGATGTGTATCCTTTACCGTCCACCAATCAAGCTCTGGATTCCTTGGCCGAAGCCAAATGGTTCTGCACATTGGCCTTGTGAGTGGTTATTGGTAGGTGGCCATGGAAGAAGTCGATTGCACAACAATGGCATTTGTCTGCATAGATGGCCTGTTCCCTTTCCATAAAATGCCCTATGGCTTGTGCAATGCTCCAGGAATATTCGAACATGTGATGGAGCAGGTTCTGACCAAACTACAGTGGCAGATCTGCTTGCGCTATCCGGACGACGTGATTGTCTTTGGCTCTTCGTTTGAGCAAACCTTGGCCAATATGGACGAGGTGTTGGAATGGTTTTGTAACACCAACCTAAAGCGCAAGCCAAAGAAATGTTATTTCTTTAAAAAGGTTGAATTCCTCGGACATGTGATCCCTGCTGATGGAGTGGCTACTCAACCCGAGAAAACACGTGCAGTGGCTGAGTGGAAGACTCCCATTTCAGTAACCAACACCAGGAGCTTCCTCATTCATCATTTTAGTGAGATTGCTGCTCCCTTGCTCCAAATAACAGAAAAGGACAGGCCCTTCGAGTGGACAAGCGAGTGTGAGAAAGCTTTCAAGGCAGTGAAAGCTCAACTAACCACCATGCCGATTCATGCCCACCCAAAAACGTAACCTCGGTTTCATTCTGGACACGAACGCCTCTGCTTTTGTCATTGGCGCTGTTCTATCCAAAGTCGCAGAAGATGGAACTGAGCAGGTATTATGGTATGGACCGCGTATACTGCATACTGCAGAAAAACTTTATGTGACTACTAACTGGGAATTATTGGCTACCATATACTTTGCAAAGTATTGCAAACACGTTCGGTATGGGCTCCCATTTACCCTACATACAGATCACGACTCGCTACAATGGGTCAGGAATCTGAAGAACCCTGAGGGTCAGATAGCGAGGTAGCAGGGATCCATACAAGCCTTTAACTTCACAGTCGTTCATCGACCTGGCAAACTGCATGGTAACGCCGACACCCTCAGATGAATTAGACTGGAGGGTGAAAGTGAAGTGGCCAAAGCCATTACACATGATGAAGTGCCAAGCCCCATCTTTCCAGAACTTCGTTGTGATGAGTGGGATGTGATTGTGCTCGCCAATGAACAGGCAACAGACGCCCATACCAAACGCATATACATGTGGATCCAGGAGGGGGTACGCCCTTCCAGGGAATCGGTTAGTCTCTTGTCGACCATGGCAAAGTATTACTACCAGTGTTACGCAGTGTCATGTGCACGATGATGTTCTGTATAGCAATAACCGCATTGTAGCCCCCGAAAGTTTTCGAGTCATGATTCTCGAACAATTGCATGACAACGCCAGATATTTGGCCTTCGAACATACCCAAAAAATATTTTTAAATCGATTCCATTGGATCAATTTCCGCGATAGCGTAAAGGCATGGTTAGCCAAATACATGCTCTGCCAATGCTGTGCTGTTGGCCAAACGCACTCCGCACCTTTACAGTTTAGAAATAATGGTGTGCCATTGGAGCGAGTAGCTATCGGTGTACTTGGTCCCTTAAACATGATGGAAGCAGGCAACAAATACATCCTTGTGTTACAAGATTATTTCACGAAGCGGGTTCAAGCATTTGCTTTGCCAGACCAAGAGGCGGCCACAGTGGCTGATGTCCTTGCCAGCAATGTCTTCTGCCATTTCGGTATGCCCAATGAGCTTCACTTGGATAAAGGTAGCAAGTTGGAGATCCATTTGATCGCAGAGCTCTGCAAACCATTCCATATTGTCAAAGCCCGTATGGCGCCCCACCATCCCCTGGCCATTATGTTGACTAAAGAAACGCACCTTGACTGCCAGTATTTGGTATCTTCAGCTTCCATATGTTGACATGGCATAGCGCACTTCTGTACATTCCAGCACAGGCTTCACCACTGCTAGGTTAATGTTAGACCACGAGTTAGCATTGCCCTTGGATCTAGCCATGCCTAGAATCCGTGGAGAAACGAACTTGCCATCTCTGTATACTGAACTCATGCACCAACGGATAGAACATGCCCATGAGCTCGTCAGATAACCCTTTCCAGTGTACACCGACGTCAGAAAACCTGGCATGATCAGTGTGTACATGGAAACCCATATGGGGCTGGAAACATGGATTGGGTTCGCGATACCAGATGTTCTGCAAATATACCTAGTAAGCTGAGTTACCAGTGGAAGGGTCCTTATGTGGCAGTAGGTAAGATGTCGGATGTGACCTACTTGATCCATGCTCCGCATGGCCTGACCTCAATTATCCACTTCGATCGGCTTAAGTCCTGTGATGGCGATGACCCAGCATCCGAGCTCGGGCTTGGTAACATGCACAACGCGGGAACCCAGACTGATGTCTCTATGGAGACAGATACTCTATCGCGAAGGCGCTTGTTCGTCACCAGTCCTACCAAGCAAGCCAGGATTTAGGCCCACCATTGGTTAATGATGAGGACGATGACATGATTCATACTCGCCCTCTCCCTCCTCAGCTCGGGTCTACCAGGTCTGGCAAGCCGTATCTGAAGTCCTTTTCGTGTGTATTGTTCAAGAAGAGCGGTGGAAGAGTTGTTCCACCATCTTCTTCCCATTTCCATCGACTTCGTGCGATACCTCCGATTATCGAGATTCGAGGTAATGCAGGTTGAAGTAGAAGCCACTCCCAACGATTCTGCTTCCATGCGAGTTGGTAAGTATAATAGCTAGCATGGAATTGAGCAGGCCCAATGAGCCCTTGCCCTGTTATTATGAGCACGTGACCCGTGAACATCGACGCCAACCTACCTATATCCCACTCCATCCCATCCCAATCGTCGTTCCCAACCTATTCCAAATGACATCCACACCCCACATTGCCGTAATAACCCTGCCCAACCGGCACCCACGCCATTAGCCAGCCCACTTCTCACCCAAACGACACCATCTCCAACTGCATCGAGTTTGGACATCAAGTTTTCTTTTCCCCTCACAATCCACTCGCCGTCAGAGGCCGGTGGTGCTTCTGATATGAGAAAACTTACGTCTCTTGAAAGATTGGCCCCACGATGCACCAGCCAACAATTCCAAGGGCAACCATACCCTTCTGCCCACCCCTCATCGGTGACCGATCAAGACAAACACATAATACATAATATCAAAATACCTCATCACTACTCGGCACTTAGGCTTCGTTAAGAAAACACCCATTCTTAGCGTGCGAGAATCATCAAACACATACGTCGGAGATACATCCTCTGATATCACATCAGTACACACACACCCAACATTCACGCCATGAGAGCGACCCTCTTGTGTTATCAAGCACCCAACCAGCAATGTACGCATATCTAATACAACAGCAGATATGACTTCATACGACAGCATTCCTCCACACTACAGATTTAAGACCATCTACAGCACCCACCAAGGCAGTCATCAACAGAGGGCAGCGTGGCTGAAATGTAGAATCAACCACAGCTTCCAAACTAAATAACCAACCTAGCAAGCAATCCATGGTTCTATTGCACCAAACACCATGACATAAAAGGATACCAACAGTCACCCACCATCGCCAACGTTCGTTGAAACACCATTTCCACCAACACTGGACGATTCGCCCACTTTTTGACAGTTTGACGTATTCGACGACAAACACAGAGTCGCCCAAATCAAGTTCGCAGGATTGCGGAAACATGCTAGTCAAGTCACCCAAATCATGATCGTCGAACCACCGATACATGTACTCGCCGATTCGTCGATGTAATCATCGCTGAATCCCCAAATTCCAACACCCGCCAAATTGCCAAAATTCGTCAACAGTCGTCAATTCGCCCACTTTCGCAAAGTGACAAGCAGCTGGTATACAGCATTGATAAAGGCAACACTACTATCATCAAACCACGCTAACAAGAGACATCTCACCCGTTGGACGCGACACCCATCTTATATACAGTATTAAAACAATAGCCACATAATACACGTAATCCCAGATGACTTCGTTAAGAGAGAGAGAGAGAGAGAGAGAGAGAGAGAGAGAGAGAGAGAGAGAGAGAAAGAGAGAGAGAGACGTCCGCAGACTGCAGTCAGTAAGCGAATAGGATCTTGCTACTAAAAGCTGAGGCTCGATTACGGTCTCGTCCAAGAAATGCAGTAAGCTATGATGACATCCATGCTCTAAGTAACTCTGTCCCGCCCATAAGGGCTCAGCCGTAACAGAGCGAAAACATATCAATGTACTGCAAAGCCAAACAGCGGGAAATTCCATTGTATTGTATTGTATTGTATTGTCACGGTAATTATGACCTGTACCAGAGTGAAAACATATCAATGTACTGCAAAGTCATCAACGCACACGTAATGGCTACACATCCTGGCTAGAATACATTTACCAACATTACAGCGACTGATTCATCCACCCCTCCCACACCCACTCCACCCCCACCCACCACCCCACTACTCCCACCCCCTGTATACAGACACCCTCACACACACACACACGCACGCACGCACGCACGCACGCACGCACGCACGCACGCACGCACGCACGCACGCACGCACGCACACACACACACACACACACACACACCCCAGGAGCACGGACACGCAGAATGATCGCCTCACTAATTCTTCAAACAGCGGGAAATTGTATTGTATTGTATTGTATTGTATTGTATTGTATTGTATTGTATTGTATTGTATTGTATTGTATTGTATTGTATTGTATTGTATTGTATTGTATTGTATTGTATTGTATTGTATTGTATTGTCACGGTAATTATGACCTGTACCATACCAATCAAGTTCATATCCATGTGCAGCAAGGCTAGTTCCTCTCTCGATAAATAAAGCTTGGCAGCCCGCCCACCCGGTAAACGCTGGTCATATTTATTACAAGTGGTTCAGTAACTTGACCC
Source organism: Chaetoderma sp. LZ-2023a (assembly GCA_034401795.1). Classification (NCBI taxonomy): domain Eukaryota; kingdom Metazoa; phylum Mollusca; class Caudofoveata; order Chaetodermatida; family Chaetodermatidae; genus Chaetoderma; species Chaetoderma sp. LZ-2023a. The sequence continues at coordinate 15,683,055 of CM067363.1, read as the reverse complement.
TTCAAATGCGACCACACTTAAACTATGAACATTCTAAATTGCCACTTCATAAGGCTGTTACGATTTTTTGGAGTTCGATCTAAGAATTACCTACAACGCGCAATTTTATGGCGCTACGCCTACAAAATACGTGCGTCTATAGATGGAACTGGTTAGAAAGGTTTAATCAAGTTCTCAAATGTTATAATTGACATCTTGATAATCCTTATCACGTTAGCCATATATAGACCTGCAAAAACAAATACGAGCAACCTTTCCAATCAAGCTGCATATCAAATATCGTCTTATTACACGATCCTCGCCCTCCCACTACGTTCCTGTATCGAGTACCGTGCTTGCACGTCTTTGATGTTTGTGCTAAGTTCATGAAGCTTCATACATATTAAGAGCTGGGGTCAGTCGACTTGCGCCAATGAGATTGCAGTTTAAGAAATCATGAAGTAGACAAATTCACACATGTGCATAAACCAAACTATAGTTTCTGTTAACGAAAACCAATCTACACATTTTCTGTTCCTCAGATAATTTGTTTAGAGCAAAACTATTGCAAACTTTTGCAAATGTCTCTTTCCAGTTCAACAGCGTCGCGGCCGACGTTGTTTTTGTGATTGTAAATTCGGTCACCAGACGAAGTCTCGCCTACCACGTGAAGTAGGCAGAAGTCTGATTGGCTACTTCCAGCCAACTAGTGTAATGTTATTTCACATAGCAAGAAATCACAGGTCTGCAAGTACGGTCTCGAACAGCGTAGCTATGTGAGTGGCCGTATGTAAGTACGATGCATGTCAAAATACCAAACTCCTAAATACCGGTAATTTCCTTGGATAGTTATAGACAACGTGTCGCCAGCCACCGCACTCTACCACGTGCGCGTGATGAGGAGTCAGAGCAGGGATGAAACTAGGCCAGCCTTAAAGGTGGTGACGTCATCTCGCTCTTACCCACCCCCTCGGGTGACCTGGCTTACGGAATAATTAGGCAGGTCTATAAGCATCTAAGATGAAAACCCCATCATGCCCAAAGAAACAGGTACTACACGTGAATAAGTAGTGCAGGTTTTTGCGGCCATAGAAAAACGGTTGATTTGGAAATAATAATGATAAAGTTTGCGTTCCTGCCTTCTTATTTATTTTGCTTTTTCTTCATGGACGTCTAAAAGGAGGCATGAGGAATTAAATCAAATTATCGGCGTAATAACCACAGTGAGTATATAGACAATCACCTGGGTGTGGTCTCCCTCCGCCCTGTGACGTCACCAAAAAGTATTAAAGGCAGGAATTTCTCCCAAAACTTCATCTTCCCAATCAAGCTGGACATCAAGGAAGATCATAACCATGAGGTTTCTTTAGTGTCCAAAACCAAATTCCGGTACACAATTGTTTGCATGTAGCTGGACACAGCCAGAGGGCGATCTGCCCTGTTTTAAAACGTTTGCGAGGGAAGCCGAAATGTTTCATCACGTTTCATCTTCTTCAATGTTGTTTTTTCCCTGGACTGTCATGTTCTGTTCGCCGCCCCACGATTTGGTACAACCCATGCATACAAAACTGGCCACAACGTTTCTCTGGTAGCATTGGTTAGGGGTGAAGAAACAATGGATTGGGAGACCTTAGGGGCCTTCTATCGCCGTCCACAAACGTGCTTGAGTTATTCAGGAACAAACAAAGAAACGTCGAATACTTTGCTTTTATTATTTTTATGTAATTGAAACCCTCTGCCAGAGCGGCGAGTTGCCGTTCTGAGACCGATTAAACACATACTTCTTGGATGCCTACGCCATTTTAGCTAGTCCACTGAAACAGCTTAGTACTCTAGGTTGTATTCACATATATATTTTTCTATTTACTTATTATTTTAGGCATTCTATTATATATACGCAATAGAACTGATATTTAAGGGGCGGCGAGAACCGTTCGTGTGGCTCCTTAAAATAGCCACACATATATCATAGGTACGTTGGACCCTGGGCGTCCTCAGCGCTGTGAATAATTACCAATTAAGTATTGTCTAGGTGACTGTTGCATGCTATTACTGAATTTGTGGTACGCACCACAAAAAAAATTAAAAGAGCCAGGTCCTAAGAAACCCGGGCAAAAAATAAATCAAAAGTATGCATCCCATCCCTCTTTGCATTACCGCGTGCCTATCTCTTATAAACTACTCGACTCACGCATCACTCTATTCTCTCGGCTGCACGCCAACCTGAGAAGTTTATAATTATCAAACCTTGTACTCACCTCATGGTGAGCAATCCACTTTGACATTATCAATCGGCCCGTGCTCCCAAGTTATGGGGTGGGGGGTGTAGCACAGATCGCTAAGTCAGGTACAAACCGACCTGGTCTACCCAGGTACGAAACGGCCCGATCTGAGATGCTCCAGCCACATTGGTTTATAGGTTTGTGCGTGTAGTGTAACTTCCGATGGTATGCACTGCTCCGTAAATCCCAGGTACACAGTGCGTTGGATCGAGGACGCTGGTTAGCTGATCTCAGGGTATCGGATCAAATCTCGCATCTCTCCAGATCGTACACAGACCGACCTCTAGAGTTGGTGGAACGTTCATGTGCCAGTGGGCCGTGCAACCATCATCGCGGAAGTTGAACCACATCATATCATCCCAGCTGTTGGTATCACCAGTATGTCGGTCCATATTTAATTTAGACTAGAAACATATAAGAAAATTATTAGAGCGAACAATGGTACTCGTTGGATACTAATGGAGATTAATAATAAGTATGTAAGATCGTATGGTCTTTGTTTGATGGGATACTCACTAGAGGTACCTCACTGATCTCTGATCGGTATAATCTGTGAGGTATCCTTACAAGGGAGGGTCTAATGTGGCTACTTTAGTGAGTTTAATATAAACTAAACCGACCAAGCTTTTTGAGGCGAAGCGGAGGAGGAGAAATGGGGAAAAGGGCCACTCTCCTATTCAAACTATGCTAAAAATTAGAATGTGATTCAAACTAGTGTAATTAAGAGTTATTGGGATGCACGCTGGCTTACGTGAAGTTGGGGTGGATGATTTCCGTAGAATTCAACACCGTCACTTATGTGAGTTAAAGATATTATTTAGTGGTTGCCGCTTTATTTATGCGGGCCTTCTTGCTAGAACCTATTTTAACATTTATTTTATCTACAAATATCAAGTTTAGGCGGCATGTGGCTATGTATTTATACTATCTTTATCATACAGGTGTGTCTGGTGAGAATGCCCAGTGTCTGTTATGGGCATCACCACGGAGTATCCCCCTCAGACCGACGGCGTGCAAACATGCCATCTGGTGGTAGTTTCAGAATCAAATAACGACCCTGTCACATACCGCAACATGACCACCAATAACAACACGGGGACAAGTTACTTTACATGAGCATTTAGAAAGCTAGTATCTATTTATGGTGGGGAAAAAGAGACAGATTTCCAACTATGGTGACCTTCCTGTGAAGGCGTGGAGGCACTCAGTCAATGTAGTGTTAGATGCCGATCTGTGTCTTTATCCGCCACCTAGCGTGTCAAGAGCGGATCATGTGAGATCCGCTCCCTGGAGCTAATGTCCATCTGCTTTAGGATTAAGGAAAATTGCCCAAAGAATGCAGTGCGGGGCCAGGATAACATAAATATATTTTTTTCGCAGCGATTCCTACTTTGGCATGAATACTAATCTAACCAGTATCCGAAGATACAGAGGGGAGTGTATGCGGTCATCGACACTTTGATTCTAACTGCTCCGAAATCCCAATAGTTTCTAAAGTCAGTTCTAACCAACATGGCGGAGGGAGTCCAGACAATTAATAGGCCTGAGGCCGGAGCGTCGTCGGAAGAGAAACCCACTCATATTCTATCAATTTAGGAGGACCTATGGTAGATGGCCAATTTATACAAACTTATATATCTTATATAAGATATTATATTACACATCTTGTATAACTTATCCGCAGCTCCCGGAAAAGAGGCTTACACAAACGTCTCCTAAAGAGTTGTCGTCCCTAGCTACTTAGAAAACCTATACTACCGAGCTATAATAGGTAGGTTAGGCGATGGCATGTCATGCTCGATTAATGAGAACATGAACAGCGACCTTAGTTAAGAATTGATGCTGAAGGGGAACAAGGTGGTGTGTTTGTTGGTGCTGTATTTCATTCATGACGTCATGCATTATGGTGTCATTCTACACGTCACGTAGTTGAGTATGACGTCACATGGTGGAGGGATACTTTGGAAACGTGAGTTGGCGTGACATAGGTAGAAATGGATCTTTCTAATATGTTGTCATGAAGATTGTGACGTCATGTCGGTCAAATAGTACCTTAAATATTAAGTTCATTTATTTTTAAAGTTGAACTAGTGTGGGAAATTGCAATGTGAAAACGAACGCAACATGGATATATTGTGTTATTAAGGAAACTTTAACTCGTTTTTGAAGAAATTCAAGATTGGTAGGAGGGTAGAGTGTCATGGCAGCTTGTTTTAGTGGCACGTAGTTATATTAAATGCGGGAGCAGTATTTATGGTCAAGTGATGCGTTTACTGTGCTTCACCTATGGCTTGATGTGTGCGATAAGTCTAACTCCGTGACGTCATATAGGCCACTAGATAGATTAACCAGTGCCTCTGATACCCCGCCGCTAACAGTTACCGAGATCGTTTTGAAACATTGTAGAGGCATTCGTTTGTGGCTATGCCCCGCCCACTTGTAGCTTAGGGGCGGGGAGGAATTTTGTATAACATGTGCGCATGGAAAAGGGCACACGCCTGCAACACAGGGGGTCGGCGAAGGCTTTCTTCCAGACAACTGGTGAAAGTCCACAGCTCGCAGAGTGTATCTCTTGGAATTCTATGTAGATTATATCATGGAGGGATGTAGGCACGCGTTCTCCCCACAGAAAATCTTTGTAGTTTAGATCTGCTCTCAGTGATCGTCTTACATTTCTGGAGATAGTCTCATTGGAAATCTTCCTTGATTATGTGTAGGTGTTTGGCGAAGAAAGGGCACATGCGGTGAGCCAATGCATCCATGTTGGGAGGTGGTATGTACCCCATGACCCCCATGGAATCTTACACCCTTGCGCGTGCACAAACATAAAATAGGCAACACTTCACACATTACCTGATTCCCCTTCGGAATTGCTAAGGGGGTCCGCGGTCTCATCTCTCGTCATCTCCATAGACGTATGCAGGATCTATTCACATTACATCCTAGTTGGCATAAATGAAAATTACCCAGATAACGCTGGTTACCGGCCAGGTACTGGGCAATACCAGGCAGCAACAGCTCAGTCAAATCTGTTTCAATACATTCAACAAAATGGTTATTAAATTGTAAATTTAATAAAAACATACATACAATTCAAACACTTTCGTGACAAACTTTTCTCCTTTCGTGATGGAGCTTAATTTTGATTATGTGTTTGTGACGCCAGCTAACTAGTACCGTATTTAGTTATGACGTCAGTCACTTGAATGAGTCCCTCCATTAGATTTAGCTATAATCATGAGAGCCGGATTATGGTACTGGCTAACGGAATTAGAGCCCCGCCACACCGAATAACAGAGGTCCCCAAATCAAAAACAATTATCGAATTTACCCATTTGAACCTGTAATCTAAGTATTTCACTTTTACAATAATGGTATGCGCAAGCTGCTGCATAGACAACCAATTTGAATTGAAGCAACACTAGCTTCCAGTCAAAATAGTCAACAGAACTTTGACACATACGTGAATTTATTATACTTAGTGGTAGTAGTAGTAGTAGTAGTAGTAGTAGTAGTAGTAGTAGTAGTAGTAGTAGTAGTAGTAGTAGTAGTAGTAGTAGTATTAGTAGTAGCAGTAGTAGTAGTAGTAGTAGTAGTAGTAGTAGTAGTAGTAGTAGTAGTAGTAGTAGTAGTAGTAGTAGTAGTAGTAGTAGTAGTAGTAGTAGTAGTAGTAGTAGTAGTAGTAGTAGTAGTAGTAGTAGTAGTAGTAGTAGTAGTAGTAGTAGTAGTAGATATTCCATCCTTAACTCACCCGATAAGTGGCCCCCACAACTACATAGTCCAGGGACATAAATTTAATCCAACTCTGGTAATCATGTCTTACCGCACTAGTCACTATGCATTCATAGCAGTTTATGTTCTGTGTTTATCACTCACTAGACTAACTACTGTACACTGACAGTAATCTGGTAAGAGAATTACGTAGCGTACAATGTCAGAATAACCCGTCAGATCTAGGCGCGTAATCTTTGTAGGTCTAATATGCGTCTAGGATTTTGTCAGCAGCCCCCCCACCCCACACACCCCACACACCCCCCCCCCCCGCCCCCCACCCCCACACCCCACCCCACACACCCAATCCACATAGAGCTCTAGCCTTGAATCGATTACGTCATAGGCCTATTTATGCCATTTCCTGTCAGGGTGTGATAAGAACGGAACTATCTAAGCGCAATATTTACATATTTCTGTAATACTGACGTCGGTGCATTTACCTGTGATTTAATAGGTAGATAAGATTCACAACATACGATTACCCCTTAAACGTCAAGTAGACTAAAGGCTGTAGCCGAGTCTACTCATCTTCAACATCAGCGGAGCGGTTAAGCAGGGTGTCCGCGAGGCCTACTCCCGTTCCACCTCTCTCAGAGCGACCTATCATATGTATTTGATGACGCATGCGCTCTGGTATCACTGAAGAAATTGCCAATGCGATCTGTCACTCAGATATATTAAATCATGATCAAATACATCACTTGGTAGCTGACGTCACACTCAAACTGGCATAAGGCCATAAGTAATGAAAAATGGTATGTGATATGTTAACACCAATTATTACCACCTGTCAGATTAAGCACATGGCATACACATGGTTCACCTAGCGTGATGGTCACCGGAATCAGTTGATTTCAAATGCTACTGGGCCTTAATGGGTACAGATATAAGATGGCTAGAGTAAGGTTATCGAATAGCCAAACTAATTTCTATAAGTGACGGACGTGCCCATTGTCTTGGTGGGAACAGGATCAATACAACTACAGAGGAATGTGGTGGTGGGGTTAATAATTAACTAAGCGCTAAGACTTACACAATTTACTTACCTTGGCTCCTGCCCATTGAATGGAAGCCATGGTAGTTTATGTAAGCATTAATCAGTTGAAGCACCGGTTTTCATAGCTGCCAGTTTCTATCACCTAACACTATTCTATGCCAGCACTAGCACTTCAGGGTTAATCACATTAAATTACAGAAACGCCAATGCGTACCTCGTGGAGTCATTCTCAACACGGAATTCTTCTAAATATCTATAGAAACATCTTCATTGAATCTAAATTCCAAACTAGGCTTAAATGAAACAAGAGGCCCAAGGGGCCTGTATCGCTCACCTGGACCATAGGCATTTCAACTAGAATGCTCGTTATCAACAAGATGGTCGCCATACCGCTTATCCGACAGTTTCAAAAATTGCAAATTTGAGATCAGAACACCCAAAAACACATATAAAACCAATTTCGGCCTCAAAATCCATCAAATAAAAAAATCCAATATGGACGCCAAACATGCTATATTCTGATTGGCCAATGGTGTCCAGGTTTTTTGACGGATCAACTTCCTTTGAACAAACCTTAATGGCGCTTGGTCTTTAATCATATCTGCTAAATTTCGGTCCGATCCCTTCAGAGATTCTGGAGAAGAAGTCGTTCTCACTACAACTAGGTCAACCAAGATGGCCACCGAACCAATTGACAAATTAAGTTCCCTTGAACAAACCTGGTTCAGCTCTTGCCCTAAATCATATTTCATCAGGTTTGCATCAATCCCATAAGCGGTTTCGGAGAAGATTTTTAAAGACATTTCCTAAAGTCGGCCTAAATCCAAGATGGCCGATCGGGTTCATTTTGTAGCTCACGGGGTAGTGTCGGGCCATTCTGGTGTCTGGTGTCAACTCGCCGCGCTGCATGTGCATGACGAGTGATGACGCTGGTTAGCTTCTGGTCTCGGGGTTACGGATCTCGTGCGATACTGCACTATGGGCAACAAAGGCCGGCTCCTAAGGCTGGTGGAACTCAATCGTTATGGTGGGGCCATGCGACCATCGTCCCGAACATTAAACACTACAGTCTCATCCCAAGAGTTTGTGTCACCGGTATGCCTGTCCATAGCAATTTCGTGATCTATGGACTTACAAGATTTAATTGGTGACCTAATTAAAATAAGTATATACAATGATTTTACCTAAAACAGACCATCAAGTATGCTAGATAAAAATGAACATACGAAAATACAAAATATAGAGACAGCTTGATGAACTTTTAAACGTGGGGCTCCCGGAGGTACCACACAGACTCGTAGGTCCGCAGAGGTATCCCCGCAAGGGAGGCTCCCGTACACGAGATAACTAATTAACTTAATATAAGCTATTATACATCTAAGCTAAAGGAAAGAAAATTATCTTTTATGGTGTCAAAAAGCCGTGTGCCACATGCGGGCACTACTCCTAGTGCTAGTTTGGGTGAGGAGTATTATTCTCACATGGGCCGTCACCACTGAATCCTTGCGAAATGCACGTGCCTTGCGTGGGCCTCCATCAGAGAAAAATGTTGCCATCGCTTAAAGCAGGAGAAGAGTATTGGCCAAAAAGGTCTTACTCTAATATTCAACCAAAATGCTGTAAAGAAAAGACCATACCTAGTGAAAGTATGACTATAAGGTTTCGTGCTGTTTTACATGAAGACGGGATGAGCAGTTCCCGAAGGATTCCCACGTCACCGTCCTATCTAATTTTCAATATGCTGAATTAGTAGTTGACGCTTTTATTTATGTGGGCCTTCTTCTATGCCTGACCTAATATTTAGTTTTTAGAGACAAGAACTATCTTAGGCCGCAAATGGCTGGCGTCTGCCTACCTTTTAGATATGACCGCCATTGAGAACGGATGCCCTAAGACATCAATAGCCGGAAAAGAGGCGTACACTATGTGTCTCCTAATGAAGAAATTGTCTCAAATCATATTAAACCTATCCTATCGAGCTGAATAGAAAGGTTTTTAGTCGGTAGCATGCCGGGCTAAACAGAGTTATAGCACAGACAGTGACATCAGTGAAAAATTGTTGGTGGCAGGAAAAGGTGCTGCATATATAAACGTTGCTGTATAGTGTTTCCTACGTGCACTGCAGTCCTATATTCTTCTATAAATAAACAAAACATATAAACTGATGGCTACTTGCGATATATAAAACTAACCAGAACAAGTAATACAATGTGAAATGATTAGAATAATTTATAAAGTACAGGTTGAGAAATCTACTATGGTGCGGTTAGTAAAAACACCTTACAGAAAATAAGAATAACTATAAACAGATACAGAAATTATAACTAGTGGTCCTAAAACCGTTACGGTTCCTTTTAGTCATCGGGACCATTTATACAGACGAAGTATAATTATTAAAGCTGTAATTAATGGGATAATTAAAATGTTACATTTAGTTACTTGAATAATCGGTAGACATTCTTAAGCATGGGCTATCGTGTTACTGAAATTGATACGTCAGCCTTGGTGTGATGTGAGTTGACGCGTTCTCTGGAAGCTGGAAAGTTCCCGTAGGTGGGTTCCCGCAAACAGGATTTCCACATGCAGTCCAGGACGGGAGCGGATCGAACTCAGAACTGTAATCACAATATAGAATGTCTAATGAGTAGTCAGTAAGAGATACAATAACATTACTGCTAAGACGAAAGTTCCTGTACACCGATGGTACAGATGGAAGTTAATAACAACCCGATCATAAGCGGGGGTTGTTGAATACTGATGAAGATACATAACTAAGCTTAACGGTGCAGGGTACGTCAGTTAGCTCTTAAGACGTACCGGGCAAAGTTTATTTGCAGCGGTCAAAAGGTTTAAATAAACCTGCACGACATCAGTGTGGGATGGTTGAATAACCACTTTTTGGCGTGGCTGGCAGATCCGGCGAGTCATCCACCAAAGAACATCGCTGCCTCTACATCTGTAGAATCACATATTCAGGTCGGGAAAGGCCTCACCGCAAGTTTTGTGTTCCGATTTAGTTCTTGGGATATTCGTGAACAATATTCAAAAGTTCCAAAAATGCTCCCGTACAATCGGTAGATACAAAATTGATTTAGTGCGGTGGGTTGGGTTGCTGCTGGATACGGGAGAGAAACCAACGGAGACTGAAGTCATCTATTTAATGCCCGTCTTGCTGATAGTAGCTGCATACAGATTAAACCTATTCGGCCCCTGGCCGAGGATGCTCTCGAGTTTTCTTCGTTTTCGTTTCGTTTCAGTTGGTATTTATTGGCCGCTTACACCTAGATGTATTTGGGCCATGACTCGCTCTTAGAGGTGCTTCCCCGAAGGGTTGCGTTGCTTCCCCGAAGGGTTGCTCTAAATAAGTGAAAACTGAAAAAAGTCAAAAAAATTTTAAGTTGTTGCTGGGAGTGTGTTGCCTGATGTTTCCTAATGTATTGTAGTTGGCTAGTGTCTATGTTGTATGCAGTGTTGAGGAAGGGGTGGGAGGGGGAATTACTTTATTTCTCAAGGTGGTGGGGTGGGGCTGGAGGGCAGTATGTAAAATAAAATCTCAAAATTAGAAATCAGGACAATTTAAAAATAAAAAATATTATGATGAAACTGAATGATAATACTATCAACTGAGAAGAAACAAATTAACATAATGGCATGTGATTAACTGAATAGGAAACGGGAAGAAGAAACTAAAGATCTAGTGTGTGCAGAAATGAGGACCCGAGTTACTAACTTAGAATTATAACCTGTTGCCGTTTGAAATGATAAATTGTTTGAGTGTTGCTGTTTAGGTATTGATGGGCCTAGTCATTGTCCGTCATCAGTCAAGGCGCAGGCTGCGAAGAAGGCTGTTCTCTTTTATTTGTGCAGATTGGTTGTGAAGGAGAGCTTCAGCATTTACACCGACAGGGATGGTGATCTCTCGAGCAAGGCCATGTCGATCATGAAGGTGTGGATCTGCTTGATTTCATCAGGCATGGAAGGCAGTTTTCCCCCAGTCTCCAATCGTCAGGGTTACACATCTCGTCTCCATCTCAGTTCGTTCGCCGAGTCTTCCCCAGGTCAGACACAATCAGGCAGCACGTCTTTCAGCAGATGGACCTACCACTCATCGACTACACTCGACCAACAGCATCCTTTTAGGGCGGATTTGGCAAATCTGGCTAATTTTTTATGTTACCCTTGTCCGTATGTGGCTATACACAAAAGTGCCTCTTTTTAGGTAGGTGTGTGTATACCCACATACAAACAAGGGTTGTTTTGACGGCTCATGGGCAGGGTCAATGGGCTTTGGCCCATTGGCCAAAGATTTCCATATCTATCCTGCCCCTGCACCTTTACATGTGCCAAACGTGTCCGAAAGCCTATCAAAAGTGTCACTTTCTGAGGGATTCCAACCTCAGTCCATGAGTTCTTTAACTGGAATTCATCTCCTTTTATACTACTCATGACGGCATAGACGCAGGCTTCAACCAATCATTGGTCGAGCAATAGCCAATCAGCGTGTAGCTAATAATAATGCAGTCGAATGTTCTAGAACATTCTAGAAGTTCTGCTTACACGTGGTTACGACGTCACGGCAATACTTTCAAGATAATCAAAAGAGGTTTTCCGTTGATTATTCAGCCATTTCTTAACCGATTTTGAAATGGTTTACAGATTCGGAAAGCCCGTCGAATTCTGGTCTTGATTGATGCCAGATTCGGCGGGAACACGCAATTAGACAGGATTACAATGTACCTACTCGGTACACTAACAGCTCCATCCTATCTTGGTCATGAAATACGCGCTCTGTCAGAATAGTATTTAACGCTTTAACGAACTTAGTCATTTTTACAACGCGATCTCTCTCATAGGCGCATATAGGCTTATAGCTCTTCCCCGGGGACGGGCGGTGTGTACCCAGCTTAGCTGGTACGGCCGGTACCCGATGGGCGATCCGAACTACACCACCCCCTCCTAGTTTGACATCCCTGGCAAATGATCACGCATTGCGGATAGACGCACATACATATGCTAGCCGGGAATCATAGACTTCCCAGGTATGCATGTGGCCGGAGAGGAGTAGTGACGCAATAGATGCGCTTTTAAGAGACAGGTGCCAACGAGGATAGGGGAGGCCTACTTTTAGTTTAAGATATATAATAATATATAAAATATATGTATATCAAATATATAATTTCCATGTAACATACCCCTATGGGGTATTTACAATATTATGGCCGAATTACTTGCACACCCTGGGTAAATAAAGGGGTACGCAATACGTATCTTGATTTAAAATATTTGTGGCCCGTTATACCGGATCCGCAACGGGCAGCTCTCGCTGACCCCATAGCCGTCCTGACATCTAAGACAGGAAGAAAAATAATAAGAAAAATAGAACATAATAACTCAAAAGTTAGTTTATCAGGCAGCCTCATCATAGCTGAGACTGCATGATGGGATTATGAAATTATTGCACTACAGGGTGTTGTATACTTTACGTCGCACACGACGTTCTTACAACACCGGTGTCCGCAGTGCTCATTTTGTGTGGGACACAGCTGGGCAACTAAGTTGCGCAGCTGTGTTGGATAACCGTATTCATCCCAGGGACGGGATTCAATTGATCTAACATATATAGTCTTACCTTAGCGTATTCAAATTCTTCGATCAACATAAAAACAGGGTACTAATTATTCCCATGTAGCATTTAATTAGCGTGATGTGGGTTTACAAATTGGATGCTTATAAACGTGCCCGTTTTAATTTTAGGCTGGAGCGCCCGATGGGGTGTGTGGGAGCGTGGCGACGTCAGAGCTATTTACCCTGACTCACCCTCGCCACTCCTCCATCACGCTGTGGTAGTCGCGTATTTGGGCAGCTCTTTTGTTTAAAGCGTTTGATCCAATTTACTGGAAATAGCAGTAAATGTCACGTGGCTCTTGGAAACACGTTGTTGATCGGAAACATCTGTGCTGTTTATGGCGATGGCCAAAATACTGTTGCTGAGGTGTAGTCTTTGCCGATGCGAGATATGGAAATATATGTTATATCAAGATTCCGTATAAAATAATGTCCTTATTTGCGCGGGTTCTTAAACATGCGTCTTGTGCTTGTCTGTAAAAAGGTAGTTCGCAGCTCGTGTTGATTGTGGACTGGAATGCAGCGAACAGAATTTTTGAAATTCTCTGTTATTATACTGTTAGATTTTTGATGCCACTTTACTGGCCTGTGCGCTAATGATTTGTAGCACGGTAGAGCAGTTGTGCTCTTAATAAAAAATATAACAGTAAAGCTGTAGGTAATTTGATGTGTGGTTTAAACAGATCTATTCAGGCGGCAGATCAAAGTTACTGATCTCGACAAGATAGCTGCGTTTTCCGAGCGGGAGGGCTGCCAAGCATTCTCCTCAATGGGTAGAATTAGCTCTGTCCCTGCATAGACCAGACATATTAATACCACTCAATAAAGGTTAAATTACAGTACAACTCGGAAGTGGGTGCACACAGTGTAACAATTTACAATGCCGTCGTTTGGAGATTGTGAAAACAGACATCTTGAGTGTCTATGTACCTGACATGTGGGTGATTTGAGTTTGATATGCGTGGCTGGTTATCTGTGGATGATACTTGTGCTGTGGTGAAGGTGGCGTTTTTATTGCCGCCAGGTGCGGGGGGGGGGGGGGGGCGTGGGGGGGGGGGGGGGAGGAGAGGGGAGAGGCGGCATGATGTCAACTTTTATCGAACCTTGATTGTATTTTGCTCTGTAATGGCCGAGCACATGGGTGGGCAGAGTTACTTTAGAGCGTAGATGACCTATCGGATGCTGTCCTAACTTTGATCAATCCATTATCGAATTTAACTTTTCGGTAGCAAAATCCTACTCGTGACTGACGACAATGCGGTATCTTGCTCTCTTAATAATATCGACTGTTATTACTGTAAATGAGGTATGTAGTCTTGGCTATTCCCGTACAAACGTTTCTCCCATGACGCGTACTGTAGATGCTGTCGCACAATCCTTCTATCCATGTGATCAGTTCTCCCTTAACTAGATATGAAGGGGTGTGTGGAGATTCATAGGGCATCTTGCGGAATTGGAAAAGATCATCCCTACAAACGAATGCGATCTTTTCCATGTCAGCCTCATCCATGAGCACTTGACACTAACCGCTAGCTAACTCAAGGTTACAAAACCACTTGGCAAGAAATCCAAGGCCTGATCTATCCGAAGTAACGGATAAGCGTCCTTGACGCTAAGATCATTAAGACTGCTAGTACAATTGGGCTGGCCCATGGAGATGCCGAGTGTTCGATAATACTGGTCCGCAACATGTCGTTAACGTGTTGGTGCGCCTCCGCTTTTTTATGAATGGGAAGACGTAAGGGGCGATTATTGCCTGTGTCGATGGAGTGTCGCACAAGATGAGTTTCTCCAAGATCCATGTCTCCGGAGGAAAAACTATCGCGATATTTGTACAGTAGTTTCCGAATTTCAGGTTTCTGTGATTGCGGTAATCCAACTGTGGCGCGTAGATATAGATCATGTAAATGTTCGGGTAAATCATTAGTAATATGCTGTTGTGTGTCTGTAAGGGTAGGTGATTCCAATGAGATAATGTCCACCAAATGGATGCAGCGTACCCCCGGTTCAAGAGTTATGGGGTCTGCGGTGCCATTGAACACTCTAAAAGGTATATGTTCCTTATGCGTAGTGTCCACGATCATGCGGAGACTTGTGCATTGCGAGGCGATCATATAATCAGGGTCGGGTTGGCGATGTGTGTGTTGCTTACTAACTGTGGTGCTGTAGCCCACAAGATTTGCTCTTGTCCCGGCTCAACTGTGGCCGTAGTTGATAATATTGCAGCACACGTGTTATATAATGATGATGCCGGTCCAAGAGGTATCCGTCGGCTGTGTATGTCGAGTGCCTGTTTGCAATGTATGAGAAAATCAGAGCAAAGGAGGGCATCGTTATGAATAGAGGCAATGACAACTCGCTGTATGAATTGCATCTCCTCTATTTGGATGACTAGATTAACCACGCCAGCCACGGGCACATCAGCTCCCGTAGCCGTCTACAGGTAAATGTTTCTAGGTTTAAGGAGAGGCTTTTTATGAGGTGGGATGCTCTCATATAAGCGCCTGTTGAATACTGTGATTGAAGCACCAGTGTCAACGGTGGCACTGGTGGAAACACCACCAAACAGACAGGCACACCTGTATATCACTTTGTGGTGTACCTGTGGAAGAGTTTCCAATGATGCCATCTGCGGCAGTGGTGTCGGAGCGGAATCATTCTGTATATAATCGGGGGATGGCGATGCTGCGGATGTGAGAGGCATCGTAGGCATCGACATATGTGAAGCCGTGCATTTTGGTGCATGTGCAAATGCTAAATTTGGTTGGTAATAGTTGGCCATCGGACATTGTTGTATGGGGGCCGCAGTTGAGCGAACTGTGTTTTATAATTGGTCCAGTCGCTCTCCCCGCTAAATTCGGGAGGGAGAATGACTCAGCCAAGACCATGGGAAGAATGAAGTGGTTGCAATCCAGGTGGTGGTAGTATCCGGGAGACTGACGAGTATTCTGAGGCTGGTCGCTGTGCATGTGGTGGTGGCGGTGGTGTTGGTGTTTCCCATCGATGCCGATGCCGAGGAGCGTTTAAAAAAATAGTCCTCTATGGGTCTGCAAATATGAATATGAAGAAATTCGATAGGGGTTGGTGGGTGGGTGGGTGGGTGTTGGTGGTGGGGTGGGATTAATGCATGTTGTAGGTGGTAGTAGTGGTGGTGCTTAGTGCTTGGTGGTGTATGTCGGTACTGGCGGTAGTGGTAGTAGTGGTTCTGGTGGTGGTGCTAGTGGTGGTTGTGGTGAAGGTGGTGGGTGGTGGTGTTGATGCTGGTGGTGGTGATGGTGGTGTGTGTTGGTGTTGATGATGATGGTGGTACTGGTGGTGGTGGTGGTGGTGGTGGTGGTGGTGGTGGTGGTGGTGGTGGTGGTGGTGGTGGTGGTGGTGGTGGGTGATGGTGGTGGGTGTTTGCTGGTGCAATTTCTAGACAAATGGATAGCCAGCAGTGCCAGTCATTCCAATGATAATTTTTTTTTAATAGTCTTCTCTTGGTCTGCAAATGGAGATTTTCTATGAGAAAATTGAAATTCTTTTGAAGAAATTCGATGGTTAAAGGGTTAAGAAAGTCTATAGCGTCCATGTAGTCGTATAACATGAGGGGGTCGCTTAGGGCAGGTTGACTGAATTATATAGTAAAAAACATGGTTATAACGTATAGCTGCTGTGTAGCCCAAAAGGATATATTTATATTTAACTTGGAGTAAAAGACCATCTATGATTATGCTACTATGCTCGTAATGTGCCTCTTAATTGTTGAAATGTAACGTCATGAATGATATGGCATTCATTCTCCAGCCAACTCCCCACAATGACTACTGTTAATGTATGAACACCGTGAATTAAAATGTGTTAATCTTTAGTGGTAAACAACAATAGCCAGTGAGCGGATTCACGCATCATTATCGATTTTTTTTAAACTTTACTCCCAGCGAGGACATTGTAATATCTTTGCCAAATATCAATCTCATTTGTTCACCAGAATGTGTTTTATGTATGCGAGTGCACTCAAATAACCAATTGTTAACACTCGACTCCATTGCAGCAAGCTGCACGCTCTCATGCAGTATAATTAATGTATTTTACAGTCTGTAATATGAAAGTCGTATTTTATGAAAAACATTCGACAGCAATCAGCAGCATGGTTTCTAAAAAAGCGTAATAAAACTAGGACAAAATTAATGTGGCTGGGCATGTACATACACATGTTGCCGCATGTATAAATGTGCAGCCGCCTGTATAAAATTGCGACCACAACATCCTTTTGAAAATTTAATAATTAAAGGACTGCCACTTTAAAGACCACTCCTTAAATATGATAGATACATGATTATTATCTATAAAATATTATACATACAACATCGCTTAGTGTGCCTATATATTACCCGTGTAACGCAGCGCTCTGATTTCTTGAAAATTAAATGACTGGGAGACGCCGCCCCGCCACATCTCAATCTGGCCGCAAATCCGCAATATGCGGCCGCAAATCCACAACATGTGGCCGCAAATCCGCAATATGAGGCCGCATGCGGCGGCAAATCCACAACATACGGCCGCACATGTACGCATGCATTTTGGTGTGCATGTGTGTCCTGACATATACATACACATGTCGGCAGCAAATCTGCAACATGCGGCCGCATGTGGCCGCAAGCCCGCATGCATGTGTGTCCAGGCATGTACATATACATATATAAATGTGCGGCCGCCTGTATAAAATTGCGGCCGCAACATTATCTAAAAATTTAATAATTAAATGATTGCCACTTTAAAGAATCTCCGTAAATATGGTAGATGCATGATTACTATCCATATAATATTATACAACATCGATAAGTGTACCTATTACACATGTAACGCTCTAATTCTTTTAAGATTAAATGGCAGGGAACATATTTTGTTCATACAGGTGGCCGCTGGACGCTATTGTTCATAAGAGGGCACTGTACGCTATTCATGCAGGTGCCTTCAAGAGCATATATGCTTCAAACCACGAAGTGTGGGGGGGGGGGGGCGGGGCGCCGCCGCCCACCTAATTAATACGTTATGCACGCGTGAATTATTTAAAGACACATTAATCAATGCATATATCATAACAAACAATAGCGCCTAGGCAGACATTTAGAACAATAGCATCCAGCGGCCATCCACTCATTTAGAATGATAGACTCCACCCACTCATTCAAATCAACCAATCAGAACGCAGTATTAAATAGGTCAAGAGCTCATTTACATAACAATAGCATATAGCGAGTCCCTAGACTACTAATACGGGTGAAGCATGGTTGGAGCTTGTCTAAAGATGGGCGGGGCACAGATAACACTAGGAAGATCCATTATGGCCAAAATATTCAACAGAACATTTTTTGCATCGTGTTCAAAATTGTTTTGTTTTTTGGAAACATTCAGCTTATTTATGGCTTGTAATGTATATTATCCGGGGGGGGGGGGGGGGGGCGTGCTCCCTCGGAAAAATGGTCTATATGTAGATTTCTTAGAGATCAGTTCACGCATATCCTCAGGTAAATGGTTGTTTAAAAAATCAGTGGAAGGAGTCAGTCTGTCGTACAAGTGGGTTACGTCATAATCAACCACATCACTAGTTAGCTGATGTTATAATCAAAATGACGCATAGCTCCGCCACGAAAATCGACGTCAGGCTTGCACTATCGTACGAATTGTATATATTTAATGAATGTACAACTTAATAAGATTATGTTGAACATCTGGAAAGTAATTTGACTGGGTGATGTTCAACTCCCCCACCCCCTCCCACCCAATCCAACTAGTTTCAAAATATTCAACATCGTAACTATATACTTGCCTTGATATTTGGAATCTGGGAATTCTGGATTCAAAGTATATAGGTAGATACTAAAATGAATAAAAAAAGTGGGTGGAGTTTAGCTAGACACGCGCCCAGTCAAAGTCATACAATTTGTACAATGTGTCGGATTATTAAGCGTTTAAAATGGACAAAATCGAGTCATGCATGCTGTAGTTGATTATGACGTCATGCTAATCGTCGCTTAGTTATTTATGACTTATATGATGGATGGATAAACTGGAAATGTTAAATTGAGTTAAAATACCTAAGCTAATAAACTTACACATACTCTGAAACCTGTCTCTAGCGACAACGTCCATATATTGGCCCTGTATCGACCCCGTAACCTGCATTATTAAATGTGCATGGTACATATGCACATTAAAATGCTTGAGCATAAAAATATCAAGTACGCTGTTGAAAATTTTTTAATCTAATTTGACTGAGAGCACAGCAACAGCGCCCAGTCAAATTAGTTTCAAATATTTCAGCATTATATTTATTAAATTATCATTGAATTTTCGAATCCAGTATTTTCATGTTCAACGGATTAAAGAATCGCCATATTGTGTGCCCAACGTAACCTTAAAGGCACTTACACAAAAAATGCTTTGTTTAAGGAGATTCTTTAAACCGTTGAACATGAAAATGTAGAATTTGAAAATTCATTGATAATGTAATAAATATAATGCTGACATTTTTTGAAACTAATTTGACTGAGAGCTGTTACTGTGTTCTCTATCAAATTAGTTTCAAAATTCTCAACAGTTCAAAAATGGTTAATGTGTTAGTGTCCATCGTCAATGAGAAACCTGTGTTGAATGTTCAAGCTACAAACATCCCGTATGACAAAGTACTTATATTTGTGACCGTCAATAGCCATCTGTTTGTGTGGTCATTTAAACTGGGCATTAGTGTTGTTCCAGTTGTAGGCAGGATTTTATATAAATAGTTCGGACATCACGGCGTGATAATGGGCGAATCCAGATTAACCATGCCCAGCCCATCTCTCGCTAAGCTCCATCAACGCCTCGCCCGTGTTGGGATTAATCGATCATTTCACTCTCTGGATCTCAATTCACAGAAAACTATACGGGTAAGCAGTTGAATATTTTGAAACTAATTTGACTGGGGTCAAGTCAAATTAGTTCCAAAATATCCAACAGCGTGTTTATTAAATAGCAAAGACATACAATTCGTACACCAACGCTCAGTCCGTCACACGTTCCTGACTAACTTATCTACGTTATTCATGACGTCATTGATTATGACGTCATCCTACACGTCACGTAATTGATTACGACGTCGTAAGATGAATGGATAAATTGGAATCCTCCATTAGATAAGTATATAAACGGGAGAAAATTATGGGAGAAAATATTCGTTATTTAGAAAATTCGTATCATAAATATGTGTTGTTTCAAATTAGAATTCCTTAGTTTGTCATCATCATCATCATCATCATCATCATCATCATCATCATCATCATCATCATCATCATATCATCATCATTATCATCATCATCATCCATATCGTCTCATCGTCATCATCGTTGACGGCGCCATTATCTTCGTCTTCGTCATCGTCGTCGTCGTCGCCATCGGCTCCGTTGACGCCTTCGTCGTCGTCGTCGTCGTCGTGTCGTCGTAAAAATGATGCTAAAGGCCTTTGAGTTCACGCGAACGCATTCGTGCACAGGATTGGAGCTGCATTTAAAAAAACGAACACGGTGTCTATACTAATCTGATGTGTTGTCAGAATGGGAGATAGATTTTCTGGAACATGGTGCTTCTGTATCAAGTCCTAAGGTCGGGCCTGAAATCTATCCTCGGTTTCAAATTGTCAGGGCAAAATATCTCAAAACGTATCAATCAGCCGTATACATAATACTATAAAAAGAGGTCATAAGTGGACCTAGTCAGATCAGGTCATATTCTCTTAGTGGGAAGTAGATCTGGAAATAAAAATACCACGGTGCATGTGACTAACAAGACTATATACGTCTCAGCATGCTTACATTTATACTATGTAAGCGGTGTTTATAGAATCAGAACATCGATTCATTCTACTGCCTTTTCAAACATATACCTTAATCACATGACCAACATGTTGAAAACTGATTAGGAACTGTGCAGGGAAATCGTGCGACACGCGCCAGAATAAACCTGGCTTCTATTCACAGCGATTCTATAAAATGTGTTAACTTAACACACTAATTATCAACTTAGTTAAAAACGATCACTGCAGTGATCTTGAGAAATGCCCATCCGCAGGCCAAGAGAGGAACATTCCCGAAAACTCACCACTGGAATAACTGTTACCGAGCCAGTCATTTCAGTGGTAACTCCTCAAGACTACCCCTCCTGGTCCGCAACCGGACATTGGCCAAGCCGAGATCTGAATTTTCTCGACTACCACACTTTTGATAAATGTCCACTTGAAGGGCAACAGAAATCTGTTTTTCGGTAAATTTTCGTTATAAATTTACAAAGGATACTTTCCAAAAATCAAAATTTCCTTGAAAAGTATTGGCAAACAAACGGTTCATTGAATTAAGTAGTATTTTGAGAGACACAAGAGGGGTTAAATTGCAAATTATTACATATACATATACAAGGTTGTTACACTCAATGGCATATTGGGAGATATCGATTACATGTCCTCCTCAGTCGCTATCATTATTTTGCCTGGGTCTCCTTGAAAATATCAAAAACTTACATATCTTTTTAAGCACAGGTTCGTTGCACATTGTTAGAAGCTCTTTTGTTAAGATTTGCGCTTACAATATAGTAAAGTGGGATAAATTGTGCTCTTAAATCGTTGTATTTGTTACATTTATAAAGAAAATGATTTTCGTCACTGAGTTCGTCACACGTTGTACATAGTCTGTTCTGTCTATCAATTTTCGTCCATCGCCAGGTTTCAATGGTCAGTTTATGGTTTAGTGTCCTAAAATTAAATAGAGTAATGGCGCTTCTCCTTGTGAGAACATTAAAATAATTTAATGGCTTCTTTAATGTTCCTTGTAGAATAATAGTCTAGTCGATGTGTTGAGTTTATCTTTCCATGTATTCATATATTGCATTTGGAGCGTATTCTTTGTCACTTTTACTATATGGTGCGTGTTAATATACTCAGCATTAAATAAGTGATCTTGATTTGTTTCTTGGAGGATCGACTTTATTGCTGTTAACCATGCAAAGTTAAAATTGGTTTCCTGTTCCAATTCTCGACAGATATAGTAAAGTACAGAGGACAATTTTCCGTACCCTGCGTTCACTAGATCTGCCAAAAACCGGATCATGTTAGTCTTGATGATAATACTTAGTTGATAACGCCCTGTTTCTCCATACAACATTAAATCGGGGGTGCTTTTCTTTGCGGTCAAAGTGTATTTTAGAAATTGTATATGACAAGCTTCAAACATATCTAGGTTTTTATATCCCCAAATTTCCGACCTATACACAAGAACTGGCATTATCATAGCGTCAAATAACTTCCATTGGAGGTCTAATGGGATGTCGTGCTCTCTAATATTTCTAAGCAATTGTTATCTATCAACCCAAGTATCCATCGTCATCATTGTTAAAGCGATGCTAATCTCATCTCAAATGCGATATATTGTACGATAGATTATAGTTTATGGATTCCATATCATTCACATCCTGTTACATTCCCTTACCTGTATCACAATAAACTGCTTTGTAACATGGTGTAAACATTGAACAGTGAGCACCGTTATTTTGTTTACTCAAGCGATAGTGTATGGTGGCATGTAAGTGGCAATGCATTACATTCTTTATTATGCAAATCATCTTGGTGAATATTCTGGGGATAATTTGATTGGAAGTTGTCATTGCCTATGGCAGTAACGGCTTCCGGTCAAATTGGTCTCAGAATAGTCATCAGCTTACTTGTATGATTGTTTTTATATCACATTGCCAAATTATATTTGACACCGCTATGACTGAGCGTATTGACCAAGGCAGATACGCTAGTTTTTCCTTCTGATTGGTTGAAAAGTAAGGCATGACAGCCACCATATGCTTTGGAAATGTACCAACGTGTAAACTACTCAAGCCTGAATAGCTTTCTTTAGCGGCATGATAATAAGCTTAATATTATATTATAGTTTATGAATGACGTGTTAGATCAGCTGAACAACTATTATATGAAGTTAGTTCTCCTTTAATACTCCCTGAAACACTGCAGGGGCAAGTGGCCCAAAATAGAATAATAAATTGATTATTGTTGTTATCATTATTATGTAAGCGATCCCACCGTCGTAGCCCTCGTTGGCAGCGTGGCGGAGATGGTATGATAATAATAATAATAATAATAATAATAATAATAATAATAATAATAATAATAATAATAATAATAATATTGTATTTCTACCGCCATTGTCAATGTACAAATAATCCTCATATGCCGTTGTCATGGCCTGAGTGTAATAAAGAAAATACGAGAAAATACGAAAATACGGAACATGGCTTTTTTACCCTGTCGTCGCGTCGGCGCAATGTGCGGCGGGATTGATAATTGTTAGACGAAGCCCCAACCAGTGAGCGTCCATATAATGACTCTTTGCCCAACACATCGCACCAACCAGTTGCATATAAGCGTACATATAACAACTTTCAAACTATACTTCTGGTATCTCCCTAATTCAACTAGCGGAAAATACATATATTTGACGTAATATGATATATAATTAGATGCGCTTCTAGGTGAGAATTCGTGAAACTATGGTGCGCATTGCACAGTGTGAGAGGCCTTGGTTTCTCCAAGATGGTCGACAGTAATATCCGTTTTCTTGCTGTAAACTAGGTAATTATCAAACAAACCATGGCATGAAATGCCCGCTAAAATTACACTTTATCTCTACTTGATTATAATGTCATCCTACATGTCACGTAGTTGATTATGACGTCATATGATTGAGGATAAACTTAAAAGGTACATTACGTCCCTTAAATTACGACCATGAAAAACATTAAAAATATGCACAGCTGAAAAATTATAAGAGCACGCGTTTGAAAGATGACTGATTTTCATTGCAAATTGTTGTGGTTTATGACATCTATTGCCTTTGATTTCCTGGACTATATTGTCTGATATAGTATTCATGGAATAATGTGCTAATTCGTGCGTCGCTAGAACTAGCACTACAAAAGGAAAAAAAATGATTTGCGAACAATTAACCTGAGTGATTCACAATGGGCAAAGTATTGACATTTATCAATTTGATTAATCACTCATTAAGCGTGTATTGTACTAGGTCTCGTATCATTAGTCATTCATACCAAGATCTGAATAATTAATTACTTGCCATCATTCTACCCGCTACTTGTGCAGACATCACTCAGATATGGTAAGGATTCGGATAGTTGACATGGTGACAAGCTGATATGTTGTGCTGTTCAACCGCTTTTGTGTCAACAGCGCCTCGAAGCGCTAAAAATGC
Organism: Chaetoderma sp. LZ-2023a; assembly: GCA_034401795.1. Taxonomy (NCBI): domain Eukaryota; kingdom Metazoa; phylum Mollusca; class Caudofoveata; order Chaetodermatida; family Chaetodermatidae; genus Chaetoderma; species Chaetoderma sp. LZ-2023a. The sequence continues at coordinate 15,659,116 of CM067363.1, read as the reverse complement.
TACTTATATCAATTATAAAGCAGTTTAATGGTCAACACATTTCAAGAAATTTTTATATTAGAAGACAATTTTTTTGTAAATTTACCTCTGAAATCTTTGCTCGGTTTGACCATTAAAGTTTTGGCTTACCCAGAAGAGGATTTTTTAAAATTAACCACGGGAATGGCCGGCTCGGTTACCGAGCCAGTCACTCAAGTGGTTAATTTTCAAAAACACTCTTCTTCTTTACCTGCTAATAGACATGCCTCAAGACCACTGCAGAGTTGTTTTGGTCAGTGTGACCATTAAAAAGGTAAGTTGACACAAGAGGGGTTAAACTAATGTGTTTATTTGTCACAAACGCTGGTGATTTCAGTGGTTAGCCACGAAATGTGGCATGGATCTGCCAGACAGTCAGCATTCAGTCATTGATCGTTGCATAGCAACATAAACGTGTACTAAACTATAAAACATAGTTTTAGGAAAATGTTTTACTTGTTCACATACTATATTCGAATAATTAAACACGTGGCTGTGCCTATATTTTATAATGTAAAGGCATAATAATTGAAGCTGTCTTGAAAATTCGATAAAACAATGGCTGTACTTGATTCTACATCTATTAACACTGTGCTAGCTGAACATATTACAAATAGCTCACTGAAAACTTCGAAAGAACGTCCCATTATGGTTCCAATCGGTGTTCGAATACCGATAATTACAGTGATCTCATTGGCCATTGTTTTCAGTAATGTCATCAATATATCGATACTCAGAACAATATCACAGATCCCGGCCATGGCGAAGATATTTCTGACAAATTTAAGCTGTGCAGACCTGATGGTGGGCCTGTTCGCGTGCATACCGAGTATTGGGACAGCAACTATTGGTCAGTGGCCATATGGAATAGCTTGGTGTCAGGTTTCAGCACTTGTGCATATAATTTCTGCAAGTGTGTCTATCTGGAGTATAACATTGGTTAGCGTTGACCGGTACATAGCCATTAAACGGCCATTACATTACCATCAATTGATGACCAGAACACGATGTACCATACTGGTACTGCTTACTTGGATCTTTACATCTATGTATGCATCAATTCCGCTATTTCTTCATATCCCAGAATTCGTCTATTATCAGTTTAACTCAGCGGAGATCTTGTGTGATTTTATTTTCGAATATAGTTGGTGGTCCCTGACTCTTGTAATTGGCGTTGCATCCCCAGCAGCTATTTTACTGATTGGCACAACAGTGAGTATCATCCGAACAACAACTCGAGTTTCCCAGAGTGTTGTTCAGGTTGCCCCTACCAGCTCCTTCGGACAACGTGCGGATATAAGCACAACACGCAATCCTGTCAAACAGCCTCAAGAAATACAAAGATATTCACGCCGGGATAGAAAACAGGCTAATACAAATAAGGCTGTAAAGATCCTGATTCTAACAACAGCCATGTTTTTCATTGCATGGGGACCATACGTTGTGAAAGTGATCTTGTACTCAACCACGGACAACTTTCATCTTCCAGTCTGGATGGAATTCATATTCATATGGATCGCGAATAGTAACAGTTGTGTGAATGTATTTATTTATTCATTTATCTATACCAGTTTTCGTAAACGAGTTAAACACTTAATCCTGGCACTTGCCACATGCCGATTAGGTAACTTAAAGCGCTTGGAACAACTAGCAAATTCAGAAGAGACTGGTCACGAATGAAAAACAATTGTATCCGATGGTGTTCTGTGCAGAGCTAAGCTACCTGACACCGAGAATGGAGAAATCCACACACACACCCCCCCCCCCCACACCCCAGCCCCACCCCACCCCCCCGCCCACCCCCACCACTTCCATCTCGAACTAAGCCCCACCCACACTTCGCTGGGTTTGGGATCTATCGATTCCTGAACTCCCTGACTATCAATTTTCAGAAAGATATACAGGTAAGCTGTTGAATATTTTGAAATTATTTTGACTGTGGCGCTGTTGCTGCCAATGGTATCAACAGTGCCCAGTCAAATTAGTTTCAAAATATTCAACAGCATGTTTGTTGAGTAGTAAAGACAGACAATTCGTACAACTGCGTTTTAGTCGGTCACCAATTACGCGTTCGTGATGAACTTAATTACATCATTCATGACGGCATCATCAACGTCACGTAGTTCATTGTGACATCATATGATGGATGGATACATCGAGAAGGTCCATTACTTATCTAATTGCAAATCTACTGTACTGATAGCGCATGACATTTAGCATATAGGCAAATGGTTTTTTTTATCCCATTGCATATTAAAAATATGAGCATGGTTAATAATGCAGCGAATTAGTTTGATTGGTTGTTAGCGTTGAAACGGAATTTCATAATGACCAATCAGAATACTGCCATCTTCGCGCGATTAGATATGACTAAGCCGACGCCAATGTCGTGACGCGCGTAATGCCATAACAATATCGTGTGTGATGTCTCGTACTAGGCCCTATATAAGATAATTTTGCCAACGCATATTGTTAGTTATGTAAATAAAGAAACGTCGATTAGTGCAAATTCCTTTCATATTTCAATTTACAATTAACATATTCTTACGTAGAATCTCCAATGTACTAGTTGTCAGGTTGCGATTAGCCCCAATCACCAGCACACGCACGCACGCACGCTCACACGCACGTACGCACGCACGTACACACGCACACACACACACACACACACACACACACACACACACACACACACACACACACACACACACACACACACACACACACACACACACTCCAATTCCCAACCTGACCCTACCTCCAAGCACCCCCACCCCGCCCCACCCCGCCCCCACCCACCAACTATACCAACACCACCCCGTCCCACCACACCACCCGACCCCATCATCATTAAGAACCTGATTATTTTCATCAGCAATGTCAACATGGAATCCCATCATCGCATCTGGAATGTTAATGTCAGCGTTCTAAATAAATTGAATTAGCCGTATTTATTTTCTCCTTAATGTGTGCGTCAAATGAGATATTGTCATCGATTACTACTCCTATGTCATTTTCCTGGTGTGATGCATCCATTGGTTGTTGATATGGTATATTATAAGCATTACATTTATCTGGGTGAAAGCATAAAAGCCAACGCAATGGATATATTCTTGGAACTGGCTTGCTGTCATCATTATTATTTCTTGCTCTGAATGCTTTAGTCTCATCCGCGAGGAGATACACTGATGAAGTGCTACTGGTCACATTTGGTAAATCATTTATGTAGATAACATCTAGCAATGGAGCCAGGACTGAACCCTGTGGCATACCCTTTGTCACATCCTTCCATTCTAGGACTTCTCTGTTAACTATTGCTCATTGTTTTCTTGCAGTAAAGGAATTTGCTATCCAGTTTAAGCACAGTGGTCCTATTGTTGCATTCTTTTAGTTTGTGGATTAACCGTAGGTGAGGAACTTTGTAAAATGCCTTCATAAAGTCATAGTATAAGATAACTACACATTCACCGTTATCCAGGATTTCTGTCCAGCGATCGCATATGTGGAACAGTACTTTTGATCGTCCACTAATGGAGCCATACTGTTGATTACAGAATAACTTTTGCTGCTTCATATGCTGAATGATCTTCCTACGGGCAATGGCTTTCAGAATCTTGCATACTATACATGTTAGGCTAATAGGACGGTATAGTAGTAGCCAGGATCTTTGCGATCTCCTTTCTCTTAGCGAAAAAGAATATAGCTGAACAAGTAAAAAAAAAGCTTCATTTGCATTGCATCGCCGAGCTGGACAAATTGACTTACAATTAGATTGTCATATCAAACTATACCATCAAATGATTCTGTTATATGGATGTGAAGTAATTGGAATATAAACCTGTAATTTATTAGAAAAACAAGTCTAGTCGATACAAATAGTGATACAACAATGCATGATAACATCCTGGCTAAAATTAGTTTATGGAAACAAACTAAACTCGCAGCTAAATTATACAAGTACACTGTACTAGACTAACAACAAAACGGTACACAATACAGATGGCTAAACTCTATAAAAACGATAGTAGATAACACAGGACACAGCCACCTCTGGAGGAACCAAATAATACATAACCTTAACCAAACACAAACAACAATAACCAAAAAACTTGAGGATCAATTTATACGGTCATGGCACACACAAATGAATGAATCATGGAAAGGGAAAATATATAACAGTTTTAAAATAAATTGGGTAAAGGAAGTGTATCTCTTAAAACTTGGCGATAGAAACAAAATACCTTTATTATATGTTAGTCGTATGCTGTGTAAAGCGTCCCGAGTGTGAATAAAGAAATCTGAAAATCTGAAATCTTGTATATTGCAGTAACATTTGCGCCTAAGGAAATATTGTGTAAAGTCACTCTCAGTAGCACCATGAAACTGGAACGCATCCATTTTGCTCCTGGCAAAGCTCTTCCACCAGTGCATTAATATTGTGGTAGGTAATCCCCTCTTACCGTCTGTTTGATGTTACCTGCTGCAAGCATAGCTTTGAGTGGTAACAAATAACAGGAGTATGTATACATCGGTATCGTCAGCTACAACGTGCCTGCATGTCGTGCAGAAGCGGAGGCGGCATAAAAGGATAGCCTTCGCCCAGCCTCACTGAGGAATGAACAGCGGTCAAGATTATCTGTCCCTGGACTAGGTTCATTTGCAGACAAATACATACACGGGTTAGCTCTTGTAACCTAGACGTATTTGTTGATGTATGAATAACCAGACAAGATGTAGTTTGAAATGAGTTGTGTCACCCGTTGTTTGTTGGCATCGTTTGTGAGAAAGTTATTTCTGTCTCCTAGATTTGGTAGTTGTTGAGTGAGGTCTGAGATTCTCATTTCCATACCTTTGTCTGGTCGGTCTTTTGACAAGAACATATGTCCTTCCACTGAGCGATAATCTTCAGATACAATATGAAGAGTAGTGCCTGGTAGTGATTTGAGGTAGATCTTTTACGTCCAGGATTTGAACATGGGAGGAGAAAGCTGAGCGATGGGCATTATGTGAACCACTCTCATAACATCCGCAATACTGCATTCAATTCCTTTAGTTGGAGTCACTGTTGGTGTTTGTAGAGATAAACTGAAGGTTGTTTCTGAACAAGAACTTTGACACCATTCTACTGAATGCGTTGTTCGTTACAAATTGTCCATGACTTTCTCGGGATTGACCATTCAATGATATGGCACAGATCTAATTTGTCGCAAGAAATTGTAGTGAATTATTATCCTTCGTCTTCAGCTATTTATATTGTCTTCTTCTGTTCTGTATTTTTGTGAATGTAACAACATGTCGCATCGTGATACTGTGGCTGTATTTTGGTGTACATTTCTCAGATCTTGCTGCTACATTTTACGATGGCTCTGGATCTGCTTGCGGGTTTGGAGCCTAGCATGCTTCCCGCGCTCTTTTGTGGTCATGCCATTCTTATTTATATCAGGTGCTATGATCCCAGTTGCAATGTTGATAAGTGGTTGACTTGGCGGCCAACATCAGCCTCTACGCTAGCAACCCAGCCACAATCCGCTCATCATCATCATCTTTCTGCATTTGCTTTACACCAAGCTTAACGTGCTCGTTGCTTGTTAACTTGTGTTTTTCACCAAGTGTTGTCTAAGAGCATACAGATAATGATTTATCCGCATCCATTGGTCACTAGCAACGTTTCCGGTTTTTTCCTGACAGACCACCTGTTTCTTTAGAAACCCTATTTATTGTTATTTCGTCCGGTTCATTGGAACGTTTGTGTGCTTCTTGACACTCAGAGATCCAGTGAAATATCCCTCCACAAGATATTTGTAGGCAACAGTGTTCCCTTCCGCACATCTCCCATAACTACATAGAAGTAACTCTTGTTGCAGGCAAAATGGCATATCGGAAGAAAACACTAAGGCAAGTATTGATAAACTCTCTCTATACATTCTTCCAACTTCCGGTATGTTGGAAATGTATCACATTCAGAAGGTCCACCAGTTCAATGAAGGAGTCCAACCATGTAGCTATTCCCCTAGCCACTGATTGTTAATCTCATTGCTGGACGAGTTACCACTCAGTGAAGTGCATCTGTCATGTTTGTTTCAGATGTGTAATTAACATTTCTACTGATATAGCCTCACATTTCACATTGTTGGAGTCATTCATATAGAAATCATCATTTTCTTATGTGGTATGGCTCCGTTGTATTAAAGCGTGCAGCAAGGTTGTTGGCTTTGGATGTTAGCTGTTTCTATCATGCCACTGCCTGTATCATTGGTGCCACATGTAGATTCAATGGAATCAAGCTTTGACTTCAAGAGTACCTCAGATAACAACATGTAGTGGTTGGTAGCTTCTTCGATTGAACCCAGCCTCGATTGCCCCACACCAGATTCGGAGAGATGTTCTACAATTTCCGAAAATTAGAATCTACAGCAGATGGTTTTCATGAGGACATAGCGATGTGAAAGCTACCCATACCTACTATTATCTTGTCAAAGTGGGTTGATCCTTGCTGTTTGAACTCAAATAGGACTTCAGGAAAATTAAATCTGGCTCTAAATCTACTATACACTGTGTGGTCCCTTTCCAGATAAAATCACATGCATGCCTGTTGGAGGCGCAATTATCGCAGGTAAATAACCTGCATTCACCCCTGATGGACAATCTGTTGTGGCGAGGTGGCGGAATCCACTCTATGCATGTACAATTCGGTTTTGTTGTCATCCTTTTCCTGCAACATGTCACCAAAGCAAGTGTCTCCAACTTCGATGTGTTACACTGTGTGGCTGACACATTCGTTGTATTCTATGGGTAAAGACACACCTTGACGGGAATGTACTTTTGCAACTCAGCTTGTGTACCTGGAACAGAATGGTAATCTCCTCTCTTGAAACTGTTGTCAGGCATAGCGGATATCCAAGCCTCATGCTCACTGAGACTATCATGTATTACCTTAATCTTTTGCTGGACACGGATCAAGTTAGTATTACGAGTTTCATCTGTTCCACGAAGATCTTTATTTTTCCAGTCAATATTGTCTACAACATGAGTGGTGGGTACACCTTGCACAATGTTAAAGGGAATATTGCAATGCTGATTCTCAGACCACTCTGCTCCTCTCTCCTCAATAAACAAGAGGCCCAAGGGCCTGTGTCACTCACCTGGAGCACCATCAATTTTTGTCAAAATTGTTAGTGGGTGGTTTAGTAGTCTTTTAAATGAGTTTGTGGACTTTTTTGCAGTGCAATATGGCCACCAAACATGCTACATTTTGATTGACCCACGGCACCTTGAACAAACTTTAGTGGCCCTTAGCCCGTAATCATACCACCCAGATTTCGGCCTGATCGCATTAGCGGTTTTGGAGGAGTCGTTTTCAGGAAAACTAGGTCATTCAAGATGGTCACCGAACCATTTGGTCAATCAAGTCCTCTTGAAGAAACTTGGCTTACCTCTTGGCCTAGATGAAGATTTCCAAAGCAGATTTTTAGACGTTTCCTAAAATCGACCAAAATTCAAGATGGCCACCAGCCAAATTGGATGACCCGCTTCATTTGAACAAACTTAGATCCCTATGCCCTAAGGATGCTTCCTTTCAAATATAATTGAAATCGGCCTAGTAGTTCTCGAGAAGACATTTAAAATTTCCCATTGCTTTAGTATGGGAGTCTTTGGCTGGGAAATAATCCAAGATGGCCGCCAAACCGTTTATCCGACAGTTTCGAAAATGGCAAATTTGAGCTCAGAATACCAAAACACATATACAACACCAATTTCAGCCTCAAAATCTATCCAAAAAAATCCAATATGGCCGCCAAACACGCTTGTTTTTTGATGGATCAACTTCCCTTGAACACACTTTAATGGCCCTTAGTCCCTAACCATATCTCTCAAATTTCGGCCTGATAGCTTCGGCGGTTCTGGAGAAGTCATTTTTGGGAAAACTAGATCATCCAAGATGGTCGTTGAACCATTTTGTCCTCTTGAACAAACTTGGATTACCTCTTTCGCTAGATGATGTTTCATGAGTTTTGAATCAATTCCACAAGCGGATTCGGAGATGTTTAACGATGTTCCCTAAAATCGGCCGAAATCCAAGATGGCCAATGGCCAAATTGGCCGATCGGCTTCGTTTGAACAAACTTGGATCCCTATGTCCTAAGGATGCCTCCTGTCAAATGTAATTGAAATCGGCCTAGTGGTTCTTGAGAAGTTGTTCAAAGGAAAAGTTGATGGACGACGGACGGACAGTCGCCATGGCATAAGCTCACTTGGCCTTTCAGGCCAGGTGAGCTAAAAATGTTTCAGTGTATAAAATGCCACACATGACCACATGACAAAATTTTTTGTGGCAGTCAATATCAGCTGCCAAAAGATGTTCTTGCAATCGTACGATTCTATTGCCGACAGAAACATATTTAGCATTGTTGTTCGTAATATGGAGGTTGGAATATTCAACGAGTGTTGCCTCTGCTTTATCAGTGTGATTATTTGAACAGGAATAAGTCTGCATTTTAACCACTTATTTTCCCTGAAGATAATGCACCACTTGTTCTCATTCTGCCAAGCAAAAAGTACATTATCTCTTTTCGAGAGCCCTCTATATGGTTATGTTCCTTAGGGGAGCCATTGTTATGGATGGGATTCGCAGGTGTACATTTCTGGGCTGCAATTGAAACACACGCTAGTAATTTTAAATATAGTTCGTTCAGAAATTGAAGAAGTATACAACTACTTACCTGTACAGGTCCCTTGAAATTTACATTCTGCCAATTCAGGTTTTAAAGTTTTTAATCAATTACAACATATGCAAAGTTTGTGGAGCTTGGCTATAAGCGGGTGCAGCGCAGCTGGAAAGTGGTCCATCGATTAACCCGTTACCCACTAAAAGTCCAGTGTCTCAATTACAAGACAATCTATACAGGTACGGTGTTCAATACCGTAAAAACCATTTTCCTAGAAAGTATTCCTGACAAAAGTTCCACTCCTTTCAAATTATGCAACAACATGCAGATCAAATTAATTGCAAAAGATACGCAATATGCTCTCAAGAACTTAGTGTTCTAACTAAGTCTAATTGTCAAGAAGGCTAATGGCCAAAAATTTAATCTGCAATGAATTGGCTTGAGAAATGTTCGTTTGTCTCTTTTTGCATGCCCTATGAGTAATAGTATTGATTTTTTTGAGGAATTGAATTTCATCATCATAGGGCATACATGATCAGAATGGAAACGGTTCGTCTTCTGTCATTCAAGGGTGCTCATCAATGTGGACTGCGTTGCTATTAGGATACGGTCAACATATTTGCCAAGCAGATATAGATATGTCAAGGCTATTCTGCTGGGCCTTGCTATATCACGGCGAGGGTGCCAAACGCAAGTCTGAAGATTGGATGGTTTGGCATCCATTATGCAATGTCCAGCAAGTTGCATCCATTGGCTTCCCAGTAGCCTTGACAGGTCAGTATATAGTTCAGAGTTTATTGTTGGGTCACGTTAGCTGACAAAGGCCTTATCACCGAAGCTGGGTGTAGCATCTGTCTATTCGGCCCTGTAAAATTCAGATGGCGACCAACTCAGTTTGAGGTACCCTGCACAGTAAAACTTAACTTCTCAAATTACATAACATTCCGACGTTCTGTGACCTGCCAAACCGGAGTATAGCAAGTTTCTACAACAAATTACCAATTACAAGAGATGAGAAATCAGCCTCGTTAAAAATATAACAAAATTAAACAGAGAGAATAATAGCATTGCTTTATTGAGAACTATACCCAGTATGTGTGTTGGAAAATCGGGTCAACCTTTTCTGGTTTTTGTACGTAAAAATTAATCACGAATCTAACGATAATGACAATTAAAATACTCTTAATCATTATCTTCATCATAATTATTGGATTAACAAGACTGAATAAAGTAGTAATAGACGATCAACAATGGATACAATGGATTTATAATCTCTCCAGTCCAATATATATATATATATATATATATATATATATATATATATATATATATATATATATATATATATATATATATATATATATATATATATATATATATATATATATAGATATATATAGATATATATACAATCTTTGATAATATTTCATATCTGCATTCCAAAGTTACAATTCTGCTTATTATTAGTATTATATTTGTAAACCACTTGGCTGAACAGTAGGTGTAATAAATGACTAATGAAATGAAGTAAAATTTATCGGCCATGACATCATCAATTTGAACTAGATTTAGCATTACTAGCATTACGATGTAATTAATTGGGTAGGGTAAGACTGAAAGGTGAAAATTCAAGCACTTGTAACGATTCTGTTCAAACGCTTTAACTGTCTGACTTGCTGTGCAATAACCATGGACCTGCTGAATATTTTGAAAACAATTTGACTGACAATCTTTAATGGCCAAGCTGAGCAAAAATCGCATTTGCGCTGATCTTGAGAAATGTCCATTTGCCACCGAAGTGAATATTTTCAGACTGTTTGAAATCTTTTGGCCTATAAATGAAAATTCACTAAAGAAAAATTGTAATGTTCTTGATAAATCTGGATCATTAAAAGAAAAATGTGAATTATCTTTGCTAAATTTAAGTATTTTGAACGTCTAGTTCTAGCTAAGCTCTGCCCACTTATGAAAATGTGTTGGAATCGAAACTTTGAAACCTGAATACCTAAAATCTAAATTCCTATACATTTAAGCTGTTGAATATTTTGAAGCTAATTTGACTGGGAGCTGTTGAAGGCAGGAGGCAAAATCTCCCAGATAATTTAGTTTCAAAATACTCAACAGAATGTCGAATAAATTGTACATTTATCAAGTACGCGCAATTGAAACAGTTTCATGACAGCCCGTTACCACTTTCTTGAAGGTTTGAAATCATGTTGATTATGACATTAGAAAACAAGTAACATTTATTAGGACATGAGATACTTGAGTGGCAGATCGTATCCCTCCATTCTGCCATAGACAGTCTGCCAGCAAACACGGTAGTATTGTATAATCAATATAGCAAAGGCTTTGGATATATCGACACTTTGAAAACATATCATAAAAGACAAACACCTACCATTGGAAATATCTTGTACCTATAAATAGGAACCGTTTCACCAGTGCATCCAGTCATCACAGAAACTACATTAGTGCATCATGTTTAATAGACAAAAAACGATTCCATACACATTGTTTGCCTGATGAATTTCTGCAGACTACATTTTATATGCGGGTTAACTCTGGATATTCTGAATATTTTGAAAAGACTTTGACCAAAATATTTTGGTGGCTAACACGCCACCAAGTTTCAGTGAAATCGTTTCCAAAATATTAAGCAGGTCCAGCGGTATTGACAACTGAAGTGACTGTCTGTTGGCTCACAGCAGATGGACAAGTACACATAACTCTCTCACAGACAATGATGATGATAATGTAAGGTAATCAACCCAGAGATTATACAAAAGCTAGATCCTAAAAAATCCATACATGCCGAGTATTGGTGAATACAAGAGAGGTGTGGCCGCAGGGCTGGGGTGGGAGATTGTGTGAGAGGGACTGTAGGGCTTGGGAAGTTTGGTATAGGGGCAGGCGTGGTTCGGTCTAGAGTATAGGAGGGGAGATGTATTGTTTGGGATGGCTAGGTGTTTATCTCAACAAATTACTAGTCAACCACTTTTCAAAATTGACTTCTGGATAAAATAGCATTCACTATGTCCAGCTGCATAAAATGTAATCCTTTAAAAATGTTTCCATACACATTGTTTGCCCGATGAATTTCTGCAGACTACATTTTATATGCGGGTTAACTCTGGATATTCTGAATATTTTGAAAACACTGTGACCAAAATATTGTGGTGGCTAACACGCCACCAAGTTTCAGTGAAATCATTTCCAAAATATTAAGCAGGTCCAGAGGTATTGACAACTGAAGTGACTGTCTGTTGGCTCACAGCAGATGGACAAGTACAGATAACTCTCTCACAGACAATGATGATGATAATGTAAGGTAATCAACCCAGAGATTATACAAAAGTTAGATCCTAAAAAATCCATACATGCCGAGTATTGGTGAATACAAGAGTGGTATGGCCGCAGGGCTGGGTTGGGAGATTGTGTGAGAGGGACTGTAGGGCTTGGGAAGTTTGGTATAGGGGCAGGCGTCGTTTGGTGTAGGGTATAGGAGGGGAGATGTATTGTTTGGGATGGCTAGGTGTTTATCTCAACAAATTACTAGTCAACCACTTTTCAAAATTGACTTCTGGATAAAATAGCATTCACTATGTCCAGCTGCATAAAATGTAATCCTTTAACTGCCCCCCACCCCACCCCAACCCCCCCCCCCCAAACCCTGTCTGCTGCAAGCCACCAGACAATAAATTCAATTGTCAACAAATCTGGACCAACTGAATATTTTGAAAATAATTTGAATGAAAGTTGTTGGTGGCTTAGACACCAACAACATTCAGTCAAGTTGTTTTCGAAATATTCAGCCGATTCAGACATTAACCCATGGCAACTGTAGTCTGCAGAAATTCAAGGGCATCCAGTTAATGGTGAAACATTGGTCAAGAAACCCAAAATGTTTGTTTACTGAATGTTCATTTGCAGGTCAAAAGAATACTACTTTTGAAAATTTACGCCTAAAATAACAAGCTTGCATATCAAGCCAGCCATTTTAATGGAAAACTCACAAGTCTTCTGTTGGCCTGTAGATGGACTTTGCGCAAGACGACTGCAAAAATCGTTTTTCCCAGCTTGACATTTACCGAGTATGATGTTAGGGAAGATAACAAATGTGTATTCCATAGAAACGGTAACACCAACTGATTAACCAAACTAGTCGTATGATGTGTAATTTACACGCTTACTTGTTTATTGCCAGCCACTCCAATGATACATTTTCAAAAAAATTATTTTCTCTTTGGCCTAGAAATGGACACTTAAACACTATTGTAGCTTTCATAATTGATACAGTACTGTTCAACATCGACTGGGTAATTTGTATGGAGGCCGATTAATGGCATTATCACAATTATTTTTAAATACTCGACCGTGATCACTCAAAGCAATAGTTGTGCAAGCCTACTTCCATGTCTAGTGCTGGCCACCTCACAACATCTTGCGCTATCATCTGCCATGAGTAGATAGACTTGACCCATGACCTTATGATCCAAAAAATCAAGTGTTCGTCAGCCCAACAAGAGAAGTTTGTTCAGTAATTTACCTTATTATACATGACTGGCATGAATTCAACCCCTTTAACAGATCATAAGACTAAACACTACACACGCTTTTCTTTTTTTCTGCTACTAATTCCAATCATGGGAAAATGCACTTTTATCTAAGATCTTATGGTTTACTCCCAGCGAGGACATTATAATATCTTTGCCAAATATCAATCTCATTTGTTCACCAGAATGTGTTTTATGTATGCGAGTGCACTCAAATAACCAATTGTTAACACTCGACTCCATTGCAGCAAGCTGCACGCTCTCATGCAGTATAATTAATGTATTTTACAGTCTGTAATATGAAAGACGTATTTTATGAAAAACATTCAACAGCAATCAGCAGCATGGTTTCTAAAAAAGCGTAATAAAACTAGGACAAAATTAATGTGGCTGGGCATGTACATACACATGTTGCCGCATGTATAAATGTGCAGCCGCCTGTATAAAATTGCGACCACAACATTCTTTTGAAAATTTAATAATTAAATGACTGCCACTTTAAAGACCACTCCTTAAATATGATAGATACATGATTATTATCTATATAATATTATACATACAACATCGCTTAGTTTGCCTATATATTACCTGTGTAACGCAACGCTCTGATTTTTTGAAAATTAAATGACTGGGAGACGCCGCCCCGCCCCATCTCAGGCTGGTCGCAAATCCGCAATATGCGGCCGCACGTGTACGCATGCATTTTGGTGTGCATGTGTGTCCTGACATATACATACACATGTCGGCCGCAAATCTGCAACATGCGGCCGCATGTGGCCGCAAGCCCGCATGCATGTGTGTCCAGGCATGTACATATACATATATAAATGTGCAGCCGCCTGTATAAAATTGCTGCCGCAACATTTTCTGAAAATGTAATAATTAAATGATTGCCACTTTAAAGAATCTCCTTAAATATGATAGATGCATGATTATTATCCATATAATATTATACAACATCAATAAGTTTACCTATTACACATGTAACGCTCTGATTCTTTTAAGATTAAATGGCAGGGAACATATTTTGTTCATGCAGGTGGCCACTGGACGCCATTGTTCATAAGAGGGCACTGTAGGCTATTCATGCAGGTGCCTTCAAGAGCATATATGCTTCAAAAAGCACTGTTCAACGGGGTAGGAAGCCAACTGCTTAGTTTCAAAATATTCTACTTTTTAACCACGAAGGGGGTGGTGTGGGGGTGGTGTGTGGATGGCACCTAATTAATACGTTAAACACTACAAAGGGACGTCATTATTCGTCAACGATGACTATGGGGGCCACCAACTCATTTCCATAACAATTTTGAAAATTTAATAAGTAAATGAATGCCATCTGATTTTTTTGAAAATTAAATGACTGAGTTATATTTTTTCAAACCACGAAGTGTAGGGGGGGGGGCGCCGCCCACCTAATTAATACGTTATGCACGCCTCAATTACTTAAAGGCACATTAATCTATGCATATATAACAAACAATAGCGCCTAGGCAGACATTTAGAACAATAGCGTCCAGCGGCCATCCACTCATTTAGAATGATAGACTCCACCCGCTCATTCAAATCAACCAATCAGAACGCAGTATTAAATAGGTCAAGACCTCATTTACATAAGAATAGCATCTAGCGAGTCCCTAGACTACTAATACGGGAGAAGCATGGTTGGAGCTTGTCTAAAGATGGGCGGGGCACAGATAACACTAGGAAGATCGATTATGGCCAAAATATTCAACAGAAAACGTTTTGCATCGTGTTCAAAATTGTTTTGTTTTTTGGAAACATTCAGCTTATTTATGGCTTGTAATGTATTTGATCCGGGGGGGGGGGCGGGGCGTGCTCCCTCGGAAAAATGGTCTATATGTAGATTTTCTTAGAGGTCAGTTCACGCATATCCTCAGGTAAATGGGTGTTTAAAAAATCAGTGGAAGGAGTCAGTCTGTCGTACAAGTGGGTTACGTCATAATCAACCACATCACTAGTTAGCTGATGTTATAATCAAAATGACGCATAGCTCCGCCACGAAAATCGACGTCAGGCTGGCACTATCGTACGAATTGTATATATTTAATGAATTTACAACTTAATAAGATTCTGTTGAACATCTGGAAAGTAATTTGACCGGGTGATGTTCAACTCCCCCACCCCCTCCCACCCAATCCAACTAGTTTCAAAATATTCAACATCGTAACTATATACTTGCCTTGATATTTGGAATCTGGGAATTCGGGATTCAAAGTATATAGGTCGATCCTAAAATGAATAAAAAAAGTGGGTGGAGTTTAGCTAGAAACGAGCCCAGTCAAAGTCATACAATTTGTACAATGTGTCGGATTATTAAGCGTTTAAGATGGACTAAATCGAGTCATGCACGCTGTAGTTGATTATGACGTCATGCTAATCGGCGCTTAGTTATTTATGACTTATATGATGGATGGATAAACTGGAAATGTTAAATTGAGTTAAAATACCTAAGCTAATAAACTCACACATACTCTGAAACCTGTCTCTAGCGACAACGTCCATATATTGGCCCTGTATCGACCCCGTAACCTGCATTATTAAATGTGCATGGTACATATGCACATTAAAATGCTTGAGCATAAAAATGTTAAAATTGTATACGTTTAGATGCTAAAATTGTGTATCTATGTGCAATGATGGACACAAAACCTGTAACTGTTTGTACTCAGGTACGCTGTTGAAAATTTTTTAATCTAATTTGACTGAGAGCACACCAACAGCGCCCAGTCAAATTAGTTTCAAATATTTCAGCATTATATTTATTAAATTATCATTGAATTTTCGAATCCAGTATTTTCATGTTCAACGGATTAAAGAATCGCCATATTGTGTGCCCAACGTAACCTTAAAGGCACTTACACAAAAAATGCTTCGTTTAAGGCGATTCTTTAAACCGTTGAACATGAAAATGTAGAATTTGAAAATTCATTCATAATGTAATAAATATAATGCTGAAATTTTTTGAAACTAATTTGACTGAGAGCTGTTACTGTGTTCTCTATCAAATTAGTTTCAAAATTCTCAACAGTTCAAAAATGGTTAATGTGTTAGTGTCCATCGTCAATGAGAAACCTGTGTCGAATGTTCAAGCGACAAACATCCCGTATGACAAAGTACTTATATTTGTGACCGTCAATAGCCATCTGTTTGTGTGGTCATTTAAACTGGGCATTAGTGTTGTTCCAGTTGTAGGCAGGATTTTATATAAATGGTTCGGACATCACGGCGCGATAATGGGCGAATCCAGTTTAACCATGCCCAGCCCATCTCTCGCTAAGCTCCATCAACGCCTCGCCCGTGTTGGGATTAATCGATTATTTCACTCTCTGGATCTCAATTCACAGAAAACTATACTGGTAAGCTGTTGAATATTTTGAAACTAATTTGACTGGGGTCAAGTCAAATTAGTTCCAAAATATCCAACAGCGTGTTTATTAAATAGCAAAGACATACAATTCGTACACCAACGCTCAGTCCGTCACACATTCCTGACTAACTTATCTACGTTATTCATGACGTCATTGATTATGACGTCATCCTACACGTCACGTAACTGATTACGACGTCGTAAGATGAATGGATAAATTGGAATCCTGCATTAGATAAGTATATAAACGGGAGAAAATTATGGGAGAAAATATTCGTTATTTAGAAAATTCGTATCATAAATATGTGTTGTTTCAAATTAGAATTCCTTAGTTTGTCATCATCATCATCATCATCATCATCATCATCATCATCATCATATCATCATCATCATCATCATCATCATCCATATCGGCTCATCATCATCATCGTTGACGGCGCCATTATCTTCGTCTTCGTCATCGTCGTCGTCGTCGCCATCGGCTCCGTTGACGCCTTCGTCGTCGTCGCCGTCGTCGTAAAAATGATGCTAAAGGCCTTTGAGTTCACGCGAACGCATTCGTGCACAGGATTGGAGCTGCATTTAAAAAACCGAACACGGTGTCTATACTAATCTGATGTGTTGTCAGAATGGGAGATACATTTTCTGGAACATGGTGCTTCTGTATCAAGTCCTGACGTCGGGCCTGAAATCTATCCTCTGTTTCAAATTGTCAGGGCAAAATATCTCAAAACGTATCAATCAGCCGTATACATAATACTATAAAAAGAGGTCATAAGTGGACCTAGTCAGATCAGGTCATACTCTCTTCATGGGAAGTAGATCTGGAAATAAAAATACCACGGTGCATGTGACTAACAAGACTATATACGACTCAGCATGCTTACATTTATACTATGTAAGCTGTGTTTATAGAATCAGAACATCGATTCATTCCACTGCCTTTTCAAACATATACCTTAATCACATGACCAACATGTTGAAAACTGATTAGGAACTGTGCAGGGAAATCGTGCGACACGCGCCAGAATAAACCTGGCTTCTATTCACAGCGATTCTATAAAATGTGTTAACTTAACACACTAATGATCAACTTAGTTAAAAACGATCACTGCAGTGATCTTGAGAAATGCCCATCCGCAGGCCAAGAGAGGAACATTCCCGAAAACTCACCACTGGAATAACTGTTACCGAGCCAGTCATTTCAGTGGTAACTCCTCAAGACTACCCCTCCTGGTCCGCAACCGGACATTGGCCAAGCCGAGATCTGAATTATCTCGACTACCACACTTTTGATAAATGTCCACTTGAAGGGCAACAGAAATCTATTTTTCGGTAAATTTTCGTTATAAATTTACAAAGGATACATTCCACAAATCAAAATTTCCTTGAAAAGTATTGGCAAACAAACGGTTCATTGAAGTAAGTAGTATTTTGAGAGACACAAGAGGGGTCAAATTGCAAATTATTACATATACATATACAAGGTTGTTACACTCAATGGCGTATTGGGAGATATCGATTACATGTCCTCCTCAGTCGCTATCATTATTTTGCCTGGGTCTCCTTGAAAATATCAAAAACTTACATATCTTTTTAAGCACAGGTTCGTTGCACATTGTTAAAAGCTCTTTTGTTTTGTTAGGATTTGTGCTTACAATATAGTAAAGTGGGATAAATTTTGCTCTTAAATCGTTGCATTTGTTACATTTATAAAGAAAATGATTTTCGTCATCGAGTTCGTCACAAGTTGTACATAGTCTGTTCTGTCTATCAATTTTCGTCCATCGCCAGGTTTCAATGGTCAGTTTATGGTTTAGTGTCCTAAAATTAAATAGAGTAATGGCGCTTCTCCTTGTGAGAACATTAAAATAATTTAATGGCTTCTTTAATGTTCCTTGTAGAATAATAGTCTAGTCGATGTGTTGAGTTTATCTTTCCATGTATTCATATATTGCATTTGGAGCGTATTCTTTGTCACTTTTACTATATGGTGCGTGTTAATATACTCAGCATTAAATAAGTGATCTTGATTTGTTTCTTGGAGGATCGACTTTATTGCTGTTAACCATGCAAAGTTAAAATTGGTTTCCTGTTCCAATTCTCGACAGATATAGTAAAGTACAGAGGACAATTTTCCGTACCCTGCGTTCACTAGATCTGCCAAAAACCGGATCATGTTAGTCTTGATGATAATACTTAGTTGATAACGCCCTGTTTCTCCATACAACATTAAATCGGGGGTGCTTTTCTTTGCGGTCAAAGTGTATTTTTGAAATTGTATATGACAAGCTTCAAACATATCTAGGTTTTCATATCCCCAAATTTCCGACCTATACACAAGAACTGGCATTATCATAGCGTCAAATAACTTCCATTGGAGGTCTAATGGGATGTCGTGCTCTCTAATATTTCTAAGCAATTGTTATCTATCAACCCAAGTATCCATCGTCATCATTGTTAAAGCGATGCTAATCTCATCTCAAATGCGATATATTGTACGATAGATTATAGTTTATGGATTCCATATCATTCACATCCTGTTACATTCCCTTACCTGTATCACAATAAACTGCTTTGTAACATGGTGTAAACATTGAACAGTGAGCACCGTGATTTTGTTTACTCAAGCGATAGTGTATGGTGTCATGTAAGTGGCAATGCATTACATTCTTTATTATGCAAATCATCTTGGTGAATATTCTGGGGATAATTTGATTGGAAGTTGTCATTGCCTATGGCAGTAACGGCTTCCAGTCAAATTGGTCTCAGAATAGTCATCAGCTTACTTGTATGATTGTTTTTATATCACATTGCCAAATTATATTTGACACCGCTATGACTGAGCGTATTGACCAAGGCAGATACGCTAGTTTTTCCTTCTGATTGGTTGAAAAGTAAGGCATGACAGCCACCATATGCTTTGGAAATGTACCAACGTGTAAACTACTCAAGCCTGAATAGCTTTCTTTAGCGGCATGATAATAAGCTTAATATTATATTATAGTTTATGAATGACGTGTTAGATCAGCTGAACAACTATTATATGAAGTTAGTTCTCCTTTAATACTCCCTGAAACACTGCAGGGGCAAGTGGCCCAAAATAGAATAATAAATTGATTATTGTTGTTATCATTATTATGTAAGCGATCCCACCGTCGTAGCCCTCGTCGGCAGCGTGGCGGAGATGGTATGATAATAATAATAATAATAATAATAATAATAATAATAATAATAATAATAATATTGTATTTCTACCGCCATTGTCAATGTACAAATAATCCTCATATGCCGTTGTCATGGCCTGAGTGTAATAAAGAAAATACGAGAAAATACGAAAATACGGAACATGGCTTTTTTACCCTGTCGTCGCGTCGGCGCAATGTGCGGCGGGATTGATAATTGTTAGACGAAGCGCCAACCAGTGAGCGTCCATATAATGACTCTTTGCCCAACACATCGCACCAACCAGTTGCATATAAGCGTACATATAACAACTTTCAAACTATACTTCTGGTATCTCCCTAATTCAACTAGCGGAAAATACATATATTTGACGTAATATGATATATAATTAGATGCGCTTCTAGGTGAGAATTCGTGAAACTATGGTGCGCATTGCACAGTGTGAGAGGCCTTGGTTTCTCCAAGATGGTCGACAGTAATATCCGTTTTCTTGTTGTAAACTAGGTAATTATCAAACAAACCATGGCATGAAATGCCCGCTAAAATTACACTTTATCTCTACTTGATTATAATGTCATCCTACATGTCACGTAGTTGATTATGACGTCATATGATGGAGGATAAACTTAAAAGGTACATTACGTCCCTTAAATTACGACCATGAAAACCATTAAAAATATGCACAGCTGAAAAATTATAAGAGCACGCGTTTGAAAGATGACTGATTTTCATTGCAAATTGTTGTGGTTTATGACATCTATTGCCTTTAATTTCCGGGACTGTATTCATGGAATAATGTGCTAATTCGTGCGTCGCGAGAACTAGCACTACAAAAGGAAAAAAAATGATTTGCGAACAATTAACCTGAGTGATTCACAATGGGCAAAGTATTGACGTTTATCAATTTGATTAATCACTCATTAAGCGTGTATTGTACTAGGTCTCGTATCATTAGTCATTCATACCAAGATCTGAATAATTAATTACTTGCCATCATTCTACCCGCTACTTGTGCAGACATCACTCAGATATGGTAAGGATTCGGATAGTTGACATGGTGACAAGCTGATATGTTGTGCTCTTCAACCGCTTTTGTGTCAACAGCGCCTCGAAGCGCTAAAAATGCTACTTATATCAATTATAAAGCAGTTTAATGGTCAACACATTTCAAGAAATTTTTATATTAGAAGGCAATTTTTTTGTAAATTTACCTCTGAAATCTTTGCTCGGTTTGACCATTAAGGTTTTGGTTTACCCAGTATCCATTTCAGGTCAGAAGAGGATTTTTGAAAATTAACCGCTGGAATGACTGGCTCGGTTACCGAGCCAGTCATTCAAGTGGTTAATTTTCAAAAACACTCTTCTTTATTACCTGCTAATAGACATGCCTCAAGACCACTGCAGAGTTGCTTTGGTCAGTTTGACCATTAAAAGGTTAAGTTGACACAAGAGGGGTTAAACAAATGTGTTTATTTGTCACAAACGCTGGTGATGTCAGTGGTTAGCCACGAAATATGGCATGGATCTGCCAGACAGTCAGCGTTCAGTCATTGATCGTTGCATAGCAACATAAACGTGTGCTAAACTATTAAACATAGTTTTAGGAAAATGTTTTACTTGTTCACATTCTATATTGGAATAATTAAACACGTGGCTGTGCCTATATTTTATAATGTAAAGGAATAATAATTGAAGCTGTCTTGAAAATTCGATAAAACAATGGCTGTACTTGATTCTACATCTATTAACACTGTGCTAGCTGAACATATTACAAATAGCTCAATGAAAACTTCGAAAGAACGTCCCATTATGGTTCCAATCGGTGTTCGAATACCGATAATTACAGTGATCTCATTGGCCATTGTTTTCAGTAATGTAATCAATATATCGATACTCAGAACAATATCACAGATCCCGGCCATGGCGAAGATATTTCTGACAAATTTAAGCTGTGCAGACCTGATGGTGGGCCTGTTCGCGTGCATACCGAGTATTGGGACAGCAACTATTGGTCAGTGGCCATATGGAATAGCTTGGTGTCAGGTTTCAGCACTTGTGCATATAATTTCTGCAAGTGTGTCTATCTGGAGTATAACATTGGTTAGCGTTGACCGGTACATAGCCGTTAAACGGCCATTACATTACCATCAATTGATGAACAGGACACGATGTACCATACTGGTACTGCTTACTTGGATCTTTACATCTATGTATGCCTCAATTCCGCTATTTCTTCATATCCCAGAATTCGTCTATTATCAGTTTAACTCAGCGGAGATGGTGTGTGATTTTATTTTCGAATATAGTTGGTGGTCCCTGTCTCTTGTAATTGGCGTTGCATCCCCACCAGCTGTTTTACTCATTGGCACAACAGTGAGTATCATCCGAACAACAACTCGACTTTCTCAGAGTGTTGTTCAGGTTGCCCCTACCAGCTCCTTCGGACAACGTGCGGATATAAGCACAACACGCAATCCTGTCAAACAGCCTCAAGAAATACGCTGGGATAGAAAACACGCCAATACAAATAAGGCTGTAAAGATCCTGATTCTAACAACAACCATGTTTTTCATTGCATGGGGACCACACGTTGTGAAAGTGATCTTGTACTCAACCACGGACAACTTTCATCTTCCAGTCTGGATGGAATTCATATGCATGTGGATCGCGAATAGTAACAGTTGTGTGAATGTTTTTATCTATTCATTTATCTATACCAATTTTCGTAAACGAGTTAAACACTTAATCCTGGCACTTGCCACATGTCGATTAGGTAACTTAAAGCGCTTGGAACAACTAGCAAAATCATAAGAGACTGGTCACGAATGAAAAACAATTGTATGCGGTGGTGTTCTGTGCAGAGCTAAGCTATCTGACACCGAGAATGGAGAAATCCACACTTCGCTGGGTTTGGGATCGATCGATTCCTGAACTCCCTGACTATCAATTTTCAGAAAGATATACAGGTAAGCTGTTGAATATGTTGAAACTAATTTGACTGTGGCGCTGTTGCTGCCAATGGCAGCAACAGCGCCCAGTCAAATTAGTTTCAAGATATTCAACAGCATGTTTGTTGAATAGTTAATACAGACAATTCGTACAACTGCGTTTTAGTCGGTCACCAATTACGCGTTCGTGATGAATTTAATTACATCATTCATGACGTCATCATCAACGTCACGTAGTTCATTGTGACATCATATGATGGATGGATACATCGAGAAGGTCCATTACTTATCTAATTGCAAATCTACTGTACTGATAGCGCATGACATTTATCATATAGGCAAATATGGTTTTTTTATCCCATTGCATATTAAAAATATGAGCATGGTTAATAATGCAGCGAATTATTTTGATTGTTTGTTAGCGTGGGAACGGAATTTCATAATGACCAATCAGAATACTGCCATCTTCGTGCGATTAGATATGACTAAGCCGACGTCAATGTCGTAACGCGCGTTATGACATAACGATATCGTTTGTGATGTCTCGTAGTAGGCTCTATATAAGATAATTTTGCCAATGCATATTGTTAGTTATGTAAATAAAGAAACGTCGATTAGTGCAAATTCCTTTCATATTTCAATTTACAATTACCATATTCTTACGTAGAATCTCCAATGTACTAGTTGTCAGGTTGCGATTAGCCCCAATCACCAGCACACGCACGCACGCAGCACGCACGCACGCACGCACGCCCGCACGCACGCACGCACGCACACACACACCAATTCTCAACCTGACCCCGCCTCCAAGCACCCCCCCCCCGACCCCACCCACAAACTATACCAACACCACCCCGTCCCACCACACCACCCGACCCCATCATCATTGATGACCGGATGCTAAAGGAAGATCAAAACCGGCATTTCTGTGATCGACGTTATTGGCAAATATGTCCAGATTTCACATTATATGATAAATAGAATCTCTCTCAGTCCCATTTAATATTACTATTACCAATCTCGTCGAAAATGAGCACTTTACAACCGCTAAAGCTCGTGCAAAGTGATAATTTTGATAATAGTGATATTAAAGTGGGCCTTGTTTGAGATCATCAATATAGATCCCATGTCATTCACTTTCACGGTGCATTCCTGTATCTGTATAGCAATGTATAGCAATGGGAATTTCCAGTTTATTCATCCATCATATGACGACATAATCAAGTACGTGATGTGTAGGATGAGGTCATACTCAATGACGTCATGGATGACGAAGATAAGTACGTCACGAATGCATAATTAGTGATGGACTAAGCGTTGTTGTATGAATTGCATGTCTTTACTATTTAATAAACATGTTGTTGAATATTTTGAAACTAATCTGTCTTGGTGCTGTTGAGGCCTATATCATGAACACGTACTACTATTCATGTCATAGTTTGCAACATATAATAATGTATCAAATATAAATGCCATTTATCCCATTTACGTTGATAAATCGGCATCCTCTGAACAGTCATCACTCATAAGAACCTGATTATTTTCATCAGCAATGTCAACATGGAATCCCATTATCGCATCTGGAATGTTAATGTCAGCGTTCTCAATAAATTGAATTAGCTTTATTTATTTTCTCCTTAATGTGTGCGTCAAAGGAGATATTGTCATCGCTTACTACTCCTATGTCATTTTCCTGGTGTGATGCATCCATTGGTTGGGCCGTTTCTCTGAGTTGATATGGTATGTTGTAAGCATTACATATATCTGGGTGAAAGCATAAAAGCCATGTGTCTGCCCACTCTTGAACGCAATGGATATATTCTTGGAACTGGCTTGCTGTCATCATTATTATTTCTTGCTCTGAATGCTTTAGTATCATCCGCGAGGAAATATACTGATGAAGTGCTACTGGTCACATTTGCTAACTCATTTATGTAGATAACATCTAGCAATGAAGCCAGGACTGAACCCTGTGGCATACCCTTTGTCACATCCTTCCATTCTAGGACTTCTCTGTTAACTATTGCTCATTGTTTTCTTGCAGTAAAGAAATTTGCTATCCAGTTTAAGCACAGTGGTCCTATTGTTGCATTCTTTTAGTTTGTGGATTAACCGTAGGTGAGGAACCATGTCAAATGCCTTCATAAAGTCATAGTATAAGATAACTACACATTCACCGTTATCCAGGATTTCTGTCCAGCGATCGCATATGTGGAACAGTACTTTTGATCGTCCACTAATGGAGCCATACTTTTGATTACAGAATAACTTTTGCTGCTTCATATGCTGAATGATCTTCCCACGGACAATGGCTTTCAGAATCTTGCATACTATACATGTTAGGCTAATAGGACGGTATAGTAGTAGCCAGGATCTTTGCGATCTCCTTTCTCTTAGCGAAAAAGAATATAGCTGAACAAGACAACAAAAGCTTCAATTTCATTGCATCGCCGAGCTGGACAAATTGACTTAACATTAGATTGTCATATCAAACTATACCATCAAATGATTGAGCCAATTCTGTTATATGGATGTGAAGTAATTGGAATAGAAACCTGTAATTTATTAGAAAAAACAAGTCTAGATTTCTTAAGACCAAAATTCATGATATATGGCGAGTTAGGAGAAATATCGATACAAATAGTGATACAACAATGCATGATAACATACTCGCTAAAATTTATTTATGGAAACAAACCAAACCCGCAGCTAAATTATACAAGTACATTTTACTAGACTAACAACAAAACGGTACACAATACAGAAACTCTATAATAACGATAGTAGATAACACAGGACACAGTCACCTCTGGAGGAACCAAGTAATACATAGCCTTAACCAAACACAAACAACAATAACCAAAAACCTCGAGGATCAA
The DNA here is from genome assembly GCA_034401795.1 of Chaetoderma sp. LZ-2023a. Lineage (NCBI taxonomy): Eukaryota > Metazoa > Mollusca > Caudofoveata > Chaetodermatida > Chaetodermatidae > Chaetoderma > Chaetoderma sp. LZ-2023a. Next base: position 15,633,475 of record CM067363.1, on the reverse strand, counting down.
TTCATACAGTCATGGCACACACAAATGAATGAATCATGGAAAGGGAAAATATATAACAGTTTTAAAAGAAATTGGGTAAAGGAAGTGTATCTCTTAAAACTGGGCGATAGAAACAAAATACCGTTTACAAGATTTAGAAAAAGCAACCATTGTCTATCGATAGAAAAGGGACAGTGGGACGGAACTAACAGAGCAGAACACGTTTGCAATGTCTATAATAAGAATGAAATCGGAGACGAGTTTCACTACTTATTCATTTGTGACTTCTTTCAAAATTAGCGAGTAAACATTTGCCAAAATATTATCGCAAAGGACCAAATTTCTTAAAATTTATCCAATTCATCCCAACACATAGTACTACTACTACTACTACTACTACTACTACTACTACTACTACTACTACTACTACTACTACTACTACTACTACTACTACTACTACTACTACTACTACTACTACTACTACTACTACTACTACTACTGCTGCTACTACTACTACTACTACTACTACTACTATGTATATGGATATGGATAAATATTCACTACCGCCATAAATGCTATATTATATGTTAGTCATATGCTGTTGCTCGAACGATGATTGGTTGGAGCCTGCACCTGTGACGTCACGAGGAGTATAAAAGGAGACACGATCCAGTGGTCGAGAGCATCCTCGGCCAGGGGCCGAACAGGTTGGATCTGTACCAGCTACTAACAAGCGCGACAGACAAGACTCGTTTTCCGTCGCTATGTGTCGGGTTTTTATCCCGTAGCTTGCAGTTGTCAAACCCACCACACTAAAACAATTTGGTAACTTCCCATTTACGGGAGTAATTTGGAACTTCTGATAATTGTTCACGAATATCAATATCTAACACAATTTGTGGTGAGGCCTTTACGGCCTGGATATGTGGGTCTACAGATGTAGAGGCAGGATGTTCTTTGATGGATGACTCACCGGATCTGTCAGCCACACCTAAAAGTGGGATTTCAATCGCCGCCGCACTAATATCGTGTAGGTTCTTTCGACTTTCGACCGCAGCAAGTAAACTCTGCCCGGTGCGTCTTCATAGCTTGCTGACATACCCAGCACTGTGAAGCTTTGTTTTGTATCTTCATTTGTATCTGACAACCCCCGCTTGTGATCGGGTTGTTTACACCTTCCATCCAAGCCATCGGTGTATGGGAACTTTCTTCACCACGTAGTACTATCGTATCTTTTGCTGCCTGCTCGTTAGACATTCTATTAGGCCTACAGCACTGAGTGATGTACTCCCGCCATGAGTGTTCTTGTGGGAGTCTTGTTTGCGGAAAACAGCTTGCGGGAACCAACCTGCAGGAACTTTCCAGCTTCCGGAGAGCGCATCATCTCACGTCGACTATGGATTGACGTATCAATTTCAGTAACACGGTAGCTTAACTTAAGAATGACTACCAAGTATTCAAGTAACTATACTTCACAGTGTAATTATTTCTCTATATAGGTTCTGTTAATTATATTGTATCCGTAAAAACGGTCCCGATGACCGCTAGTTATAATTTCTGTATTTGTTGATAATTATTCTCATTTTCCTCAATGTGCTGCTAACCGCACTATAGTAGGTTCGTTAACCTGTACTGATATATATATATCTTGATCATTTGACACCGTATTGATTGTTCTGGTTAGATTATGTATATATATGGCCAGTGGCCATCCGGTCATATGTTTTGTTTATTCATAGAAATATAGGACTGCAGTGCACATAGGAAACACTATATTTGCAACACTTATATATGCAGTACTTTTTCTCCCACCACCAACAATTTTTCACTGAGGTTGCTGTCCGTGCTATGACTGTTTAGCCCGGCATGCTACCGACTAAACCTTTTCTATTCAGCTCAATAGGATAGGTTCAGATCGATTAGAGACACTTTCTTCATTACATACTGTGTAATATACTCTTCTCTTCTGGTAGTGCGATAATCTAGCCCCGCACTCCGATAAGACTCATAGGTAAGATTGTCTCTCTCTTCAGGTTCCACTCAGCCTTGTGGCTTCTTAATTGTTTGGATGTCCCCATCCGCACCATGGGCTGATCCGACTCTGGGAAACTATTGGGGTTTCCGAGCGGTGATGGCCAGGGTGCGGTGTAACACACATTCCCATGTATCGTTGGATACCTAGTAGTTAGCACTTTAAGCCAATGTAGGAAAGCACTGCGAAAACACATGTATTAATTATTATTTTATTCACTGAACAATCCTCCCGCGCTGAAGTGCGAAACTGGGCAACTTGTATATAAACCTAACGACAGGTAAAACGGTTAGTTCCATAGGACCTGGTGGCGGGCGAGATACGTACCCCCACCGAATTCCATTAAAATCTCTGGGCATGATATTTAGATCTGCCATGCCCTTGCGGGAAGGACATTTACGGTGGGTATTCGTCTATCTTACCCCCACCATAACGATAGAACAATGGTTTAATACTGCTTTCGTGAAATGTAACTCATGTCTTGTAATGTTTTATGTGGTTACGGGGCGGGATGTCCGGATTCTTATCCAGTTCGGAGATCTTGCTACGTAACATGTATGAGCGCTGTCTTTAGTATTGATGTCTTAGGGCATCTGTTCTCCATGACAGCCGTGTCTAATAGCTATGTAGACATAAGCCAGTTGCGGCCTAAAATAATTCTTGTTCTGAAAACAACTAAAAGTGAATTAAGCAAAGCAGAAGGCCCGCATAAATAAAGTGGCAACTATTCAGCATACCAAGAATCACATAAGCCGGTAACGAGGGAATCCATTGGGAATCCCGGATCCCGTCTATACGTAAAACAGTATGCACCCCTATAGTCATAATCTCACTAGGTATGGTCTTTTCTTTCTAAAGCATTTTTTTGGTTGAAATAATAGAGTAGGCCCATTTTTGCCAACCATTCTTCTCCCGCTTTAATCAGTGGTGACACCTTCCCGAGACGGAGGCCTGCGTGAGGCACTTGCCTCTCGCAAGGATTCAGCAACGACGGTCCACACCAGGATAATACTCCTCACCCAAATTAGCACTAGGAGTTATGCCCGTGTGAGGCATATCACTTTTCGTCCGAGATAACCTTCTTCCTTTCAGCTTAGAGGTATAATAACTTATATTACGTTAAATAGATAAGTCTCGTGTATGGGCGCCTCCCTTGCGGGGATACCACTGCGGACCTACGAGTCTATGTGGTACCTCCGAGAGCCCCATGTTTAAATGTTCATCTACCTGTCTCTATGTCTCGTATTTTCGTATGCTCTTACTGTAGTATTATCTAGCATATTTATAATTGTTTAGGTAAACTCATTGTATAGACTTATATTTTTAGGTCACCAAATCAAATCTTGTACGTCCATGGATCACGAAATTGCTATGGACAGGCATACTGGTGACACAAATTCTTGAGATGAGACAGTTGTGTTTAATGTTCGTGTCGATGGTCGCATGGCCCCACTGGAATGATTGAGTTCCACCAGCCTTAGGAGCCGGTTTTTGTGTCCTACAGGGCAGTCTTGTACACGGTCGGTCACCCCGAGGCCAGATACTAACCAGCGTCATCACTCGTTGTGCACTTGTGGCGTGGCGAGTCGACATAATACACCGAAATGGCCCGACACCACCCGGCGAGCTACAAGTGGCGCCCGATGTGGGGCTCGAAGAACATCAATAGTAATACGCAGCGAACCTACGCCCACACCATATAGTGAGCTCAGTTCAATACCATCTCCGTTCAGCGACGACTCCCTCGATCAAGAGGTAGCCTCCTACGATGGAGCACACATGCTCACCGACTGTGCCAGAAGTTCAGCTAGAATCAACAACTCCGCACTATAACCTGTTTTCGCCTGTTAGCGATGGCACCTTGCGAGATGCCTCACAGGCGGGAACGGAGTTCAGAACCATACCGGACGTCCGAGACAGGCCAAGATCAACAGGGCCGAACCATGGACGACTCTGACAAAGACCCAATTATGGGCGTATCTACAGCCCTTCAGACTACTATCATTCACCCATGTCATCTACGGAAACTGTATGGCCAGGTGATAATACACAACACAGATAACCTCCTAAACCACCCCCTTCTAGCGAAACGCTATACTCAAGGGGATCACCGCAGCATTATCTGGAGGAATCGGCACCACCATTTCACCGGTATATCAGTCATGCAACACATCTCGACCTTCAGCTGACTGCACCACCACCATATGAGGAACATCAGTCCTCACCTCGGGAGGAACAACCCCGCAATCTTCACCGCAATCCGCCTCCTGTCCATAGACCCATGCCGGTCTATGGCTCTACAAACGGGGCGGACTCATTAAATTGGAGTACATGTGTCCTGGCTCCTCGGCTTCGGCATCGATGGGAAACAGCAACACCACCGCCACCTGCACCACGACCAAGCTCAGTATATTCATCAACTTCCCAGATACCCGCACCACCCGGTTTTCAGCCACTGCATTCTTCCCATGGTCTTGGCCGAGTCATCCTCCCTCCCGAGTTTAGTGGGCAGAATGACTGGACCAATTATAAGATACAGTTCGAAATCATAAGTCGGACTAACCGCTGGAACGATCGGCAAATGGGTGAATATCTCGCTGCAAATCTTTCCGGAAAAGCCCTCCAAGTTTTTGCAGATCTGGGAACTGATTACACACCCACCTACACACAATTGGAACGAGCACTGATGGAGCGATTTGGTGACACAGCCCTCGGAGAAACCAGTTGTCTTCAACTTAAAAATCTCTTACGACGCGTGGGAGAAACTCTTCCCGAATTAGCTAGCCGAGTCAGGAGGCTAGTCACCCACGCCTATCCGAGCACCAATACGGAGGGTGTGATTCATTTGCACCTTGACACTTTCATCGATGCATTAAGTGGTGAACCCACCCTGAAAGAAAAACTATTACTCGGCGACCACGAGAGTTTGGCCCAATTAACAGCAACCGCAGTTCGCATTGAGAACTTTCTGGAGCGGGAGAAGAGTAACCGATGCCAACTCCATTCTATCAACGAGATAGAGGGTGCAGCTATCGCCCCGCGCGCTAGTGCCCCACCCCCCAGTTCATCTACACCGACCACACAGACACCACCACCACCAGATGTGCAGAATTCCAGTCAGAATCAAGCGCCTGGAGGAAGGGGCCGTGCCCATAGAGGAGGTTACAACGGGGGCCCCGGGCACGGAAACCAGTGAAACAACAACAACAACGGCAACATGAGAGAATGTATAGAAGAGATTAACACGCAAATCTCCACACTCACCAATTTACTTACAACAATCAGCACCAACCTCGCCACCACACAGTCTAGGACAGCAAACACCACCAGCACCGCACCGCCACCGAACACCTGTTTCGGATACGATCAGCCAGGACATTGGAGGGAGCGGTGTCCTAACCGACCTCCCTCTACAATGCCTGCTCCCGACCGCAGCACACCGCAATCAGAGAAGCAGTCAAACTCCTAAGGGCACCGAATCACAACAAGCCACGTCGGTGCCCGTATCTGTCTCCCGGCTCAACTGCGGCTTTCACGCAACAACGTTCAGTGGCCAACCATCATCCACAGAAATCAGCTTGCACACCGACACCAAAATGCACGGCTTCCCACATGTCAGTACCTACGTTGCCTCCCCCATCCGCAGCAATGACATCCCCCTCTTCCTCCGCACAGGACAAGCCTTCTTTCCTATGTAAAACGGCAGTAGTAGGTTGTAGCACCTCCGTTGAAACAACGTTTTTGCAAGCACCATGTCGCGCCACCAAGACACTAGATTCTCGGTGTCCTCTGGTGGTATGCAGAACACCACCCCATCCAGCAGCATCTCCCGCATCCACAGAGAGTAGCGACTCGGGAGAAACAATTCACTCCACCTCATGGATTCACAAGCGCCGACATAGACGGAGGAACGCACGTCCTTGGCGACATCATTGTTTCTTCTGTGCTTCACCAAAGCATCCTATGAAGCATTGCAGGAAATGGCTTGCACAGGTAGAGCGTAGCTGTCATCCCGTACGCGCCGCCATTTACACTAATACCACCTACACAGAAACGGCAACAACACCACCACCATTGCTACCCCCAGCTCCGTCTTCACCGCAGTCTTCACACCAGTGGCGACGGTGAACTCGCCCTTTCCTCACTCAGCCATCTACAACCTTACAAAAAGCAATACGGAAACAGTCGGAATACATACAGAATGATGCTGCTCCAACGCCATTATCGTGGACAGCATCATTGGAAACTCTTCTGCAGGTACATCGCAAAGCAAAATACAAATGTGCCTGTCTGTTTAGTGGCGTTTCCATCAGTGCCACCGTCGACACCAGTGCTTCTATTACAGTATTTAACCAGCGCTTATATGAGAGCATCCCACCTCATAAGAAGCCTCGCCTCAAGCCTACAGACATTTACCTACAGACGGCTACAGGAGCAGATGTACCCGTAGCCAGCGTAGTTAATTTAGTTATCCAAATAGAGGAGATGCAATTCATTCAGCAAGTTGTCATCGCCTCTATTCATAACGATGCCCTACTTGGCTCTGATTTCCTCAGTGCCAGCGAAGCCATCATCCACTGCAGACAACAGGAACTCGACATACACGGCCGACGAATACCTCTCGGACCAGCATTGTTATTGTACGATACGTGTGTGGTAATATTATCAAGTACCACCACAGTTGAGCTGGGACAGGAACAGATCTTATGGGCCACCGCACTACAGTTAGGAAGCAACACACACATCGCCATGCTGGAACCCGACCCTGATTATATGATCACCTTACAATGTGCAAGTCCCCACATAATAGTGGACACTACTAATAAAGGGAAAATACCTTTTAGAGTTTCCAATGGTACCGCAGATCCCATCACTCTGGAACCCGGAGTATGCTGCGGCCATTTAGTGGACATAATCTCATTGGAATCACCTACACTTTCTGACACAACACCACAAATGACTGATGATTTACCCGAACATTTACATGATTTGTATCTACGTGCCACCATTGGATTACTGCAATCACAAAAACGAGAAATTCGGAAACTACTACATAAATATCACGATAGTTTTTCCTCCGGAGATATGGATCTCGGAGAGACTCATTTCATATGACACTCCATCAATACAGGCAATAATCACCCCATGCGACAACCAGTACAACATCTTCCGGTTCACAAGGAAGCGGATGCACACCAACAAGTAAACGACATGTTGCGAATGGGTATTATTGACCCCTCAGCATCTCCATGGGCTAGCCCTATAGTGCTAGCAGGCAAAAAGGACGGAACCTTGCAGTTTTGCATCGACTACCACCACCCTTAATGATCTTAGCATTAAGGACGCGTATCCGTTACCATGGATAGATCAGGCCTTGGATTCCTTGTCTGGAGCCAAGTGGTTTTGTACCCTTTATTTAGCTAGCAGTTACTGGCAAGTAGCCATGGATGAGGCTGACATGGAAAAGACTGCATTCGTTTGTAGGGATGGCCTTTTCCAATTCCGCAAGATGCCCTATGGGTTCTGCAACTCTCCCGGAACTTTTGAACGACTCATTGAGCAGCTATTGACTACCCTGCATTGGGAAATCTGTCTCTGTTATATCGATGACGTAATAGTCTTTGGACCCACGTTTGAGCAAACCTTAATAAATCTGGACACCGTGCTTTCACGTTTCCGCACAGGCAATTTGAAACTCTTTGTCATCTCTTCAGACAGAGCGTTGAGTTCCTGGGACACGTCATATCCGGTGATGGAGTGGCTACTCAGACATCAAAAACTAAGGCAGTAGCAGAGTGGCCTCGGCCCTCTTCAGTTATGGAGACACGAAATTTTCTTGGCCTATGCCAGTACTATCGCCGTTACATCCAACATTTCAGCGAGATTGCTTCACCCCTCTACAAGATCACCGAGAAAGATCGACCATTTGAGTGGACGAGTGAGTGTGAAGGCTCCTTTAGAGCGTTGAAGGAACTCTTGATGACCGCCCCGATTCTTGCTCACCATAATCCAAACCTCGATTTCATCTTAGACATTGACGCGTCAGCTTTCGCTATTGGCACGGTTCTATCTCAGGTCACCAAAAACGGAACAGAGCAGGTGTTGGGTTATGGTTTGCATACTCTGAATAAAACGGGGAGAATATATACAACCACTAAGCAAGAACTATTGGCGGTGGTCCATTTCGTCAAGTATTATAAGCACTTTCTGTACAGGTACCCTTTTACACTCCATACAGACCATGCCTCACTATGATGGCTCAGGAACTTTAAAAATCTGGAAGGCCAGGTAGCGAGATGGCAGGAATCCCTGCAGGCCTATAACTTTAATGTTGATCACCGTCCCGGCAAATTGCATGTAATTGCCGAGGCCCTTAGTAGAATCGCCACAGAGGCTGAACATGAAGAGGCCGCCACCGTGACAAAGTCAACATAGCCATCTCTGGAGTTCCCGGATTGAGGTACGCAGAGTGGAATCAGGAGAAAATCGCACCCCACCAAACAACAGACGTGCAGACATGAAATATATACGTGTGGATTCAGGAGGGGGTACGTCCTCCTAAGGAATCGATAACACCCCTATCCACCATGGCAAAATATTATTACCAACGGTTCGAAGAATGTCGATTAATAAGTAAAGTTCTATATATTAATGACCGTTTGGTAGTCCCGGAAAGTTATCGTGAACTTATATTGAAACAACTACATGATAACGCCAGGCATCTGGCTGTGGAAAGGACAGTTGCGCGTCTCAAATTGAGATTCCACTGGATCGGGATTCGCGATAGTGTCAAGGCATGGGTTGCCAAATGTATCCCATGCCAAAAACGCGCTGTTGGCCAACACCATATCGCACCATCCCAAATTAAGATTGTTGGTGCACCGTGGGAGCGAGTGGCTATCGACATGCTCGGACGCTTGAATATGACGGATGATGGAAATAAATACATCCTCATGTTATTTTATGAAGTGGGTAGCGGAGGTCTTGGCCAGCAATGTGTTCTGCCAATTTGGTATGCCTTATGAGTTGCACGCCAATCAAGGAAGTAATTTTGAGAGCCGGCTCATATCAGAGCTCTGGAAATTATTCCATATCGTCAAGACAAGGACAACTCCATACCGCCACCCCCCGCCACCCCCCGCCACCCCCCGGAGTGATGGGATGGTAGAGAGGTTCAACAGAACTCCCGGGGAGATGCTTACTAAGGAAATACGCCTTTATTGTAGAGATTGGGAACTACGGCTCCCTATGTACTCATGTCTTACCGCACTTCAATACATTCCAGCACTGGCTACAGCCCTGCTAGGTTAATGTTAGGCCGTGAATTAGCCTTACCCCTGGATCTGGCTATGCCACGAATACCAGGAGAGAAAAATTCACCATCTCTCTATGTCGATCTCTTGCGGCAAAGGATAGAACAAGTCCATGAGTTAGTAGAGAAACCCTATCCACTGCACACCGGCAGCAAAAGACATGGCACGACTGGAGGGTGCATGGAGATCCGTATGAAGCAGGAAGAATGGTTTGGGTACACAATTCACGATGGTCTGCAAACGTGCCAAGTAAACTGAGTTACCAGTGAAAAGGCCCCTATGTGGTAGTAGGTCAGACGTCGGACGTGACCTACCGTATCCGTGCTTCAGATGGCCTGACCTCAGTCATCCACTTCAATTGACTTAAGCCTTGTTTCAGTGACGACCCATCACCAGAGCTCGGACTGGGCGTTTCTCATGACACTGGTACCCAGACAGATATTTCTACGGAAATTAGTATTCCCACAGTTTGTGCAGAGCACCGCCGTGCTAGTTCAGCCCCAGTTCTACCAAGTCAGAACGTGGGTGAACAAGCGGCTAACGATGACGAGATACGTACTCGCCCTCTCCCTCCTCAGCACGGGTCTACTCGATCTGGGAAGTCGTATCTGAAGAGTTTCGTGTTTGTTTTGTCCAAGGGACCAGATGGAAAAGTTGTTCCTCTGATCTCTTCCCATTCCTACCCACTTCATGCTATGCCCCCCCCCCCGCATCATAGAGTTACCACAAGCGGAAGCTGAGGCTGACCGAGCCATGCTTCCTGTGGGGTGGAACATATGATGAATAGCATGGAAGTGAAGAGGCTGGATGAAGCCTTGGCGTGTCTAGAACCACAGAACCGTACAACAAGGTGTACCCGACCATGTCCCGAAAACGCCAGACCAATTCCCACCCAAGCGGGACCCATATCCATCACCGCACGAGAACCCCAAATCCAACTGGCGTCCCTTATCTATACACCAAGTTCGGACATCACTGGCTCAGTCCATTTCACACTCCACTCGTCGTCTGTTGACCGTCAATCTTCAGATATGAGAGAGACTGATGCAACAGAGGAGGTGACATCCTGCACCGCACCGACCCCCATTACCCCCCACCCCCACCCCCGCGGTGGGCAGGGAAGCAGCCTGTTCAGCAGACTCTCGGCTAGAATTTTCCCAGTGTCTAAAAACTACAACAGGGCACCAACCATCGTGTAACGTGAGATGACCACATCCCCCTGTCCAGAGGCCACCCCATCCAATAGGCCTACCATACCTCCCCCCCCGTGAGCAGTCAGAACATCACACAACAGACAGAACATCAACACCTACAAGAACACACCTGCCTTCAAGACTGGACACGTCAATTCATCATTGCGCGTACATCACAAATATACTCGGTTATACTCAGCATAACAGAGACATTCAACATCGACAACAACAGCATTTAGCAGCACCTACCGGTATTAATTAATTCCCAGTAGAGACATAAATATTCCTGCAACAAATTCCTCCCACACAAATTTGTGCAGGAAAGATAATATCTCCCGCAGACTACACCTTCTGCAAACAACAACAGATTTGGCGCTCACCAGTGTGGAAAACTGGAATGCGCCCACTTCGCTTATAACATTGGCACCATACAGCAGCACGGACATCCCGACAACAGCATTATCATCAACAGACAACAGCCAACAAATCTCTGGCACACACCGTCTTATCCAGGTACGGGGGAACTGATCATATGGATATAAGGAATGCACTACAGCCATCTACAGTACACGTCACGGGAGGAGCGTTGTCCAATGTGTCGCCCTCTTCCCTTTTCCTGACGTCGTACGGAAACAGCTACATCTACATACTTCAACTACACGTAATAACAGTCGATATTATTAAGAGAGCAAGATGACCGCATTGTCGTCAGTCACGAGTAGGATTTTGCTACCGAAAAGTTGAATTCGACAATGGACAAAGTTACGACAGCATCCGAAAGGTCATCTGCACTCGAAAGTAACTCTATCCCGCCCACGGGCTCGGCCATTACAGAGTGAAATACCCTCAGGGTTCGATAAAGTTGACATTCATGCCGCCTCTCCCTCCCCACTCCCGCACCTTCACCACAGCGCAAGTATCATCCACAGATAACCAGTCACGCATATCAGATTCAAATCACCAACATGTCAGAAACACAGACACTCAGGTTGACTGTATTCACAATCTCTGAACGGCGGCATTGTAATTGTAATAACTGTGTCACACATTTTTGCGAGTTGTACTGTAATTTAACCATTATCAAATGGTATTAATGTGTCTGGTCTAGGCCGGGACGGAGCTAGTTTTACCCATTGAGGAGAATGCTTGGAAAACACAGCTATCTTGACGGGATCAGTAACGTTGATCTGCCGCATGAATAGATCTGTTTAAACCACACATCAAATTACCTACAGCTTTACTGTTAAATTTTGGATTAAGAACACAACTGCTCTACCGTGCTACAAATCATTAGCGCATGGGCTGGTAAAGCGGCATCAAAGATCTGACAGTAAAATTACAGAGGGAATTTCAAAAATTATCTTCCTTGCGTTCCAGCCTATAATCAACATGGGCTGAGAACTACCTATTACAGACACCTACCAAGACGCATGTTAAAGAACTCACGCAAATACGGGACATTATAAAGATCTTGATGTAACATATATATTTCTATCACTCGCTTCTGCAACAGACTACACCTCAGCAACAGCATTTTGGCAGTCGCCATAGACAGCATATATGTTTCCGATTAACCACGTGCTTTTTAGAGCTACGTGACATTCACTGTTATTTCCAGTAAGTTGGATCAAATGCTTTAAACAAGAGAGCCGCCCAAAGACGCGACTACCACAGCATGATGGAGGAGTGGCGAGGGTGAGTCCGGGAGAGTACCGTTGACGTCACCTGGCTCCCACACACCCCATCGAGCGCTCCAGCCTAAAATTAAAATAGGCAAGTTTATAAGCATCCAATCTGGAGAACACCTCATGCTAATTAAAAGGTGAGGCTCCCCAAAGAAAAAGTAGTACCACGTTTCTATGTTGATCGAAGGCTGTTAAATGCGCGAAATTAAGACAAGTTTAACGAGCCATTCTTCCCATAATTAAAAGTACTCCCTTTATATGTGAAGAATTAATCCCCTGACGTCCAGGCCGGAAAACGAGGAAACTTTCACATAAGAATGACCGAATCACCTGTTAAAACCTTTAGGTGTGGTCATTCGCTGCCTGTGACATTACCAAATAGTATAAAAGGAGGAAGCACGCTCTGAAACTTTGTCTTCCCGTCAAAACTCGACACCAGGGAAGAACCTAGCATTAGGCTTCTTTCGTGTCGCAAACCAAATTCTGCTGTTTTTCTTATTATTATTTCATTATTATATTTTGCCTGGAAAGTTATAAACAATGAAGAGATAGGGCATTAGGTTTTGAATAAGGTTCCCGCAACCAACTACCATGCAGGAACAAGATGTCACTCCTTGAAGATTTAGCATTATCGGATTCGTCTGAAGAAGAGTCGGTACCAGTTCCAAAATAGTTCCCATGCAACTCGTTGTTAGCTAGCGGAGAGCCATGTACCAGAACTTTCACTAGAAAATCCGACCGCACACTTCATGTTAATAAGGATCATCAGTCAGCCTTTTGTATGATGTGCCAGTATCTCTACACCACTACTCGCTACGGGGTGACACACGCGCTTCGTTATCATAACCATGTGCTGGAAGTGGCGTTAGTTCCTGGGGAAGAGAACGAGGATCGTGCCATTTTAGCCACCCATTTCGAATCTCGGCTCCCGGTCAAGTTCTTCTGACCGAGAAAATGGCCCTCACGAAGAACACTACTCGTAGATATCCCGGTAGTCATCGTCTTCCCGCGGCTACCTCAAGCAACGTACCGACAGCCAGACGTGAAATCCTGCCCACAGCCACGTGTGGAAGCATTATGCCGGTACCAGTCACTTCATCCACACCAGTCCTGAAGCGGAGTAGGAAACAAAAGTCTCCCGCGGAATCCAGTTCGGCAGCACCCGCATCAGTTATTAGCCATCTGGCTACGGTCACTACACCCACCACCATAGTGTCTAAGACAGTGTTAGCCAGTCAGCCGATTTCGGTAGTGATTACGACACCCGCGGAAATAGACATTCCAAGTTACCCGCAGTCACCATCTCCACCAGAACTTGCCATAGACAAGGGACCAGGACCGTCGCAGCCTGTGACAATTAGTGTAACTCCGACCCGTGTTATTCAGCATCCGCCTCCTCGCCTTTCTGAACCAGCAATCAGAAAGGGAACCACGCCGGAACATCCATATGCAGGAAAGAGATGGATCGCCCACACACAGGATATTCAGCCCGTGCCTAACGTCACCACAAGTCATCTATTAAAGTATGCTAAGTTTCGGAAGATGTCGTCTCCTGCCATATCCGCTCCCGCACCACAGCTTCAGCCTATGGCACAGCTCACTGCCATCACCACGAGAGCTACAGCGACCACCACGACAACTACAACAGCCACCACGAGGACTACCATCACTACATCATCAGCGACATGGGAAACCACTAGTACCGCTGCTGCTATATGGATGGATATATTAGAACCAGCGGTAACTGTGAGAGACATTATGGATGCGCATATTTCCGCCACCATCACTTCAGATGTTTCTGACAGTGCCAGTAATAGTGAAAGCATCTCAGCAATGACAGTGCATCCACCGCGACCCACAACCCTCAGTCGCGGGACCCAGACTCAATGGGGACATTTCGCTGCAGAGGTGTGATCATTTGTAATACAGCAGAAATATCAATAGGTGATTCGTGGAAATGTATTAATTATTACTTTATTTTTTAAATACTTTTCTTCTTATTATATATGTTAGATCAATTGAATCCCATCCTTAGGATGAGAACGGTTATCCGACACAGCCGCACACTTCAGTGCCCGGTTGTGTCTCACACGAAATGAGCACTGCGGACTCTGATGTTGTAAGAACGTTGTGTGCGATGTAAAGAATACAATGTCCCACAGTGCAATAACGTCACAATCCCACCATGCGGTTTCAGCTACGCTGGGGCTGCCTGATAAACCAACTTTTAAGTTATTATTATTATATATCTTATTTTTCTTATTATTTCTCTTCCTGTCTCAGACGTCAAGACAGATATGGGGCCATCGAGAGCTGCCCGTTGTGGACCCACAATAATGGGCCGCAAATATGTATTTTATATAATAATAATAAGTGATACGTGTTGCGTACCCCTTTATTTACCCGGGGTGCACAAGTAATTCGGTGTGATTTAATAAATACCTCGTGAGGGTATGTTACATGGTCAATATATACCTTGTCTTTTGCTTATAATATTTGTATGTATATTTAAAAACTTAAATTGTGGTACGTTGGAGCTTGGGCGTTCTCTGTGGAGATCATGATTATCCGCACTCAGAGAGAACACCCATGCAAGCTATTGTTTAGAATCATCTACTAAATAAAGTTATAGCACGCACCGTAATATTATTAATAAAACAAAACAAAAAAAGAAAGGCCTGGAAAAATAATTCCAGGTCAAAATTGAAAACTAAAAGTATGCCTCCCCCTCCTATTGGCACCTCTTTGTGTTCTGTCTCTTGAATACGCGTCTATTGCATCACTACTCCTCACCGGCCATGCGCCTACCCAGGAAGTCTATAATTCCCGCCTAGCGTATGTCCGTGCATCGATCCGCCATGCGCGATCGTTTGCCATGGATGTCAAACTAGGTGGGGGTGGTGTAATTCAGATCGACAGGTCGGATACCAGCCATACCAGCTGAGGTGGGTATGCGCCGCCCGTCCTGGATTCGTTTCCTGAACACGCCCCCCTGGGTAGAGCCATAAGCGTATATAGGCCTATGGGAGAGATAGCGTTTTGAAAAAGTTCGTTAAAACGCATGATGCGCATGCACGCGCCAGGACGCTGTTTTGATGGAGCGCGTAGTTACGACCAAGATAGGATGGCGCCTTTAGTGTACAGAGATGGTACCCTGTAATCTTTATTGATTGCCTGTTCCAGTTAGATCTGGCACTGGTCAAGACCAGAATTAAACGGGCTTTTTAAATCTGTAAACCATTTCAAAATCGGTTGAGAAATGGCTGAGTTATCCATGGAAAACTCTTCTTGATTATCTTCAAAATATTGCCGTGACGTCATAACCAAGTGAACGCAAAACTTCTAGAATGTTCTAGAACATTCGGCTGTGCTATTATTACACGGTTGGTTGAAGCCTGCGCCTGTGACATCACGAGTATAAAAGGAGACGTGATCCAGTGATCGAGAGCATCCCTGGCCAGTGGCCGAACAGGTTGGATCTGTACCAGCTACTAACAAGCGCAACAGATAGTATGCATTTTCCTTCGCTATGTGTCGGGGTTTTATCCCGTAGCTTGCAGTTGTCCAACCCACCGCACTAAAAGAATTTTGTGACTCCCCATTTACGGGAGTAATTTGGAACTTGTGATAATTGTTCACGAATATCAATATCTACCTCAGAACACAAATTTGCGGTGGGTCCTGAATATGTGAGTCTACAGATGTAGAGGCAGGATGTTCTTTGATGGATGACTCGCCGGATCTGTCGGCCATGCCTTAAAGTGGTATTTCAATCGCCGCCGCACTAATATCGTGTAGGTTCCTTCGACTTTTGACCGCAGCAAGTAAATTCTGCCTGGTGCGTCTTCAGAGCTGGCCGACGTACCCAGCACCAGAAGTTTTGTTTTGTATTGTCATTTGCAACTGACAACTCCCGCTTGTGATCTGGTTGTTTACCTTCCATCCATGCCATCGGTGTATGGGAACTTTCTTCACAATGTAGTACTATTGTCTCTTTTGCTGACTGCTTGTTAGACATTCTATTAGGCCTACCACACTGAGTGATGTACTCCCGCCATGAGTGTTCTTGCAGGAGTCTTGTTTGCGGAAAACAGCTTGCGGGAACCAACCTGTGGGAACATTCCAGCTTCCGGAGAGCGCATCATCTCACGTATCAATTTCAGTAACGCGGTACCTTAATTTAAGAATGACTACCAAGTATTCAAGTAACTATACTTCACAGTTTAATTCTTTCTCTACATAGGTTTTGTTAATTATATTGTACCCATAAAAACGGTCCCGATGACCGCTGGTTATAATTTCTGTATTTGTTGATAATTATTCTCATTTTCCTCAATGTGTTGCTAACCGCACTATAGTAGGTTCGTTAACCTGTACTGATATATATATATCTTGATCATTTGACACCGTATTGATTGTTCTGGTTAGATTATGTATATATATGGCCAGTGGCCATCCGGTCATATGTTTTGTTCATTCATAGAAATATAGGACTGCAGTGCACGTAGGAAACACTATATTTGCAACACTTATATATGCAGTACTTTCTCCCACCACCAACAATTTTTCACTGAGGTTGCTGTCCGTGCTATGACTGTTTAGCCCGGCATGCTACCGACTAAACCTTTTCTATTCAGCTCAATAGGATAGGTTCAAAATGATTAGAGACACTTTCTTTATTACATACTGTGTAATATACTCTTCTCTTCCGTTAGTGCAATAATCTAGCCCCGCACTCCGAGTAGTAGTGTCTGTAGTGAAATGATACCACCTCCCTCAACTCGCCACCGTTCGGCGATTCGCAGCCCCCACCGCCCTCTCAATCCCTGGGGCATAGGAATTTGCGACATGTGATGTTCGTGGTCGAGATGGGAGTTGCTGACATGGAAATAAAACTCCCGTGCGGACCCCACTGTCTGGGAGAACCTCATCAGGATACTGGCCAATGGCCGGCCTCTCTCTATTCTGTGTAGGCTCAGACAAACACGTAGTCTCTGCCAGAGTCACATCGGTATGATGGGACCACCCATAGGGGCTTGCATCTACCTTGACAATGCTCACCTGGGAGGAGACTGGGAGGAGGCTAAAGTGATTAGCATGTGAACCATGACAGACTCCGGCATGTTCACATGTTATGCAGAGAATCTGGTGCTGAGTTGGGGTCTCCAGCAGACAACCACGGCCTACCCTCTCCACCCCATAGAAGTGGCAGACAGACTCGATCTCTTTACATGGGTGAAAGCGGTCGTAAATGTTTCTCCGCAAGGGGTCGACCCAAGGATTGTACTGGGGGTCATCCCGGAAGTGGGCACACATGGCATCCAATATCATGGCAGTCTCAGCGCCCTGTGCCACTGCTGTAGACGCCATCACGAGCAGTATGATGAGAATCATGGCTATATATGAAGGGTTAAACTGAACACAGTGAACCCCTCGAGAAAAAACTGTGCCAGATCGAGCGCTGTTCCATCCGGATCGATAGTGATCTTCATCCCCTTAGGGGGAAGGGGCTAGCTGGTTCACTCTGCCGCCGGCTAAGAAACGTAGCTCTAAGACTATATGAGTCGTTTGCAGGCTAGTGAGTCCGACTCGCTGAAGCAGTTTAACAGCCACCATAATTTTGGAGACATGTGACATGTGACATGTGACACCACATCTACCCATAGGGTGCCCTCCTGGAGGTTACCAGCTTCTTCTGGTCCATCGAATGGACGAACGCAGCAGGAGCTTTCCACCTGTAACCCCGATCTGCTGACCCACCCTCATCAGGGAGACACCTTCACCTATGTAGGTGAGGAAGGATGATCCCCAATTGTAGAGCTTTCGAACTGTATCCAAGAGCTCAATCAATGGCTCGAGGATGTACTTCCTCTTCGGGAAATCGTACCGAAACACGATCTTGTGGCCATCTATGCCTTCGTCACATGCTTGAGGTCTGTGAGCAGCTCCACCCCATCACTAGCAATGGGGTGGAGGGAGAATGCCTTTGAGCTTGCTTCGTACTGTAGGGCGAATGACTTGCCTTCGCTCTCTTCTACCTTGGCAGCATCAAATGTATATACATCTGCGAGGTCAGTAAGACCAGTCGAGTGAGCAAATATGGATTCCATAGCATGCTATAGGAGGGGTTTAAATGAGACATATAACCATGCCGATTGTCCAACTGCTGCTCTCCGGTGGTGAGAACGTAATCTCGCCCTCTCTAGAGGGGAGACGGGTGGTACAGTACCATGTAGAATGGGTCCTCTTCGAGGTGCCCCAGCGGGGAACAACATACATACACTCTGATGTGCTACATCAACCTCTGGGCAGTGCACACAGCAGCTCACTGGTAGAAGTCGGCCGGGACGTGATTATCTCCCAGGTGCCAACCGCAACCTGTGACAAGCTATCAGTCCTAGCCTGTTCATACCTGTAAATCACCTGTTTGACAGCCCCTCCATTAACATATATGCCAGCGCGGATGGGATATCGGACGCCCATTTAGAGTTTACACTCTTATTACTCCTTGACCTGACGACAACATGATATCATACCAGGAATATCTGACCTTTGCCGAGATGATGAAAGAGGGTTGCCCCTTCATGACCCCTGCACAAAACGAATGGATGCTCACACTCCAACAAGAAGGAGAGTGACTACAGCAGGAGAGCCGGTATCAACAGAACGCGAGCATTGTAAGGAGGCGAAGGAACAATGAAGCTTCCAAATACTGGTAGGACCTCCTGAAGAAGAGTAAGCAGGACGCAGGAGTCTTGACAGACGGTGATGAGCCAGATGTCTTCACATACGACGATGAGCCAGATGTCTTCACAGATGAGGATGAGCCAGGTGTCGTCTCAGACGAGGATGAGCCAGAGGTCATACAGTGGGAAGAGGAGAAGTGTAAGACTAAGAAATGCCTCCAGCGACGGACCTACTATCTTGGTGATAAGGTGAAGTGCCAGATGTTACATCTCAGAAAGCTACTGGCACCCGACATAGTGCTGGATGACCACTGTCTAAGAGACGTCTGTTTCAACACCCGCAAGCTGGTACAGTTCACTGGGCTCTCCAAAATGAACCCTTCTATGACTCATGAGCAGATTCTGCAGGTGATGCCGGTTTAAGCCTCCAGATATACTATGGCAAAATCAGAGTGGCGGAAGCAACCAGAACTATACCCCTCCCTGACTGCTGACGCGGGTGGTACCATCCACGGCTGGCGACTCCAGCAGATAGATACCATCAGGCAGAATCTTGCCCATGAGGCAGAAAGTACAGCAGAACATGCAGGCGATATAAGACAGCATACAACGTCCTCACACGTACAACCACGGCTGCCGGTGTGATTGGAGCCAGTGCTGGTGTGGCAGCTGTGGCCACTCTCACTACAGGGGTGGGTGCCCTCGTCGCCATCCCGCTGAGTGGTGTGACACTAGCCACTGCTGTCTTGGCCATGGGCTTAGGGGTGGGGCAGCGGCAGATCACAAGGAGGCTGGAGAAGTATGCTAAGTATGTGACACTGGCACAGAGTATGCTACAGACTATCGACGAGTCTGCCAGCAAAGATCTTGAGGATGGCCAGGTCACCGATGAAGCATACCACCCTATATTAAAGGTCCAAGCCCTGTACCGCATGGAGAAACCTAAAGTGCGACAGCAATACTCAAAGGCTCCAGCAGGTGGGTTGATATGGAGGAGCTAAAAAGTGAGATGTTATGGCGAGGTCACCCCGCCAGTCTATGGAGTCGAGACGACTACAAATAGTGTGCTGCCTGTACGGTAGATTTAAGAACACCAGCATAGATGGCCTTCCCACTGAACCTCACGACAGTCATCCGGAGCCAACCACCCCTCCTGGGTACACCCTTGACTGGCCTGAGAGGTCTACTGGATGATATACCAGAGCTAACACCGTTCTCCATCACAGTGGATGGACGGTCCCGAACCACCTTCTCCATCAACCCACGACCGCTGACCAACCACCCCATCACCATCAAGGATGCAGAGCAAGCTTATACTTGGATGGCTGCTCCAAGCCTCTCATTCTGGAATCAGCAGCTGAACTTTGCCGTGTGGTGTGCCACGGCAGGATGTGCAGTAAGTTCCACCCTGCTTCACTCCTATTCTGGTACTCCTGAAGCTGTGCTCAGCGCCAGCTGTCTCAGATTCCATGTGTACTTCCCGGTGTGACGAATCCTCCATGAGTTGGGTGCATCCCTTCCTGATACAAACGACTTCAACCCACAGCTCAACAGTCATCGCGTCTCAGTGGCCAGCAGACTACAGAGAGAGTTCAGCACTCACCGAGACTATCGGTGGCATGGTCGTGACAACAGCGGCCTAGGGGTTATGTACAGTGACCCGAGACGTGACTACTCAGGATTCCCCTATCGAACACCCCGACGAGTAGGCCGCCGGAAGACAGCGACATTCTCGTTCAATCCAGACTCTGACCCTGGAGCGCTGGTGCAAAATATGCACATCACTGGCTTGCGGCAGGTCAATCCAGATGTGTGGAAGTACTTTGTCCCACACACCACCTCATGCATCACACCAGCAGGGATTGTTTGGATCAACCAGTCCCTGGAAGCACTGTGCTACTGCCCCCTTACAGTACAGACCAAGCTGCGTCATTCCATAGTGTCAGTAGAGCAGAGGTCCAGGCCATGTTCATCAGTCTCGTTGAGGATATGATCATCATGGCAGACCCCAGTAGTCTTATTGCTAAGTTCCAGCAGGGGTTGCAGATAGCCCATTGCGAACTTGACTCTGCTATTTCACCACACCTATGGTAGATTCCGAGCAACATGATCGTGAACATCGAGGACCTCCAAGTCAGGGGCTATAACAACATGATAGTCAAGGGGAGTTCCCCCGGTGTCCACTTCGGCTTCAACACTGCTATCAATGCACCTAGACGCAGTACGGGCCATACAGTCATTCTGACCCTGACACTGCAGCCAGTCGACATGACACTTCCCATGGCAGCTCCGGCCCCGACACTGCAGCCAGTCGACACGACACCGCTTCCAATGGTAGCTCTACGAGTGTTGTCTGGCCTAGCTATCATGGCGCTCGGGATAAGCCTACTCTGCCACTAGCAAATCAGCTATAAGACTATCTTGACTCTACAGTAGCAGTGGGGACCACGGTGAGACACTGATCCAGCGTGGCCTGCCCTACAGCCCCTATACACGCTGCCAACATGCACATGCAATGGCTGGATGGTTCCACAACGCATCCTTTTTCCAGCTTGTAGTATCACAGAGCCTTGTTCAGCTCTGAGTCAGGTGAGGCCATGGAGGTCTGCAACTGCTGGAACACATCTGACAGATACTCCCGATCCTTGTAGACACCTTTAGCTCACAGGAGCTGCTCGACGATACTCCCGCCCATGATAAGGTATTCGAGGAAGCGGATCTGCTCCATACCAAATCCTAGATAGAGCTTCACAGCTCCTGGGCCATTCTTCGTTGAAGATGTGCTCAACAGCCACATTGCTGCCAACAGTGAACCACTCCTGAGTACCTTTTGCATGACCAGTGTCATGGCTCTCCGCTACAGCGGCATTGACCTCCTCCCTGAAGTAGTTATTTGCTCCAGACTGGAGGCTATCCAGCATCTCTCTCTCTTCCTGGCTATGGAGGCTAAATACGGCAGCCCACTTCCCGACCATTAGTACATCTTTGCGGTGGACCCTCGCCTTTTGGAGAGCTAGAATAACAGGACTGTTGGTTTGGGCCACAGGTAGTTCGAGTGTCCTGTCCTGGGTGCTGTCAAACTTCCGGTAGAGTATCCGAGTCATGAGTTCTTTTGTACTATGAGCTGGCGCTCCTTCCACTATGGTGGCCAGTATCTCCGCATCAGACGGAGGTGTGACCTTGGCTCGCTGGTGGATAATGTTGAAGTCACGAAGCAGTCCTCGGACACTGTCACAGTGGGACAGTGCACGCCGTGGCTGTCGTGCCGACTTGTCCTGCAGCCTATAGACAATCTGCTGGAGAACTTTACCAAACATGGCAGCCGTTTAACCCCTCTATATACCCAAACTTTAAACATGCTGCAGTATGTGCAACATCCAGATGGGGCCATTGAACCTGCGACATCGCACCGCACTGATCCTTGGAAGGACTGACTGATGGTCATTCGACCCAGTATACACGATGAGAACCCATTGTCCACTGTTGGGAAGTACATTGACTTTGCAATCTCGGCACAGATCCACGAGATCAAGAGCATGACACTCGAGTTCAGGCTTCAGAGCACAATAGAACAGACGGTATAGCTCCCGCAGGTTCTGAACAGCTGGGAGATCATGCAGAGCAACAGCACCGTGGACACCACCTATGTGAACGATAAGTACTGAGTCCTCCCCGCTGGCTCGTCGACCAACCTTCTATGTGAAGGGAAAGGGGTACTACCTTGTGGGGTGCAATGAGGGGTTCACGGAATTAGAACTACGGGCAGGTGTTGAGAAGCCTGTGGCAGTTCCACTCTTAACCCTCCTCGAGAACACACACGTGAATCCGGCTGACATGCAGGATAGCTGTTCCTCCGGGTGTACACTGAGCAGCTCGCAGATGCGACAATGAATGCTCCAAGACTTCATGTCTGGCATGACGAGAATGACCAGGAACTGAAGCAAATGGGTTCCAAACAGCGGACCATGCATGTGGAGCGAGAACACAAGCAGGTCCAAGCCACAGCTAACCAATGGGTGGAGCTGACATTGCATCGTGGTGCATCGGACTGTGTCGCTGTTGCGATCCTGGTTCAGAAGGTAGGAGCCATCCAGCAGGTGGATAAGCTAGACGACTTCAAGCTTGTGGTTGCTGGGACCAATGTCCTTGGTGAGGTACGCGAGCTGGCTGACTGCCAACTCTACAGACAGAAAACTAACTCATATGCACTTCTGCGACTAACCAGTGGAAGCGATGACCTCGAGTCGACACTCGAGGGCCGTCACCACATCGGGGGAAGCAACATCCCACCTAATCTGTGCAACCAGTTCAGCTTCAACATCGGAAACCTCATGGCTGGCACTCGCTCATTAGGTGTGATGGTACTTTACTTTGGCTATGCTAAGGTATGTGTGTCGAACACATCAGGTATTCAGCTTGAGCGTGCGTAGAGCACGACTCCTGTCATCACCGCTGCAGCTGCCATTGCCACCACTATTATAAGCTCTGCTGTTGTCTGACCTGTCGATGCTTCATAGTCGAGGGTTGGCTCAGATATCTTTACAGCCTCGTTGTACTCATCGAGACTCTCATCTGCCTCTTTGAGGCTCTGGTTGGCCTGAGCTCGAAATTGGCGTCGGCGTGCCTCCCTCTGGCGCATATGCTCGAGCGCTTTGCTGTACTCAAACTTCTCCTTAGACAGCTTCTCCATCGCCTGGTTATGATGCTCACGCGCGACCTCTGCCACCTTCTTGTCAGCGAAGCTGAGTCCCCAGTTCGCTAAGGCAAACACACCTGCATTCAAGATTGCGGATGCCATGCTATAGACTACAGTTTAAAGCTAGTATATTGTGGTCCCCCAGAGGCTTATGAAGATCCAGTCGAGGATATAGATGACGAGGACTATGAGGAGGACTATGATGAGCAGGATTATGATGCAGATGACTATGATATAGCGGAGACCGTGCCTGAATCCCACAGGCTAGTACACAGAGCAAAAGGAATCTATCGCACTTACATAAAAGGTCCTATCAGTCCGCTGGAAGCAGTTGGGGCTCTGATCACTCTGTTCACAACGAAGGCTGGCGAGACGGTCCGCAAGATCGCCCACAATGCTCTCCATGGGGTGAGGAAGATTTCTGAAGCCATACCAGCCATCGCCTCAGGAGTTGGTACGTTCTTCGGAGTCACAGGCCCTTGTCTACTGTATGTTGCCATAGCGCTCATGGCCATCTGGGCCGCCGAACATTTAAGCCATACTATATAAGGATGGCATCTCTGTACGACATGGTCAAATCCCTTAACTTCCGAGGGTTGGTCGGTAAACTACTGTTCAGTGAGGATCCAGCAGAGATGAGACGCCAGTGTATGGAGGTGTTTGAGGAGGTCTTCAGTGATGGTCGAATGAATGACGGCCGTCTGTTCGTCTGTTTAGAGTTCACCCAGGCTGTGCATGACAGGACCAGAGTGCACGTCAGTGATGAAATCCGGGAGTTTATCAACAGTTTTTCTTGAGGAACTCTACTATCAGCCTGGTGGATATTACTGTGAGCCTGCTCAACTACTCGAGGCTGCAAGGGCCACAACTTCACATTGGAGACAGTTAGCCAGTGGCTCAGCCACCAGGCATGTGGCAGATATACAGACCTCGTCCACGGCACATCAGGCATGCCCATTTCGAGGAAACTGTCCTGAACAGAGTTCACCAGGCAGATTTTCTATTCATTCCACACGACTCGGTTGGTCATAAGACCTACAAGTATGCCCTCACCATCGTCGATGTCGCCAGCAGGTACAAGGCTGCAGTACCCCTCACAGACAAGTCAGCTGGCCAGGTGGCCCAGGCATTCCAGGATGTCTACGAGGCTTCGGAAAATCCCCTCCAGTGGCCGTAATTGTTGCAGGTGGATGATGGTAAGGAGTTCAGAGGGGAGACTGCAGCCCTCATGTGGAAACACAGTGTGGCAGTTTAGCGAGGCGAGGTAGGGCATCACCGTACCCAGGCTATTGTTGAGCAGTGGAATTGGACACTGGCAGAGAGACTGTTCCCACACCAATATGCCCAGGAAATGGCCGCACTGAGTGAATGTTCTAGAGTATGGGTGAGAGGGCTGCCTGCTGTGGTGGATGGATCCAATGCCGAGGTTACCAGACTAATCGGGAAGAAGCCAGTAGAGGCTGTCAGACACTCTGCTGGTCACAGCTCTACAGGAGCGAACAAGGGAGAGGAGTGCTCGCTGAATGTCCGGTTACATTGTTCCCACTCTGTTCGCGTCAAGAGGTAGCCACCCTTGAGCTTAGATGTCCAGGCTGATTAGTCAGGAAGCCCTGGATAGTTGATCTTCTCATGTGTGTCAAACCATTCATATGGGAGCCAGCTCTTCTGCTGTGTACACCCATAAGCTATGACCCATACCTCGTGCGAGACTCCTGGGCCGAGGTAGTTCAGCACATCGAGAAACTGTAGCTCATGTGTTATGAGGAACATGGTCTGACTAGCCTTCTTGACAACTTTCACTGTACCTGTACTGTCAATCAGCTCATCGACAAAGTACTTCTTGATGAGGTTCAGGTCATACCGCCCAGAGTTGAACCCCAGGACAGGCACATGGTCAGACCACTCATTGATCGGCCACTGCTGTCGCTTTGGGAGCTTGTCCAGGTCTGTCCGGATTAGAGATGCTCGCCGTTGGATCACCAGCATGAACTCATTGACGTCTAAGGAGCAACCAACTGACACAGAGACAGGTATGTGAGTACTCTCGATCGTGAGAGTCTCCGTAGGATGAGTCTTGATGCCATCTAGGAGTGCTTCGAAGTCGTAAACTATGAAGTGTGGGTATGGGGCAGTCCGAACTCGTTTAGGGATGCTTGGACAGCGTTTTATACAGCACTCCCACCGTACCACAAGCGTGCATCCAGACACTCTCAGCTTCTCTTCTCTCAGGACTGACTTGCGGTATCTTTGTTCGGCATCCTCACCTCTCTGGTGTTGTGGACAGCCGTGCCAGTGACAGCCATGGACCTGGTAAACGGTGTTGGTGGTCGGCTACGGGAGCACCCTCGATCCAATGCTCGCCACTGTGCCCACACTCTACATTGCGTATATGTACGCCTCTGTTTCTCGACTCATACTCGACCCAACGAGTAGCCGCTGACCTGGATGGTTGGAACGGATAGAAGGCTTTCTGAAAGCAGACTGTGGCGCTTCAACCTTCTCGCCAGGACACATGATTTTTGTTTTGCCACCTGTACAGTGATCCGCATGGCGTTGAAGAGTGCATGCCTGGGTAAACCTCTGCTGATAGTGACTGCAGACTAGTGTATGTGCCAGCTTGGAGAGGTTCTTGATGTAGAAGGCATGGTGGTCCCACACTCCGATGGTCATGGTGTCACGGTAGTGAGCCGCTTGCCTGATCAAGTGCCAGGTGCCCTCTTTGGTTGGTTCATACACGCGAATCCCAATCTTGTCGAAGACCTCTACCTTGTCCAGCTGATCCAGCAAGGTCTTGCGGACATCAGGTACTGTTTTGCCGTAGAACTGTGTGGCAAGCTCTCGTGCAGGAGCTGTACTTCTATCAGCTCTCACTCATCGGTGGACTGCTAGACATCTCCAGAGACACATGTTGTCCCTGTAGGTGTCGTAGCCAGTCTGGGAGGGGGCCTGTCCCAAGCAGAGGTTGGCGGTCGATGACAACCATGACCTCAACATTGACTGATCGAACGAAAGCCCACTTGGTGTTGGGTCGATCGATATTGTCTGTGTCGAGGTGGGCTTGCTCTCCTGCTGCCACCCAGTCTTGAGCTGCTCCTGTCATGTTCAGCCACGGGCTCCCTGGAGCATTCTTGTGGAAGAGCATCACCCTACCATCTTCGATGTGACGGATGCGATAGGTATTGGTGTAGCGGAGGTAGAAGGCGTTCTGGACAGTCTGCTGGATCTTTTGCATGATCTGGCCTGTGAGGTCTCCTTCTAGACCTCTGAAGAATGTCCAGCATACTGACCGACATCCTCTATCCTCTGTCTCCCTTTTGCCGAGACGCTGGTCGAGAATGTGTTCGCCTACTCGCCTCATGCTCCGGGCTAAGGATTCAGACGTCGGCCTCCTCATCACTTGGTTAGTGATCCTGCGTAGGAGAGGTAAGCGCTCCAGTGGATGGTCTGCCTTCCGCCTTGCTCCAATCATCTGGAGCAGGTCGGCTTTCTTGGCCTTAGAGTATCCTCTAAGGCTAAATTGCTCTGCGACAGCGTGAAGCTGTGCAACAGTAATCATGGTGTATGTCCCTGTGGATGACTGTCTCTAAATGGACGTTCAGACCTATTATGTGTGGTGATCACAAGGCGATCAGTACCTGTGGGGTGGACCGTATGGCGATGTGATGCGGATGCTTGTCTCTAAATGGGCGTTCAGACACTATTATGTGTGGGGATCACAAGGCGATCAGTATCTGTGGGTGGCCCGTCGTGTCATGTGATACTGACGGAGACTATGTGTGAGAGAGTGTATGCTTATATTGTACCGAGAAATCACTTTATTCTCGTCGTTCTTGGTACCAATCAGGACCGGAATGAAGCGAGAATTTCAAAACTGTTTACTATTTTAAAATCGGACCAGAAATGGCCGAGTTATCCACAAGTGCTAATAGCGAGATTTGAACTTGTGATTTTAAGTTTGCTAATAAACATAAGGATCCAACAGATTAACTACCTCGGCCATGTACTAATATGTAAAGCTGATAAGCTATGTGTTGCTGCGCTACATGTGTGAGATGTGGTCGATGTTCAGGAGCTGCTACGTGGAAGTAGCGCGCATTGAGAGTTTGGTGGGCGCGGATCACTGGACTATTTCTTGTTTCGAAGTGAGAATTTCAAAACTGTTTACCATTTTAAAATCGGACCAGAAATGGCCGAGTTATCCACAAATGCTAATAGTGAGATTTGAACCTATGATTTTTAGTTTGCCAATAAACACAAAAACGTGCATCTAACGCATTAACTATCTTGGCCATGTAATAGTATTATTGCTGCGCTACATGTGTGAGATGTGATCGATGTTCAGGAGCTGATACGTGGGAGTAGTGCGCGCATTGAGAGGTTGGTGAGGGATCACTACATTATTTCTTGTTTCCACTCTTGTTCCAACTCGATAGCAGCATCCACATCAAAACTGCAAACCATTTCTAAATAATTCATATACTTGAATAGTTTGTCCATCGCTATCACAGTCATCGGATAACGAGTAAGGCATGTTAGTGGAAATGACGAGCGGAATGTTGGGATCCCTGAGCTTCTCCTCAATTTCTCAAGATTTTGATCTGCATAGTTGCCCATATCACACAATGGCCCGGCTACTTTTTCTCGTCGCGCCGCACACAGCCTACATCATGCATGCATGACCATAGCTCTTCAGGCCAGCCCATTGTGTGTAATATTGTTTGTAGATGAGCGCTTACACATAGTTGAGTGTTTACATGTAATGTTGTGCATGCATGATCGTCGGTATACCAATGGATGCTGTGTCTAATTAGGTGTTAACACATAGCTGCTATTATTCTTGACTTTCAATGACTGTGCGAGTTGGTCTTGACGTGATGTCTTACGGGTAAAGAGTAATTGTAGACATGTTTATCTTTTGCTAATAACGAGATTTGAACCTGTGATTTTACAATTTTAAAAGTGAATAAAACAACACACTTACTCTCTCGGCCATGTATGTGTTAGTAAATAAAGCTGATAAGTTATGTATTCACAGGTTACTCTATCAGCACTCTAGATCTTGAAATATGACTTATGTAAAATGACAAAAATAATTATAAAAATAGCTAAGAGAAATACTTAAATCACATAAGTCCAAGAAGAAAAAATCTGTTCCAGAGAAACAGAAACACTAAACCCAGAAATAGAAAAATACAGGCATTTAAATACAAGAAATATGAAGAACAGATGAAAGATGAGTTACCTCCCTTGCATACAGATAGTCATCGAGATAACACGTATCAGCGATTTCACAATATTGCGCAGAACCAGAAAGACTAAATATGGAAATTTATTTACAATTTGATAAATAGACTGTTGAATATTTTGACGGCTATAGGGTAGCATATTCCAGGGTTAGAATTTCGGACAAATTACACTATAGTTTTACGAGATATAGCCATGAACAGACTGACAGATTAACTCACAAACAATATGCAAGACCCTCTCCACTAACGTCGATGTGTATAGGGCAATGAGATAGCGGGCATAGTTAAAATATGCTCCTTTTGAGCTGCTTCAAAAAAGTTGGAATCAAATTTGCAAGTCATAAATTGAGCATTTTTAATCAAGCAGTTTAATCAAGCACTGCAGCAACACCGCTTATAATGTTTTGGAACAATTAACGAGTATTAATGTTTAGGTTCTTGAAAAATGTCATTGCAATGATAATTGTTGATTACTGTTTTCACAACTCATGCTCAGAGATAAGATTACTAACAGGCGAGATTTTAGTAGTGTTGCGGTGGGTCGACCGATAGAGTTGTGGAATTGCATATCGTTCCCAGGCTGCGGACTGGGTTCAAATCGCTCAAAAGACCTCGCTAGAACATACCTGAAATTTCGAAACTAGGTAAGACACTAGGGCCGGGGTAATATGACCAGGTTAGATAAAGACCCACCGCAGCACTCCCCGGTGTGGGGTTAAAATACCATTGACACACACGCACCAGCCGGCTGGAATATCAACAGGGTGGGTAGAAGATAGGTGGGGTAGAAGACAGGTACAAAAATGTCCCACAGATAGAAAAACCTCCTCAGGATACTGGTCAGAATAGAGAGAGAGAGAGAGAGAGAGAGAGAGAGAGAGAGAGAGAGAGAGAGAGAGAGAGAGAGGTTTTCCCGGACATGTGGGGTCCGCACAGGAGTTTTATACACATGTCTCAAATTCCTATGCCCCAGGGATTGAGAGGGCGGTGGGGCCGCGGATCGCCGAGAGGCGGCCAGTTGAGGGAGGTGGTATCATTTTACTACCAACACTACTACTCTCCAGTAAGACTCATAAGTAAGATTGTGTCTCTCTTCATGTTCCACTCAGCCTTGTGGCTTCTTAATTGTTTGGATGTCCCCATATGCACCATGGGCTGATCCAACTCTGGTAAACTATTGGGGTTTCCGAGCGGCGATGGCCAGGGTGTGGTGTCACACACATTCCCATGTATCTTTGGATACCTAGTAGTTAGCACTTTAAGCCAATGTAGGAAAGCACTGCGAAAACACATGTATTAATTATTATTTTATTCACTGAACAATCCTCCTGCACCGCAGTGCAAAACTGGGCAACTTGTATATAAACCTAACGACAGGTAAAACGGTTAGTTCCATAGGACCCGGTGACGGGCGAGATACGTACCCCCCCCCGAATTCCATTAAAATGTCTCGGCATGATATTTAGATCTGCCACACCCTTGCGAGAAGGACATTTACGGTGGGTATTCATCTCTCTTACCCCCACCACAACGATAGAACAATGGTCTAATAATGCTTTCGTGAAATGTAACCCATGTCTTGTAATGTTTTATGTGGTTACGGGGTGGGATGTCCGGATTCTTATCCAGTTCGGAGATCTTGCTACGTAACATGTATGAGCGCTGTCTTTAGTATTGATGTCTTAGGGCATATGTTCTCCATGACAGCTGTGTCCAATGGCTAGGTAGATATTAGCCAGTTGCGGCCTAACATAATTCTTGTTCTGAAAACAACTAAAAGTGAATTAAGCAAAGCAGAAGGCCCGCATAAATAAAGTGGCAACTACTAATTCAGCATACCAAGAATCACATAAGACGGTAATGAGGGAATCCATCGGGAATCCCCCGTCCCGTCTTCACGTAAAACAGTACGCACCCCTATAGTCATAATCTCACTAGGTATGGTCTTTTCTTTCTAAAGCATTTTTTGGGGTTGAAACATTAGAGTAGGCCCATTTTTGCCTACTATTTTTCTCCCGCTTTAAGCAGTGGCGACACCGTCCCAAGACAGAGGCCCGCGCGAGGCGCTTGCCTCTGGCAAGGATTCAGCGACGACGGTCCATGCCAGGATAATACTCCTCACCCAAATTAGGACTAGTAGTGCCCGCGTGAGGCTCATCACTTTTCGTCCGAGATAACCTTCTTCCTTTCAGCTTAGAGGTATAATAACTTATATTAAGTTAAATAGCTACGTCTCATGTATGGGAGCCTCCCTTGCGGGGATACCTCTGCGGACCTACGAGTCTGTGTGGTACCTCCAGGAAACCCATGTTTAAAAGTTCATCTACCTGTCTCTATGTCTCTTATTTTCGTATGCTCTTACTGTAGTATTATCTAGCATATTTATAATTGTTTAGGTAAACTCATTGTATAGACTTATATTTTTAGGTCACCAAATCAAATCTTGTAAGTCCATAGATCATGAAATTGCTATGGACAGGCATACTGGTGACACAAATTCTTGGGATGAGACAGTTGTGTTTAATGTTCGCGACGATGGTCGCACGGCCCCACCGGAACGATTGAGTTCCACCAGCCTTAGGAGCCGGTTTTTGTTTTCCGCAGGGCAGTCTCGTACACGGTCCGTCACCCTGAGACCGGATGCTAACCAGCGTCATCACTCGTCCTGCACTTGCGGCGCAGCGAGTCGACATAATACACCGGAACAGCCTGACACTACACGGCGAACTACAAAAACGTCATTAGTGTGAATAAAGAAATTTGAAATGTGAAGATCTGAAATCTTGTATATTGCAGTAACATTTGCGCCTAAGGATGTGTTGTGTAGTCACTCTCAGTAGCACCATGGAAATCTGGAAGGCATCCATTTTTTTCCTAGCAAAGCTCTTCCGCCAGTACATTAATATTGTGGTAGGTAATCCCCTCTTACCGTCTGTTTGATGTTACCTGCTGTAAGCATAGCTTTGAGTAGTAACAAATAACAGGAGTATGTATACATCGGTATCGTCAGCTACAACGTGCCTGCATGTCGTGCAGAAGCGGAGGCGGCATGAAGGGATAGCCTTCGCCCAGCCTCACTGGGGAATGAACAGAGTTCAAGATTATCTGTCCCTGGACAAGGTTCATTTGCAGACAAATACATACACGGGTTAGCTCTTGTAACCTAGACGTGTTTGTTGATGTATGAATAACCAGACAAGATGTAGTTTGACATGAGTTGTGTCACCTGTTGTTTGTTGGCATCGTTTGTGAAAGTTATTTCTGTCACTTAGATGTGGTAGTTGTTGAGTGAGGTCTGAGATTCTCCTTTCCATACCTTTGTCTGGTCGGTCTTTTGACAAGAACATCTGTCCTTCCACTGAGCGATAATCATCAGATACAATATGAAGAGTAGTGCCTGGTAGTGATTTGAGGTAGATCTTTTACGTCCAGGATTTGAACATGGGAGGAGGAGAAAGTTGACTGATGGGCATTATGCGCACCACTCTGTGCATAACATCCGTAATATGGCATTCTATCACTCTAGGTGGAATCACTGTTGATGTTTGTAGAGATAAACTGAAGGTTGTTTCTGAACAAGAACTTTGACACCATTCTACTGATGCCTTGCTCGTTACAAATTGCCCATGACTTTCTTGGGATTGACCATACAATGACATGGCACAGATCTAATTTGTCGCAAGAAATTGTAGTGAATTATTATCCTTCGTCTTCAGCTCTTCATATTGTCTTCTTCTGTTCTAGGTTTTTGTGAATGTAACATGTCACGTCATGATACTGTGGCTGTATTTTGGTGTACATTTCTCAGATCTTGTTGCTACATTTTACGATGGCTCTGGATCTACTTGCGGGTTTGGAGCCTGGCATGCTTCCCACGTTCTTTTGTGGTCATGCCATTCTTATTCATATCAGGTGCTATGATCCCAGTTGCAATGTTGCTAAGTGGTTGACTTGGCGGCCAACGTCGGCCACCACGCTAGCAACCCAGTCACAATCCGCTCATCATCATCTTTCTGCATTTGCTTTACACCAAGCTTAACGTGCTCGTTGCTTGTTAACTTGTTTTTCACCAAGTATTGTCTAACGCAGACAGATAATGATTTATCCGCATCCATTGGTCACTAGCAACAACGTTTTCGGTTTTTTCCTGACAGACCACCCGTTTCTTTGGAAAACCTAATTATTGTCATTTCGTCCGGTTCATTGGAACGCTTGTGTGCTTCTTGACACTCAGAGATCCAGTGAAATATCCCTCTAAAAGATATGTGTAGGCAACCGTGTTTCCCTTCCGCACATCTCCCATAACTAAATAGAAGTAACTCTTGTTGCAGGCATAATGGCATTTCGGAAGAAAACACTTAAGGCAGGTTTTGGAGGAGTCGTTTTCAGGAAAACTAGGTCATTCAAGATGGTCGCCGAACCATTTGGTCAAGCAAGGCCTCTTGAAGAAACTTGGCTTACCTCTTGGCCTAGATGAAGATTTCCAAAGCAGATTTTTAGACGTTTCCTAAAATCGACCAAAATTCAAGATGCCCAATGGCCAAATTGGACGATCGGCTTCATTTGAACAAACTTAGATCCCTATGCCCTAAGGATGCTTCCTTTCAAATATAATTGAAATCGGCCTAGTGGTTCTCGAGAAGACTTTTGAAATTTCCCATTGCTTTAGTATGGGAGTCTTTGGCAGGAAAATAATCCCAGATGGGCGCCAAACCGTTTATCCGACAGTTTCGAAAATGGTGAATTTGAGCTCAGAATACCAAAACACATAACACCAATTTCGGCCTCAAAATTTATTTTAAAAAATCCAATATGGCCGCATAACACGCTTGTTTTTTGATGGATCAACTTTCGCTGGATGATGGTTCATGAGTTTTGAATCAATTCCCCAAACAGCTTCGGAGATGTTTAAAG
The DNA here is from genome assembly GCA_034401795.1 of Chaetoderma sp. LZ-2023a. Taxonomy (NCBI): domain Eukaryota; kingdom Metazoa; phylum Mollusca; class Caudofoveata; order Chaetodermatida; family Chaetodermatidae; genus Chaetoderma; species Chaetoderma sp. LZ-2023a. Next base: position 15,599,731 of record CM067363.1, on the reverse strand, counting down.
ACGTTTCCTAAAATCGGCCGAAATCCAAGATGGCCATCGGCCAAATTGGACGATTGGCTTCGTTTGAACAAACTTAGATCCCTGTGCCCTAAGGATGCTTCCTTTCAAATATAATTGAAATCGGCCTAGTAGTTCTCGAGAAGACATTTAAAGTTTCCCATTGCTTTAGTATGGGAGTTTTTGGTGGGAAAATAATCCAATATGGGTGCCAAACCGTTTATCTGACAGTTTCAAAAATGGCAAATTTGAGCTCAGAATACCAAAGCACATATATAAAACCAATTTCGGCCTCAAAATCTATCAAATATAAAAATCCAATATGGCCACCAAACACGCTCGTTTTTTGATGGATCAAATTCCCTTGAACAAACTTTAATGGCCCTTAGTCCCTAACCATATCACTCAAATTTTGGCCTGATAGCTTCGGCGGTTCTGGAGAAGTCGTTTTTGGGAAAACTAGGTTATCCAAGATGGCTGTTGAACAATTTTGTCCTCTTGAACAAACTTGGCTTACCTCTTTCGCTAGATGATGTTTCATGAGTTTTGAATCAATTCCCCAAGCGGCTTAACTTGGATCCCTATGCCCTAAGGATGCTTCCTGTCAAATGTAATTGAAATCGGCCTAGTGGTTCTTGAGAAGTTGTTTAAAGGAAAAGTTGACGGACGGATGACAGATGGACGGTCGCCTTGGCATAAGCTCACTTGGCCTTTCAGGCCAGGTGAGCTAAAAATGTTTCGGTGTATAAAACGCTACACCTGACCTCATGCCAGTTTTTTGTGGCAGTCAATATCAGCTGCCAAAAGATGTTCTTGCAATCGTACGATTCTATTGATGACAGAAACATATTTAGCATTGTTGTTCTTAATATGGAGGTTGGAATATTCAACGAGTGTTGCCTCTGCTTTATCAGTGTGATTATTTGAACAGGAATAAGTCTGCATTTTAACCACTTATCTTCGATGCAGATAATGCACCACTTGTTCACATTCTGCCAAGCAAAAAGTACAACATTATCTCTTTTCGAGAGCCCTCTATATGGTTATGTTCCTTAGGGGAACCATTGTTATGGATGGGATTCTCAGGTGTACATTTCTGGGCTGCAATTGCCACACGCTAGTGATTTTAAATATAGTTCGTTCAGAAATTGAAGAAATATACAACTACTTACGTGTACAGGTCCCTTGAAATTTACATTCTGCCAATTCAGGTTTTAAAGTTTTTAATCAATTACAACATATGCAAAGTTTGTGGAGCTTGGCTATAAGCGGGTGCAGCGTAGCTGGAAAGTGGTCCATCGATTAACCCGTTACCCACTAAAAGTCCAGTGTCTCAATTACAAGACAATCTATACAGGTACAGTATTCAATACCGTAAAAACCATTTTCCTAGAAAGTATTCCTGACAAATGTTCCACTCCTTTCAAATTATGCAACAATATGCAGATCAAATTAATTGCAAAGGATACACAATATGCTCTCAAGAGACGGTGCGTGTTCCAAGTCTAATTGTCAGGAAGGCTAATGGGCAAAAATAGAATCTGCAATGAATGGTCTTGAGAAATATCCGTTTGTCTCCTTTTGCATGCCCTATGAGTAAGTATAGATTTTTTTTTTAATTTCATCATCATCAGGCATAACATGATCAGAATGGAAACAGTTTATCTTCTGTCATTCAAGGGTGCTCATCAATGTGGGCTGCGTTGCTACTGTGATACAGTCAACATATTTGCCAAGCAAATATAGATATGTCAAGGCTATTCTGCCGTGCCTTGCTATATCACGGCGAGGGTGCCAAACGCTAGTCTGAAGATTGGTTGGTTTGGCATCCATTACGCAATGTCCAGCAAGTTGCATCCATTGACTTCCCAGTAGCCTTGACAGGTCAGTATACAGTTCAGAGTTGATCGTTGGCTCACGTTAGCTGACAAAGGCCTTGTCACCGAAGCTGGGTGTAGCATCCGTCTATTCGGCCCTGTAAATGGCCATTCTTCTAAGCCACGTAATAGCATGCTTTGAAGAACATCTGAAGGATATTAAGCTCAACCAAGCGCCAAACAAGGATGGCAAGCAACAGACTGGATAAAGTTTTGAAATCAGAATTAAGCCGTAGTGGTGGGCGTTACTGAGCTCCATGTCCTTACTTGAATCTGACACTAGTGATCCAGGGTGCTTAAATTACTTCACGTTCTCCAATGCTGTACCTTGCAAGCTGTTGTAACAAGCAGTGTCTGTGTGGTTCATTAGCGAGGGTTTGGTTTTTATCAAAATTAAGATGGCAACCAACTCAGTTTGTGGTACCCTGCATAGTAAAACTTAACTTCTCAAATTACATAACATTCTGACGTTCCGTGACACGCCAAACCGGAGTACAGCAAATTTCTACAAAACAAATTACCAATTACAAGAGATTTAGCTAGACTGAGAAATCAGCCTCGTTAAAAATATAACAAAATTAAACATAGAGAATAATAGCATTGCTTTATTGAGAACTATACCCAGTATGTGTGTTGGAAAATCGGGTCAACCTTTTCTGGTTTTTGTACGTAAAAATTAATCACGAATCTAACGATAATGACAATTACAATACTCTTAATCATTATCTTCATCATAATTATTGGGTTAACAAGACTGAATAAAATAGTAATATACGATCAACAATGGATACAATGGATTTATAATCTCTCCATTCCAATATATATATATATATATATATATATATAATCTTTGATAATATTTCATATCTGCATTCCAAAGTTACAATTCTGCTTATTATTATTATTATTATATTTGAAAACCACTTGGCTGAACACTGTTCTCAAACATAACCAGTAGGTGTAATAAATGACTAATGAAATGAAGTAAAATTTATCGCCCATGACATCAATTTGAACTAGATTTAGCATTACTAGCATTACGATGTAATTAATTGGGTAGGGTAAGACTGAAAGGTGAAAATTCAAGCACTTGTAACGATTCTGTTCAAACGCTTTAACTGTCTGACTGCTGTGCAATAACCATGGACCTGTTGAATATTTTGAAAACAATTTGACTGACAATCTTTAATGGCCAATCTGAGCAAAAATCGCATTTGCACTGATCTTGAGAAATGTCCATTTGCCACCGAAGTGAATATTTTCAGACTGTTTGAAATCTTTTGGCCTATAAATGAAAATTCACTAAAGAAAAATTGTAATGTTCTTGATAAATCTGGATCATTAAAAGAAAAATGTGAATTATTTTTACTAAATTTAAGTATTTTGAATGTCTAGTTCTCGCTAAGCTCTGCCCACTTACGAAAATGTGTTGGAATCGAAACTTTGAAACCTGAATACCTAAAATCTAAATTCCTATACATTTAAGCTGTTGAATATTTTGAAGCTAATATGACTGGGAGATGTTGAAGGCAGGCTGCAAAATCTCCCAGATAATTTAGTTTCAAAATACTCAACAGAATGTCGAATAAATTGTACATTTATCAAGTACGTGCAATTGAAACAGTTTCATGACAGCCCGTTACCACTTTCTTGAAGGTTTGAAATCATGTTGATTATGACATTAGAAAACAAGTAACATTTATTATGACATGAGATACTTGAGTGGCAGATCGTACCCCTCCATTCTGCCTTAGACAGTCTGCCAGCAAACACAGTAGTATTGTATAATCAATATAGCAAAGGCTTTGGATATATCGACACTTTGAAAACATATCATAAAAGACAAACACCTACCATTGGAAATATCTTGCACCTATAAATAGGAACCGTTTCACCAGTGCATCCAGTCATCACAGAAACTACATTAGTGCATCATGTTTAATAGACAAAAAACGATTCCATACACATTGTTTGCCTGATGAATTTCTGCAGACTACATTTTATATGCGGGTTAACTCAGGATATTCTGAATATTTTGAAAACACTTTGACCAAAATATTTTGGTGGCTAACACGCCACCAAGTTTCAGTGAAATCGTTTCCAAAATATTAAGCAGGTCCAGCGGTATTGACAACTGAAGTGACTGTCTGTTGGCTCACAGCAGATGGACAAGTACACATAACTCTCTCACAGACAATGATGATGATAATGTACGGTAATCAACCCAGAGATTATACAAAAGCTAGATCCTAAAAAATCCATACATGCCGAGTATTGGTGAATACAAGAGAGGTGTGGCCGCAGGGCTGGGGTGGGAGATTGTGGGAGAGGGACTGTAGGGCTTGGGAAGTTTGGTAATGGGGCAGGCGTGGTTCGGTATAGAGTATAGGAGGGGAGATGTATTGTTTGGGATGGCTAGGTGTTTATCTCAACAAATTACTAGTCAACCACTTTTCAAAATTGACTTCTGGATAAAATAGCATTCACTATGTCCAGCTGCATAAAATGTAATCCTTTAACTGACCCCCACCCTCCTCCCACCCCCCCCCCCACCCCCCGTCTGCTGCAAGCCACCAGACAATAAATTCAATTGTCAACAAATCTGGACCAACTGAATATTTTGAAAATAATTTGAATGAAAGTTGTTGGTGGCTTAGACACCAACAACATTCAGTCAAGTTGTTTTCGAAATATTCAGCCGATTTAGACATTAACCCATGGCAACTGTAGTCTGCAGAAATTCAAGGGCATCCAGGTAATGGTGAAACATTGGTCAAGAAACCCAAAATGTTTGTTTACTGAATGTTCATTTGCAGGTCAAAAGAATACTACTTTTGAAAATTTACCCCTAAAATAACAAGCTTGAATATCAAGCCAGCCATTTTAATGGAAAACTCACAAAAGTCTTCTGTTGGCCTGTAGATGGACTTTGCGCAAGACGACTGCAAAAATCGGTTTTCCCAGCTTGACATTTACCGAGTATGATGTTAGGGAAGATAACAAATGTGTATTCCATAGAAACGGTAACACCAACTGATTAACCAAACTAGTCGTATGATGTGTAATTTACACGCTTACTTGTTTATTGCCAGCCACTCCAATGATACATTTTCAAAAAAATTATTTTCTCTTTGGCCTAGAAATGGACACTTAAACACTATTGTAGCTTTCATAATTGATACAGTACTGTTCAACATCGACTGGGTAATTTGTATGGAGGCCGATTAATGGCATTATCACAATTATTTTTAAATACTCGACCGTGATCACTCAAAGCAATAGTTGTGCAAGCCTACTTCCATGTCTAGTGCTGGCCACCTCACAAGATCTTACGCTATCATCTGCCATGAGTAGATAGACTTGACCCATGACCTTATGATCCAAAAAATCAAGTGTTCGTCAGACCACCAAGAGAAGTTTGTTCAGTAATTTACCTTGTTATACATGACTGGCACGAATTCAACCCCTTTAACAGATCATAAGACTAAACACTACACACGTTTTTCTTTTTTTCTGCTACTAATTCCAATCATGGGAAAATGTACTTTTATCTAAGATTTTATGGTTTACTGGTCAGGATTGGACACAAATTTCAAATTTGTGCTTTGTGAATGTACATTTTCATGCATCTCAAAAGAAGAGAATGGAAGATTCCAGTTTCTCAGTCAATCATATGACATCATAATCAACTACGTGTATGCTGATGTTATAATCAATTACGTCTTGAATGACGCACATAAGTTCGTCACGAACGCATAACCAGTGAGTGATGTACGAATTGTGTTTTTACTATTTAATAAATATGCTGTTGAGTATTTTGAAACAGATCAGACTGGGTGCTGTTGCTGCTGCCTGTGGCAACAAAAGCGCCCAGTTAAATTAGATTTAAAATATTCAACAACTTAGCTGCATAATTTTTGGGAAATTGAGTCAGGAAGTTCAGTGATCGATCGATCCCAAAATGGGCAGAAGTGTGGGTGGAGCTTAGCTATAGATGGGTCGGGTATAGATAAATCTAAATTCCTCCATTCAATACTATTCAGGAAAATATGCCACTGGAATGGATGGCCCTGTCATCAAGTCAGCCATTCCAGTGTCACATTGTCAAGAAGCCTTTCTTGGCCTGCAAATCAACATTAAAGAAGACCTTTTTGTGACCTTTAAACGGCCACGTTAAGTCTAAGTTAGCTCTACACATGATGAAACATGGCACTACTGTAGTATTATCTTCCCCATATAGCTAGACAAGTATCCATGGTATTACAGTATATTGGCATGGACAGGGAATCGAGCCCACAAACTGCAAAACCGTCAAGCATCATAGCCCAAAAACGTTTCCACCCGACAAACGCCACAAAAATTCCCCATATACGCTCACATAATATAGAATATTACCAAGAGACACCACTGCAGTATTTTACAACAAAAAACTTTAAGCGTGTAATTGAAATGTTAAGTGCGCATAGGAACATAGTGATCAGGGCTGCCTTCAACTACTCAAGAAATAACAAAATATAACAGCCCTGTTAACCATTTCATCGACAAAAGACTGAAAAAGTATATTATTTATGGTGTAAATCTTAATCTGTTAAATATATTGAAAGTAATTTGACTGGAAGACGTTAAATTAATCGCAAAATATTCAACAATTTTCCTATCTGATAGCCTTGAAAATGAGATATGGAATTCATTGGTAAAACGGCTAATGAGGCATGCTGGGTAATTGTGCTAGTTAAACTGCCTAACATATCGGCTGAGCTAAAATGCATCTGGTAAAACTGTTCCTATTAAACAATGTATATATTATAGACTACGACAATTAACCTGGCTTGGATTGGCATGTATTGAGTCCAAGGCACTTCTCAAATACCCGATTTTTACGTTATGAACATATAAAACTATCATATTCATATTAAATATTGTGAAAAATATTGAAATCAAGCCAACAAAATACGAAACAAATCCAATGGCAGAAATTCAAAATGCACCATAGATATTTTATTAACTGTTTAAATCACAAGTTAGATACAAAAAATTCTTAGCTTTAGATTTTAAGAAATATTTAGCTAAATTTTTTGAGAAATTTGACTGCTAGCTGCTGGTGCTTACGTTAATTCTTTCACTGACAAATCCCGGTAAAAAATATATTCTTTACGAAGTAAAATTTATTCTGTTGAATATTTTGAAATTAATTTGACTTGAAGCTGTTGCCGCTTAGGCAGCAATGGCTTCACGTCACATTAATTTCAAAATATTCAAAATTGTCCTGTAGTGTTGCCATAAAAATGAGACATAGGGAAATCATCCTTGAAATATAAGCATGCACTAGTCGAGCCAACCAAAACTGGCCTCCGCAGTGGTCTTATTTACAGACTAAGAATACACCGTTATTTATAGGTTTTCCCACTGGAATGACTGGCACGATTATCGAGCCAGTCAATCCTGTGGTAGGTACCCTTTTCTTGACCTGCAAATAGATGTTGATTAGCCGTATAAGCCTCAAATTTGTTCAAGAAAATTTTTATTTTCTAATATAAAATGTCAACTTGCAGACCAAGACGACTATTTTTGACAAATTGACCACTGGAATATGACTGGCTCCGTTATCGAGCCAGTCATTCCAGTGCTAAATTTTCTAAAATAGTCTTCTCTTGGCTTGTAAAAAGAGACATTGATTAAGCAAAGCGATTGAAATTCTTGACTAATTTGAAGCCATAAATGGTTAATGCAGCCAAAAATGGTTTCTGAAGTGGTATTTATAAACATCATTCTGGGAAGCTAGAATACTTTGGAAAGCCAGATTTTCCTGAATTACTAATTAATATAAGATTTAAAGTCACATATCAGCTTAATTGGTGATTTTTTTTGTAACCGGTTCCCTGTACTTAACTTTATACAGATGACACAGGGAACATATCTGGTACTCATCTGGTTGCGTACGAGCGCTTATTGGCTATACATTACAATTTACATTGTTCGATTTTCAAAATCTATATCTTTTGACAATCAAACATACATTTTGTAAATTAAAATTACGTAATTAATCGAGGGATCCATTTCTAGCTAAGCTCCGGGGCCATCTGCTACGCATTTTGAAATCGATTTAAAACTTTGGAACCTGAATTAAAAAAATAAACATTTGAAAGTGGATATACATGTACGTTGTTCAATGTTTTGGAACTAATTTCACTAGCTGTTCCCAGTGAAATTAATTTCAAAATATTCAATAGAATGTTTAATGAATTATACATTCAGCAACGACATACAATTGACCTTTCAATTTTTAGCTATGCCCTGCCCATCTCCAGCTAAGCTCAACCCACACTTTGCTGTGTTGGGATTGATCGATCCCCGAATTCCCTAACTATCAATTTCCTGAAAACTATACAGGGAAGCTGTTGAATATTTTGCAACTAATTTGACTGGGTGCTGTTGCTGCCTATGGCAGCAACAGCGCCTAGTCAAATTAGTTTCAAAATATTCAACAGAATATTTATTAAATAGTAAAGACATACAATTCGTACAACAACGCATAGTCCGTCTTGTAGTTGATTATGACATCATATGATGGATGGATACTCTGGAAAGGTGAATTCATACACCAATGATAGACTTTTCAATGTTCATGACACAGCTTTACATCATTATGATTGTGATGTCGCATAACTAGTGATGTAATGGATGAATCCAGTTTTAGCTATGCCCCGCCCATCTCTAGCTAAGCTCCCCATGCCTTGCACGTGTTAGGATCTATCGATCCATGCACACTCTGTACCTCAATTGCCAGACAACCATATAGGTAAGCTGTTGAATATTTTGAAACTAATTTGACTGGGTGCTGTTACTACCTATCGCAGCTGCCCAGTCAAATTAGTTTTCAAAATAGTCACCAGCATATCTATTAAATAGTAAAGACATACAATTCGTACAACCTGACGGACTATTAAGCGTTTAAGCTATATCGCGCCAAGCACGACGTAGTTGAATATGACCTCAGCATACATGTCACGTTGTTGATTACGACGTCAATGATTGACAGACAAACTGGATTCCGCATTTGATTATGTCAGCTGCCTGAGTGACAGATCAGATCCCTCCATTGATTAGAATAATGGTAAGCTAATACATTTCTGTTTATTCCGAAGGTGATAAAAAATGACTCGTAATCATGTACACCATAGAATTACAAAATAAATTGTGGTTGTAAACGAAAGCAAAGAACACCTATATATCGTCTGTACAATACATATTATGTATACAACAATATGGCACGAGTAGCTCAAAACAAAGACTTATCAACAGATAATGCACCAAAGCGTTACAAAGATTTACCAACTTCAAAAGCACTGGTCTAATATTAAACTAACTTTTCAGAGATAGTATTTCTATGAGAAGTTATAGTATTATTTAACCCTTAACACGCGTGTTAAAATTTTAAATCGTGAAATTAAATTAAAAGATGAACTGGTGTTCATTTTTCAACAAATTTGGTGGGAGATGGTGCTGTCGTATCTTGCACCAAATTGTTGAAAAATGTACACCAGTTTCTTTGATATTGACACAATAAAAGACAGAATATTGACATCAGAGTGGTAAGAGTTAAGCTCATTTGATTATGTTGAAAATGGCAGCAAATGGTTCCAGTAAAATTAATTTTTGAAATATTCCAGATGTTTCAGATTTTTAATAATCTACATTCAAGAACTGGTGACCAGGTCTAACAGTTTCCTGTCAAAGCCAGCCAAAACATGCCTCTGTAATAGTCTTGTGCAGTGTCCATTTGCAGGACAGGAATTTACCACTGGAAAGACTGCCTGGATAATCGAGCCAGCCATTCCAGTGGCATATTTTCAAAAATAATCTGCCTGCAAAATTGTGATATTCTATGAGAAAATGTAATGTTTCCTGATCAAATTTGAGGATTACATTCCGTATTTCATTTCAAAAACAGATACGTTGTTGAATAATATTGGAAAATAATTTAACTTGAATCTACTGTTAGCTTAGCAGCTTCCAATTTAATTATTTCCTGGTCAAGAAAATACAAATTCCCCCTGCATTTGCAGACAAAGGGAACACTATTTTTTTTAATTTACCATTGAAGTGATTAGCTTGATTATCAAACCAGACATTCAAGTAGTTAACCCTTCCCTCTCTGATGTTAATATTCCATCTTTTATTGTGTCAATATCAAAGAAACTGCTGTACATTTTTCAATGACAGCACCATCTCCCACTAAGTTTGTTGAAAAATGAACACCAGTTCATCTTTTAATTTAATTTGAAGATTTAAAATCTTAACACCAGAGTGGTAAGGGTTAATTCAAGTGGTTGCGAGTCACAACTAGTATACGCTGGTCTGTCAATTTTTTGAAAATTCTGGAAACGTTGTCCGAGTCACAACTATAGCACTTGTTAAAAATAGTATTCTCTTGGCATGCAAAAGAGCAATGGAGGAAGCCAGTTTTATCTACGCTCCACCCATACTGTGCCTGTGTTGGGATCGATCCCTAATCTCCATGACTATCAATTTCCAAAAAAATATACTTGAAACTAAATTGACTGGATGCTGTTTGCTGCCATAGGACCAGTAAAATTAGTTTCAAATCATTCAACAGCCTGTTTATTAAATAGTAGACATACAATTCGTATAACAACACTTAGTCCATCATCAATTAACCCTTTCCTTATGAGATCAGCTACGTCATTCACGACATATTACCTACGTTATTCCTGGCATAATTGATTATGATGTCATCCTGATCGATGGATAAACTGGATTCCTCCATTCACAAGATCACCCCAGAGGCACATTTTGTCGACTGTGCCCTTTAAAGGCTTAACGCAAAAAACACAATAGAAAATTCTATAGCCTATGAAAAATCCTGGACAATTATGTCAAATTCAAAGGTGCATATTCACAGGAAAATGCTTGAAAATAAAATTGTCAAAATTGATTACTTGTACTTTTAGAGGCTCAATTTGTGGGCTTTGATGTAATGAAATTAAATAAATCTTAACACATGATGATTTCATTATGCATAAAGTAATATAATTCTTTATGGTGCAAAATTTAATTAGAGACTCAAGTTCCTAATTCAGCTTCGGAATTGAATTTTTTAAATAGTTTCTATGGAATGAAATCACCATATGTTAACATTTATTTCGCTTTATTACATTAAGTTCAACAAATTAATCCTGTAAAAGTGGAAAATTTAATTTTACTGTGACTATGTAGATTTCATTCTTTGACCAGTCATTCCATCATATATGACGACTAAATTTGCTATTACTGCCGATTATTTTAATGTACACTGCTGCTACTGCCTCGCTATACTGCAGAAGGCAACATAATTTCTTCCCTTGAAATCCAGTTTCTGGGCACCTGGGATGAAAAAAGACTTTAAAAGTAAACTGTATATCCTAGAGTACAGTGATATGAATATACATATATATATATATATGCTATTTTTATATAATATAGTGATCATGGTTTCTATGACGATTACATCAGAATCATTATATACTAGACATCTCTGTATAATGCAAATATGTACAAGAAAATAAAATCTAAAAACATTTCTCACTGAATATACACCTAAATAAAATATTTTTATCAATAGTTGATTAAACTTAATAGTGAATTGTGCATTATAAGTGTGCGTGCGTGCCTGCGTGCGTGTGCGTGCATGCGTGCGTGTGCACACGCGCATGTATGCGCGCATGATAATGTACACTCAAAATGAAATAAAAAAGGAAAAAAAACTGAATACAACAACTGGATTTATACAATGTAGTAGTACTTCATAAAGACAACTTTTTGTAAGATTTAAAGTAAAATAAAATTGTAACTGATTAAGTAATTAAAAGCTTAATTAAACACAGAATGAAATATCACTGATAGAGATTAATTAAACTGGTTAATGCTCGCGGTTATGTAACATTCGACAATATAGCAAGATTTGTATTTTATACGTAATTCACTCAGAGTATATAAAATTAAACTGAATTTAATTAATGCTTTAATAGCACTCAGATTAGCTCAAGAAAATTACAATATTCTCATATAAAATGTACATTTGCAGACAACGAGAAGACAATTTTTGAAAATTTACTACTGGAATGCCTGGCTCGATTATCGAGCCAGTCATTTCAGTGGTAAATTTTCAAAATTAGTTTTCTCTTGGTCTGCAAATCTACATTCGGAAGCTACTCCAACAATAATCTGTAATATGAATGAAATCATTGCACACTATCATAGGCGTACTCTTTAAACCTTTAAAACTCAAGTTGGCCAAAACAACTTCTGCAGTGGTCCTCTGAAATGTCCATTTATAGAGCAAGACTATTTTCGAAAATTTTCTACTGTATGACTGGCTCATTCGTAAATTTAAAAAATCTTGTCTAGGACCGCAAATGAATTTTATCTCGACATTTACCGAAACAATTTTTTGGTGGCCTGATTTAGTCGGCAAAGATTATAAGATGGAAAGAATGCTGGAAATGATGCCATACAATTCCAGCACTATCTGTTTCTAGATACGGAAAAAATAAGTTTGGATGGTTCATAAAACTAAAACTAAAAAAAATACATTGGTCTGGCCTTAGCTGGTCAAGATTTTTTTATCAGGAGTACTGCAGACAAGATTTTTAGCCGAGCTGAAAACAAATGAGTTGAACTTTGCAATATACCAACAGAACATCCCTACTTCCATTTCACAAGTCTTTAGATACCAGTATTATATGAAAGAAAGAAAACCCATGCATATAATAAAATCACACCAAGTCTAGAAACAAAATTATGACATAACCAAATATCCATCAAAATTTTATAGAGGTAGTCATTATAACGAACAAAAACACAAACGTTGCAATCACAAAGAAACTCAAAACAATGATTTAGGTATAGCTTTCCTATTTATGTTTAACTAACAACTAAAATCGATTCACCCCTTTAAACCTGATATTTTAAATAAAATTCCAATTTGCTCATAGAAAATGTCCATTTAAAGGCCACAAGATTATTTATGAAAATTTACCTCTAGAATGACTGGCTTGGTTACTAGCTATTCCAGTGTTAACTTTCAAAAACAGTCTTCTATAGGTCTGCAAATGGATAGTTAGTTCTCAAGACCACAGCAAAACCCGTTTTTTTACCTCCTTCAAAGTTATTACTTACAAATTCTGAGCTATGCGAAGCGAAAATGATATGACCAGCTTTTTCAACCTATAAAGGTGCACATTTACGCCAGAATGCTTGAAAATAAAATTATTTAAACTATACTTTTAGAAGCATTAAGTGTGTAACTCAATATAATGAAACAAAATAAATCTTAACATATGATTTCATTCCGTACAGATTATTATAATTCTTTTAATTGCGAAATTGAATTAGGGACTTATAGTCATCTATGCGGAATAAAATCATCATATGTTAAGATTTATTCCATTTCACTACATCTAGGCCCACGATTTAAGCCCCTAAAAGTATATAATTTCATCAATTTTATTTTCAAGCATTCTGGTGTGAATATGCACCTTTCACCCTCATATTTGTTAAAGAAAATTTCAATTTTGAAATTTTCAGAGTTTCAATTTTAAATTTTCTCATATAAAACATCCATTGGCAGACCAAACGATTATTTATGAAAATTTACCTCTGGAGTGACTGGCTCGGTTACCGAGCCAGTCATTCCAGTGGTAAATTTTCAAGAATAGTTTACTCTTAACTTGCAAATGGATGAGTAAGTCAAAATGTTAGTTTCTTGACTAAAAACGGGGGTAACCCTTGACTGCTCATGCCAGGCAAACATAGCTTCTGCACTGAAAGCCTTTAACTCCTTAATCGCCAAGTCCGCCAAAAACACCTCCTGCAGTGGTCTTGAGAAATGTCCATTTACGTAATGAAGAAGACTATTTTTGACAACGTTACCACTAGAATGACTGGCTTGATAACCAAGCCAGTCATTCCCGTGATAAATTTAAAAAAATAATCTATTGGTCTACAAATGGACAATCTTGAGGATTAACGGATTAAGTGATGAAATTATAAGAAACTAAGTGCATGAAATGGCCTATGGTATTGTAAGTTATCTGATAAATTATGAACAAAAATTACATGGAAGAGTAAATAAACTGAACGGAATTGTATATAGAGTAAACCGATAGAATATGCTGTATGCTAAATAAGCAACATTGATATTGCACGAAACAGAATCTACGATTAATTTCATTCGCCTGTATTGTATATGTAGATATTATGTAAATTATAAGCTCCAGCTAAGATTACGATTCTTATAACAGCATTTATTTTCTCTGTTGAGTGATAAGTTTTTTAAATAGTCTTTTCTCATTGCAAATGGGTCTTTCCAGTTTTAGTTATGCCCAGTCCATCTGTAGCTAAGCGCCACCCACACTTCGCCTGTGTTGGGATCGATCAATCCCTGAACTCCATGACTATCAATTTCAGCAAATTATATAGGTAAACTGTTGAATATATTGAAACTATTTTCACTGGGTGCTGTTGCTGCCTATCGCAATGTTTATTAAAATGTAAAGACATACAATTCGTACATATTGGGCTATTAAGCGTTTAAGAGATTAAATCGAGTTATTCATGCTGGAATTGATTATGAGATCATTCTACACGTCACATAGTTGATTATGACATCATATGATGGATGGATAAACTGGAAAGGTCCCTTGAGATTTTTAAAACAAACTGCAGATGAGAATTTTCGCATTCTTGGCCATTAATGAGTGGAATTCGACTTATTTTAAGTGTAAAATACTATTTTGTAGAACATTATATTTGATGAGATCGTAAAACATCAAAAGAAACCTACTAGTGTCAGGAAATGACGACATTCAATTTAAAATAACCATACCTTCTACTGCCTGAATAATTTGAAAATATTTTGATCAGAGTCAACAACAGCTCTAACAAAAATTCAGCACATTATTTCTTACATCACATAGAATTTGCTGTTTATTGTTTAACTGTATATCACATGAAGTTAATTTAATATTCTAAAATTGTAATTATTGTCTCCTGTCTTGGGAATAAAACATAGAACAGAATAAAACCTAGGACAGAAAAAGTATTGGTGTTATTCGAAGACTATTATACCACTGTGTCGTAGCAATATCTATATACAAATGACATGCTTATGTAATCCTATATATAATTTTTCAGATATACAAACAATATATATAATGTTAACATCGATCAACAAATGATACTTATCTTTCTAAAAATTCTTTACATATGAAACAGCAGAGTAATAGTGTAATAATAATAATAGTAATTGCTACTCTATATTGGTTTTCCAATTGATTATAATTGTTTAAATCATATGTTAAAGATAATAATTAACACAATATTAATACTAATTTATTTTTACCTCGTACGGTGAACAAATTCCAGAGTCCAGACTGAATTCTCAAAAAGGGGCAATAGAATGTGTTTGACGTGACAGGCTCCTGCTTACAATGGAACTTTAGCTAATCTCAACCCACACCTCGCTCGTGCTGGTATTGATCAATATCTGAACTCCCTGACTATCAATTTCCAGAAAATTAAACAGGTTAGCTGTTGAACATTTTGAAACTAATTTGACTAGGCACTGTTGCTGCCTATGGCAGCAACAGCGCCCAGTCAAATTAGTTTCAAAATATTCAACAGCATCTTTAGTAAATAGTAGACAAACAATTCGTACAACAATGCTTAATTAGTATGTCACCAATCATATGACGGATGGATAAAATGGAAAGCTACACTGAAAATAGAACTGTGTGCATGCGTGAGTGAGAAATAGTGTCCATGTAAATTACATTATTTGTGCCAATTATCCAATTGAGAGAATGGCAATAGGGGGGATATATTTAGATTTATGTCCTACCTATATCTAGCTAAGATCGACTCGCCTTTCATTTTACGTGTGCTGGAATCGATTTATATACTTGCTTTATATTCTCCCTGAATACTCAGAAATCACAATTTCATGGAAACTATACAGCTAATCTACTGAATATTTTGGCAACAGCTCCCATTAAATTACATGTACTTTAAAAATATTAAACAGCACATTGTCATTTTATCCAACACATACTTGAGTGACAGATTAGATACCTCCATTGAATTAACAACAGCTTTTTTTTACCAACATCTAACTACAAACTCCAACTGATATACGTATATAAGTCTTTTGTTAGAAATTTTCAATCATATAGTTATAGAATCATGCTCATGACATTGAAAAAGACCTAATTAAAAGTTATTGTTGCCTAAAGGGGGGGGGGGGGTGCTAGACTGAGGCGGGCACTTGGGACTTCGAGTAGGATGGTCCGAATGATGCCCAGCCACCGAGTTCTGGCAGCTTAGATCCCTAGCACAGTTGTCTTGTTCTGTGATGCACATTTAGACAGTAATAACATTCAGCCAAATTATTTTCAAAATATTCAGGAAATTACTTCTAGCTATATGCTCATCACTACATGTCAGCTCTAAGGCCGTGTTCTCACTAGAGAGTTACTAAGGAATAACATCATACGTGAGTATGGCATTATTCCTGATTGAGTCTCTAGTGAGACCACGCCCGAAGATGACATATTAACCCTCTTGTATTAACTTACCAGTTTAATGATCAGGCCGCTAAAAAGGGCATCTGCAGTGTGTTTGAACAATATCCATTTGTAGGTAAAAATAAGAATTTATTTTTTAAATTAACCACTTGGTTAGCCAAGCCAGTCATACGAGTTGTAAACTTTTAAAAAATAGTCTTCTATTAGCCTGCAAATGTAAACAGGCTATCATTTTCGTGACCATTAAACTTTTATGGTCAGGCCAGTCAAAACCAGCAATGTCCTTGAAGAATGTCCACGAAGCTACTCAGTGGTAAATTTCCAAAAATACTCTTTCTCTTGGGCTGCGGATTATAATTTTCTTGAAAAATCCTGCCCATTGAATGGCTACTTAAAATGAGTAGCATTTTTAAGTGCTTTGAGGAACTTGACACATGAGGGTGCTAAATAATCTTTCTATCACTACAAATATATGCAGCTTTCTACTTTTACCTAAATTGTACCCAATCAGATCATAATCAATTAATTAGCATGTCTAATGTTATAGCATGTCTAATGATAAAGAAGCACTATATCAATTAGTTGCATTTTAGGTTAAAATCATTAAACTAGTGTATATATTTGTTAACAAGTTTATAAAATCTTCAATATTTCAATACAAATGATGAGGTAATAATTAATTACTATAGTATACTTAGTCAATGAGTTAATTAATTAAAGAATTAATTACTCATCGTTCAACTATAAAAATATAATCTATTACTTTCAATTCATCAACTTCTTTAAGTGTCATACAAAAAATGCTTAATCAATAACAACGTAATTTATAAATATTTTTGCGTGAAACATGCTGCAATGCACCAGTATTTTTGGAGGTTTTATGGGAAAATACAGCTCATACATAAGTCATCCACTCTTGTGTCAACTTAACCCTTCAATGATCAAACTGACCAAAAAACAACTCTGCAGTCGTCTTGAGACATGGCTATTTGAAAGGCCAAGAGAAGAGTATTTTTGAATATTTTCCACTGGAATGACTGGCTCGGTAAACTGCCCAGTTATTTCATTAGTAAATTTTCAAAAATACTCTTCACTCAGCCTGCCGATACACAGGCTGAGCAAAAACTTAAATTTTCTTTCCCATTATACCTTTGATGGTCAAGCGCATCAAAAAAAATCAGTGGTAAATTGACAAAAATAGTCTTCTAAAATTTAAATATCTTGAAAAATATTGACCATCAAAATGTTTAATTGATATATCAAGTAGTATTTTGAGGGCTTTGAGGCGCTGTTGACACAAGAGGGGTTAATATTTCCACAGTATAACAGAAGGATGACAGCTGGTACAATTTTGAACACGATGTAACAAAAGTTCTGTTCAAAATATTCAACGGTACATTATATTTTATTTTTAGAAACAAGCTAAGTTATTTACGAGCTGGACTGTATTAACAAACAACATATAACAGATAAAATCTATAATCAATGGTAAAGTTAACTTTTTTCAACCAATGAAAAGAATTCTAAACCATTGCACATAAAAGATTCAAAATATTCTTTACCAAATAAGAAATATTATGCTACATTTTGAAGTGATTTGACTGGAATATGTTGCTGCTTATAGTTGCAGGTCAACATTCAGTCAAATCAATTTCAAAATATTCAACAAATTAATTTCATTTATAGTTGCAGTAAATTTAATGCTCTGACAGGTCATTTGTATATGGTGTAATACATTTCTTTTTCCGTAACCCTTTCACGGATAAATTCCCTGTACCTCAATCTCAGGCAAACAAACAGGAAAGCTGTTAAATATATTGAAATCAATATCACTGAAAGCCACTGCCTTCTAAGACAGGAATAGCTTCGAGTCATATTAATTTCAAAATACTCATCGTAAAGAAATAACCCAAGCAGGGATTTGCCATTGAAATTGTTACCCATTCTGCAAGTCTTCGAGGCAGGTCTATTTGCCGGATAAGTTGAAAATTTTTTTGACTGATTAGCTTAATTACCAAGCCAGTCATTTCAGTGGTAAATTTTCAAAAATAGTCTTCTTCACCTGCTAATAGACATTCAATAAGCATATAGATTTTCTTGATCAAAAAAGGGTTAATTTTTAAGAGTAAAGAAGTAGAGGTAATTTTATTTTCTAATAGAAAATCCAAATTTGCAAACTAATAGATTTAGAAATCTTATCACTTGAATGACTGGTTCGCTTATCGACTCGGTCATTCCAGTGGTAAATTTTCAAAAACAGTCTTGACCCGTTCTTAGTGGCGAGTTACTAGCCAACAAACTAATATGTAATCAGTCTCAAGAAAAGCACACATTCAGGCTCCAGCCAACCATGATCAGGGATTATTTTATGACCTATACAGATGTCTTATAATTTTGAAAGACTAGCATCTTTAATGGTCAAATCGGTCATTAATGACTTTTCCAAAGGGTTTTTAAGGAACGTTCATTTGCACGACAAGAAAAGACTATGGCCGTGTTCTCACTAGAGACTTAAACTGAAGTATGGCGTTATTCCTGATTAACTCCCTAGTGAGAACAAAGTCTAAGTTTATAAATTTAACTAGAGATTTTCAAAATGTATTCTCTTGGTCGACAAAATAGAGAATAAATTTACTGGCCTGTATATTCATTTGATTTATTATGATCTGTTTTAAATATAAATGCACCAACTCCAATAACAAGTGAAAATGTCAATGCATACAAACAGTAAGTGCTTAGGCATCAGTGCATGAGGAAATGCTTCTAATGACGACTGATGTGGTGTATATATATATATATTTAATAATTAACAGGATTTCCAAATAAAATATTGTATTGAGATCATTCAAAATTAATTATCATTAACCCTTTAATCACCACAAACCAGAAACAACAAATTCTTTATGATGCAAGGAATTGAGGAATCCAGTTTTAGCCCCACCCCTCCCTAGCTAAGTTCCATCCACGCTTTGCCCGTGTTAGGATCGATTGATCGATCCCCGCACTCTGTGAATCTCAATTTCTAGAAAATCATAAGCTGTTGAATATTAATTTAATAAACATTCTGTTGAATACCCCTTTGAAAGTAATTTGACTGGGTGCTGGGCGACCAGTTAAATTAGTTTCAAAATATTCAACATAATTTTTATTAAAACAGACATGCAATTCGTACAAAGTAACAGACTAAGCGTTTAAGACACTTAATCACATTATTCATGATGTAATTGATTATGACGTAAGCCTACCATGTGATGTTGTTGATTATGACATCATATGATTGCTCAATAAAATGGATTCATCCGTTTTCTAGAGGCATCCACCCATGTCTAGCCGAGTTCCACAGAATTTGTAAATATGTTGGAATTGATTTAAAACTTTGAAACCTGAATTCCCAGAATCTAAGTTTCAAGGTAACTATATAGGGACGTTGTTAATTATTTCGAAACCAATTGGATATTCAACAGAATGACTATTTATTAAACTGTAAATTAATCCTGCCTATGTTAACGTAACTATTTAAAGGTTAGTCCGGCCAAAAGGGCATCTGCAGTGATCTTGGGGAATTTTCATTTGCAGGAAAAGTGACAACTATTTTTGAAAATTTACCACTGGAATAACTGGCTTGGTAACCGAGCCAGTCATTCGTGGTAAATTTTCTAAAATAATCTTTTCTTGGTCTGCTAATGAACACTGTCTAAGCGAAGACTTAAGTTTCTTGAAGTAACAACTATTTTTGAAAAATGTACCACTGGTATCCGAGCCATGGCCAGTCATTACAGTGGTAAATTTTCAAAAATAATCTCTTGGCCTGCTAATGAACACTCTAAACGAAGACTTAAGTTTCTTGATCAGTAGTCCATTAACGGCCATGCACTGGTGTTGAGGAATGTCCATTTGTAACACAACAGAAAACTTTTATTGTAAATTTCAACGGTAAATTAAAAAAAAATAGTTTTCTCTTGGCCTGGTTGGAAAATTGACCATTAAAGGGTTAATTTATATGAATAGCATTTTCAGTGCTGTTGACAAAAAGACATACTACTATTTGTACATTTTCGTGACAAAAGTTTTCAATCTTCCTGATGAAGCGATCACATTTTGATTGTGACTACAGCTAACAAGTAACATACTTGATAGTTGATAATAACGTCCGCCTGTACTTGAGTGACACATTGGATCCCTCCATTAATCAATGACTACATTAGAACAAGAACAACTACGAGGGATTAATATTATCTCGGCTTCCATCGTAAACTCTTCATCTCAGTTTCAAAATGGCTACGGCAAGTCAAATTGGATTTCAAATTACTCCCGACAAATTTTGCCAGAGATACGAGATATTCCAATCCAATTATATTTGAAATATTCAACAGTATGTTTTATTTTGTTTTGGAAACATGTTAACAATAGGTTCACCATGGACATACAGGTATGACAGAAACCTTGGAAACACCATTCTCATGAAACGCGCGCAATGGTTTGCAGGGTCAGATCTGACTTTCACATAGACAAGTGATTAGCATACTACCTTTTTCTGAGCGAAATCTGAACTATTTTAGCCAATGTTTTCCAATGTCTACGATCTATCACCACCAGGTAACCTTTTCAGTGCTACAGCTTCCAGTCAAATTAGTTTCAAAATATCCAACAGCTGGCCTACATGAATATGGGTGTGTTTGATCTAAGGTATTAGGATTTCAGCGATTCCTTTGTCACAATAAAACAATGTAAATACTAGTCACATAAATATTTATCTTAAGACGTTCTTCAAAGTTAATATTGCTGATTCTCTACTTAGAAATTATGTATAACAGTATGCTTTTAATTATTAGTAAAATATTAAGCCATCCTGCTTTTTATTAGCCAGACCTCGATTTCACTAACATTTGGCTAATTGGTGAATGGGTAGGTAGGTACATCCCTGAGTTACAGGATAATACATGCCTGAAGGGGAAGAAGTCTGCACTTCAATCTACTGCTGAGAGTTTGAAAACAACAGTTAAATGAATCAGAACATATAGGAAATCAACGTAATTCAATACGAACATAATTTCTCAAAAGTTAGTAAACCTACTATACATACCTAAGATATATAAACTAACCAATCTGCTATCTCCATGTTAGTATTGTAAAAATATTTCGCATAGTGGGAGAATCGACAGGTTGAAGAGAATTAAAAGGAAAAAATATTAAAATCATGATACAGAAACCAAGCATGTTATAGAGGATTACATTTACATTTGCATCTGTAAAACTTCAATCATGTATAGAAATAGCAAATAAAGAATCACCTTTAAATAAGTTTAAGCTTGAGTTTTTTTAAAAGGGTACTCAAATTTTAGCACCCCGGCCCTAAAACACAATTTATTTGGATTTGACAGCAAAAAAAACTAATTTCTCCAACAAAATGTTCCCTGTTTGTCTTCCAGCAAAGTGCCCTGCACCGAGAACAACCTGTAGGAATAGATAGCACTAATTAATCGGACAACACGGCCAAACCGAGCCTCTGTAGTGGTCTTAAGGAATATCCATTTGCAGAAGACGATTTTTGAAAATTCACCGCTGGAATGACTGGCTTGATAAGCGAACCAGTTATTCCAGTCCTAAATTTTCAAAAAATAGTCTTCTCTTGTCCTGCAAATGGACATTCAATCAGCAAATATTTTGAATTTCTTGAGAAAATTTGACCATTAAAGGGCTAATATCTTAACACTCAAGTTGGCCAAAACAGCTTTTAAAGTGGTCTTGAGAAACATCCATTTGCAGAGCAACACATGATTAATTTTGAAAAAAAAGGATTTTTGATGCACAGAATATTCAGTTGAGTATTTTGAAAGTACTTTGACTGGGAGTCCAGTCCAGACAAATTAGTTACAAAATATTCAACAGCTGAGTGTTAAATATTTTGAATACCATTTGCCCGACTCACTTTCACTACAATTAATTTTTTATACTCGATTTGAACAACAAAAGGCAATGAACTTTGTTTATGACTTGAGAATAGAATGAAATTGGTGTAATAGTAATAGCACTAATCAAAGTAGACATTTGGCCCAGTTGTTTATAAGATATCTTAACAAATCTTTTTTAACAAAAAAATTTAAAAAAAATTAATTCCATATTAAAATCATTAAAACTGAGATAAAATTTACATGTAGCACATGTATAAATTTAAACATAACTGGCCAAAGAGCCACAATGCTCACCTGGACAAACATCTGCCAAATTTGTGTGTTAATTAGGCTTGTGTGATTATTTCCTCGAGTGATCACGAGATTAATCAGCCTGGGTACAAACCACCCAGACAAACCAGCAATGGCCTATCAATGACAAAAGCTGCAATAGTGCTTAAAATGTCCATATGCAAGATCAAGAGAAAACTTTTTGAAACTGTGGCCCTGGACTGCCTGGCTCAATGCTCGAGCCAGCCATCCCAGTGATACATTTCTAACAAATCATCCTCTCTTGACCTGCAAATGGACATATATTCGCTGAGGAAAATGTTCATTTTCGTGACCAATTGCATTAAAGAGTAAAAAACGTCCTATAAATATGCAGTAGATATTATTTACGATTATTCGATTATTTAATTTTTAATCATATAAATTCATGATTTAAAAATAGATTTTCAATTTAATCGCACAAGCCTAGGGTAATTAATCCATCAACACATGTTCCAGAAACATTAATAGCTAAATGACACACAGACAAACCACCACTGCATAAGGTCACATACGCGAGAAACAAACAAAATTAAATTCCATTAAATGAAAAATGATTCTGAACAAAGGAAACTTAAAGAAACTAAAAATGTTATAACATAATTAGTTTGTAAATTAAATTTCAACTAAAATTAGAGAAACATAGAACAAAATTATGCACATTTATAATGACATTCATAAACCTACCCTAATAAAAGAAATAAATCTACATGCCCGGAAATTATGAAATCAATAACAATACAGTTAACCCATTACTGGCCAAATCGGCCAAAACCAGCCTTTGTGGTCGTCTTGGGAAATGTCCATTTGCAGGTCAGTTGAAGAATATTTTTGAAATTTTTATCACTGGAATGACTGGCTCGATACATCGAGCCAGTCTATCCATTGGTAACTATAAAAAAAACCAGTCTTTTTGGCCAGCAAATGGACATTCAACAAGCAAAAATTTTAATTTTACAAACCTTGCCCAGTCGCGGGTTAAAATGCATGATGTATAATAATTATGAAATGGTAATGTTAAAATGACTTACAAATCTTATCTACATATCGCTTTAATAACAAAATATACCTCTTATTAATTATTAATACAATGTTAATTATTATTAATATTATTAGCATTATTATATATTTATTTATATAAACAAATTAGTTAAAATTGTCTCGTATTCATCAAGGAGTCGGCGAGTTACTGTCAGACCCCTCCACAGAAAACAGTTCCTTGTGCAATGCTGGGAATTCCAGCTCTGGTTCGAGCATGCGGAAGCGACTGAGTACAGACACGTGCTGCATACTTAGTGTGCGTAGAATGACAACCTGTTGGATCAAGCAGGTTAGAATCTCTTCGTTTTCTGGATGATTCTTCCCGATTTCAATTTTTAGTGCGACAAGGATTTTGTCGTGCAGTTTTTGTATTTCTAACGTGTCTTTTAAACCCGGCCGATCTGGAAGTAAGATAAAAAGATTGGCATTATTAACATTTTAGGAAATGATCGTATCATACATGTAACGTCAGATCAACAGCAGGTGAATATTTTTTTAGTACCGACTGGCAAGGGGTTTATGGGCGCAATGTGACATTAGTTCTAAAATATTCAAGAGGATATATATCGCACAGATTATCATCAGATCTGTATCGTTGCAATGGCTAACTTTTGATAGAATTTATTTTTTTTGATATTATGCTAAATAAGATACCCCGTAACCCTGTAATATGGTCACCAAATATTTTAATTTTGATTTGCATATCAAGATGTAAAATTTTGAAAATCCACTACTGGAATTCAGTGGTAAATTTGCGGAAATAGTCGTTTCTTGTTCTGCAAATGGACATATCACAACAGCCCTGCAGAAGCTGTTTTGACCAGCTGGAATGTTAAAGGGTTAATTGGTCAAAATATAAATTTGCCGGCCAAGCATGCCAAGAGAGGACTATGGTTTAAAATTAATCAATGGAATGACTTGATAACAGAGACAGCCATTCCAGTCATAAATTTTCACATATACTCTTCTCTTGGTTTGTAACTGGACCAAAAGTTGCTTCAGCAGTGGTCTTGAAAAATGCCCTTTGGCAGTTCAAGAGGACTGGTTTTGAGAATTTACCACAGAAATGAATGACTCGATACGCGAAAGTCGTCCCAATGGTAGCTTCCCAAAAATAATATTCTCTTTTGTAAATTGACATTTTCTATGAGAAAATTTAAACTTTGTTGAAAAAATTTAAGTGTTAAAGGGCTATTGTGATCAAGAAAACGGGCGGTTTCTTAACCATTTAATGGTCAACTTTTGTCAAGAAAATCTTATTGAATGTCCATTTACAGGCCAAGAGAATACAATTTTTGAAAATCTATCACTGGAATGACTGGCTCGGTTATTGAGCAAGTCATTGCAGTGGTAAATTTAAAAAAATTGTATTCCCTTAGTCTTTAAATGGACATTCCATAAGACCATATTAGAGAGTGGTTTTGGCTGGTATGACTATAGAAGGGTTAAATTTACACACTGGGAAATCAGTAAAATGTTTTCAAAATGTACATGTAATCTTCATATTCCAATCAGATACTTTACACATGTACCTGTAACTCTTCACTGATCATTCTTGGCACATGTTTCAAGTAATGGCTTAACACGTTAATGGAAGATTGCAGTTTCAGGTACATGTATGGCCCGCCCATCTCTAGCTAACCTCCACCCACACTCTAATCCGTGCTGGGATCGACAGATCCGTGAATTTCACTCTCTGACTATCAATTTCCAAAAAAATGTACACTAAGCTGTTGAATATTTTGAAACTAATTTGACTATGGCATCAACAGCACCCCATGTAATTAGTTTCAAAATATTAAACAGCGTGTTTATTAAACAATGTTAAATAGTAAACATACAATTTGTACAACACAGTTTAGTCCGTCATCAATTACGCTTTCGTGACGAACTTAGCTCCCGTACTTCATTCATGACATAATTCATTATGACATCACCCTACAGGTCATGTAATTGATTATGACATCATATGATTGATGGATAAAATGGAATCCTCCATTGTCAAGATTGGTCAAAATAATCAGAATTTTTGCTGAATGACTGACTGTCCATTTACAGGGGCAAAAGAAGACTGTTTCAATATTTAGCACTGCAGTGACGGTCACCTTTATTGAACCAATCAGTCCAGCGGTAGATTTTCAACATCAGTTCCGCGGATTTAACCCTTCAGTGCCAAACCCGCCAAAACCTACCTCTGCAGTGGTCTTGAGGAATGTTCTTTGCAGGTCAAGAGAAAACCTTTTTGAAAATTCACTCCTGGAATAACTGGCTCGATAACTGTGCCAAAGCTCGTTAACTGAGCCAGTTATTTCACTGAAAATTTTCCAAAAATAGGCTTCTCTTGGCCTTCACATGGACATTCAATAAACAAATAATTTGATTTTATTGACCAAATTTGACCATTAAACGGTTAATCTGTCATCTGTCGCACTCATTGCTGATAAACATTGGTTGGAGGTTGTGACCCTTCCAGTCAAATTACTTTCAAAATAATCAACAGAATAATTAGTAATTTCCAAATTCATCCAAGACACGATTCATACATATTCGTGACACATATTTCTCTTTTCCTGACGGACCAGTTCATCTGGATTGTGACGTTAGCTACATGTAACATGTATGTATGTATGATTACTGTATTCTGCGGCTGTAGTAGTAGAAACATCCTACAGCTGCAATCAGTCCTTCTTTGCTTTTGCCAACTGTGTCTTGTCCTCAGCCAAGATCCTTAGCTTCCTCAGGTCCATTCTTGACTTGAGTGTACCTAATCCTGCTTTCTTGAGGTCACCTCGTAGCACGCTTAGCAGATTTATGCAATGACGTCCTCTCCTGGCTCTGTATTTGCTGGCTCCGAGTAGTGCGAATTCCAAGGCTCTCTGTGCTGGTGTGTCTTGATATACCCGAGTGACAGATCGCATTACTCCATTGCAAAAGCAATTTTTAGTTGGCTTGAGCATTTGCAGGCCAAGGGAAGGTATTTTTTACAATTTCCCACTGGAATAACTGTCTCGCAAAGCGAACCAGTCATTCCAGTGCTAAAATTTCCAAAAATAATCTCTTGCTCTTCAAATGGACATTTTCTGTGAGAATGTTTCAATTCTCTTGAACAAGTTTAACACTCAATTCAAGAAAATTTCAATTTTCGCATAGAAAATGTCCATTTGCAGAGCAGAAGACTATTTTTGAAAATTTACCACTGGAATGCCTGGCTTGGTTATCGACCCTGTCATTTCACTGGTAATTTTCAAGTCTTTTCTTGGTCTGCAAATGGACATTTGTCAAGCCCATTTCAGAAGCCGTTTTTTGGCTGATACAAGTGTTAAAGGATTAAGGGTTATAGCGATAAATATAATGATGTTCATACTGTTTTACCTGATGAGACTAGCGCTAGAGCGCTGTATAACGCCATATCACTATCTGTAAGCTGGTAAGTCTGTAATTCTTTTGTAAACATAAATATAGACTCCATCAACATCAACTCATCATCCGCTGGAAAGTAAGAGCAAAACATCAACAGTTAGCCCTAGAACCATCCACCACCTAAAAATACATATATTGCTTAAGCCTTTAACCCTCATATTAACCAAAAACAGCGTATGCAGTGGTCTTGAGAAATGTCCATTTGCAAACCAAGACTATTTTTGGAAATTTACCACTGGAATGACTGGCTCGATAACCGAGCCAGTTATTCCAGTGATAAATTTTCAAAAATGGTCTTCACTTGGTCTGCAAATGGACATTTTCTATAAGAAAATTTAAATTTTCTTGAATAAATTCGAGCGCTAAAGGTTTAGACTCTATAACGCTTTCACCGATGAATTCCCTATATATCTCACTTTCAAGGCCGCCATACAGGAACTGTTGAATATTTTGAAATTAATTTTTCAAGGCTGCCATACAGGAACTGTTGAATATTTTGAAATTAATTAGACTAGAAGGTGTTGCTGCCTTCAGTCTAACTTGATCAAGAAGACTAGAATGTTTGCTCATTGCATTGCATGTCCATTTGCAGACCAAGAGACAACTATATTTCATCCGTCCAATGACTATTATCGAGCCAGGAATTTCAGTTGTAAATTTTCAAATATAGTTGTCTATTGGCCCGCAAATGGACATTCTTCATAACCATTCTCAGAAATGTAAAGAAATTGACAGACACAAAAAATTATACATGTATTTTAGACCTGAAATAGGAATCATGAGTGCAATATTTTCATGCACAAGGAAAATGTACAATGGCAAAAGGACTAAAATTTGCATTCAATAACTTGAAACAAGAGGCCCAAGGAGCCTGTGTCGCTCACCTGGAGCACTATCAATTTTTGTCAAAATTGCACACCACATTTTGATTGCCCCACGGCGCCCATGTTTTTTTGATGGATCAACTTCCTTTGAACAAATTTTAATGGCCCAAATTTCGGCCTGATCCCTTCAGCAGTTCTGGAGGAGTCATTTTCGTGAAAACCAGGTAATCCAAGATGGTCCCCGAACCATTTGGTCAATCAAGTCCTCTTAAACAGCTTTGGTTTACCTCTTGGCCTAGATGAAGATTCCCCTAAGTGGTTTCAGAGATTTTTAAAGACATTTCCTGAAATCGGCCGAAATCCAAAATGGCCGCTGGGCAAATTGGCCGATCGGGTTCATTTGAACAAACTTGGATCCTTATGCCCTAAGGATGCTTCCTGCCAAATATAATTGAAATTGGCCCAGCGGCTCTTGAGAAGAAGTCGTTTAAAGGAAAAGTTGACGGACGGACGATGGACACTCGCCACGACATAAGCTCACTTGGCCTTTCAGGCCAGGTGAGCTAACAATAGAATTTCAAACTTGGTGTTATTTCTCCTCAAATCTGCCACACCTATTTTGTAAACGCAACACATTAATTTCCATGATAGTTGTCTGGTGGCCATTATGCATCTAGATTAAGTGGGACTAAGTGGGAAAGAGGGCCTTCTGACAACACACATGACACCTAAACACATGTCATGGATTTCCAATGTTTTGACTCGTTCATGTAAAGCAATGTTATCGCATCTAAATTAATTTCCAAGATGGCCATCCAGCATCAATATTTGATCACATAGACATATGTAATTCTATATCAAGTTACGTAGAGTAATCATGATATGAAACGCAATTTTCCAGAGGGTGATCATACTGAATTTCACGTCTGGACAAATCTACATGTAATATTGTGATCCTTCCTATGGCATAAGTATTCTGGCCGGCTTTGTTCGCCTTGACCATCACCGGGTAAAAATGTCTATCATATATGATACCATAGGTAAAGATGGCACATGCGATAACAACAGCAATCTGAGATTGCAGACCCTCACCCTCCTATTTTGTTACATTGAAAAATTGTTCGGATTTTTTTTTGACTTGCCAGATTCTTTTGGATTTTCCATATTTTTTTTATCACTCCTAAAGTGCTGGAATTGTAGTGTATCGTGACACACGTTCCTGTGTATAAACTTGAGCAAAATCCGACACGTAAGCAGTTTCCAAGATATCTACATATCCAGTCAGTGATCTGATCTGGGTCCGTATTCTTCAATCTTGAAATCCTCTTATGGTTAAATTCCTTCATATAGTTAAAATTTGAGCCAAATCGGATTAGTAGTTTTTTAGCTCCGGACACATAAGCAGACAGAGACACACACAGAGCCAATCACCCTCTTCCCGTTACAGGCGAGCGTAAAACGTAACCAGATAATTCATACTTACATAAGGCCACAAAAGCTTCAAGAGGTACGTAGTAATTTCCAAATATAACACAATTAGAGCTCGCGTCATACGCTCTACACAACCGAATCAGTGCCAACTCAAAACTCCCTGTAAATTAAGTATATTATAGAAGCTGAATCAAAGTATAGGAAATAGGTATAAACAAGGGGGAATTAACCGTATGTTAAATATTGTATTGTACTGATAGACTATGGCATTATTCAGGCCACCAAAATTACGCATTCCTGCGGTCCGGGGGCAACCATTTTTTACTGCAGAGCAACCAAATTTTAACACACCGGTTGCCCTGGGGACAACCGAGATAATTTGTTATTTTCAGGGCCTGTATATGTATACTATGGGTACCGAAGTTCGTGAATCTAAGCAAGTAATGCACTCGTGAAAGAAAACTCTTAAACAGATCATACAAACGATGAAATTTCAGTACAAAATTTTAATTTTAAAACAAATTCCAAGCATTTGAACTGACCCACCTCGCCAGGTTATGTGTGAAATAGCGGTACCGAATTTCGTGAATTGGTGATTATGCATCTTCAGCTGTCTGGTACATGCTTGTAAATCCTTAAATATCACTGTATTAGTTTGTTGAATGTTTCAACTGTTATGTTGCCCATTCTAACCGATAAATTAGTACTACAAATGAATGTATAAACTATAAAAGCAGTTGATACATTTGAAGAGAAAAAAAAAACCCAAATGGATGCCGCTTTCGTTAGGTAGTGACGTCACATGAAATTCACAAATATTAATGAGCTGAAGAAATGAGCTAATGCTAGGGTCTTTAAAACATGTTCTGCAGGCATAAAGGAAAGAATAAAAAAAAATTCTATCGTTAAAAAAAACGTGTTTTCTGTTAATTTTGACATTTTGGTAAATGATTAATAAACACCCACCCCTTCCTCTAGAGCTGCCTCAATAAAATTTAGACGTGCTCCCGTCAATCAGGCTAATCTGACGCGGCGGGAAAATGTAACCAAAGCAGGTGGTAACTTCGGATTGTGAAAATTGCTCATTTTAGGTGCTAAATAAGCGCAAGTAAGTAATCTAAGAAAGTGCATTAAGGAAGCTTGCAATTTTTATCACTACCATCAGTAATTGTATGAAAAGTTTCTTGTTTTGACCGTATTTTGCACAAAACTTTGTCAAAAGCTTCAGAACTGTCAATCAAAACGTGGGTACTGGGTAGATGCATTCCATGCAACGTTACATCATAGAACGAGAGCGATAAAAACAAATTCACGAATTTCAGTACTCACGAATTTAAACAACTCGACCATACTCATGGTGACTAATTATTTTATTTAGTCTTCATCCATTAACACTCAAATTTTTTCAAGAAAATTTACATTTTCTCATAGAAGATCTCCATTTGCATACGAAGAGAAGACTGTTTTTGAAAAATTTTCTACTGTAATGACTGACTCGGCAGTCATTCCAGTGGTAAATTTTCAAAAATTGTCTTCTCTTGGTCTGCAAATGAACATTTCTCACTCCCTTTTTGGCTGATATGAGGGATAAAGGGTTAATGTAATGATTGAGTTGATATTTACAAGGATTCTGTAGTCTGTATAGCTTACAACAATACATACATGTATTTTCAACAGAATTTACAGAAATAGGGCAATGTGGAAGTACAGTTGGACAACCTAATTTAAATGGCGTACTTGCCCTTGGGGGCAACAATATTTTTCTACTATTCAAGCCCTGTACACAGATTCCGTTGCCAGCACATTACTTTATCTGAATCACAATGATTTTCTGGTTAATATCAGATTAACATTACTACGTTGAGCCAGCGTAGGAAATTGGTTAGCATGGTGGCCGTTGGATATTGGACATTGGGCCAACGTTGGCAATTGGTTGGCACCATCGCCATTGGGAACAGTGTTGGCCCAATGTTGGCAAAATTTGTTGGGTTAGAGCGGTTGGGTTAACGTTGGCCCAACCACTTATAGCCAACGTATATTATAAATGTTGCCAATGTATTTAATGATGATATACATATGCACTGGGCCAACATTGGCATAACAGCAGCAAAATAACAGTTGGATAAGAGTTGTTGGGCCAACATTGGCAAAATTACAGTTGGGTTAGATTTGTTGGGCGAGCGTTGGCCCAACCACTTATAGCCAATGTATATTATAAATGATATACACATGCGTTGGGCCTACATTGAGCCAATGTTGGGATAAGACTGGCTAAATGAGTTGGTTTAGAGATGTTGGGCCAACGTTGGCCCAACACCTTAAAGTTAATGTATATAATAATATGCATACACATTAGGGCAATGCTTAGGCTACAGTATGCCGCAAAAATAACTTTACCAGAAAACGCGAAAAAACCGGGACCATAGTCCCAAAAAGACGCCAAAAAAACGGGACAGTTTTCGCGCTGCGTCCATTATAAGATTTTGATGCATTAGGAAAAGAAGATTTAGCGCACCAAAAATTTCATTTAGTGTGTGGATGCGTCGAAGAGACATTGAGACCCGTTTTGAATAAGATTTAAACGAGTCCAAACTATAACTAGGCGCGTTGAAATTTTTTCGGCGAGTATAATTCAGGCAGTTACTGTAATCGCGTTCGCGTATTAATT
Source organism: Chaetoderma sp. LZ-2023a (assembly GCA_034401795.1). Lineage (NCBI taxonomy): Eukaryota > Metazoa > Mollusca > Caudofoveata > Chaetodermatida > Chaetodermatidae > Chaetoderma > Chaetoderma sp. LZ-2023a. The sequence goes on along the minus strand of CM067363.1, from coordinate 15,567,670 downwards.
ATGTTAACGTGACACGGTCTATTTATGTCTACTCCGCATATAAGAAATAATCCTAAACCTATTACTAAATATTAAATTATCACTAAATTTCAGTCATATACAATTCCATACATTCACTTTTAGTACCTGTAGCACTTTTCCCGGAATAAAACAACATGTGAGGTTACGAGTGCACTATTAACGTACATATTTATTTGTTGTTTACCGATTTTCCGGGAAATTCCTTTGTCTGAATATATGGTATTAACATTTTAAACCGTATTTTCGTAATTCTTTAGCGATCTCGCTATTCGGTACATCCCGGTGCTTTGGTTGTTTATAAAAAAGAAACTGCGAAAGCAATCGTATAGGTTGAGATCACGTTTCATCGGGGAATTCCCATACGTCACCCCCCCCCCTCCCTCTCCCCGATATAGGTATTAACGTTTAAATCACATTTTCATACTAGCCAAACTGCGCTCACTGCGATACCGCATATGTATTACGTTTGGGTTATAAAAAGGAATTACGCACACCAGGACGACCACACGCAACATAAATAGTTCGTGTCTTCGTATTTTAAACATTTTAAAACCCGCGTCAAATACATAGCGCCTCCTAAATTAAAAATTATTAGCACATTTAAAGATTTCAGTAGGTTCGTCAGAAAAAAATAAATGGGTCAAGACAAATTAGACGCATCAAAACACGAGTTTAGGCCCGTCAGAAAATTTCTAGACAATGCGTTCTCTATTGCATTTTGTTTTACTACGCGCTGAAAAATGGGCACCTTTTTGTTTTCCTTTTGGCGCATTAAAAAATGTGTTTTCAGTTATTTTTGCGGCGTTCTATACTGGCCTATTGTTTGTAATTAAGATCTGTAAGTTAATTTGGGCCTATTTGCTAATTAATTTGGATGATAGCATTTAAACAAAATCTTCATTTCAAGGGAGGTAACTGAGCAACTCGATAGCCCATTATTTAATAGATTAAATTAGGTGTATGTAGCAATAACGCGATGGAGCTTATTCTTATAAAAGCAGTCCTTCATCTGAAAGCAATTACGTGGTCTAAATATTATCTCCCCTCTAAATACTGATATCCTGTAATATAATTTCAATATGTATTGTGACAACCACCATAAGAATTTGGCAATTTCCTATGAATAATGTAAATTTTCATTGGTTCGACATGGTACCTGGCAAACAGATTTGGCACATTTCTTTAAATGCGTCGTTTCACTTTGCCAATGTTCTAAATATATTGCACATACAAAAATAAATTTTAATAAGATTATAAAAAAATATTTTAAATTAATGTTAGACATATGAGCAGAATAATGTTGAGCCAATCTAGACAGTTAGTGTTGGCCCAATGTTAAGTGACGTATGTTGGGCCAATGTTGGGTGGATGGGTTGGGCCAACGTTGGGTGGATATGTTGGCTCAACATGTTGGGCCAATGTTAGGCCAATGAGCAGAATTATGTTGGGCCAACGTAGACAGCCAATGTTGGGTCAACTTTACAACATATGTTGGGCTAACATAGTTGTGTTATCTGGGTTAATGTTGAACTGTGGTCGCCACCATTTTGTCTCTTCAAGCGAGTGTGTGATAATGTTATGGAAGTAACAATACCACACATTCTTTATTAGATAAATTTCATGCTCAAACGCCGCTTACAGTTAAATTAGTTTTACAATATTCTACAATTTACCCGTCCGCATTGGTTGCTTTTTACACCAGATAGATGTAGCCAAACTGTATAAATGAGTGATTGAGTGCATACACATGTATAATATACAATGTATTAAGGCATTTTCTGCTTTATTTGTTACATAGCTCACTGGCTTTAATTTTTCACCAGACTTAATATTTACATTTAATTTGACAAACTACTAACCAGAAACAATGCAAAATGGAAATAGAATGACAACACTATGCATGAAAATTCGAAATAAACGGCTTATGTGATAAATAGAATCCTACACTCAGTGCCCTTTAGTGTCAACTTTATCACAGTTGTTTAGTAAGTTCTCATTTCGAACGAGCATTGCTAAACAAGTCTGATAAATTTGATACAACATGGGAGGGGTTTGATATAATATATTTATCATACTGTTTACACATGTACATACCCGCTTTGAGTAACATAATTTGGTCATCTTGCGATAAGTCCATAAACCCAGGAACCATTTTAGCAAACTCAATAATCTGCTGTACTTCAAATGTTACCTTCTCTGCTACTTCTGTCCATAGCTGCATATTGCTCTGTACACAGAAAATGTCACAATAACAGATAATGGAAAGATAATTATGATGTTACACACTAGACATGCAGAATTACATATTAATTAAATCGAAAATTATGACTATTTTCAAATCGTGAATTTATATGATTAATAATATAATCGAATATTCGTGAAAAATCTCTACTGCATAAAATATTTCAATTACATCTTAAAATTCCTTTTTAATGAGATCGGTTACAAAAATTGATATTTTGCTCAGTGAATTGTCCGTTATGTAACCGAGGTAGTACATGTAACTCCAGTTGACAATTCGTACCTGCGTCACTAGACACAAGGATTAACCAGAGCATGGAGTGCCGCTGTTTCATCTTTGTGTTTCTGTTCTTAACTCCATGTACCAACCGCGCCTCAAAGCACTCAAAATTCTAGTTATATTACATTAATTAACCATTTAATTGTCAAAATTTGTAAAGAAATGAATGCAATCAATTTGCAGAAGATGATAATTGACAAATGGAATTTACAGAAAGACTTTTCCTGCAAATGGAGATTGTTTTGGATAGCTAGACTATTAAAAGGTTAAGAAAATGTTAATTTTTTTGCATAATCAGTATCCATTTGCAGGCCAAAAGAAGACTATTTTCTGAAAATGTATCATTGGAATGATTGGATCAGTAACCGAGCCACTCATTCCAGTGGTAAATTTCCAAAAATAGTCTTCTTTTGGCCTGCAAATTGACATTCCTGACTGAAGACGATGGCGTTGTTTGTTTCACCATCAAATGCTTAAAAGTTGACATAAGATGGGTTTAGACATTTTTTAATAACCCTCGTTCTACTGGAAGGATCTTTTTCAAACTTGGGTGGAAGCTTGCAACTCTGATTCTACTGGAAGGATCATTTCCAGACTTAGGTTGCAGCTGGCCGGTTCAGTCATGACGACGTCTGCCAATTCAGACAAAATCTAATTGGCAACAACAACAGCTTTCAGCAACATTGTGTTCAAAATAGACACAGAACGTAACACATTTTTCAATAACTCTGGTTCCAATGGAGGCATCTTCTCAAAACTTGAGTGGATGTTTGTTTGTCTGTGGGGTAGCAAAAACGTGTGCCAATGTTGTGGTCAACCGCTAAAATGCAACAGCAACAGCTTTCAGCAGCGTTGTTTAAAAAACAGACCCCTATTGAAAAATAAGTCAACAATGTAGGTGCTGGACAAATGTGTCTAGATTAAAAGTGTTCTCCTGGTCTGTAAATTGACCAACCTTGACCATCAAAGGACTAACCTAACCTTTGTAATGTTAACATGACAGACCTGATGAGTTGACAGAACCTTCTATCATTTTGAGAATAGTACTAAAATCTGTTGCCGTCATAAAATCATGATAACAGTAGCTTTCTGCTCGCAGCATTGAATATTCCCAAATTGTATACCAACAAGCTCTTGTACATGTACTACATGCCAGCAGTATTTGGACCCGGCCTATTGAGGTGCCATACAGATTTTAATCGCAACAGATGGATCTAATGTCACTCATGTATCTGACGTAAATTAACTCCAGCACTTGTCAGCCGATGTCTCAATCCTAATGATGCATAAATCTGTCAGCAAAATCTACAATTATGTCAGGAAGTGTACGCATTGTATGTCTTTGATTAATTTACAGTTTAATAAACATTGTCAAATATTTTGGAACTAATTTGACTGGGAGCTGTTGCAGCAACAGACCGCAGTCAATTTAGTTTCAAAATATCTAACAGCTTACATGTATCATTAGCTTGAAATTCAGTACCTGGGAATTCATGTTTCAATGTATTAACATTTATTCAAACACGCATAAAAAAGTGGGCGGAGCTACGCTAGAAATGGGTGTATTCTTTGGATCTCTCACCATCTGTTTATATGTCATAAGCTGTTCTTCACTTATCGGCTGTAAGTTCAATGATTGCACTTGCTCACTACTATATAAGAACGTCCGCACATGCGCCTCTGTTATTGTTTTGGCTAATGTATCTAAAAAAGAAACAAAATTAAAAGTTAAAACTGCCACTCCAGAGTGTAAACACTATTTCTGAGTGTAAACATTTTATCTGCAGAGTAAATATTTTGTCCCCAGAGTGTGAACATTTTGTCCCCGGAGTGTGAACATTTTGTTTGCTGAGTGAAATTTTTTTTCTGAAGTTTAAATATTTTGGCTGTGGAGTGTAAACATTTTGTCTGTGTTTTGTGAACATTTTGTAATCTTTAATCCTCTTGTGTCAAATACAGAAAAGTTGTTGAACATTTTGAAAATAATTTGACTGGGTGCTGTTGCTGCCATCTACCATCCTACACATCGCATACTTGATTATGACATCATCCTACACATCGCCTACATGTAGTCGATTATGACATCATCCTACACATCGCCTAATTGATTATGACATCATCCTACACGTCTCGTAGTTGATTATGAAAAGGTCAATTTTCTCTTTAATGAAAGATTTTTCATGAAAATTGACCTTTTTGCTCAGTGAAATTCCATTAGTAGACCAAGAAGACTATTTTTGTAATGTTACCATTCAGGGTTACAGAAACAGATTTCTATTGCTCAGCAATTGGATATTTATGTGACAACTACACTGGCTGTTCTTGGCAGCTTGTCCATTACAAGGTTAATAGTAAAAATATAGACCAATTGTGCTTAGTCAGTGTCCATTCGCAGGCCAAGCGATGATTATTTTTTTGAAAATTTACCAATGGAATGACTTGGTTGAGTATCGAGTCATGAATACCAGCGGTAAATTTTAAAAACAGGTCGCCTATTGGCCTATGCAAATGGCCATTCCCCAAGACCAGTGCAGAAGAACACACAATGACATAAGACCATCATTATGGAGTAAACGGGCAAAAGTAATCACCATCCATATATTAATTAGTTAATTTCACACCATTTTGTGGCTGAAAGATTGAAATTATTTGAGATGCGTAGTGTTATGACCAGACATCTAGTGGTGAACCAACAAGCAAGAGTTTACTATGGACAGGCTTCACAAACTGTACAGAGGTTTAACCCTTTTATGACAAAGCCGGCCAAAAACCGGCCTCTGCAGTGGACATAAAGAATGTCTATTTGCAGGCCAAGTGAAGACCATTTTTGAAAACTTACCACTGGAATGTCTGGTTCGGTAGCCATTCCAGTGATCAATTTTCAAAAATACTCTTCACTTGGCCTGCAAATAGATATTTAAAAAGCAAGTATTTTGATTTTTCTACAAAATTTTGTCATTAAAGGGTTAAACTAAACCATTGAGCCACTAGCCTACAGAAATGGTGATCACTAGGTATGTTTTGTACTACTAGCCCGACTATTTACTAGACTTACTTGGGAGATATGGCGATTATTTTTAACCTGTATGTCACAGAAGGTACAGTCTCACATACATGTATGTCGTTGTGAGCTAATGAAGAGAGGAATCCAGTTTACCAATCAATAATAGGCTTCTCTTGGTCTGTAAATGGACATTTTCTACCAAAAAATTCAAATTTTTAAAACAAATTCGAGGGTTAAAGGGTTAAGATATCAAATAGTTACTAGCACCCTGGGATGGGAAGTTACATAAATACATGGCCTGGTCAATAGTTACTAGCACCCTGGGATGGGAAGTTACATAAATACATGGCCTGGTCAATTTCCACTGGCCTCGAGCTAGTGTTAATTTCAACCATTGCTGTACCTCCGACGTTCTATCTGACTGTTGATCAGAACTCACCAGGATCCATATAATCGACGGTTTTGACTAAGGCCACGGTGTTGTTGTTAGCATTGCTATTCTGATTGCTGTTATTATTAATGTACACGCCCGTAGGTGACTCGGTCATCGGGAGGTAATCTTGTGCGTTTTGTACTGGATAAGCGTAGCCATTAGTAGTGGTGAAATATTGACTGTCAAACCTGAAAGTACAACATACACAGAACAGCTCCCACATGTCAGAAATAACTTATCATACATGTTCTTCTAAAACAAAATAAAAAGTATTGTTGAATACTTTTTGATTGGAAGCCAAAATATTCAAAAGAACATTTCTTACAATGGCTGTGTGTTCAAAATGTACCTTTCCCATTTTAGCTAAGCCCCGCCCCTCTCTATCTAATCTCCACCCACACGTCGCTCATGTTGGGAACGATCGATCTCTGAACTCGCTGACTATCAATTTCCAGAAAACTATACAGGCAAGATATTGAATATTTTGGAACTAATTTGACCGGGCGCTGTTGCTGCTATGTTGCTGATTGACGCCATATGACAGCAGATGACAGGTGGAAAGGTGAACTGAATTCATTTGACCCATTTACATTTAAAGACATGGATAATTTTCGGAAAATCCAAGATGGCCACCAAAATAATTGACCAATCAAAATTCTGTATATATGTTCTGAAGCCTACCCACCTAGGGTCCTTGATTGACATCTGCCAACCAGTTAATGAGGTGTATGCTTTTAAATGAGTTAGCAAAACTTTTGGAAAATCCAAGATGGTCACCCAAAAATTGACCAATTAAAATTCTGCATACTAGATCTGAAGCTTGCCACCATAGAGGGTTCTTCGATTCAAGTCTGGGTCAAATCGCCCAAGCAGTTAATGAGGAGTAGCGTTTTAAGCAATATCCTGTAAATTTTCATAAAATTCAATATTTTCACACAAAGATTTACCAATCAAAAATCTGTATACAGGTTCTGAAACCTACACACATAGGGTCATTCCAGCCAAACTAGGTTGAAATCTGCCAAGCGGTTAATGAGGAGTAGCGTTTTGACAATTTCCGGTCATTTTTTTACTAAATAGGATTTTCACCCAAACAATTGATCAATCAAAATTCTGAAAAGATGTTCTAGAGCCTACCACCATAGAACTGATTTAGTCCAATTTTGTTGAAATATGTCAAACCTCTATGGAGGAGAAGTAGCATCTTGACCATTTCCGGTAGATTTTTCATAAAATCAAGATTTTCACCCAAAAGATTGATCAATCAAAATACTGAGTAGAAGTTCTAGAACCTATCACCGTAGAATCCATCTAGTCAAATTTGGTTGAAATATGTCAAGTGGCTATGGAGTAGTACTTTGACCATTTCCGGTACATTTTTCATAAAATCTAAGATTTTCACCCAAAAAATTGATCAATCAAAATTCTGAATAGAACCTAGCCCCGTAGAAGCCATCTAGCCAAATTTGGTTGAAATCTGTCAAGCGGCTATGGAGGAATAGCATTTTGACCATTTCCGGTAGATTTTTCATAACATCTCAGATTTTCACCCCAAACATTGATCAATCAAAATTCTGAATAGAACCTATGACCATAGAATCCATCTAGCCAAATTTGATTGAAATATGTCAAGCGGCTATGGAGGAGTAGCATTTTGACCATTTCTGGTAGATTTTTCATAAAATCTATTTTCACCCAAAAATTGATCAAACAAAATTCTGAATAGAATCAGTCTAGCCAAATTTGGTTGAATATATATGTATATGCTAAGATACATACATGATTACAACTGAGGTCCCACGCATGGACAATGTATACAATATATAACCATTGAAATTCAGGCTATCCAGAGAAAACAATACTTACATGTAAAATGAATTTTAAGCCTATCAGGGTAGATAACTCTGGTAAATCGAGACACATCTTATTAAAACGAGAGCATAACTCTGTTTCCCTCTACACGTACCAAGAGGCCCAAGGGCCTTAACATTCACCTGGGTCAGTAGTATTCGAACAGACATAATACTTTAAATTCAGCAGTAACAAGACATAAAATACAAAACTGGGAATTCAGTACAATCAATATTTAGTGAGAAAGTAATGATGAACGCTGACCATACAATCAGACTGAATATTACATGTAGCCAATAAAATGATCCAATATGGTCATCAAACCCAAAACATTGATTGGTCCATGACAACCATGTTTTATCAAGGATCAAGTTCTCTTTAACAAACTTAAAAACCCATAGACCAATCAATGAAATTAAATCTAATAGCGTGATGGACAGTTTTATGATATTTGACCTTTTGACCCTGCCACCTGACCTGATTGAGTTTCAGCCTGATCCATACAGCAGTTCTTGAGAAGTCATTTTGGAGAACAAGATGGCCACTGGAACAAGCGGTTAATGAGGAGTAGTGTTTTAAATGATTTCCAGGCATTTTTTGGAAAATTCAAGATAGATGCAGAGCAAATTGACAAATCAAAATACTGTATATATAAGCACTGAAGCACAGAACTCTAGGATCCTTCCAGCCAAGTTTGCTTGAAATCGTTCAAGCGGTTAATGAGTAGCTTTTAGCTGATTTCCAGAAATTTTCAGAAAATCCAAGATGGCCACCGGAAATATTAACCAATCAGAATTCTTGTTATAAGTGTCGAGGCCTACATGTATCAGCATGGAATTACTCCACCCAAATTCACTCAAGTCGGCCCATTTATATTGGACCAGCGTTTTAAATGATTTCCGGAAAATTTTCAGAAAATCCAAGATGGCCACCCAACAAATTGACCAATCAAAATTCTGAATAGAAGTTTTGAAGCCTACCACGATAGGATCCTTCCAGCCAAAATTTGTTGAAATCAGTCAAAGTATAAATAAGGTGATATGATTTGGCATTATCAGCTCACTTGGCCCCTCTGGCCCGAGCAAGGGGCCAGGTGAGCTAGCGAGGGGCCACGTGAGCTAGCAAGGGGCCAGGTGAGCTACTTATAACAATGTAATACATACATGTGTATTCATTAAAATAACAATTTTAGTGTATGTTTAAAACTATTTGGGACATGTCCCAGACAAGAACAGGATGAATAAAAAAAATTTCAGGGGAGAGAACTCTGGCAAATTTCAAACAGATTGTGCTGAACCATGATCATACTTGAGGTCCTCGTATGCACAGTATCAAATTTGAACTGACTATAGTATGCCTGGGAATTTTCAATTAATCTAGCGGAAACCATATTTTTGATGAATCTAAATCTTATCACGGGAGGTAAATCTGGTAAAACTACAGACTTCGCTCAAATTAAATCATCACACTGCTTACTGCATATATTGGTTGTTGTTATTGTTGTGGTTGCCTTGGTGACCACTATAGACGTACGCCGGGTCAAATCCATTCGACAACAACTGACCACGCTTTAGAAGGTTTACTTCGTCTTCAACCTTCTCTCTCTGTTTCTTCGACATCCGTCCAAACTTTACAGCTGTAAGATATGAAGTACCATGTACATGGATAAAACTATTTAAATGTAGTGTTACAGAAGACTTTCAAAATGGAGGTATCCCGCTTTAGCTATGCTCCGCACATCTTTAGCTATGCTCCACCCACACTTCACTCATTTTGGGATCAATCGATCCCTGAACACCCTGACTATCAAGCTGTTGAATGTTTTGAAACTAATTTGACTGGGTGCTGTTGTGGCAGCAACAACAGTGTCCAGTCAAATCAGTTTCAAAACATTCAACAGCATGTTTATTAAATAGTAGTCATACAATTCGTACAACAACGCTTACATGTAGACTGTCATCAATTAAGCATTCTTGACAAACTTAGCTACGTCATTCATGACGTAATTGATTATGACATCATCCTACATGTACAGGTAGGGATGTCATTTGTGAAGATTTTCACGAACCGAAGCGGTTCACGATATGCATGTTTGGTTCACAAACCATCTAATATTCAAAATCTGAATTGATGAAATAGAAATAGAAATATTGTGTGAAACACAAAATTATTTTCAAATTCCAAGTGACTTTAGTGAGAAAATCCACAACAAATGGTTAGCATATACCAGCCACTAACCAGATAAGTTCAATATGCTCAAATAAGTTTCATTGCACGGTTAGTTGGTTACTTCTTGCCAGTTTATAGACGACACTAGTTAAATAAATCGATACAGGGAACCAGGCTAGTACGGCAACCTCATCTAGACAACACAGATATCTATATCTGATTGATCGCCTTGATTTTAAACAGCTAAAATAGTTTTGCTGAATACAAATTCTCAGCTACTTTGAACTGGATTTTGTATCAAGATATTACTAGATACTTAGAATGCATACATAACATTTTGCAAAAAAATATGTCCATATAAACACAGATGGTCGAGAAAACTGTTCTAAACAGCGGTCTTACAGGTAGTTCATTATTGCGATCTATACAGTAATTGCATATCTATATCTAGCATTTTACGACATTGACCAATTTGCGGCAGTAACAATTGCGAGCTAACATCCTCAATTTTAATCAGAGAATGCACATCGCATTTTGATTGGATATACTGACTGGTGCTCATTATAATAGCCAATGAAAACGCAATGGAAGAATGATTAGAACGCTATCATTTCTCTCGGAAATCATGGCTGATTTTGCAAGTAACAAAGAAAATATCTCGCGTTCGCCTTTTCTTTGACGAGACCTTATAAGCCTGTAATATGTTGAGATGGTGTAATACACATAACAACATTTTCGTGGCTTGTAATGTTGATATTTGCCGGTAAATTAAACCATTTAAGCGAGGAAGGTATGTGTTACTCTAGGACGATTATGCTATCATGGGTGTGGGTTGAACTTACATGTACTTGGAAAATATTGTCGTAAATCTGATTTAAAGTTTATCATACAAAACTTTTATACATGAGCGGCTAGAATAAGTTATATTGATATACTGATTGACTTGATGAGTACAAAACGATTATAGATAATGATTTCTCCAACATCGATTTATAAAATCCATCTTTAAGATTTCAAAACTGGTTTCTATGGGCGGTGATGATCCCGGGCCTAGAAGGTAAATCTAGCAGGGGTCAAAATGCTCACTCTTCTACTTATTTTTAAGACCTCAGATTGCTATAGATGATCTCAATTTTAGGTGAGGTTATCCATGGATGAATTCAAATCCTGGAAATTTGCATTGCTTATTATGAAAGGATGACCTCAGTTCACTTTGGATGACCTCATTAAATGTAAGATCATTGCATGGATGACTTAAAATTGTCAAACTTTTTTACCCCTGCATGTGTGACCAGAGTTGCCCGTATGCGTCCTTTTGAGCATATATACACATAAAAATGGCAGAGGGACGCATAAAAATTAACCCTCTGCGTCCCCGAGGACGCACGAGGGACGCAGTGAAAAATTGTAACAGAAACTGGTAACTTTGCTTGTGCTTAATTATCGATTATATTATCGTGTGTATATATTTATTTGTGCATGTTTTTACTTTAAAAAATATACCTAATGTATTGTGTGTTCAATAAAAACGAAATTACTGCGTTGTTTAAGACTATGATTTGTTATATGTTTTCTTGCACAACTCAAAGTTGTTAATGCAAATTAAATAAGATTCAACCACCACATTTAATTGTAAACACAATCCCCAAAGCATCCTTAGTATCCCATTTGATCTAATTTTTATAAATAATGAGTTTACAAGCCCGATGTTACTCGCCTTGTTTGGCCTACAAATTGCAAAAATACCCGCCATGTTTCTCTCAGTTGTGCTGAACGTCAGGGTGACGTGTCAGTATTTGACTGGATAACAGCGGAATCTCCCTCTAGAGGAACTCATGCTTGAGAAATTCAATACAACTGATCAAGCGTATACAAACGTGTCTGGGCGTCTTAACCCTTTCACAGCTCAGAACATTGGACAGATCACAAAGTTGTTATCACTAATATGCTGAATATTTTGAAATTAATTTGCGCATGCCTACTTGCCTAAAGCAGCAACGACTTACAGGCAAAATATTTTTTTCTATTTACTTATCAACATATCTAAATGGATGAAGGAATATATGGAAGATATTGTGATATCTTTTACATTTGAATGGCCATTTGGCGGACTAGCGGCGGTGTCTTTGTATTGCTGTTTGAATAACGGTATCAATACACGCTATAAGCCGTCTTTTATTTAGCAATAGTGGCTGATTGATTGACTGATGGATTAGTGTTTATAATGTTTAACAATACTCGATCGTTAGGTGTTCCCAATTTCTCAACTAAAAAGCTCATCCCAACAGCGATGTTCAACGATATCGTCGATCTACAGGTAGGCTTACGTTAAAATATTGATTTTTTTTTTCAAACATCGTATAACTCAAAGCTCCCCGATACAAGCGTCCTTATTGGATACACGCTAATGCGTTATCTATGCTTCAACCAATCAGCAATCGCGTTACATAGTTACTCACTATGAATTAGACATATCCGGTTATTGGCCGATATATTTTCACTAATTACGTATTTTGATCTGATTTATACAGATTATTTTTGATAAATTTTTGTTTTGTCTGATCTTAGCCTATGTATTCCACTATATTTAGTCATTCCAGTTATATTATTAAAAATACACGCGCATTATATCGAAGTAGGTCAAGTTGTCCTTGACCAAACTCGCCCCAGATACTCGTAATTTCTCAATTCGTCCAAAGTCAAGTGATCTTTGATAATTACTAATGTAGTGGTCTTTGAAAATGTTAATCATACAAGGTTGTCAATGTAGGTTGGTTAGTTTATCAGACAACAAACAAGTACAGTGCTTTAAGTTATTGTTTATTGACATGCAGTTCAAATGTTATTAGTTAAATATACAATGGCCATTTCAATAGATAAATTTTAGCCACCATTGTAGGTCACAGAATACATATTTTTGAAAATTTACTACTGGAATGACTGGCACTGTTTAGAGCCAGTTATCCCAGTGTTAAACTTTCAAAAATACGTATTTTGGTGATCTACAATAGTGGCCAAAGTGTTAAGTGCTAAAGGTTAATAAACTATGCATAGTTAATATTCTCTATATACACATTAAAAGTATTTACACAATGTCATAACTAGTGCTTTCAACATGTTTAATGAAGTGCTTTATAATAAGATCAATGTGGGACCCCCATATTTCAGATGAGGACCCCATGGGACCCCCAGATTTTACAGTGGGACCCACAAAAATCAGATGTTGTGGGCAACACTGTGTGTGACTGTGTGCATGCGTGTCTGCATGTGTGCGTGCGTGTGACTGAGTGAGTGCGTTTCCGCGACTTACCATCTCGAGACATGCCTAATGCGATGCATTTCTGTAGTCTACAGTACTGGCACCTATTCCTATTAACACGATCTATAACACAGCACTTATTGCGTGGACATTGATAGTTCACAGGGCCACCTTGACTCCGCCTGAAGAAACCCTGTGATGAGAAAACAATAAAACGATCAGTAACCCGTTAACACTCAAATTTGCTCGAGATTTCAATTTTCTCATCTAAAATGCCTATTTGCTGGTCAAGAGCTCTTTTTGAAAATTTACCACTGGAATGACTGGCTCGATAACCGAGCCAGTCACTGAGTGGCAAAATTTCAAAAGTAGTCTTCTCTTGGTCTGCAACGAGACATTTCTCAAGATCACTACAGCCATATTTGGTCGGCTTGAGTAATAAAGGGTTAAATCTTAACCCTTTCACTGACAAATCCCGGAAAAAGTAGATTATCAAATTTATTCTGTTGAATATTTTGAAATTACTTTGACTGGAAGCTAGGCAGCAATCGGTTCCAGTCAAATTAATTTCAAAATATTCAAAAGTTTTCCTGTACGGCTGCCTTGAAAATGAGATATGGGGAATTCATCTGTGAAAGGGTTACTGTCCATTTACATGCCAAGAACAATGACCAGTTGGTATTCCTCAGGCAGGTTTTGGACGGCCTGACCAATAAACATGATACATACCTGTGCACAACTAGACTTAAAATGTACATGTTTAACTATTTACTAATCAAGATTGGTTAAGAAAATTGCAATCTTTGCATGTAGTGAATGTCCTGTAAGACTATTTTTGAAATTTTACCACTGGAATGACTGGCTCAGTTATCGAGCCAGTTGTAAATTTTCAAAAATGGCCTTCTCATGAGCTGTAAATTGACATTCCAAAAGACCGATGGGTTAATGGGTTGCACAGTAAATAAGAGGACCATTTTAAAATTACTACTGGAATAACTGACATTTTTATTGAGCCAGTCATTCAAGTAGTCAATTTTCAAAAATAATCTCTTGGCATTCCAACATATCCAAAGGACAAGCCTCAAGACGACTGCAGAAGCCGGTTTTAAGTTGAGAAAGCAAGCGTGATTGCAACATACGCGGCTAGCAGTATCAGTAATACCACCAGCAATAGTACAAGTAGATTTGTACCAACCTTGCATCCTTCACATGTGATCACACCGTAATGAACGCCCGAAGATTTGTCACCGCATACTTTACAGGGAATGACCTCAATTTGAGCTGAAAGTACACAAGAACATAGTGTTGGGAATTGGTACTATTTTTGTGATCGATGATTGGTTTCATATACTAACCATTGATCAATTAATCATAACAGGTTCTCATTTTTTATCCATTTTGAATGCAGTAATTATAGCACGTTCAAGGATAACTACCTCTTTCAAACCAAGTCGCAGGTATGACCGATTCTTAATAATTTAAAAGATAATCTGTTGAATATTTTGAAACCAATTTGACTGGAAGCTGTTGCTGCCTTAGGCAGCACAGCTTCCAATCAAATAAGTTTCAAAATATTCAACACGTTATTGGTATGGTTGCTTTGAAAATAACATACTATTTCAGTGCTGGAAGAATTAATGTCTGAGACTAAGGAGTAATACTATATAGTTGTAACTTGTAACAATTAAATTTAAATTCTTTTCCAAAAGGTATTCTTTTTCTAGCTTGATCAGTTAAAATATATTAATGAAGTCAATTTATAAACAACCAAAACCGACTTCTGAAATCTTGATCGATCGGTTGGTTGAACATGCAAACCAATCAATCATCGATCCAATCGGACCAACACTACAATGTATCATACACACTCCATGTATATAAAACAAAAGCGACGTTTACACCCAAATGTAATATCAGTAATCTGAACCAGGAACGTGAAAGTACACAATGTCCTAAATGTGAACATTTTGACAGGAGGCAAGGGAATGTTGGTCAGAAATGAAAGAATCTGGGTCCAATAATTTATGATAGCCATTGACATAATCAACCACTCAAATTGAAATTTAAGAAATTCCTAAGAAGTGAGTCAGCTGGATGTTAACATAGATGTGCACAAACTGGACATCGCCAACCTGAGTGTTTCCCAACACCAGACATGCCAAAATGGAAATCAGTCATGCATGATCGAATCAGACAGATGCAAAAACATTTAACATTAGGCTCAGCTTTGGCCTTTGGGTGGCGTACAATCATCCTGTCAAGTTTCATCCACTTCTCACTCAAACTGCAGGAGTTTAAATCTCATGTTTCCCAGCCCAAAAATCAGTATTGTATGTGTGGCACACACACTTTTAATGTTAAACTCATCTTTGGGCAGTGTACAATCATCTTGTCATGTAAGTTTCATCCAATCTTCTTTCAAGCAGAACAATGACTAAATGTAGGCAGAGTTGCAGTGATAAGATTTACATGTACGTACAGTAGTGTTGTTCCAATTAATCGATTTGATCAATGATTGATTGGTTTGCATGTCCAACCAACAGATCGATTATGATTTCAGAAATTGGTTTTGACTGCTTATAAATTTACAATATTAAAGCTGCAGATGATTCTCTTTTTTTTGCAGTACCATTTTAATTTCATCTTTACAACTATATAACACAGTATTACTCCATCCAATTCCATAGTCTAAGACTGAAGGAAATTTCAATTTCCCTTTCTCCGAGATCTAACAATACTTACCATTATATTACTCTTTGATAATACAAGCTAGCTAGCTGCTCTAGGAATCTAGATTTAGAAAGCTTGACCAGCTCCTGGAATCGGGTACCCGACTCCCAACAACCGGGTACCTGTCTGCCAGTGAGACTCATATTGTTTGCATAGCTACCAAACAAAAGAATACCAATGGCTTGCCTCCGTGGGCCTGGGAGGCAGCATCCGTAATATAATGGTACGTATTGTTATATCTCGGAGAAAGGGAAATTGAAATTTCCTTCATTCTCTTTCGATCAATACTTACCATTATATTACTCTTTGATAACACCAGATTTAGTCGGTAATCTGGTGGGAAGGGGCAAGCCATACATAGCCTCTTTTACACCTGGAGAAAGAACTTAGACTTAAACTTGACATACGGAGACCTAAAAGGACCGACAAGTTTAGGGACCGAATCACATTTGCATCACCGCTCCAACACCCTCTCCACACCCCCCCCTTTTCTCCTAAGAAAGGGAGAGAACTCACGAACATTCATCTCGCCTGAAAACACAAATATGCAGAGGGTTAACTGCTCTTTGCACATATAAGCCTGGGAATGAGCATGAATATATAAGATGTATGATCATGATATATAAACATAATACAAAAAACTGTCTAACTTGAATTACCTCATGAATTATGGATTCCAGACGTGGAGCCACCAACAAACACACTTTCGACCAGACGTGTTCCATACGGTTGAATTCCTCTCGCCTGACCATGTCTGTTCTTACTACTTTTGCTTTCAAAGTACCAAAAGGAGGAAAGCAGTGTGGCCATAAACTATCGTCTCAAAACAGTTAAAGCGAGTGGATTGGCCGAGTCTGACATATCCCTCATATAGTAATACGTGAAAGAGCACTCCCAGTGCCATTGTGCAACGGCCATGATGTCCTCTAAAGGGACACCATTGAATAAGGCAGTCGAGGCGGCTATTCCTCTAACATCGTGAGCCCTAGCACATTGCACCTGGTGCCCAGTCGCAATCTCGTGGGTAGTCTGAATGCACTTGACTGCCCAACAAGAGATAGAATCCATCGATGCGGCGCCATATGGCTTCCTATGGCAGATCCACAGATGTCTATCATTTAACTGTAGAGTCCGTCCGTTTCTTGTACTTAGTCAAAGCATGGACTGGACCTGGCATCACGATCAAACATGGTTAGTTTTGGTATAATGATTGGTTTGCCGGGATATTTCAAAGATTGATTCTTTGACATAAACTCTGCTCTTAGTAGCAGTCGCAGACCCTTTTTCGCTGAGGAAGCTGCCAATAGAAAAAGCGCCTTTAGAGCCAGATGCTTTAGACTAGCCGAACCCAAAGGTTCGAAAGGGTGCTTGGCCAGTACACTAAGCACCAAAGATAGACTCCAGGCTGGAATGACTACCGGTTGTCTCGGTTGGAGATTGAAGGAAATTTAAATTTCCCTTTCTCCGAGATCTAACAATACTCACCATTCTGTTACTTCTGATATACAGCTGGCCCTGACAGCTGGCTCTAGGACTTAGAAAGCTTTATCGACTCCTTGGAACCGGGTACTCAGCTCCCAACTGCCGAGTACCCGTTTACCATAGAGCTCATATTGTTTGCATAGCCACCAAACAAGAGAAACCCATGGCTTGCTTCTGTGGGGCTGGGAGGCTGGGTCCGTAACAGAATGGTGAGTATTGTTAGATCTCAGAGAAAGGGAAATTTAAATTTCCTTCATTCTCCTTCGATCAATACTCACCATTCTGTTACTTCTGACTTTTGCCCCTTGGAGAAAGAGCTAGACTTAAAAACTTGACTAAAGGAGACCTAAAAGGACCGTCAAGTTAACGGAACCGAATCACATTCGCATCACTGGCCCCCCCCCTTTTTTCTCCTAAGAAAATGGAGAGAACTCACGAACATGCATCTCTACTGAAAACACAAATATGCCAAGAGGGTTAACTCCTCTTTGCATATACACATGTATTAGCCTGGGAATGAGCATGAATATATAAGATGAATGAACATGATATATATACATAATACAAAAAACTCTCAATCTTGAATTACCTCATGATAAATGGATTCCAGACGTACCGCCTCCAACCATTCACTGGTCCGGCCATCAGTGACACAATCTGGTTATCATCTTCACGCTCGACCATGCCTGCTTTAGGTTCTTTTCTAACCGAAGTGAAAAAAGGGTGAAGAGCAGTGTGGTCACTTAACTATCATCTCAAAACAGCTAAAGCGAGTGGATTGGCTGAGTCTGACACATTCCTCATATAGTAATCCGTAAATGAGGACTCACAGTGCCATTGTGCAATGGCCGTGATATCCTCTAACGGAACACCACTGTAAAGGGCGGTCGAGGCGGCTATTCCTCTAACATCGTGTGCCCTTACGCCCTGCACCTGGTGCCCAGTCGGCATCTCATGAGTAGTCTGAATGCATTCGACTACCCAACGAGAGATAGTATCCATGGATGCGGCGCCATAAGGCTTCTTATGGCAGATCCACAGATGCCTATCGTTCGACCGTAACGAGTCAGTCCGTTTCTTGTACTTAGTCAAAGCACGGACCGGGCACCAGACACTGGCATCACGATCAAACCTAGTTAACTTCGGTATTATGATCGGTTTGCCGGGATATCTCAGATTGATTCTTTGACATAAACCCTGCTCTTGGCAGAAGACGCAGACCCTCTCCAGACAATAAATCGGTCCCGCTCTGCCGAAAGCGCATGGATCTCACTGCGCCCTCTAGCTGAGGAAGCTACCAATAGAAAGACCACCTTTAGAGTCAAATGCTTTAGACTAGCCGAACGCAACGGTTCGAAAGGGTGCTTGGCCAGTACATTAAGCACTAAAGATAGACTCCAGGCTGGAATGACTACCAGTTGTCTCGGTCGGAGATTGCTCATTCCCTTCACCATCACATTTAACTGGGCCACCTCTGGACTATCCCTGTTGGCTAGACAAGGGATAACTGATGCCAAAGCTGACTTGTATCCAGCAATTGTGACGGGAGCTAGTCCTGAAAAGAACAGCTCTCAGAGAAAGTCTGCTATTTGCTGAATAGTGGATTGAAAGGTATCAATACCCTTTTCTTCACACCAGTCTGCAAATCTGTTCTTCTTCTTCTTTTCGTTCGCTGATCATACCGCCAGTCCTGTAAGTGACTATCGACATGATCATAAGCGTTAAGTGCGTGGATCCATGGTTTATTAGAGTGCGCCGTACGGCCTGGAACCTCCGTCTTCAGCACTCAAGGTTTCTGTCAGGGTTACCTCACCCGTACCTCCTTTAGTCGCCTCTTACGACACGCAGAGGATACGGAAGGTGTATTCTAAGCCCCACCTACAGGGCCAAGCAAATCTGTTAACCTTGTTGTTATATGACTTGAAGGTTGACCTCCTTCTCGCAGCCGCGATGAAATCAGCAGCTTGTCGAGAAAAGCCTTCCGACGTGGAACGTTGTTTGATAACATCCACGCAGTCAATTTGAACATTTCGGGACGCTCGTGTAGGAAGCGTCCCTTGGCCTGGGAGATTATGTTCGGAATCTCTGGCAACTGCACTGGGTTTTCCACCAGCAGATCCGTGAACCACGCCCTGCTTGGCCAATACGGCGCTATTAGCAGGACCAGACACGGTTCCTCCCTGATCTTCACCAATACCTTCGGCAGAAGGATGGTGGGTGGGTACGCGTAAGCGTGCATCCCCCTCCAGCTTATCGCCAGAGCGTCTGTATCGACGGCATTTGGATCTGGAATCGGCGAGACATAAGTCATGATTTGAGCATTTTCCCTTGTGGCGAACAAGTCCACGTTGGGTTTGCCCCCATGCTCGAAGATCCTTCGTAGAACTGGAGGGTTGAGGGACCATTCTGTTGGCAGAATTCTCTGTCTGTGAGACAAAGCATCCGCCAGAATGTTCAATCGGCCAGGAATGTGAGCTGCTTTCAAAACAACCGATTAACTCCTGCACCATTGAATCAAGTGCCACACTTTGATACAAAGTGTGGGTGACCTGGTCCCGCCTTGGCGATTTATGTATGATACTATCGTCGAATTGTCCGACCGTATCAATATCACCTTGCCCCTGATCATTGGAAGAAACTCTTCCAACGCCAGTTCCACTGCCATCATTTCCAACAGATTGATATGCAGCTGACTCTCCAGGAGAGTCCATGTGCCCGAGACCTGGTGTTCTCCCAGGCAGGCACCCCACACTTCCAGCGACGCATCCGTGTACACGGACAGCTGGGGGCGAGGTAGGTGCAGCGAAACCCCTACTAGGAGATTCTGACGCTGTGTACACCATACAAGATGCGATATTATCGGCTCCAAAACTGGCACCAGTTTTGACAGGGATTCTGTTCTCTGTTTCCACAGAGACATCAGATACAACTGGATAGGTCTTCTCATTAGAGCAGCGAACGGGATCACTTGCTCCATGGAGACCATCATGCCCAGCATCTGAAGAAACCGCCTCGCCTGAATGTCGTTTCCCACTCGAAAACTCTCGAGAATGGCTAACTGAGACACCACTCTGGGCTCTGACTGGTAAACCCTGCCCTCCTCGAGATCGAATCCCCAAATAAACGAAATGTCGAGTGGGTGTCAACTCGGATTTCTCCTTGTTGACTATCCAGCCTAGATCTGAAAGTAACTTCAGAGTCTGAGCAGTATCCACGTTCAACCTGGCTGCCGAGTCTGCCTTGAGCAGTCAGTCGTCTATGTAGGTGTGTAGCGCCACGTTCTCTTTTCTGAGAAACGCTGTCACTGCAAGGACCACTCTTGTGAAAACCCTCGGAGATGTCGACAGGCCAAACGGGAGAACAGTAAACTCCCATACTTGATTCTGAAACGCAAATCTCAGAAACCTGTGCCAACTCCGGTTCATTGGAATGTGGAAATATGCATGTTTCAGATCGATCGACACACACCACATTCCCTTCCTCAATCCCGCCATTACCGATCTCGGCGTTTCCATCTGGAACCGAGGCGTATGGATAAACCAATTTAATGGCCTGAGATTGAGTATGGGTCTCCATCCCCCCGTGCTCTTGGGGACAAGGAACATGTTTGAATAGAACCCTGGAGTGTTCCGGTTTGCTGGTTTTATTGCTCCCTTCAGAAGCAAACCCGACACTTCCTTTTGAACGGCTTCTAACTTGTCTGGCTCCCTTGGTACGGGTGTCCAGACAGGTGCCAAAGACAGATTTTGTGGCGGAAAGTCCCACCACTCCGGCATGTAACCCTGGGATAACCATCCCAGGACCAGACTGTCTGATGTCACACCCCGCCAGGCCTCGACGAAACGCATGAGCCTTCCACCCACCATAGACGCCTCGACGTCTAACGGGGTTGTCCGGCTCGCAGTCAGCTTCCCCCCCCCTTTTTTAACGAGAGAGAGAGAGAGAGAGAGCCGAACCTAAAATAAGCAAGTGGAACGAAACAGGAATGGAAGGCAGACAAATAATTTTCAAATATTTTGAACATAAATTAAATGGTAACCCTCCAGCACCCCAAACGCGCAATGTTACAACCAAGATCGCGTAAGCTGGCGACAAGAACGATAACGGTACATTAATACACCCATAAACTGATCCTGACAGATGTATCACACGGAACCAGGAACCATATTGAATTGCATTCGCGGTATATTTAAGAATTAATTTCAAAATTATACTACTCAAACGAAGGCCAAAGCGATACGTGAAGGAAACAAAAAATGCATAAACAAACTGCTGTAGAACACGATAAAACCGGAGAACACACATCTTTAACAAAGAATTTTGAAACCATCGATCAATGCAAACAGATCGTGATTATCACGCAAAACGTGACATAATTCTAGTTTTCTGGTACAAAAAGCATGCAGCACCAAGAACAAGACGCACAAATTAATGAAACATTTCCTTCACCATAAAAAATCTGAAAAACAACACGGGTGTGACGTCACCCACTCGGATAATACGGAGAATGTTAAAAACCATATAGCCAACATCCAATTTCATATTACTGCCGATTGCCGTTGGGATTAACGGAGGCGACCTTATCTGGCATATTTCGTTATAACCACATGTCCCAGATTCGGGGATCAGAAATTGGGACATGCAACACACACGAAATTTTAGAGACTTACATCTCCATATATGCTATAGAATAACATGAAAGAATACAACCCAAGTTTCAGTAGCTCCTTCCATGGTAATCCAATACCGGGTACCCGGTAAAGCTTCCTAAATCTAGATTCCTGGAGCAGCTAGCTAGCTAGCTTGTATTATCAAAGAGTAATATAATGGTAAGTATTGATCAAAGGAGAAATTAACCTTCACAACACTGAAATAGTATGCTAGTGTCAGAACCACCATACCAATACATTAACCTGTTGAATATTTTGAAACCTATTTGACTGAAAGCAACAGCTTCCAATAAAATTAGTTTCCAAAAATTTATCAGACAATTTATTCAATTATTACGGTTAAATATCCATGAACATGCAATAATTATTGCATGAAATTTCAGAATGGGTAAAAATGAGAAAATATTATGATCGATTATTAATTGATTATCGGTTAGTATGTAAAACCAATCATCAACTAAAAATAGTACCAATTCTCAACACTAACGTACAGAAATTCTGTTTCAACTCCACCTCGCACCCACCCCCCCACCTAGGGTTGGGCGATATTGCTCAAGGCATGACGATATCGGTATCTCATTAAAATACCGCGGTATCACGATATATCGTCATTTGGGTGGGGTGTGGAGTTAGGGTGTAAACATAGAATAACATGTATTTCAAATTGGTGGTGTCTACAAGTTATTTTCATTAAATTTGTTGCATTGAAACTGTAAATTGAGATCGCCATGATTGCCATTTCCGCATATTTAATACACGAAATTCCACACTGACACCCTTCAATATACAGGTTAAAGCAACGAATGTAATGCAACTAACCGTATTCATTACAAATAATAAAAATAAAGGATTTTCTTGTGTTCTTGTGTTGTATTTTGTGTTATCTTTACCGCACGACAACTGTCAAAAGATTGAGTTAGGAATACGCATTAACTTCATTGCACAGTAAGGAATTCTGCAGAGCGAAATCTGATTGGCCGCCGTATCATACTTGAGCCAATCAGAATTCACACTGCAGAATTCCGACAGCTGTTCTCACGCCCGCCGCTAGCGTAGACGATACAAATTAATAAAATAACGAGAACCAGCGTGAAGACTGGAAACAATTATATCAGATTTTATTTGGTCTGTAATATTTATACTAATTTGTCCCATTGTAGACCTATTCAAATTCGCTCACTACTTAACGGTTCTATCCATTGATCTCAAGGCGTAGCCGTGATGTGTGAAATTAACCCAGTTAACACTGCAGCCAAAACTGCCACAACAGATCTAAGACTGGAAATAAGTAGGCCTAAATTATTTATTTTAAGGCTTTTTCTCACTTAGAATAAATCTGTAATGGTATATGTGGAATGAATTTTGATCTGATTCATTTAAAAATGCTAAATATATTGTATAAAGTTACATAAAAACGTATAACGGTAAAGCACGAGATTAACTTCCCCCTCACCCACCGTTCCAAGCTGTGGTATTGATAAGGGATTAAGTGTGTGGTTTCCTATCGACCTAAAAAGTTTTAAAGTTTAAATCTTTCACAGTCAGAAGAATGTTTAAACATGCAGATCAATGACTAATGGATAAATAGCTTGACCTGTAGTAATGACGTCATCAGATTGGAATGTGGGTAGTGCAAATGGTATTCCCCACTGACTAACACTCAGAATGACGCAAGAAAAAAACATGGCGTCGTCTATTTATGTAATTATAAAAAGTGAACAACAAAGGATTATTTTGTACTTTAAATCATTTTATTTGCGCAAACAAACCACGAATTAAATGAACACAGATTATTTTG
Organism: Chaetoderma sp. LZ-2023a; assembly: GCA_034401795.1. Lineage (NCBI taxonomy): Eukaryota > Metazoa > Mollusca > Caudofoveata > Chaetodermatida > Chaetodermatidae > Chaetoderma > Chaetoderma sp. LZ-2023a. The sequence continues at coordinate 15,543,732 of CM067363.1, read as the reverse complement.
GAGTTTATTAAGTTTTTATTACCTTAGACAAAGACTGAATTTTTACTTAAAGACTATTACTGGACCGAATAGAGGTAAGAGTATGACATTTCTAACATAGTTATTTATATTATGCTCACAGTTAAAAGTGCAATATCGTCCTGTCGGTATTGACCATATTTACGATTTTTCGAAATTATGTCGATTTCGGTATCGGTATTCGGTATATCGCGATATTGACGATAATATCGAAAAATCGCCCAACCCTACCCCCACCCACGGGAATATTTTGTTGGAAAAAGATTGCATAGCAGTAACTGCTAAACAAATCAAATAATGCATAGCAGTTCATAGCACTTGCATAGCAAACAAACTGTTTTGAAACTGGTTGGTGTTCCAACGGGGACGAAGGACTACCAGACTTGGCAAATCAGTAGTCCGTCTAAAAAATTAGTAGTCCGTAAGGCGTGTAATATGCTACACGTAGTTTACACAAATTGCACAAATCTGACATGAACAGATGGTTGAATAATTAATATTGGACTTCTGAGAATGTTATTGAGGATAGTGTATCAGTCTTCATGTCTACAGTAGCCAGTATTGTCATTTGTCAGTATAACATATGTCAGATTCAGAATATGCATGTACTGGCTCTGGCCACGGTCAGGGAGTATAGGAAACCTAAAATAATACGTATTGGCAGATTTGGCAATTACATCGATTGGAAGCTGTTGCTGCTTAAGGCAGCAACATATCCCCGTAAAATTATTTTCAAAAATATCAATAATGTACCTCCCATGAATACTGTGATTTCATTGACTAGGGTTAACATATATTCACATATCCCTTTCAACTGGTAGGCTAAACAAAGTACACATCATTCAATACAATGTAAGAAGGCTGAATAGTGTTAGTGCTTAACTAGAAGCCGTTGCAGGCTATGGCAGCTGTGAGCAACAGGCCCACCCCCCTTAAAAACTTGCAACATATTCAACAGCTTATTAAGATGAAATTGAGTTTCTGCGATACTATGACTTCAGTTCAAAGAGTTAACAATTTTTATTTAAAAATTACTAATGGTTGTTTTCTCTGGCTTAAATAGTGAATGATAAAAAGTTTTACTGTGGTCAGCGTGTATCAATCGGTCCACCGTGTTACTAGTTTTACTACGACTGCTATATATATAGATACTACTACGTCATTCATAAAATTACCGCGTAAAACATTGTTTATTTTCTTTACTGTCGGTAGTTTCCTTGTGATTCATTGGTTGCTTTCTATATAGTTATATTTATTAACCAATAATCTTGCGAGAAAGTATGTTCCTGACTTTGGAGAAGAGTACACGAGAACACTCTCACGCATTGCAGGAAATGTCAATTTCCCTTTCTCCGAGATCTAACAATACTCACCATTCTGTTACTTCTGATATACAGCTGGCCCTGACAGCGGCTCTAGGATTATAGACTTAGAAAGCTTTACCGACTCCTGGGAACCGGGTACTCGGCTCCCAACTGCCGAGTACCCGTTTACCATAGAGCTCATATTGTTTGCATAGCCACCAAACAAGAGAAAACTATGGCTTGCCTCCGTGGGGCTGGGAGGCTGGGTCCGTAACAGAATGGTGAGTATTGTTAGATCTCGGAGAAAGGGAAATTGACATTTCCTGCATTCTCCTTCGATCAATACTCACCATTCTGTTACTTCTGATATACACCAGATTTGATCAGTAACCTGGTGGGAAGGGGCAAGCCATAAATGCTAATTTTGCCCCTTGGAGAAAGATTTTAGACTTCAAACTTGACTAACGGAGACCTAAAAGGACCGTCAAGTTCACGGAACCGAATCACATTCGCGTCACAGTCCTCCCCCCTTTTTCCTCCTAAGAAAAGGGAGAGAACTAACGAACATGTATCTCGCCTGAAAACACAAATATGCCAAGAGGGTTAACTGCTCCCTGCATACTCCATGTATTAGCCTGGGAATGAGCATGACTATATAAGATGAATGAACATGATACATATCCATAATACAAAAAACTCTCACTATTGAATTACATTATGATAATTGGACTTCAGACGTACCGCCTCCAACCATTCACCGGTTCGGCCATCAGTGACACAATCTGGTTGACATCCTCTCGCCTGACCATGCCTGCTTTAGGTTCTTTTCTTACCGAAGTGAGAAAAGGGTGAAAAGCAGTGTGGTCACTAACTATCGTTTCAAAACAGCTAAAGCGAGTGGATTGGCTGAGTCTGACACATCCCTCATATAGTAATCCGTGAATGAGGACTCACAGTGCCATTGTGCAACGGCTATGATGTCCTATAACGGAACACCATTGTAAAGGGCGGTCGAGGCGGCTATTCCTCTGACATTGTCTGCCCTTACGCCTTGCACCTGGTGCCCAGTCGCCATCTCCTGAGTAGTCTGAATGCATTCGACCACCCAACGAGAGATAGTATCCATGGATGCGGCGCCATAAGACTTTTTATGGCAGATCCACAGATGTCTATCGTTCGACCGTAACGAGTCAGTCCGTTTCTTGTACTTAGTCAAAGCACGGACCGGGCACCAGACACTGGCATCACGATCAAACCTAGTTAACTTCGGTATAATGATCGGTTTGCCGGGATATCTCAAAGATTGGTTCTTTGACATAACCTCTGCTCTTGGCAGAAGACGCAGACCTTCTCCAGAAACAATAAATCGGTTCCTCTCTGCCGAAAGCACATGGATCTCACTGCGCCTTCTAGCTGAGGAAGCTGCCAATAGAAAGACCGCCTTTAGAGTCAAATGCTTTAGACTAGCCGAACGCAACGGTTCGAAAGGGTGCTTGGCCAGTACATTAAGCACTAAAGATAGACTCCAGGCTGGAATGACTACCGGTTGTCTCGGTCGGAGATTGCTCATTCCCTTCAACATCACATTTAACTGGGCCACCTCTGGACTATCCCTGTTGGCTAGACAAGGGATAACTGATGCCAAAGCTGACTTGTATCCAGCAACTGTGACGGGAGCTAGTCCTCAAAAGAACAGCTCACAGAGAAAGTCTGCTATTTGCTGATAGTGGATTGAAAGGTATCAATACCCTTTTCTTCACACCAGTCTGCAAATCTGTTAACCTTGTTGTTATATGACTTGAAGGTTGACCTCCTTCTCGCAGCCGCGATGAAATCAGCAGCCTGTCGAGAAAAGCCTTCCGACGTGGAACGTTGTTTGATAACATCCACGCAGTCATTGAACATTTCGGGACACTCGTGTAGGAAGCGTCCCTTGGCCTGGGAGATTATGTTCGGAATCTCGGGCAACTGCACAGGATTTTCCACCAGCAGATCTAGAAGATCCGTGAACCACGCCCTGCTCGGCCAATACGGCGCTATTAGCAGGACCAGACACGGTTCCTCCCTGACCTTCACCAAAACCTTCGGTAGAAGAATGGTGGGTGGTTACGCGTAAGCGTGCATCCCTCTCCAGCTTATCGCCAGAGCGTCTGTATCGACGGCATTTGGATCTGTAATCGGCGAGACATATGTCATGATTTGAGCATTTTCCTTTGTGGCGAACAAGTCCACGTTGGGTTTGCCCCAATGCTCGAAGATCCGTCGCAGAACTGGAGGGTTGAGGGACCATTCTGTTGGCAGGATTCTCTGTCTGCGAGACAAAGCATCCGCCAGAATGTTCAATCGGCCAGGAATACGAGCTGCTTTCAAAACAACCGAGTAATTCCTGCACCATTGAATCAAGTGCCACACCCTGATACACAAAGTGGGCGACCTGGTCCCGCCTTGGCGATTTATATATGATACTACTGTCGAATCGACCGACCGTATCAATATCACCCTGCCCCTGATCATCGGAAGGAACTCTTCCAACGCCAGTTCCACTGCCATCATTTCCAACAGATTGATATGCAGCTGACTCTCCGGGAGAGTCCATGTGCCTGAGACATGGTTCTCCCAGGCAGGCACCCCACCCTTCCAGCGATGCATCCGTGTAGACGGACAGCTGGAGGCGGGGTAGGTGCAGCGAAACCCCTAATAGGAGATTCTGACGCTGTTTCCACCATAGAAGATGCGATATTATCGGCTCCAAAACTGGCAACAGTTTTGACAGGGGTTCTGTTCTCTGTTTCCACAGAGACATCAGATACAACTGGATAGGCCTTCGCATTAGAGCATCGTACGGGATAACCTGCTCCATGGAGACCATCATGCCCAGCATCTGAAGGAACCGCCTCGCCTTGAATGTGGTTTCCCACTCGAAAACTCTTGAGGATGGCTAACAGAGACACCACTCTGGGCTCTGATGGGTAAACCCTGCCCTCCTCAAGGTCGAATCGCATCCCCAAATAAACGAAACGTTGAGTGGGCGTCAACTCGGATTTCTCCTCGTTGACTATGCAGCGTAGATCTGAAAGTAACTTCAGAGTCAGAGCAGTATCCACGTTCAACCTGGCTGCCGAGTCTGCCTTAAGCAGCCAGTCGTCTATGTAGGTGTGTAGCGCCACGTTCTCTTTTCTGAGAAACGCTGTCACCGCAAGGACCACTCTTGTGAAAACCCTCGGAGCTGTCGACAGGCCAAACGGGAGACTGTAAACTCCCATACTTGATTCTGAAACGCAAATCTCAGAAACCTGTGCCAACTCCGATTCATAGGAATGTGGAAATATGCATTTTTCAGATCGATCGATACACACCACATTCCTTTCCTCAATCCCGCATTACCGACCTCGGCATTTCCATCTGGAACCGAGGCGTATGGCTAAACCAATTTAATGGCCTGAGATTGAGTATGGGTCTCCATCCCCCTGTGCTCTTGGGGACAAGGAACATGTTTGAATAGAAGCCTGGAGTGTTTCGATTTGCTGGTTTTATTGCTCCCTTCAGAAGCAAACCCGACACTTCCTTTTGAACGGCTTCTAACTTGTCTGGCTCCCTTGGTACGGGTGTCCAGACAGGTGCCAAAGACAGATTTTGTGGTGGAAAGTCCCACCACTCCGGCATGTAACCCTGGGATAACCATCCCAGGACCAGACTGTCTGACGTCACACCTTGCCAGGCCTCGACGAAACGCATGAGCCTTCCACCCACCATAGACGCCTCGACGTCTAACGGGGTTGTCCGGCTCGCAGTCCGCCCCCCCCACTCTTTCTTAATGAGAGAGAGAGAGAACCATTTCGTTCTAGGCACGACGGGTATAACTGGCACCGCTGTTCCTGTCACACAGGCGCGGTCCAGGCGGATATGAAGGGAGCTTTCGTACCCTCAGGTACGCTTCGGCCCCTTCTGTCCGCCATTTGAGGCCTTACCCTTACCCTTCCCCTTGCCCTTCCCACCTCTAGGGCGGTCAGGAGCAACATTGGGGAGGGTAGGCGCCTCTACAACCTTCCTGGGCTTCTTCGCCGGCGGCGGCTCTGAAACCCCAGCTGAAGCAGAAGTCGCAACAGGCCTAGCTTTCGCCTTGCCCTTATGCTTCTTCTGCTCCTTTGAAGGTTGTCCCGTTAGCGGTTTCCCCACAGGCCCTAGTGCATGCGCTTGTCGCACTAGCTCTAGCTGTAGGTTTACCGCTAACCGATTCTGCGCGATACTGGCGGTATCCTCTAAGATGGCCCACGCTTGGCCACCGAAGATGCTAGGCCCTGTCAGGGGTGTCCCAAGGAGACGCTCCCTGACTGCCGTAGCCGGACGCATATGGTCAATGACCATTTGCCTCCTGGATTTCGTCACACGCGCTTGCACCCTTGCCAATGCGTCCATCGACAGCACCAGGCCATCATTGACACATGAAAGCGCCACAGGTGGCACAGGGTGGCCTGCCCCGCTTCAGCCCACACCGACTGAAGGAGACGATAAGAGTGGTTGACAGCGCTCATCGCTGCCCTCACACCCTCATCGCATAGGGACAGGACTTCTTCCTGGTGTACCTGAGACTTGTCCACAAGTGCCGGACCGGGGTGACCCGGCACAGCACTCTGGACGCCCAGTACCCATCGGTCATCCTCCGTGACCGACGGGACTACACCATACCTGTCGTATTCCCCCCACGGAATACGACATCTTGCCCGCACCTCCCTGGAGGCCGCAGGGAGCTGACCCTTGGTCATCAGTTGTTTGCTATAAATAGCATCCAACCATTCTATGAACCGTGGATCCAGTCCCACTGACTGGATCCGGGCCGCGGGCAAAATCCCCGTCCTGATCGACGCAACCGACGGACGGGGCGCATCTTCATCAGCCGTGGCCGAAACCACAGACGGGTCAACCCTGGCTAGCCACGCCAGAGCATCTGACCAATCTACCTCCGATGAAGACACACCCGCAAACACGTCACCCGTTGACGTGCTCACGGGTCTGCCAGCCACGGCCTCCCAGCAAGGAGCCACGGCTGACACGCCAGGCACTCCGGTACCACACGGTTCCGCCGCCACCCCATGAAACACTCCGGTCCATGGGGTAGGTCCACACGGAAAACCGTACGGACCCGTAGCAGTCGCGGAACCATAGCCGGACACGGGCGCCCACGGCACCCCACGTCCGACTGCCGGACCAGGCGAGATAGGTGAGTACCACGCCCGGCCCGGCACACCCGTTCCCGTGACGGCTGGTGCCAAACCAAGCCGCACGGAACCAGTGCACGGTAACGGATTTGCCTCAGCCACAGGCGGAGCCGCTGACCTGGCTTGCGCCAAACCAGACAAATGGAGGCCGGTTCCGTCTAGGACGGAATCAACCTCCATATTCTCCACCTGCGGCTTCACGGGCCGCAGCAACCTCTCCTCCTCGGCCTCCTCGTCTTCAGACTCAGAAGAGTCGTCACTAGACGAGTCAACCGTGGAACCGTCCTGGCGGACGGCTCCCACACCTGACGGACCGGCCACCGCTACTGGACCACCCGGAGGTGGCCGCAGAGAAACAGAAACCCGTCTGGCCGAAGCCAGACGGGACTGCCAGGGGGCCGTACGAGACGGCCCCCTCGGTAACCAGTCCAGAATCCTGTCCGAGGACAGGATCCGTACCAGGCATGGGGAGAAACTGCCCCCCAACCTTTGGTAGCAGGGACGACACCAGCGTGGTCAGAACGCTATGCAGAAAAACCCTGCAGAGCCGGACCAAACCACGCCGGCGGTGCCATCTCCGCCACCTCCAGCTGGGGACGTGGAGCACCCGCACCGGCCGAACCGGGCGCTCCACGATTTACTCTCGGACCGCCTGACCCCGCGTCAGACCCAGCCAAGTCCTTCTGGGCAAGGAACTTAACCATCGTTTCGACGGACCACACTGCACAAACATTACACCTATGATCTATATTACACAGGGCACACATAAAACAGACATGGTCCTTGAACATTACACGGACAAACTTATGGCAGTCGTCACATGATGGCGGGGCTGGCTTGGCCTATAAAATAAGCACAAACCTACAATAAACAAGCGGAACGAGACCCGGATGGAAGGCAGACAATTAATTTTCAAATAATTTGACTCATAAATTAACCGTAACCTCCCCGCACCCCACCCCCGCCACGTTACAACAACGATCGCATTGATTATGACGACAAGTACGCGGCGGGCACAACACACCCATAATAGATCCTCCAGGATGTGTAACGGCTCCAGGAATCATATCGCATAGCATTCAGGGTATATTTACTAATCAATATAAATTATACTCCTAACGAACGCAGCACGATATGTGAAGAAAACAACAAAATGTATAACAAAACTGCTGTCTCACACGGTAAAACCGCAGACCACACATCTACTCAAGAATTTTGAAACCACCGATCATTGCAAACCGATCGTGATCACACGTAAACTTGATCATTCTAAAGTTTCCGGTACCATTTTTAGTACGCAGCACCCAGAATAAGATGCGCGAATTAATGAAAAATTTTTCTTCACATAAACATCCGAGCGACCGGGTGTGACGTCACCCGCTCGGATTCTACGGAGAACGACGTCAGCCGATATTCGTGTTAGAAATACCGTAGCAAACACCTATTTTCATATCTGCCGATCGCCTGTTGGGGTTTAAAGAAGGCGATCGTCTGGCATATATCGTTGTTAGCACACGTCCCAGATTCTATGGGGACAGAAATTGGAACATGCGACACAACGAAATTTAGAGACCTAAGTCTTTTAACTATGGATAATAAAGAACAATACAACCTGGTTGTCTTGGGCGGTATTCTCCATAGTCCTTAGTTAATCCTTTCAGAACACACAAACTATCACTGATTAAAGACTTAGATTATTTTAAAACACTAAAATCCTTAATGCAAAAAGCATGTATTGCTCTTGTCGCTATGCAAACAAGAATGAGCTCTATGGTAAACGGGTACTCGGCAGTTGGGAGCCGAGTACCCGGTTCCCAGGAGTCGGTAAAGCTTTCTAAGTCTATAATCCTAGAGCCGCTGTCAGGGCCAGCTGTATATCAGAAGTAACAGAATGGTGAGTATTGATCGAAGGAGAAGCGTCAATCTTGGCGACATGCCATTCTAAATCTGTTGCTTGCGCGAATCAAGTGCGATACGCCGCCATAGCATGGCCAACTATACTGTGTCGGCCAGAGCCCTAGATAAGCAGGTTTTTTGCGTTTTCACCCAATAAAAATGGACAATCACCCAATTAATTTGTAACATCATGAGTGCCTAAATAGCCAATCACCCAATTAATTTCAGTTCTATTGCTAATAAAGGGGGAAACAAGGTCAAAGGTCAAGGTCACTTTGAACTTGATACAGAACTCTGCTTTTTCAACATTAAGTTTTTGCGTTTAGCAAAACCTTTCAGCTTATATTTCAGGATTGGTTATGCCTATTGCAACTAAACTTGGATACATAGTTACCTATATTGTTAGGAAGCAGCATGATAACATTGAGGGCAGAAGGTTAAAGGTAAAGGTAACTGTGACAAACAGGAGACAGGCGAGACATTTAATTCCGCGGAATTCTTGTTGTTTGTTGGGATTGTAAATTAGGTCACCAGATGAAGTGTCGCCCATCGAGCGAAGTAAGCTGAAACCTGATTGGCGGACAACAGCACACAGTTGTAATGTTACTTCACATAGCAAGAGATCAAAAGACTGAAAGTACAATGACTGGTCTTATGTTAGTACGATGCTGCCTCGGCAGAACCCTTGACGACAGCCGAGCACCCACCTACAGGCGCAGCGGTCCAGTGCAGGATTTCTCATAAGGGTCATTTTGAGGGTATATACACCTAAAATGCAACTTGTGACCCCCAAAATTTGTGGCAGTGGGTCCCATGGGACCCCTGAAAATCTTGTATGATTGTTAAATGCCAATTAGCATTACAGGTTTTTGCAGAAACATACCTACAAAATCTAGCATTGGACTCCCTTAATTCATAGAGCTGTGAGCCTATGGTACTCTCTAATTCTAGCACAGCTGAGGAAAAACTGTATGGGAATCCATAATGGGACCCCCAGATTTCAGACTGGGACACCTAGATTTCTAGGTGTGGGTTCCTTGGGACCTCCAAAATTTAGATGTCATGAGAAACACTGGTCGAGTGGTTAGGGAGTCAACCTCGTGACTAGAATGCCAAAGGATCGATTCCTGGCTGGGCTGCGGCGTTGTGTCCCTGAGTGACGCACTTTAGTCTGTGTTGTTCCAATAAGTGTGTCTGTAAAATAGGTGCCTGTGAGAGCAGTGTCGGCAATACAGATTGTAAATGCCAGTGCACACCTATATATGCCAGTCAGGCTGTATGCTCCCAAAGGGAGTTAGGACTGCGCATGAATGAAAAAGGCCCATTGGCCAGGGGGTAAAGTTGGAGTCAGCTGCCTGAGCACACAAGTGAAGGCAGACTATAAATGCTGACGTATACCATACATATATATAAACATTATTCACGTAATTTTTTCTAGTATATGAATCTGTACTCTTTTTAAACCATTGATCTTCCAGTGTCTCAATTTCAAGGCAATAGAGGAATCCAGTTTATCAATCAATCATATGACCTCACAGAGATCAATTTTAACACTAACCTGTTAACCCGAGGATAGTAGAATTTCATATGGGTTAGTAAAACTACACATGCGCTAACCCGTCAGGTTAGTAATGCCTTCAAAAGAGGAAATACAAAAAAACACTGTTATAATGTCATTATGTTCAATACCCCACTACCTTCAATGCTTTACTGAATATTTTGAAATTAATTTGTTCGGAAAGTCATTGCTGCCTGAGGCAGCAAAGGCACTCCAGACAAATTAATTTCAAAAGATTCAACAGCTTCTCTGTATGGTTGCCTTGGAAATGAGTTTTATGGGGATCAAACGGTGAATGAATTAGTGATCAGCTTTGGGCTTACAAACAAACATTGGGTTAGTGAAATTTGCTGCGGGATAGTAAAATCGTCTGGGTTAGTAGAAAAAATTCTTAACATCTACACCTGCCTCATAATCAATGACATCACATGTAGGCTGACAACACGATATTGTCCTAAAATGTATCGCGATATATCGTGGTGAGAAAAGCGCGATATTTCGATATATCGTATAGCCTATTTTATGGTATATGAATTCACAGGGTGAATTGGTCTTGGGTTGAGTTGGACTGCGTGGTTTGGCTTATGTAGACATATCGGTTCCACTAGTTTTCATATCGGTTTTAACCAAATATGCCTTCTAATTGGTAACTTTCAACAAAAACTTTAAATCCAGTCGCCAAGATGCTTAAAAAACGTTAATGTTAATAACATGGAAATAGGACACAATTTCCTGGTCTAAATTATTAACGCCTTACACATTGGCTTGATGTATACCCTGTCCATCATTGCGGGAGTGAAATTATTACATTGGACAACCTAAATATTGTGTACTCTGTTATAATCATCGTTTATTACACCAAAAATTTGACATTTCATGTGGTCTTTGTGAAAATGTACAAATCATGTGATATTAGGATTGCGCTTTAGATCCATAGATATCTAATGTTTAGATCTGATCCGCATTTACCGAGTACCCGTTTACTAATAATAGTTAGACTTCAGAAACATTTCGGATAGTTCACCATGCAGGCGTGTATACCGTCTCATTTAGCTATCACATTTGTGAACACACCACCTCTCGGCTCCAAAATCAGGAGAGCGAGTAATATCACGTGATTTAAATATTTTACTAATAATAGTTAGCTTCAGAAACATCTCGGATAGTTCACCTTGCTTGCTAAAGCACGTACACCATCTCATTTAGCTATTACATTTGTGAACGCATTACTCTCGCCTCCAAAACAGGAGAGCAAGCAATATCACGTGATTCATATATTATCACGACGCCATTTATAGTCTAATTTAGGATTAATATAGATTTTATAAACCATGCTAATTTAAAATATACAAAATTTATACCGTCCCAGGTAATAATTTCACTCACGCGATCATGGTTTGAGGTATACGGTACGGCGGTAAGAAATTGTACCGGTAAATTGCGTTCAATCTTTGTATTATTGTCCACCTTTTAAAACAAATTTAAAGAATGAACTTCCAACTTTTTCTTGACCTATTCCTAATATAACCCCATCCCTCTCGCAAAGATGTTGGTTTGGAAATAAATTGAACAGCTTGCCTAAATAGAAGGCTACGCTACAAACACATGACAAATAGGCAGAATACGGCGTGATACTAACATTTTCGCGATATTTCGATTTATTCAAAATCATATCGTAAAAAATTACGAAAATTACCCCATGAATGGCATATCTTACTTAGTCCAACATAAATGCTTAATAGTCTGTCAAGTTGTACGAATTCTATGTCTTTACTATTTAATAAACATTCTGTTGAATATTTTAAAACTAATTTGACATTTTTGACTGGCCGCCGTTGCTGCCAATAGGCAGGGCGCTGTTACTGCCTACCAACCACTCAAATTAGTTTCAAAATATTCAACAGCTTACAGGTCTGTATAGTTTTCTGGTACTTGAGATACAGAGAGTGCATGGATCGATTGATCCTAACCCAACAGGCTACATGTATGATAAATGGGGGGGGGGGGGGCGGGTGTTGCCGTCTATAGCAGTTCCAAGCCAAATTTGTTTCCAAATATTCATCATAGTGGTAAAATGGTTATTATATTGTAAATTCATCAAAGACATACAATTTATCCACCATTGTGTCAAATTGATATCATTTCGATCTAAATATAGACAGAGTTGACATTGATAATTTTATGGGGTTTGTCGGGCTTTTTAATTTATAGTACTCAGTATTCACTCTGGCGAGGGTTACGAAATTTTCAGCGTGATACCGGTATACCGCTCAACCAGACTTTTTCCATTTTTCTCACGGCGGCCGACCAAGCGAGATCATTTTGATTGTGATATCAACCAACAAATACACACATAAGTGATTAGATTATGATGTATATATTTCATTGACGGATTGCTCTATTAACTCTTTCAACAAAAACCATTCGATAAATTCTTTATGTGATACCCGATAAATTATGCCCTGGAAATGTCCATTTGCAAAACAAGACTATATTTGAAGATTTACCCCATAACCAAGTCAGTCATTTCAGTGGTAAATTTTCAAAAAATCTCTTGGTCTGCAAATGATGATTTTCTAAAACTGATTCCAACATATGCAGTGGGCGGAGCATAGCTAGAAATGGGCTTTAGGGAAATGCTAGAAATGGGCTTCAAGGGTATAGCTTTAGACCTATTCACCCATTTACAAAAAAAATTAAATCTCATCAGCCTGTTTATAAAGAAACAATCCTACATGTATATCATTTATAGTCTTTCTGACCCATATTAGGCATGCGTACACCATTCCCCGCCCTATCCACTCACCACCCCCCCCCCCCCCCACCCACCAAACTAGCAGAATCTTTAGCAAGTTGAAGGAGGCTAGTCAACAGGAATGAGTCTAGGAAATTATATGTCTGATATGATTAGATTTCCCAATTATGAGCAATCATGAATCTAACTTTGTCTTTATCAAAAAACATTTCTACAAGTAAAACTGTTTTGTCTTGAAATGCTGTGTTCTACACGGCGACAATGTTATAGGCATAGTATCCCTTTAAAAGTAATTGCAAATTCATCATTAGCGAATGTAATGTGAATCCGGGACTCTACGAACATCAAACTAACAGATTTAACAGTTAAATTCGCACTCGTTTTCGACAAAAATCAGATCCACGTCGATAATGGGAAGCAAAACTGTCAATATGCCATGTTGTCATCGTTGCTGGTTGGTAACAATCCATCGAACGCGTGCGATTTCTGTTTGTAAACTGGACCAGAATTTCCCATTTGACAACACGGATGACGGAAAAAATCCGCGAAAAAATCGTCCACTTTCGATCAGTGATAATTGGTAGTAAATCTCAACGGGTTCACTAATCATACCTTTCATATTACTCGTCACTGGTTTAGTGACGAGTGTGCCGATCTCCAAACTCATGACAAATTCGATCACAGCAACCCAAATTCAGTTTCCTCGTCTTACTATCATTTTCGTTCATGGAAAAAAAGTAAACCAGGCTTCGACGGCCGACTTCTCCACCAAGCCAGGTCACACGCTCGCATATCGCATTTACATCTCATTATCATAAATTATTCATACGCGCTGTGCAAGGAAAAATATTCCGCAAAAAATCTCATGTTTACATTTTGAATTTCGAAGTTAATCTCTGATGATTTCTTAATCCCCATAATCCATCATAGATGGCGAGTATACTAACTTTTTAAATTCACTAATTGCACGGTTACTTTACTATTTATCGTATATCTATTGAGGGTCTCGTTGCTAACGCGGACAGCGCTATACATAGTACGGTGTGAAACGAACCACGGGAACCTGTTGGCTGCAATCAGCTGGTGCTATTTCAAGCCTCACAATATTGTACTTTGACCATTGACGGGAAAATTAAAGCTGATGTGTTTATTTCAAAGTACAAGCCGAGCTCTAGCACTATCAGAGTGCTATGTAATTTATAACTATTTAATATCGGTAATAGATTATATTGCACATGTTATGTACTTAAATTAAGTGCGATCAGAGATTTGTCATTTTATCTGTATAGGCGCCATTATATAGTCAGCTTATATATAGATAGAAATAAATAAATATAGATAGTTTTAGAAACAAGTAAAACTGACAGATTTCGGCGAAATACTTGGTGGACTTTTGATAATGTGGGCATACAGTACAGCTCAGAAATAATTTATAATTTACAAAGCAAAATAAAACAACCTGTTGAATATTTCAAACATAATTTCGGATTTCTTACTATCACACGCCTATTTCTGTTTTTGATGTCCTATTAGCTATAGCTAGGTTATATAGTCCCCCACCCAGTTAACATATGTAGACGTTGGTCCAACGTCGGCAACAGGTTGACAGATCGCAGTTGGAAATACAACTTTGGACCAACGTTGTACGCCTAGATAACATAACGTAGAAGCTTAATTGTATCTGCTGAACTAGTATGTTCTCGCACGTCTGTAATCTTGTTACAACAATCAGCACCTGCTTATGTCTACATTTATTCTACTTTTACTACTTGAAGTTGTCAGACTCCATAATAATAATATTTATAAATTTTAAACGCGTATATGCGGTGCTCCTGTCTAGGACGTTCATTCCAAGCAACAGATGAAGAAGAAGTTAGCTGTATCACTTGTTTGCCAACGCTGAGCCAAAGTTGCGCTGGCATTAGAAATTTCACAGTAAATCAAACAAAATCAACATAATATTCACCTTTTAATTTTAAAATTGTTAAATTATGCTCTTTTGTGTGCTGTTTTAAGTATCTTCATAGAGTTATGCCCGTTGGCTCAACGTTGGCCCAATAATTAACGTATTGCCAACCCTGATAGGGTGTATAGACGTTGGGCCAACGTTAGCAACAGGTTGGCAGATCGCAGTTGGCATTACAATGTTGGCCCAACGTTGGCGGTATCACTTGTTTGCCAACGCTGGGCCAGCATTGGAAACTTCACATTAGTATGATTTACTGTGGAATTTCCTATGCTGGCCCAACGTTGGCAAACAAGTGATACGGCCAACGTCGGACCAAAGTTGTAATGTCAACTGCGACCTGCGAACCTGTTGCCAACATTGCCCCTACATGTTATCTGGGAAACGTTGGGCCAACGTTTGCTTGCTGTCATGGCATGCATATAACGCAGCTTACTGGGCCGATGCTGGACGCTTCTGGGGGCAATACCATGCCGGCCATACGGCCGGTCATCGACCCAGTAAACTGCGTTGTCGGCCAATGTATGTTTATTCGTTAGCCCAAAATAGTTTTGGTCGTTGGGATTATGTTGGCCCAGCGTATCACATAGTTTTCCCACATAAAAACTACGTTTGGCCAACTTAACTAACCTATCATTACTTAGTCAGCCAACGTAAATACGATGTTGGCCTAAGTAACTAATTTTCTATTAGTCATCCACACGTACGGCCAACGTTGGGCCAACGAAACCACATGTGGGCCAACGAAAGACCAATGAGCAAAACTACATTAGCCCAACGTTCACCACTACATTGGGCCAACGTAATTTTGCTCATTGGCACAACGTTAGCAATACGTTATTGGGCCAACTTTGAGCCAGCAGGCATAAATCTATGAAGATATTTAAAATAACACACATGCAGAAAGCATAAGTTAACAGTTTAAAATTTAAAAGGTGAATTTTTTGTTGATTTTGTTTGATTTACCGTGAAATTTCCTATGCTGGCCCAACTTTGGCAAACAAGTGATACAGCCAACGTTTGGCCAACGATGTGATGCCAACTGCGATCTGCCAACCTGTTGCAAACATTGGCCCAATGTCTACATGTTATCTGGGAAACGTTGGGCCAACATTGGGTCAATGTTTGCTTGCTATCACGGCATGCAGATAACACAGCTTACTGGGCCGATTCTGGGCCAATACCATGCCGGCTGTAGGGCTGGTCATCGACCCAGTAAGCTGCGTTGTCAGGGTTACGGTACTACATATATAGTTCCTATAATAGTTACTTACCCTGCAAACAATGTTATGTTGGCCCAATGTTTGTTGGGCCAACGTATGTTTATTCGTTAGCCCAGCATAATTTTGGTCACTAGGATTACGTTGGTCCAATGTATCACGTAGTTTCCCCACATAAAACAACGTTGTGCCAACCTAACTAACTTATCATTAGTCAACCAATATAAATACAATGTTGGCCTAAGTAACTAATTTTCTATTAATCATCCACACATAAGGCCAACGTTGGGGCGACGGAACTACACTTGGGCCAGCGTAAAACCAATGAGCAAAACTACATTGGGCAACCGAATAAAACTGACGTTGGGCCAACAAAACAATGATTACTGGGTAATTTTATTTTTGAAGTTATTTACAAGTTCGTTTCCTATAAATAATCAGGGACAGACCTGGCTTTCATAAATTATTAGCCAATTAATTAACAAACTACCTTAATTTTCTTAGCCAAATCTGAAGTATTTTATTCAATGCTTTCCAATGTCTATGATCCATCAGCACATGCAGGTAACCCGTTGAACTGAACGGTACATACCAGATACAAGATTTTGTTGAATATTTTTTGAAACTAATTTACCTGGAAGCTGTTGTAAGGCGTGACAAGGTTTGATGTATAGCGTAAGTATGATAGACAGATTACATGTCTGGACTCATCTTTTCTTGACTCCGTGAACTCATTCAATCACGACGCCATGCCTCCTCATTACATCATGTGACTCCTGTCATCCTATGAGGTGAGCTTAAGGGTAATTAGCGCAATGATTGACAAGGGTTAATGTATAGTGTAAGGATCATTGACAGGATACATGTCTGGACTCGTCTTTTCCTGGGAACTCATTCAATCGCAAAGCCCCGCCCCCTCATTAAATCACGTTCCTACTGGTATCCAATCAGGTAAGCTTACGGGTAATTATCGTAATGATACTTGACAAAGGTTAATGAGCGTAATTAAGCGACGATCTCTTCGAACCAGGTCAAACGTCAAGGGTTAATGTATTACATAATGATTATTGACCGGTTGCATGTCTGGACTCATCTTTTCCTGGGAACTCATTCAATCACAAAGCCACACCCCCGTCGTTAAATCAAGCGAATCCTGTCATCCAATGATGTGAGCGTATGGGTAATTAGCGTAGTGATTGACACGGGTAATGTATAGCATAAGTATGATTGACAGGTTACATGTCTGGACTCATCTTTTTTTTTTACTCTGGGAACTCATTCAGTCGGGGGAGATTAATGCTAAATCGCCAATCTATCGCGTAATGACAATTGGTTAGTTATTACTCCAACAGATTAAAATGAACTAGTTGAGCTTTAAAAACAACTCCGACCGCATGTAACGAACATCAGTCATACAAATTTCACCGAATCAATTTTCAATTGAGTTAGATTAATAACAACAACCTAGTAGATTTTTACGGGCCTCGAGCGGCCACACAACATTGGGAAAAAATTCCAGTCTAAGTTGACTCGGGGTTTGGATGGGTTATAAGTGATGATTCTTTCATTTTACAATGTATTATATGTTTATGCATATGGGAGATGCCATTATAAGATACATATATTATCGTGCTTCTATTAGGACAAAAATAAAACCTGTTTAAACCAGCATCAACCAGTTTAAAAATATCCAATCACTTACACGTATAGTGTTCTGGAAATTGCTAGACACGTGTATTACCAATATTAAAAATGGGTATATTCGCTAACACAGTTTCAAGTTTATTGAAATAAAACTCCCGGGTCACTATAACGAGGCATACATTCCTGTTATTAAAAAACGTAATGACTCAAGTCGGCATACCCGAGCTTAGCATTCACCCAAGGCAATATTGGCAACGGTTGGGCTAGTAGAACTACATGTTTCTCTATTCGCTAACACACCCTACACACCCACGCCAACCAGCATTATGAATAAGAAACATAGTATGCTCAGACCGGTGTGCCATATTCAATGTTATCGATTTTCTTACAGACCTTTAATTTGGAATGGGTTATTAGCAAGGTGTGTCAGCCATTGTTGTAACTCTAGGGTCTGCGTCAAAATTATAACTCGTAAAAGGCGAATATCGCTTTTGAAAGGCCTTTAACCCTCATATGTTAAAACCATATTGTTAAAAGAGGTGCAGATAAAGAAACCATGAAAAACTAATTTTTTTTACATGAAACAATGTTTTTATTACCGCATTCCCCATTGAAGTACTATAAGGCTATGGTCTAATAACTTATTGTTTATGCTTTAGGTGAATCAATCATTTTGTGTTAAATCGAGCAATGACCCTAATTGAAATCATTGTCAGTCCATGAATCCTATGATACAGATAATATTTGCAAAACTCTCTGCAATGAGTCTGTAATAGTGGTTGTACAGTAACGCCATTTTATATATATATATATATATATGCAGGTCCCATTTTGACCGTTAATTCAGGCCATGGGCCATGTCCGAATCATTCAAAATATTCAGATTGTCCATGTCTCAGAAAATATAACGCGATCCATTGAGTGACTGGAAGGTTCTCAGGATCTGTATTAACGATGAGGCATGCAGGTCTTCTGACAGGTTTAGATATACAATCTTTAGCGAAAACACCTAGGCTCATCCATCCTAATCTCCAGTCTCCTGAGCAAATATATTCGAGATCTCTAGTAGTTAACATAATAATAATGAAACACTCAAAGTCAACGGAGGTAACTCCTCGAGGCATAAAAAGTACTGAGATAACTCTTCGAGGCATAAAAATTTCTTTCTGAACCGTGTCGCTGGATTATTTGCTCTGTTTCTTATTTTAAAGGTCCAATTATAGTTTAAGTTCGAGCTGTCGAACGTTGTGTAAGTTTCGGCTATTAGCATCTGACTGAACATTATTACACGTTAATGCTGCAATATAAATCATTCAAATATCCCTATGAATAGAGAGTCTGATAAATCGGATAAATGGATATTTTTCATTCCAAATAACTATACAGCGTTATACGACCGGTATGCATTTGAGGGAGGTGTGTGCGGTCGTGTGTAGGGGTGGGGGTGGTGTGTGTGTGTGTGTGTGTGAGCGTGTGCGGTCGCGTTAGTCATCCGTGGTGATGTTACGAGCACTGTCAATACTTATAATGTTATTAAATTCTGCATAACATATTACGTTCATAGTATCAGGTAATGCTGTTTTAAATTTTAGTGGGAGGCGTAGACTTCCTTGCCTCGTAAAGTAGACATGATCCCCAGTAGCAAGGTCTGGAATGTAGTCAAAGGCATAAAATGTGTAACCTGCCTTATATTCATCGATGTTAATCCCTGTGTTTGTCATCGAATAACGTACCAGTTCCATTAAACAGCGTCAAGAACGATTCTGTAAAACTATAACCAGCAGCTGTGAAATTCAGTGTAAACGCGTCTCCTGACACTTGCTCGTTATCCATATAGTACGAAATATGGTTAGCATCGCAGTGCTGAAAATTTTGAGCGTATGTATCGAAATCTCCATTATAAGCTTTATTACTAACTATTCCAAATATAACTTTACTCGTTAGGTCACTGAGAAAAATATTGCCACTATTCATACTGCTAGTCCCTACGTGAATGGTGAATGATTTGACCATAACACTTTTAATAGAGTATTGAGCGGGGACCTTTAGTAATGGCGATGCTGGAGCATTAATTACGTCTGGAATATGTTTAACCATACATAAATTTAGTATAGCTTCGTGCAGACGTAATTTGTAAGTGTGGACATAGCCAAGAATTAGGTTAAAATCTGGCTTACTTGATGTAAAATGTAGATTTAAGGAAACCCAGTTGATTAAATATTTTTCCTGAAGTAAAATGTCGGAATAAATTCTACCAACCATTTCCACAGGATCACTTAGGGCTAAGTTAAACTGCTCTGTTGTGTAATTAAGTAAGCTTTCAAAATAACTGCAAAAAGCGTAAAGTGTCATTAGCATCAAAGACCCATTTTCTGTTTAAATAGACATCTACTTGAGAAAACATAGAGCCAACCCATGGGTTAACTGGCGCAACATGAGACAACCCATAGGTTAACCAGCGAAACAGGAGCCAATCCATAGGTTAACTGGCGCAACATTGCTGTTAGCTGTTAAAGGAGTTTCTGCACCCACAACCACCTGTACAATGCTAGCCTTAACGTAAATGTAACTTTGAGCTAAATCTATGTCTTCGTCACCACTTCCAGAGACGAAAAACTCCAGACCTCCCCCAGAGTTAGTCAAGTTTGTAACTGGTTGATAGCTTTACCAGCGAGCTTGATCCATCGTAGTCATTACGGATTTCATGGTAAACAAATCTAATTCACTTTTAGTGCAGTGACAAGTTGCCATCTCATTACATAACTAAATATATCAACCTGTTTAGACAAATCTTTGATCGTTCAAAATATGGGTCTTAGAACCCTGACAAGACAGGTGCTGAATTCTTTGGGGGTTATTTCATGCGTAACACCTACTCTACGCATGAATACGTCAGTTTGTATAGCGCCATGTTGAAGTTGCTGATGGATAGAATGATTTCTGTCAAAGATATCGTGTATGTAATGACAGCACTCTGTTAATGCGCTATCGTGAGTTGAACCAATTCATGCCCTCGGATAATTCCACCAATGTTGTGATCATGGCGTTTGTCACAAGTCATGCCAGGGTTCATTTGCTAAAAAGTCTAGTAGCTGTAGGCTCGAGTTGCATTTATCACGATGAAGATTCTATAATATATGTCCAAAGACGTGATAAACTGAGCCTAATTCCTGTTTACCACGACAGACTCGGTTATTTCACGGACGAAGTTCCTTCCTGCAGTGAAATAACCAAGTTTTTCAGTACTGGCATGAAGAGTTACGTGTGCAGACAGCTAAATGGACAGATGGGGGATATCAAGAATGTATGCAAAATTAAGGGCTTAACTGTAAATTACAGGAATAATGGGGTGAGTTTTGATACTCTGTTAGTCACGGTCAAAGATCATAATCTCGAAACGTTCGCTCAGTATCCTAATACTATCATTAGAAATAAAGATCATAGACATCTGAGTAAGGATACTGAGAAACGTTTCGGATTTACTTTAAAAAAATGGAAAATTTTTAATGACTATTATACTAAACCGCATGGCTTTCAGGGTATCCCTAGGATCTATGTTGCAATAAGGGGGGTGTGGTGGGAAAGCTTAGGGCTGTCGCGCATAACCTGGGATATGTGGTTTGAACTTGAGTGAATGGAAAAAAGTTGAGGGGTGGGGTGGGGAAATGGGTGGGTTGGGATGGTTGATATGTCACTTTTGTATGGTATATAATACGCTAACCCGTAACGTAGGAGATTAATAGCATTACCCTTCATTGAGGGGGAGTGAGTAATCTTCTGCTTTATTATTATCTGTGTTCAGGATTGGGTGTAATGGTGTAATTTTTAGACTCAAATCTATAGTAACGCTATACAATTTAACGTGTACTTGGGTGACTTGGTAGGTGTGGTTTTCACCCACATAAATAATTTAAAAAGTGTTTATACAGACTTCCGGTTATGTCTCTAAAATTGGCATCTTTCAATGCAAGAGGTTTAAGAGATCGTGTGAAGAGGAAGAAAGTTTTTTTGTTTTGTAAAAATCAGCACTTTGATGTTATTGCTGTCCAAGAAACACATGGTACTGCCTTGGATGAAAAATTTTGGATTGCTGAAGGGGGAAATATGATACTTTTTAGCCATGGTTCAAATTTGAGTCGAGGTGTGGCTTTTCTCTTTTCAAATAACAAAGTTAAAATCCTAAACAGTCATTCGGATGGTGAGTGCCGTTCAATTTTGATTAATGCTGAATTTCAAAATAAAAAATTTGTTATTTTAAATTTGTATGCCCCAAACCTTACGACGGAACGTGAAAAATTCTTTAAGAAATGTACTACTATTTTGCAAACCTTCCAGATTGGTAATATTTTATTGACAGGTGATTTTAATACAGTTTTGTGCCCTATTAAAGATAGGTTAAACTCGTCTAATTCTATGGTTTCCATTGCCTTACGAGACTTGATGGTTAAATACGATCTGATTGATATCTGGAGAACTCGAAATGCAAATACAAGAAAATTTACTTGGAAACAATCAAATGAAGTACAGTCAAGAATCGATTACTGGTTGGTAGAGAGACATATCCAAAATTACATTACTCATCCTGAAATATCTTTGAGTCTTCAGTCAGATCACAAAATTGTTACAATTCAGCTAAATTTCCTTCAAAATTATGTACCTAACTTTAATTTTTGGAAATTTAATAGCAATCTTTTGACCCAAGTATCATATATCGATAAAATTAAAGATTTTCTTGAAAATGTTGTTCCGGATATGAATGATTTATCAAACGATAGAATGAAATGGGATTGGATAAAGTATTCAATTAAAAACATATCAATTGAATTTAGTAAAGCCATGTCAAAAAAATTTAAAGAAAAAGAAAAGAAGTTAATTAAAGAGATTTATATACTTGAAAATTACTTAATTGATAATCATGATGAACAATCTGAAAACGCATTAATTGCTGCTACAAATGAGTTGGAATCTATTTATGATAAAAAGGCTGATGGTGCTATTATTAGATCTCGTATTAATTGGACTGAGTCTGGAGAAAGAAGCACTAAATATGTTTTTAATTTGGAAAGACAATATGCAGTCTAAAAATGTTATCAGTGAAATTTATGATTCTGGCAATCAATTAATAACAAATGATAAGGCAATTTTGGGCGAACTTGAAAAATTTTATTCTTCTCTGCTAGAATGTAATACAAAATTTAACGTAGAGGATTTCTATAGAATTTATAATTCTACTTCTCTGCCTAAATTGAAGGATGATGATCTGGCCAATCTAAATGCCTCACTTGAGCGAACAGAATTCCATACAGCTTTATCTACCATGCAGAATAATAAAGCGCCGGGTAGTGATGGTCTGACGGCAGAGTTTTATAAATTTTTGTTGATAATATTAGTGAATATTACTTTTTGGCCTTATATGAATCATTGGAAGAAGGTTAATTATCAGAGTCTCAAAAGAGAGGTATCATTACTCTGATTCCAAAAAAAGACAAGGATATAAACTTCTATAAAAATTACAGACCTATTACATTATTGAACACAGACTATAAAGTTTTTGCAAAAGTCATTGCAAATAGAATTAAGGCTGTTTTGACAGATCTTATTCATCCTTCACAGACAGGTTTTTATTAAAAATCGATATATTGGTGAAAATATTAGATTAATATTGGATATTCTAGAATTAGATGACATCAATGGTTATGTGTGTATGCTTGATTTTGAAAAAGCTTTTGACTCTATAGATCATAATTTTATGTATGAATGTTTGAGGGCTTTTAATTTCAATGATGACTTTATAAATACATTAGAACTCTTTTATACAAATAGCAAAAGTTGTGTTCTAAATAACAAAGTTTCTTCAAATTGGTTTGTAAATGGAAGAGGGTCAGACAGGGTTGCCCTTTATCACCTTATATATTTGTTATTTGTGCTGAAGTTCTGAATCACACTTATAGGCAAAATGTTAATATACATTTTTTAAAGATTAATCATGTTAACATTTATGGCAGTTACTATGCTGATGACTCTACTTTGACTGTTGTGGATAAACTTTCTATTAATAATGCTTTAGACTTTTATCATGAACAATCAAACATATCAGGTCTAAAACTGAATGTTGAAAAATGTGCTATTATACCAATTGGAAATGCAGATATTCATAGTTTGCCATACGGTTTAAAAGTAGTTACAGCTTATAACTATTTAGGTATACTGTTAAATGAAAATAATTTCCAGGATGTTAGGAAAAAGGTTAAGACCAGACTCAATATATGGAGCCAAAGAGGACATACAATTTTTGGGCGATCTCTTTTGATTAAGGCTGAAGGAACATCCCGACTTGTTTATCTGTTAAGTATGTTACCCACATCTAAAGTTCTAATTAAAGATTTTGAAAGGCTATTCTATAAATTTATTTGGAGCCAAAAATGTGAGAAAATCAAAAGAACTCAACTCAATGACCCCATAAAAAATGGTGGAATAAATTCTATGAATTTAGAATATATGAATTATTCATTGAAATTAGTTTGGCTTACACGATATTTCTCTCCTGTAGTCAGTCCATGGAAAGTTATACCTAACATGATTTTTAAGAAGATTGGCGGTCTTGCCTTCTTGCTTCATTGTCAGTTTTCTATTAAAAAGGTACCTATCATTATACCTTTGTTTTATGAAGAGATTTTAAAAATCTGGTCAAATTTTTGCTCTACAAATACTTCCCAACTAGACATTTTTGAACAGATAGTTTGGAATAATAAGAAAGTTCAAATAAATAACAAATCTGTCTTTGTGGATGATCTTTTTGAGGCTGAATTTATCTATATTATGGATTTCTTTGAGAGAAATGGCTCCTTTATGCCATATTTAAAGATTTATAGGAAATTATATGTTAAATGTTACTTCTCTTAAAACATCTACGAGCACTTGAAAAAGGCTTGCTACAAGGCAGTGGGATGCAATCTTTTTAATAAGTTCTTACCCAGACCATGTCTAAATTTAACTCGTGCACCTCACTTTAGAGGAATAGACTTACACGGAGGTGTTTGGCAAAGTAAAATGTTCTTATAATGAAATAATGATAACGGATGTGAGAAACCCAGTCTTAAAGTTCAATTCTGCATATTCTGCACCATTAAAATTTAATATCTGGACGTTCTTCCATAAGCTTCCGCTAGAATATAAAGTAAAACAGTTTCAATTTAAATTATTGCATCATATACTGCCCTGCAGAATTTTTTTATATAAATTAAACATCTCTGCAGACCCATTTTGTAGCAAGTGTCCAAATACAGTAGATGATATTGTCCATTATGTTTTTGGTTGTCTAGAAATATATCAATTTTGGCATATATTGTTTAATAAAATTAAACAAATTGTATCCACATTTGATGTAAGTCATAATGAGATGGAAGAGACTGTGATTTTCGGATATTATCCAATATCCAAGTTTCCAGATATAAATTATTTACTATTGTTGTCAAAATTTTATATTTACAAATGCCATATTACAGAAAAGAATATTAACTTGATGCATTAAAAAAATGAATTAAAATTTCAGATTAAGGTAGTGGGTAAAGTAAGATTGAAATTGAATGAGGAATGCTATAGTTTATTAGATAAACTTATTCATTTGCTGTAAATTATATACTATAAGATTAATATTGTTTCTATTTATTTTTTGTCAGTTTTATTCTATTTTTTCTCCTCTTAATGTAATGATGGATCACTCGGACAGGGATGGGGGAGGGGGGTGGGGTGATAGGGTTTATATTGTTACTGTTGAAATCTATGTAGACGTAATTTAGAGAGGAATGGAGTCGTAATGAATATTGATTGTAATTGTTTCGTACTTAAAGGAAAATAAAAAGGTGCGCGTCAAGGGGACTGGAGGCTTTTGCCTACAGTCTTGTCATGAATGTACTCGGGTATGTTTGAAAGCCCTTAAGTGCTGTTTGCTACGTTAATTCAATTTTTACTAAGCATGGAATACCGATATGTATGCATATGTATGTGTATATATATATATGTATGTATGTATATATATATATATATATATATATATATATATATATATATATATATATATATATATATATATATATATATATATATATATATATATATATATATATATATATATATATATATATATATATATATAGATACAATGCTCTCAGGTGTTCAAGTGTGGGCCAGAGGAGCATGTTTGCCACTTGGGTGACTGACTTAACCCTTTGACTCTGGAATTAATTCAGGAAAAGTGATTTTGTAAGAAATATGTACTTAGAGTGAATGAAGTTTTTGTTTTGAATGGTTGGTCATTGAGATGACTGACTTGTCAGTCATGCCAGTGATAGCCTTCAAGAATTTTTCTATTTGTAAACAGATGTTTTCTAAACTCAATGAAGAAGCCTTTTTGGCTGGTGCAAGGGTTAAAGCGTGAATAATTGCGTCAGTCATTCGAGGGATAGTTTCTTAAAAACTATTATTGCTCTGCAATTGTATTTTTTTGATGAGGAAAACAAAAACTTCAAAGAATTCACTTTAAATAGCGTTGTATTCATTCATGGATCTATGTGAATGTGTAAGGCTGACCCTTCGCACACTGACATTCCTGTGCTATCATCAGTTAATGGTGTTCTTTTCGGACTGGCTTGGATCGGTGTTAATGCTGTTACCACAATAACACTTAAAATATCTGTAGAACGGAACACTGGCACTATGTATGTATGTGTATATATATATATATATATATATATATATTTTTTATGTATTACTTCTTAATGATGTCAGTGTGCTGAGGGTCAATAAGAAATTGTAGATCAGCACTTAAGGGCTGAGTTGGAAATGTGCCGGCGGCGATCCTTGCCGGAGGCAAGGCGCAGGTCTGTATGTCCACTTTTTTAATTCTTTTAAAGGTCTCTTGCTCCTATACTTTTATCTAACTTCTAAATCTTCTGCTTTACCTGCGACCGGCTCTACAGTGGTTTTGCCAGTGCGGTTCGACTCCGCCTCTCGCAAAAAAGAGAAAAGAATGTGTTTGATTAAACATTCAAACCTTCCAGGGGAGTTGCAGCGGCCATAGGGCATCTTCGAAACCGAAAAATACTGCCACGCCAAACGAAAGCGGTCTTTTCCTTATCGTGATCGTCCATTTCTAAATTGATGGTTTAGAGAGCGATCGATCCCAACATGAGCAATGTGTGGGTGGAGCTTAGCTAGAGATGGGTGGGCATAGCTAAAACTGGAAACGTCCATTGCCCTTGGAGTCTGTCAGAGTGTTTTCTCTATGCCATGGAACCAGTGTCAGAGGCCAGTCATCAGCAAGACAAATTCTTTGTCATCTCTGCCTGCCTAAACAAAACCAGAAATGTACAGTATTGCAAAACCCCTTTTATTTAGAGCTGCAATAGGACGATATCAACTCAGACTGTTAGAAACAGACTGCATCCCAGTATTAAGTGACTACAGACCTGTTGTGATGGGGGCCTACCCTTGAATGAGAGGCACCATGAAGTAGAGAAGAAGATCTGAACTGGGCTCCTGCTCAATGGGAAGGTCTCTTGTTCACAAATGACTTCCGATCTTGCTTGGAGTTTCACAATGGATGTGTTCGTTTATCCCATCATGCATTGATAGGGTTTGCTAGTCAACCCTAAATAAATTCATGACAGGCATACTGTTGGCGGAATCTCCATAGAATTACTTGCTAAATCACCGTTACTGTTATGCCCTAATAGGGAGATCAATTTCTAGCTATTCCACACACATTTCTATCTGTGCTGCTGTTCCGCCCACAGTTGGAATCAATTTGAGACATAAGACTGAATTTCCAGAATCTAACTATCAATTACACAGATAAGCTTGTGTATATTTTGAAACTAATTTAACTGTGGGCTGTTGCTGCCTGTGATATGTTAATGTCTGGATATCTTTTTACAATGAATTCAGCTCCACCAAATCAACACAACATCACAATGACATTTTATTGAAATGTAAAAGAATCACAGAGAAGCATGGCTATTCAAATGCACAACTCCTCCTCCTCCTCCTTCTGCCAACACCCCAATCACCGCCACCACCACCCACCCCACCAGCTCCACCACCACTACCACCACCAGAACCACAACCACCACCACTACCATCACCCCGAGCACCACCATCAACAACACCACCAATAGTACCACTACGACCACCACCACCTAACAACTAAGCAATCAATATATTGTGTTATAGATTGAATGGATGTTAGACTATCAATGGCGAAATCATGGATACAACAATAGTCAGAAGAAGAGCGATGGGATGGGTGGTTGATCTGATTGGCTGAAAGAGTTATGACGTCATCTCATTTGCATTTTAGGCCACGTTGACATGCCCATATATTGTCAGTGGGCGCAGCCTATTATTATCGAATTTTAAAGGGCCACATCCCCTGACCATACATGTGGGCGTGGCCTAGTATGGAAATGTGATGATGCCATAACTCTCTCAGCCAATCGGAACAGCCACCATTCCTTCACTGCATGTTGATGATGTTGAGCTCTGATATGTGCCAATGATTGGTAGGTGTAATGCGCCATGAAGGTGTTGTGGGGGACATGTCATTAATTGCATATTAGTGGCATCATAACCTTCGACCAATCATGGCAGCCAGCCTAAACGTCATCATTGTTTGAGGTGTTGAAATATTGACACTAGGTAATGGTGATTGATGGGCCTAATGCCCCGTGAAAGTTTTAGGGGTATGAAGTGTGTTAGAGGGCGGGATCAACTGAAGGATCATGTGACCAGTCGCTGCCTCTCAGTGCAGCCATCTCGATAATCGCCAATGTTAAACCTGTGGCGATAATGAGCCATGAAACTGTTAGGAGTCCTGGGGTGTAATTCGAGCATTGATAACTTCTGGCCTATCAGAGCAGCCACCCAAAGGGTAGCTAATGTTCACTCTGTGGAGTTAATGAAGCGTATAGTTCATCGGAATGCGGTCTTCTCACGATCAGCCTCAGCCATAGCTACTTGCCAGAACCCACTCACCATGTCAAGAGTACAGAACCATCTGGCTCCAGACAACGAATCTAGCGTCTGATCTATCCATGGGTGCGGATATGTGTCTTTGATGCTTAGATCATTAAGGCGGTGGTAGTCAATACAAAACAGCAAAGATCCGTCCTTCTTACCTGTGAGAATGATAGGGCTGGCCCATGGAGATGCAGAGGGGTCAATGATTCATGTTCATAACATATCATTCACTTGCTGGTGCGCTTCTGCTTCTTTATGTATGGGGAGACGACGCACCAGCTGGTGAACTGGTCTATTGTTCCCGGTGTCGATGGAGTGTCATACCAAATGGATTTCTCCCAAGTCCATGCCTCCTGTGGAAAAACTCTCTTGGTACTTGTACAAGAGACGCCATACATCATGTTTGTGAGATTTCCTTAATCCCACTGTGCCACGCAGATATAAGTCATGCAAATGTTCTGGTAAATTATTGTCAGAAGGTGTTGCTGGTTTAGATGCAGTGGGGGTGTTTCAACTGATGTCACATCCACCAAATGGCCACAGCGAATGCCTGGGACAAGCCTTATGGGATTGGCCATGTCATTGGATACCTTGAAAGGTATTTGATCCTTGCTGGTGGTGTCCACTATCATTCGTGTACTAGCACATTGGGAGGCTAACTTGTACTTGGGTCGGGTTCCAACATTGTTGCATGTGTGTTGTTTCCTAACTGTGGTGTGGTGGCCCAGAGAATTTCCTCCTGTCTCGACTCACCTGTGGGTGTAGAAGCCAATATCACTGTGCATGGGTGATACAGTGATGATTCCAGTCCTAAAGGTATGCAGCGGCCGTGTATGTCTAGTTCTTGTTGTCTGCAGTGTATTACAGCTTCACTGGCGCTGAGAAAGTTATAACGTAGTAGGGCATCATTTTGGATAGGGGCAATTAAAACTCGCTGAATGAATTGCATTTCCTCTGTCTGTATCACAATGTTTATTGTACCAGCCACTGGGATGTTTACACCAGTGGCTGTTTGTAAAAATATGTTAGTAGGTCTAAGGGGGTGTCTTTTTATGAGGTGGGATGCTCTCATACGATCCATCCATGGATCCTGGTGTTGCCGTGTCGGTGTAGGAGTTTCCCATTGATGGTGCTGTTTGGAGTAGTAGGTGGGCACGGGTCCTAAGTTGCAGAGATGACATCCTTATGCGGGGAAATGCAGGCCATGGTACATAAGTGTCAGGCCATTGGTCACATATGGATACATTGGGTGAACGCATAGGGCATGATGGTTGGTAATAGCCCCCTTGGGGGACTTTGTTGATGATGTCCGTGATCCGGCAAGGGTATTGGTTGCCTATCACGGATATCAGACAAGGTTATATAGGACATATCTACCTGCGCGACATCTTGGAATGGGCCAATTTATTGGGTCACGACGGGTTCAACCAGCCCTGTAGGCTACTGCCATTACCACTAGTACTGCTAGCAGTGTAGAGGCAATAGGTGTATACTCTAGAGCTTTAACATTCAAACCCTGTGGGTAACGGCTCCTGACATAAAGCAAGGACATATAGCAATGGCATCAGAATCAGTGCCATCACCACCTGAATTACATCTAAATTGATGATTATATACACCTTGATCAGGAACTCGCTCTCTTGCCAAAAGCTGAGAAGACTGCTTCATTGTATGCATACCACTCGGTGATAACATCTTTAATCTCCTAATGAATTATTTTAATGAGCATAGAGTTCTGTAATCTTCTCCACTGTAGCATTATGGCAGTACACTTTGTGATTAAAGCATATATACGGAAATAGACGCAGCATCTACACCATTGAGAGTTATGTTCTCTTCTCAATTCTCGTCTTTTAACCCTTTCATGATGAAGCCGGCCAAAACTGGCCTCTGTAGTGGTCTTGGGGAATGTCCATTTGCAGGCCAAGAGAAGACTATTTTTAAAAATTGAAAACGAGCCAGTCATTCCACCAGTAAAATTTCAAAAATAGTCTTCTCTTGGCCTGCAAATGGACATTCAATGAGTAAATTTTTTTTCTAAATTTCGTCATTAAAGGGTTAAACCTGATTGTTCAATGTGTAAGTCAAGGTAAAGATTTTGGAATATTGTGAGTAGCCCCTGATTCCATATGGCTTCCTTTTCACCTTCATCTTAAGTTTGTCTTCAAATTCAGACTAATTTGATTTCTTGGTTTCACTCTCCGACTCCCTAGCCACATCATCTTCACTCTCCATCTCCATCGCTTCTTCATCTTCATGGTCTAGATTATCATTATCTTCATTACTGTGGGGTTGGATCTTATGCTGCAACAGGTCATTTTGTGAATATCGGATTCTAGGATTTAATATTTATTACAGTATCATCACATTACGTCATTTGGGGATTCCAAGGTACGAGGAAATATACGCCCTTATTGTCATGTCTGATGCGAAGCGTGTATGAGCATGAATAGTGCATAGTATTATTATGTCGCTGAAAGAAAGCCCGATGACTGTTTTGATAACGACTTATAACGAGTACAACCATGTAGTCTGAATGTCGGGATAACTGTTTGAATATTTTGCAGAGAATTGTTTTGTAAATGAAAGGCTGGTAATTACGATCACTGTGAGTGGACAAATTATGTTGTTCATATTTGAGATCAGTTTGATTGAGCTGGGTGTGATTATCACCAACCAATCTAGTTTTGTTATTTCAGATAATTTTAATAGCCGTTTTGGGTTTGCATTTAAGTGCAGCTATAAATTACTAGACATAAGGAGGCGGAGATTACCCACGTCAGACCGTAGAACTGGTTCTGATATTTTAATATAAGAACGGCACAGCATGACGGTAAGACAGTGATGGATTAAATACTGAGAAGCTTTAAAGAGACGTTCTCGGTAGTTAATGCAACAGAGTCTTATGGGACCACTGTGAAAGATAAGATTATGATAGTGGCCAAGAAAGATTGTTGAATAATGGAATGGCCATAATAGAGTGCTAAAGAAACTGGTTCTATGATTCATTACCGCGTGGTGCCTGGTGCTGATTGCACAACTTGTGATCATCCTGGAATAATCCCACCGAGTTAAGGATCAGGCACTAGTACGTCATGACAAGTAGTAACCATCCGTTGTCATGACTAAATGGAAATTGGCCCATTGTGAAAGTTCACACCAGTTCCTAGATTTCACAACGAGGGAGCAAGGGACCAATCAGAGTACGAGTTTTAGGGGGAAATCCTTGGGATAGCTCAAAATGATGTTAGAGCAGAGGAACCACTTTATTTGTATATACGTTGGTGTCTGCTCTGTTTTCGGTTATCTTTTCACCATCAGTAGACCCGAGTGGTAATCTTTGTATTGATTACAAGTTAGTATAGTAAGCAGCTTATAATTGTTATCATGTTAAAAGTTATTTCAATTGTTGTACATGCCTTCAATGCGGCCTTTGTAAATTATAGTAATTAATAAAGTTATCAATTTTTGTATTACTTTCCAAGGCAGTGTTTTTAGTTTTGTTCAAATTTCGGTAAAGTGAAAGGAAGACCGCCTTTCCCAAACTGCAGAAAAAGTCAGATTTACTTTAGAGAATAGATCTATTTCCAAGAGGATCATGAATTCTTCAATTTGACGTAGTTAAGGTTGAATCACATGCAGAACATTGATGTCTTGGCATATTGATTATATGCTAAATCTAGCAATCATTCAATTTACAAGTCAAGCTTCTTTTTTATATGTGATACGGTTTTTGATAATGTAGTTGGAGAAATTTCTTACTGCTTAAAGCATATATATATGTATGCCTGAATATTTTGACATTCGTGTAACTGAATGTAGTAGACCTTGTCCCTGGAAACAATGGCTTTCAGTCAAATTGTTTTAAAACAAAGACAGCATTGTACTTGTAAGACACAGTGTCTAACCAGCTTAGAGCAAATATAACTGAGCTTATAGGACCGGCTATAGTAGCTATTATTTATTCGCTCAGCATATACCAGAGTGCATGGGTCCAACTTCGTCACTAATTGGTTACCTCGCCCCTCCCCCAGAATGCCATAAATGGTATTTAGCTGCTTTTTCTAATTATTCTGATTTATTTCTGTTTTTCACTGGTGGGTATAGGTTGATTGTCATATAAAGCTGTCATTCAAGAGGACATGTTAGTTCCCTGTTCCATTCCTTTAAGGTTGGCGGTATGGTTATGGTTATGGTTAGTGTTATGGTTCGCTCGCAAGCAATCGATAAAATAGACCATGTCCCCTGACCATATATGGGCATGTGGACGTGGCCTAATATGCAAATGAGATGACGTCATAATGCTCTCAGCCAATCAGAATAGCCCTCCATCTGCCGCTCTTCTACTATTGCTCGCAGGCCTTGCAGATGACTTCTTAACTGATGGTCAACCATTTTATATGTTCACAAATAAAAGCTATGCCACTATATTAAAGAGGGATTCACTATGCATCCGTCCTTAAAATCAAATACCTCACATGTTAGCGGACCTCACAATCAATATGACATATTGTAGCTCCGTCACGAAAAGTGACAAATGTGTCACGAAAGTGTACGAATTGGAACCCCTCTTGTGTCAACTTACTCCTTTAATGGTCAAGTTGGTAAAAACGACCTCTGTAGTGATCTTGAGACATGTCCATTTGCAGGCTATGCGAATAATATTTTTGAAAATTTACCACTGGAATGATGATTAGCGTGGTAACCGAGCCAGTCATTCACATGGTAAAATTTAAAAAAATACTCTTCTTGGTCTGCAATTGGACACTGGCTAAGCATAGATTTGAATTTTCTTGACCATTACACTTTTGATGAATGTCCATTTTGGCTGCAAAAATCTAAATTTCCTTGAAAAGTACTGGCAATTAAATGGTTAATTGAAATAAATAGCATTTTGAGCGCTTTAATAGGATGTTGACACAAGAATTGGGGAGGGGGAGGTTGTGTGGGGTGGGGGTATGGTGGGGGTGTTCAATACCGTAATTTGTTGAATATTATGTAATTAATTTGACCCGGAGCCGTTGCTGCCATATACGCAGCAAGCAGTAGCTCCCCGTTAAATTGGTTTTAGAATAGTCAACAACTTTCACGCGAAATATGGATTCTGGGAATTCGTGTTTCCAATGCAACACACGTAAAAGGTGGGTAGAGGTTAGTTAGAAATGGGCGGAGCAAAGCTAGAAATGGGTTCCTATGTTTTTATGATTCTCGAAATACACTCATCATGGGTGAGGCGAAATGACAATTCACAGACAAAATATGTACTCGTATTGGTGTAAGGAACGTAAGCGTAGATATACCTCCTTATCTACTATCTCTTCAATAAACCAGATGGATATTTCTTCAAGAAAATTAGATAAAGATTAAACGATCACGTGTTTCCTGTTTAACCCGTGCAAGATGTCATTATGTTTCGCAGCGGATTATCTAGAATTCTAACTGATAGTAAAGAACTTTGGCGATGTGTTGATGGAATATTTGAAAGCACATATTCAATCAATTAACCTGCGTATGCACGTGTGATCCGCTTAGAATCAAGTCGACCATACATAGTGGTCTTGAGGAATGGCCTGGCCAATAGAAGACTATTTTGGAATGTTTACAGCTGGAAACGAGCCAGTTATTCCAAGAGTAAGTTCTCTAAAATAGTCTTCTCTTGGCCTGAAAATGGACATTCAGTTGGTAAGCACATTTTCTTAATAAACATTGTTCATTGAGGCATATGTAATGGCTGAATCCACTTTTAGCTATGCCCCGCTCATCTCTAGCTAAGCATCACCCACACTTTGCCCGTGTTAGGAACGATCGATACCTGCACTCACTGAATCTCAATTTCCGGAAAACTATACAGGTATTAATATTTTGAGACTAGTTTGATTGGGTGCTGTGAAACAGTACCTAGTCAATTTAGTTTCAAAATGTTCAACAGAATGGTTATAAAATAGTAAAGACATACCATGCGTACGCGTGACGGACTATTACGAGTTCGTGAAGGACTTAGATACTCCATTCTTGACGTATTTTAATTGTGACGTCAGCCCACAAGCCATGTAGATGAATGATGATTACTGTGTTCCGCGGCTGTGGTAGTAGAAACATCATACAGCTGCAATCAGTCCTTCTTCGCTTTTGCCCACTGTGTCTTGTCCTCAGCCGAAATCCTTAACTTCCTCATGTCCATTCTTGACTTGAGTGTACCTAATCCTGCTTTCTTGAGGCCACCTCGTAGCACGCTTAGCAGATTTATACAATGACGTCCTCTCCTGGCTTTGTATTTGCTGGCTCCTAGTAGGACGAATTCGAAGGCTCTCCGTGCCGATGTCTTCTGGCATCCTTAGCGCATGGCCAAACATGGACCATCCTTGCTGGGCGACTTTTGCGGGTAGCGGCGACGTATTACACATCTTGTATAGTGCATCATTGGAAATTATGCTGTCTGGCCATCGGTGTGAGGTGTTCGCGGTGGCAGGCATCGAGTTTGTCTAGAGCTGCCTATGGAGCTGCAAATCTGCTACAGTTATACAGCATCAAGTATACGCAGGTTGCATTGTACAAACGTAGCCTTTTAATCAAGGGCATTTTTGATCCACGAATCCATAGGTTCTAAAAGGACTGGAAAGCTATGTTCCCCGTGACGTAGCATGCAGCAATGTCAACAGTACTCCATGGTTCGCCGTCACGAAGTGGATCGTCATTTTTTTAGTTTCATGCTTTGTAGATAGGTATATGTGGGTGAACTCAGTTTTGGATTCATTCATAAAGAGATTCGCAATTTTAGTTTGCTTGCAACTATTTGGTGAAGTTCGTCAAGGAGTTTCTTTTCCTCGTCTATGAAGTCCACATCATTGGCATATTCCATCTCTAGCGGCATATCCCGTATTGACACTGGGGGCTTGGTCTTATGGAACTTTCCCGCACAGATTTCAATGCGCCAGCAAGGTAGCAGGTGAAAAGCACTGGAGATCCCTGTGGGGAGCCGATTGATGTCTTAAACTCTACAGACTTCACTGACTTGACTCGTACTCTCAGCTTGGTGTCTGCAAGCAGTAGTCTCACTAGTCGTAGCTCATCTTCATTGTAACTGGCTTGGCGTAGTACATCTAGGATCTTTGAGCATTTAATCCCGTCGAAGGCTCGTGACATGTCAATGCCAATTTTGTGGAAGTCACAGTATTTGGACATGACTACCGACACAAGCATACGTTGAGCCCATACCATGTCTGCACAGCTGCGTTCACGTTAGAAGCCCCTTTGACATGATCCGGTGAAGTCATCGATCTTGTCTAAGATGAGACGTAGTTGATTGTGGCGTCATATGACGGATGGTTAAACTGGAATCCTCCATTGAGATACTGGCTCTCGTCGTTAACTGTTTGAATCCAAAAGCCTAAACCACCAATATCATTTACAATTTACGGGGATGGGTGGGTGGGGGTCGTTGGGGGTAAGATAAATATTCAAGATATTCAACAGAATCGTTATTAAATTGTCAATTCATCAAAGAAACAACTACAATTTAGTGACGAACCTTTCGATTTGCTACGCAATTTTGATCGTGACATCAGATAGGTGGATGACAGATCGTATCCCTCAATTGTCTGGAAACTATATCTGGATGTAGAGAATTGATGGTTTGGCTTCAAGCAGAGAAAATGTGAAAATATCTCACTATAATCGAGATTCACGCCCCCCCCCCACCCCCCAGTAACCATAATGACGCAGCTGGCCAAAGCTAGCCTCTGCAGTGGTCTTGAGCAATGCCCATTTTCGGGTACCGAGCCAGTCATTCCAGCGGTAAATTAAAAAAAATTGTCTTCTCTTGACCTGCAAATGGACATTCAATAATGGAATATTTAGATTTTCTTGAACAAATTTGGTAATTAAAGGGTGATACCTTATTAATTAGTGGAAATGATGATGGAATCCAGGTGTATGGATTTATTGGATGCCTCTTTGTCATCGATGAAAAATATTGTCGATCTCTGCGGAAAACAGTGATATCGAATTGGAATTGAACATATCGAATTTGAAATGAATTATAATTGAACTTTTCTTTTGGGTGAAATTGTAATTTGAATTAATTAAATGACTTGCTTGTTTGAAAAGGGGTCGGAACTAAAACCGGAAGTGATAAAGAGAGAGAGAGAGAGAGAGAGAGAGAGAGAGGGAGGGAGGGAGGGAGGGAGGGAGGGAGAGGGAGGGAGGGAGGGAGAGAGGGAGGTAGAGGGGTAGGGAGAGGGGGGGGGGGAGACGGAGAGAGAGAGAGAGTGGGGGAGAGGGAGAGGGGGACAGAGAGAGAGAGAGAGGGAGGGGGGGGGGGGCGGGGAGAGAGAGAGAGAGAGAGAGAGAGAGAGATAGAGATGTAAATTGAATGAAGATGGCGTAACACTGGGAAGAGACGCAGGCAATCGTGATGGAGGACTTTATTCACGCGTGTCACATATGTGCGTATTAATATTTTCAATTAATTTTGCTTCAGATTTCTACCAGAGTCATTTATCATGCTGCCACGGATATCATATCTACGACTGCCAGATGATAAACATTTAACGCGATATATGGTCACTCGTGCTCATTAGTGCATTTGACATTTTTTTCAATGTTTTTTTCCCAAAATTAATTATACCATCACCATAGCAATACCGACCAGTTTGTTTTGCCGCGAGATATGGCAACATATACGCATGCAGGTTTTAATTACTCTGTTAAACCCCGAATTCCCAGAATCTCAATTTTAAAACAATAATGCGTGTAGGCTCTCAAATATCACCAGTAGCACCAGGCACCAGACAAATTATCTTCAAAATATTCAACAAAATAGTTCTTGAATTGCAAATGATATTTCGTACATAAAGCGATGGCAACAGCTTTTACTTGATCACTGTTGTTGTTGTTGGTGGTGGTGGAGGTGGTGGTGGTGGTGGTGGCGGCGGCGGCGGCGGCGGCGGAGGTGGTGGTGGTAGTAGTTTGGGATGATGATGATGATGATGATTTTGATGATGATGATGATGATGATGATGATGATAATGATGATGATGATGATGATGATGCTGGTGTTAATCGTGCTGCTATTCCACATTGAAAAACGTACGTCATTTTGTTTGTGACGTCAGCTAACAAGTGCCGTATTTGATTATAAAGTGAGATACATGAGTGACAGATCAGATCCGTCCATTGCTTTATAGGTCTACCTATAAGTGCACTATCACTCACGCGTGTTAAAGCGGGTATAGTCTATTCACGGTCTATAGGCCTATATAAGTTAACCATTTGAACGAAAACTTATTTTAAAAACGATTTTACAAATTAATTTACGTTGTAGCTTAAAATAACTTGACTGAATATTTCTTTCTGGGCAACCCGCACCGAACGGAACATATTTCAGTCAAATTATTTTCAAAATATTTAAAAAATGGTGCATCGTGAAATAGTTAGTTCTACAGAACATCTCGGAAATAAGCTAAAACGTGTCCAAAACAAACACATATTAGCAACAAATGTTCTATTGACTGTTTTGAACATAATTGGATTAAAAAACTTTAGGCCTTGGGCAGCAATGTCTTCCAATTCAATTATCTTCGAAATATACACCAGTTAGTTTTATTTTGTTATGGAAGCATTCTAATTTATTTCTAGAATCCCTTACATTATGACCTCTGGCTATCTGATAGCCCAATCCCGTATTCTCAGTCACGTAGCTCTACCCGACGATATAGCGTAGCAAATCTTCTCATTGTATTCTAGACTCGTTACGAATAAAATCGGTAAGCCCGAAGCGTTTTTCAAGGTTCTTATTTTGCAAGAAGAGGCGAGAGGCGTGTATGTATTATTATACCTCTTCAGCCTGTTATCTGTTTATACAAATTTGAGTGATATTGATTGATAGTAACTAACAAATTATTATGCCCATTCATACGTTGGAAGAACTAATACCTCCTTTAAGTGCATGGATAGATCGATCCCAACACGGGAACAGCGTGGGTGGAGCGTAGCTAAAGATGGGCGGGGCATATCTAAAACTGGATTCGATCATTGATGACGGACTAAGCGTTGTTGTACGAATTGTATGTCTTTGCTATTTAACCATGCATACCGAAGCCCGCCAAAACCGGCCTCTACAGAAGACTATTTTGAAAATTTACCACTAGAATGACTGGCGACACTGGGGAAGCGTGGGTGGCGCTTAGCAGGCATTAGCTAAAATTGGATTTATCCATTTCAAAGACATCGTAGGCTTACACGTAAGCAATCTGCAGCAGCTGAATACACTAAAAATAATTCGAATGAGTATTGCCTATAAGAATCAGCTAAAATAATTTCAAATTATTCAGCTTACTATAGCTCTCCCATCGCAACAAATTTGCTTCAAGTTGTTAAAGAAGGTTCATTGACCCTTTAAAGCCAGTATAACTCAATTTGGTCAAGAAAATTAACATCTAAGAAAATGTCCATTTGCAGGCCAAAAGAGGGCTCTTTTTGAAAATTTACCACTAGAATGGCTGACTCGATTATCGAGCCAGTCATTCCAGCGGTAATTTTTCAGTAATAATCTTATCTTGATCTGCAAATGTACATCTATCAAGACCACTACAGATGCCCTCTTGGGGGGCTAGTGCACCGTTATGACGTTAAATAGGCGTAATGCAACGTCCGTCGGTAGTCCATGTCTAAGACGCCTATTTAACGCCACAACGGTGCACTAGGCACTTGGACATTAAAGGGTTGTGACGTTACACTCTACATGCCAGGAATGACAAAGTCTCAGGGTCGAACTTCGGACTCAATGTCCCTCGGATTGTTCACCAGAAATCTAGAGTTCCGTTTTGGAATTTGGCCACACCAGTTTCCTCCGTGTGGAATCTATGCGTGTTGAATTTATGCATGGAGCCACAACACAAAGTTTTGCGTCACTGTGGCCCTGGAAATATGTTGGCCCTGTGCAAATGCATCTGTTGCATTAAGTTCGGCTCTGCAAATTATTCATACGGTATGGATATGCTGCTGAATATTTTGAAACTAATTTGACTGGTTTTTGTTCACCTCCCACCATTCAAATTAGTTTCAACATATTCAACAGCTTACCTGTATATATTTGTCCTTAGCTAGATATACGCATTACAACGGTGAATGCACTTGAACTTGATTAAGCCCCTGGTACAC
Source organism: Chaetoderma sp. LZ-2023a (assembly GCA_034401795.1). Lineage (NCBI taxonomy): Eukaryota > Metazoa > Mollusca > Caudofoveata > Chaetodermatida > Chaetodermatidae > Chaetoderma > Chaetoderma sp. LZ-2023a. The sequence goes on along the minus strand of CM067363.1, from coordinate 15,503,979 downwards.
GGGAGCTACTATATTATAGGGGTGGGCGTGGATAGGGTGGGTGGGGGTGGGTGGGGTGGTGGTGGCGGAAGATGTTGTGTGATATCGTGACAGGCTTTCCTCGTATAAGGCCTCGTTTCATAGGTGACATTACAGTACTAGCTTTGAAGTTTTACATAAGTATATCTTAAGATTGACGTGATGGTGGGTGCGGAGACCTTAGTTATGAAATTTCAACGCCGCATTTTGCGTCTATAATTGAGAATCTAACCCCTTTCCCTGTTGAATTCTTAACTGATCTTATAAGCTCTACTTTTACAGAATACAGACTAGACATGGATAATGATCCCGAAAGCAACGTCTCAGAGCAGCATGTCTTAGAAACTTTGTTTTCCAATCGAATAATTAAGAAGCTTCTTTCAACATCAAATATTCAAAATTTTATCCGTAGCCCCCATTCAGTACTTTATATATAAGTAATAATATCTTATCGTGTCCGTATATTGTATGTGTTATATATCATAGCGTGTTAAATTTGCCGTAACTCTATCCATACAAACGTGACGTTATGAATGACAGGCTCTCCACTTCGCTCGCTAAACCATTTGAACTCCAAACGGCCGAAATAGAAAATTCAGTTACAATTTAATAGATAGGCTTACTCTGTTGGATATTTTGAAATTCATGTGACTGGAAGCTGTTACTGCCTTAATGGCAGCAACAGCTTCCTGTCGAATTAATTTCAAAATATTCAACTGTTTACCCGTTTTGCCATACAATAAAATATTCAGCCCGTATCTTCAAATTGAAAATTTGGAAATTCAGGGTTAAAATAGTTAACCCTTATACTCCCACTACCCAAGTATTTCAATTTCAAAGGAAATATGTGGATAAGATGTTGAATATTTTAAAACCCAATTCGGCTGGAGTCTGTTGCTGATGCTATATAAACAGCTTCGGATTTAAAACCGAATTGTGACGGGTCAAATATTCAACAAATAATGTATTATATTGCGCATAGTTTTGTAATATCGTGCATGCTGAGTTGAGATTGTCGAACGTCTATTCGTTTCTAAGCTTTGTGTTGTAGGCATATATGCATTTTAAATAACCGGTTTCGCTCCCACCCACATGCCACAACTTACAATGACATGTCCAATGTAGAAATACAATATGTTTAAATAGCGGAGAGCTGTTCAGAGGGGAAATTAAGCAAATGTGTGCGTATGTTAATGAGATATAGTGTAAGAAGATAGTAGGTATACAATACTTTGTGCGCGTGCGTGCGTGCGTGCGTGCGTGCGTGCGTGCGTGCGTGCGTGCGTGCGTGCGTGCGTGCGTGCGTGCGTGCGTGCGTGCGTGCGTGCGTGAGTGAGTGAGTGAGTGAGTGAATGAGTGAGTGAGTGAGTGCGTGCGTGCGTGTTTGTGCGTGCGTGCGTGCGTGTGTGTGTGTGAGATGGGGAGTGGGAGAGCCGAGAGGGACGATGAGTGAGTGAGTGAGTGAGAGAGAGAGAGAGAGAGAGAGAGAGAGAGAGAGAGAGAGAGAGAGAGAGGGTGGGGGGGGGAGACGGACTGTATAAATCGCTTTCTGGATCTAAAACCTTGTTTCAGCTGATTATATTTTCTTCATTGTTAATTGCCAGAGGTCACGTCAGAACAGATAATTAGTTGGAGCGGGATAAGGTGAGATACATCACTTCTAAATCCACGAATTAGAATAGTAATCTGGCATTCCTTGATATGAAATCGAGCAAATCAACGAACTGGAAACTGCTACTGAAAACCTTTAGAATTTTCGCCAATATATAGATCGGTTCTGTTCCGTCCGTCTGTCTGTCTATCCGTCCGTCCGTCCGTCCGTCCGTCCGTCCGTCCTTCCGTCCGCCCGTCCATCCGTCTGTCTGTCCATCCATCCGTCCATCCGTTTGCCCAGCCACCCGCCTGCTCGCCCGCCCGCCCGCCACCCACCGGCCTAATCTCGGTTAAGGTTATTTTTCAGAATTGCTTCACCCAAATGAGACTAAGCATGGACATATACTTCCTTATGTCAAGTGGATGGAGCACAATGATATTGAGGTAATGAGATCAAAGTACAAGGTGACTGGGACCTTGGTAACACAACTCTACTTTTGCGGTTAACATTTTGGTTTAGCCCAACGTATTGGTTTATATCTTAAGATTAGTTCACCCGAATCAGACTAAACTGGGCCACATGCTTCCTTATATCACCTTGATGGCGCACAATGCCATTGAGCTGATGAGGTCAAAGTTCAAGGTCGGCGTTGCCTAGGTAAATCCCTGTACTTTTCCGCTTAAGTTTTTGGTTTAGCTCAAGATATCGTCTTATATCTAAGCATTGATTCACCCTATTGAGACCAAACTGGGACACATGCCGCCTTATATCAAGGGGATGGAGCGGAATTCTATTGAGCTCATAAGATCAAAGCGCAAGGGAACTGCGAAGCTTGTATAAAGCTTTATCTTTATGGTTCAGTTTTTGGTTTAGCTCAATATATTGCCGTATGTACCCAGGATTGCCTCACCCTATATGGGACTTAAGCTAGACACATGCTTTCTTTTATCAAGCGGATGGAGCACAATGATAGGCCTATTGAGGCCACGAGGTCAATGTTCAAGTCCACTCTGAACTTGGTATAAAACTGGGTATTTTCAGTTAAGTGTTTCGTTTCTAAGATCAACATATCGGCTTATATCTCGGCATGACTTCAACTTATTGGGACTAAACTTGGGAACACGCTTCCTTAAATCCAGTGGATTGAGCACAATGATAGTTAGATCGAAGTTCAAGGCCACTGTCAACTTGGTATACAACTCTCTTTTTATGTTTATATTTTTGTTTGAGCTCAACGTATCCTCTTATATCTCGGTATTGTTTCGCCTTATTTGGCACTAAACTTTGACACACGCTTCCTTATAGCAAGGGAATGAAGCACAGTGATATTGAGGCCACAGACCTAGGTCATTGTACCATTTGACGTGTATAAATGCAGACTTTGAGTTACCTGTAGATTCATGTGCACATCTCATTTTGACTTTATTTCAGAATTGGCCAAATTATTGGAACTAAGCATATGGTCATTCAGTTACCTCAACCGGTAAGATCAGCACAAAGACATTCAGACTTCTGACGTCAATGCCATTGTGATCTTGATACAAATCTAGATTTGCATTTAGAAATGTATAATGCCAAGATTTTCCGTCAATATTCCGCCAGTGTAACACTAATGTCCTGTTTAATTAATCAGTCGAAACAAGTTGAATTTGACTGGAGGAAGTAATTAGTTGGGAGATCCATCTGCTGGAACATTTTTGATCGTCAAGAGGCAAAACCACTGGATCATGAGAACCAAAATGACGTAATAGGATGGAAAAGTTTGCCAGTTAGTACCAGCCATTCTCTCAGGGTGGTGTGGGTTGGGGGAGAGGGGGGGGGAGCTTGTCTTCGGTGTAGCAAGAACAAACTTGGTATAACCAAGTCAAACTGTGATCCGTTTTTTCTGGGGACCGAGCGCCGTCTATAAGTACCTCAGGCCTCTTTATAAAAGATGATCAACAGCATCACTTGCATTACATCTATATCATATTTAGTCGAGCCACGTGATGCTAGCTTGAGGGGCATTTGGCTAATGGGACAACCATCACATCGCAACGTCTAAGAAGTCTTAGGCCGATTTTCAGTCACCACCAGCAAGGCCAAGCGGGAAATAATCACGACATTCTGTCAAAGCATAATTATGATCAAACTACCCCAGGACGTATTTCCACTCATTTCCGGAGCATTTCGCCAGACAAACTACGGGTTAAAACTAGTCCTGGGTCGGTGAACTACGTCACTCGCCATGAGCTGCCCCAGTGTCCATGCCTTTGGATCTGGAAGACTATCTTCGTCTTTTCATTTGCTGGGTTCACGCAGCTGGAAAATTATTCCGTATTATGCCCTATCCAGATTAAAGACAGTGAGAAGTCATTTGGAACAAGGTTCACTCTGCAAACGGAACGAAGATATAGCGTTATCTGACTGAAGTTTGAAACCAACACAAAGGAGAGAAATCAGAAGAACATGTAGCTGGAGAAGCATAGTCTCATCCAGAAAGTACCTCGGTGGGACACCTTTGCAAGACCTTGTTACTGGGCCGGTACCTGCCCAATATTGTCTGGCATTGGCCTAGTAGCAACCCAACAACCTGCGTGTTCATGGAAAGAAGGGCTAAGTGAAACGTGCATCAATCCATATGGACGTATAAGGATGAGTAAGGAATAAAGTGTGTTCTTAGTACATCAGCGGTAGCAACCTGGAGTTAGAGGTGCCCATGCTTCACAAGCTAGATGGCCTTAGTGATTTTGAAGTAGGAGCCATAAGGAATTGGACATTGAATATTGGCGCAGATCTTTTAGAGAGTCAGAATTGTCGGCCGGCATTGCGTGCGTGCGTGCGTGCGTGCGTGCGTGCGTGCGTGCGTGCGTGCGTGCGTGCGTGCGTGCGTGCGTGCGTGCGTGCGTGCGTGTGTGCGTGCGTGAGTGCGTGCGTGCGTGCATGCGTGTGACACGATGACATGCTCACCATCAGCCACGACAATCTCTTTGCTGGCATCAGTACTCCAGTCAGAACAACAATGCGACAGATAGGAAAACAACTCTCGTTTGTTTCCATTAACTCTTAGAAAGTCTTGCCTGTTTCTTGGGACAGCAGCAGATGGAACAACACGTCGAAGTTTGCCCTTTCCCCGTTTTCTTTGGTACCCGATTTAAGGATACCTGCTACATAGCAGTGTAGCGTGGATCGACCGGACGGGTATGCTCCATCCCAGCTCGGCTGGGTACGAAGCGACCGCTCCAGGTGCGTTTCAAGCATGCCCCCATGGGTAGGATAATACGTGTGTATCGCGTAGCGCGCATGTGCGCGCATCAGAGCTTCCCTGACATCACGTGTCAGCGTTGGGAGAGAATGCATACTTAAAGTGCACAGAGTTGGTATACGTGATTTAAATCACCCCATTCTCGTCGTTCTTGGTTGGAATTGGGACCGGAATGAAACGAGGAGTTATCCTTAATTAGCCCATTGGAATTATTTTCAAAATATTACTGGGACGTCTTAATTGCGTGTATGTATTAAATGAATGAGGAATGTGCCTATCACGTGATGACATTGTCACCCCTTCTAGCTGCACACTGATTGGCTACGGATCCCCAGCTGATTGGCCGGGTGGCCTACCTCTGACGTCACGAGTAGTATGAAAGGAGCGAAAAATCAAGAATCGAGCCCACCCTTCGGCGAGAGAGAGCATGTGGTAGGTTGTGTGGCCAGAGCAGTGCTAGACGTGGGCAATTGCTTACTGACTGCGGCTCCCTATTAGTTGCAGCAGTGCCTCTCGGATTTCTGTTCTCATTCTCTGGTCAGCAATCGCATCGCAGTTTTTGTAAGCACTCGGACGGCCATTCGGGGGCAACTAAATAAATAGAAGAGACTTCCTCACTACTAACGCTACAGAGGAGCTTTCCTGCGGATGTGCCTCGTGGCCCAGATGTAATCCCTACAGCATGTAGAACAAGTGGTGATTCTTGGTCGATAACTCATCAGATCTTCTGGACCTCGCTGAAAAGTGGTATTCAAATTTAATTAACGTTTATGCCACAGTCTGGTGGGACTCTGCCTGGTACACCGCAAGTGCTATACGATGTATCATGTATGGTGTACCCAGTTATGTACATGCATTATTTAATTACAACTGTAGCCCTCTATGTTACGGGCAACTTTCAAACTTCCGTTACCTGACAGACACTTTTTAATATACAGTTTAAATTATTATATTAGTTTTTATGACTATCTAGTGGGCATCCATCTACATTCGTTCTTCTTCACAATCTTTGAGAGTGTGCCGCATCAGCAATTCGCCTGCGGAGATTTCCCAGCAACTTCAGAATCGTGACATCTCGCGTTCCTCACCTGTAACGCAGCATCTACAGTGATTTATGACCTCTTTCCATACCGATGACCAATAGGTACTCAAGTAGCTATACTATTGTATTATTATATTTATTCATTCATTCCGTCATAGGTACTGATGACTAATAGGTACCTCCACGGTCACCTGAGACCGCTTTTTTATAGTTTATATATCTTTTAAACTTTAAATATTATGCTTATTTTTGTGCTTACAACTAACGAGCACCTCAAGGTCATATGGCCTGATTTACTGATGATACTGCGATAATTAGTTATGTATATGGCAAGCAGCCACCCTAGTTATTTTGTTTTGCTTATATAAAAACTCTAGGGCCGCAGTACGCTAGGCTATACTATACAGCAACATTATATCCGCATCACTATTCCCCAGCATCAATTTTATACTGAGGTCACTGTTCATGCTTACATTGCTCGAGCCTGACATGTGATCAACATGTGATCAACTAAACCTGGCTATTCTAGCTCGATATGATAGCTTTAAAGTAGTTAGGGCCAATTTCTCCATAAGAGACATTTGTGTACGGCTCTTTTCCGGTTGTAACGGATATGTAAAACTGCACACCGGCTAGATTCTGTAAAAATTGGCCAACTACCTTAGGGCCTCTTATTATATTGAGTGATTGTCTCTTTCTACGCTCCTCCAGCCGCAAGGCGTAATAATTGTCTGACACTCCCATCGACACGTTGGCATGATCCGAATCTGGGAAACTATTGGAGTTTCCGAGTGGTGAAGACCAAAGTGTTGATTTCGCATACATCCCCCTCTATATCTTCAGATACCAGTTAACTTAGATAACCCCGCCACAGTAGGAAGCACTGCGAAATATATAATGTAAAACTGGCCTGCGGTGCATCTCTGGGCATTCTGAAACTTAACCCTAGCAACAGGCAAACATTAGTTCCCCGACACACGGGCGACGGATGAGACGCAGATCGCCATCTAACTCTGTACTGTGAACGGATGCGGTCTTGGAACCCAGCACGCCTTCATGGGAAGGTCACTAGATATGGATATCTGTCTCTTACTCCCCGCCATAAAACTTGTATGCGCTTTCCAAATACCTTATGTAAATGGTAACTTGTCCTGGTGATGTTATATGTGGCTGCGATGTGATATGTAACCGGATCGTTATTTGATTTTGAAGCTGTCACTCCGTAACATGTCTGCACGCTGCCTTCCTGAGGGAGGTGCTCTGTGGGGTGACCTCGGGAAACCGACCGTCTTCGCCAGTTAGGTTCATATGCCAAAGAATAGGTAGAAATCCCTGCCACTTGCGGCTAAAGCTTGGAAGCAAACCTAACGACTAAATGGTAGGTTAGGATTTAGCAGAAGGCCTGTATAAATAAAGCGGCAGCTACGAATACAGTTTTTTGGACCTACATAAGATGACGGCCTTTGGTTTCTTCGTAAATCATCCGCCCCCCCGCCCTCTTCACATAATACAGCGTGCATCACATTAATTAAAATTTCACTAGGTTGACACACACTACACTTAGCTTTTGTTTGAACAAGAGAGTGGCCCTTTATGCCAGCTCTCTTCCTCCGCCTCAGCGTTGAAGGCATTTTCCTGTGACGGAGGCCCACGTGAGGAACTTTCCTCTCACAACAATAATATTTTTGTTAGTGGTATAATGGTTTATATTAAACCACATAGGTGACCTCGATAGGATGCCCCCTTGTGTGGATACCTTGCGGATACACACGGATTGGGGAGGTGCCTCTGACGAGCCCGCGTAGACAATACACCAACTTAGTTCTATGTACTGTATATTTTCTCTCGTCTACCAGCAAACGAGTACCATTGTTTGTATAGTATTTATATTTTTGATTACTTATCGTGTCCAGACTCCTAAATTAAGTTATGGACTATCATACTGGTGACACCAACAGTTGGGATGAGACAGTGAGGTTCAATCTCGGCGGCAATGGTCGCACAGCCACACTGGAACGTTATCATTCCACCGATTCTAGAAGTCAGTCTTTGTACTTTTTGTAGAGTCACGATACAAGATCCGTTACCCTGAGAACTGCAGCTAACCAGGTCTCCCGCGCATCCTGTACATACAGTGCAATGGAATGGAGCAGCAGAACCGACCAGCACATGCCCCGGCGAGCTACAACAGTCCTACACGATATTAATACATTTAGCTGTATTCAGCGTCTACATTTTATATGAAGATGTCAAGTGCATAATGTTCAAATGTACGTGCACCAGTTGGCGTCAGTATTTGCACAACTGCAGCTACATAAAGAAGTATGGCAATTACATCTGGGCGTTAGCTAATTAGTACAACAACTTGTTCAAACCATTGAAGACATTTTGCTTTTGAAGGTGAACGAAGTTTACCATTCTCTGACACTGAAGATAGGTATGCATGGTTTTCATGCTTGAAACCTCACCAAGATCACATCAGCGTGTTTGGCAACCGATGGAGAGACCTGAAAATAATGCATAGTCACATTTTACTGCAGCCAGTTGGTTTTTGCTCTTTTGTGTGACAAACACATTGAAGATTTCTGATGTCTTCTGATTCTATTTAATTGTGATCACTTCGACTTCGGTAAGGCCTGTATGTGTGGTTGCGGCGACAACCGGTCTTACCGACGACGAAAGTGATGGATACAAGCTCGCCTCGTTTGTAGATGAAGGTAACGATATTTTTGTCTGTATCCGGGCCTGATCTGACTATTCTAATCGAAGATAATGGTAAGCTACGGTGGTCTTCTGTAGATGCCAGAGTAACCGCTATAGAAAACACGAACTCGTGCCTTGAGGTAAAGTATCAAGGTGATGGCTTTATTCTCTTAATTCTAACTATACAATAATATACTTTGAGCTAAAGTGACTTATACCGTCACAACAGAAGCTACAATAAACTTATTTATTTGATTCAGTTTTCCTACTTACAACGATTTAAGAATTCACTTCAACGTTTTCTTAACTGACTAGCATTACTCTCAGTCGCTCTGATCTGCTATGCTATTCAATTAACTCTTGCTTACTGAAAATACATTCAGCAAGGATTTTGTACGAGGTGCGAGGCGGACCGGACTCCCGATTAAAAGTTAAAGTCCCACTTTTATACTACTTCAGTTCCTATGCTCCCTCCATCTTGGTTTCGCACCGCCGGAGGCTGCTCTGATTCTCATTGGATTATGACATCATTTTGATCAATCAAAACCCCGACCCTCCCTCCCCGGGAGGATGCTTTCTTCCTAGCACTTGCGGTTTGGCTGGTTCTTGAGTAATGGGATCTGTCGTTCCCCTAACTTTATTTTAGAATTCCATCTGCTTCCCATGACAAAATGACGGATGCTTGTTTGATAGCAAGTTCCGATTTGTGTACCTTACGCTAGAATGACGGATGCTTGTTTGATAGCAAGTTTCGATTTGTGTATCTCCAATGTCAGAATGACGGATGCTTGTTTGGTAGCAAGTTCCGATTTGTGTATCTTACGCCTCTACAATTAATACGTTTTTGATCGTAACTTTCGATTGCGTACCTACCGCCTACAGGACGCTACAATGTCCATGTCATGTGCATTACCTATTGGCCGACAACCTGTGGAATGCTAGAGTTAATTGGCACACGAGTTCCCATGCTTCTGTGAGAACACAGACCGCTATGTAACTAACTAAGTCCGTTTGTCATATCTAATCGCTTGGTCGATTCCAACCTCGTGCTAACCATCATGATTCATACTCGATTCAGTTTCAAAGCTGTACCGCGCAGTGCTGATAATATATAATTTCCTAACATTACATAGACCCTATTTATTAAAGAGAACTGATGTTTGTGTGTGGAACGATAATAATCGTACACAACAACGTTTATCTCAATACCTAAACAGCCGGATGGAATGCACTTAGCGAGATTAACCCATTCAAATTGAAGGACGAAATCAGTGAATCGATTAACCCTCAATAATTAGTTGTGGTAGTAAAACTTGATAATGACCTGAGTGAAAGTTGTTGATGTCTTGGTGCTAAGTCGTTTATGAGCAATAATCTCTTTGCAGTAACATAAATGACTGCAGCAACAAACATCAACGAGTTTGATCATGGCAGTATGCAAGTTGTACGAATATTGAATCGTTGTAGACGGGAAGAGAATGTTAACCCTACGTTAACCCTCGATGGCGTAACTTGTTGCGCATTGCTTTTACCGCTGTGAATGGTAATAGCATCCAGCCAGGAGAAGGGAAGATATATGGATGATGATCAGTGCTAGTAACGTATCTAAACATAGCCGCTGATCGGTGCATCTTAATATACATGGTGACATAGTCTATTAGCTCACCTGGTATTCACATATGAATTTCACTCGGGATTTACTCGTACATACAAGATGTCCAGCGGGGTGATGACTTCCCCCAAGACAATCCCATATCTACACATGCCCCTCAACCGAAGTTAATTAGCCGTCTCTTAAGGCCTAAAGAGAGTGGTAATTAATTCGTTGTGCATCATCAACAACCTAAACCACGCCCTACCAGAGTCCTCCAGACTATGTCATACATCCGACTACATCATATCTTAAATCCAACAATGTTAACTAAACATGTCCGGGTAACGGAATATCACGCACAATTGACCATCCCCGGAAACATAGGAAAACAGCATAATCCTATACAAAGTACGAACTTGTCCGGGTAATGGAATATCATGCGGAATTGACCATCCCCGGAAACACATTAATAGCATCATTAATGCCCTTGTAATTCAAGGTGCAGCAATTAACAACCCTATACACAGTAAATACAATGAAGTCAGTACATAATAACCTTAATCCTACAGTGCAAATAATCATTACTGGTCATACAATAGTTCCTATATCAAGTAATAAAATAATCACCAAATAGTCTTCCAGTAACAGCATATAAAGTTCATACCAAAATGTCACGTTGATGATATCTCCATATAGTCCATGTTTGCGTTATGATTGTCAACGTTAACATATCCTGCCATCTCGATCCAGTTGGTAGCCGTCGGGTCAATCTCAGTCCATGCATTAGCATTAGGCGACGACCCGGCTACCATACTCAGTGGCTCCAGTAGTGCTGCAGGTCTCCGGGGCTGCTGGGCCTGAACCGGTGGCACACAGATACGAATATTGGCATGATTGTTATCACTGCTATGGGCCGCATGTGGCTTGCAACTTATCCAAGACCACATGCGTGACAATACGCCACATTTATATAATATAATCACTATAATAAGCACAACGACGAAGGAGCCAGCCGAATACAACACAAAAGAGCATACCCCAATGCCATCGAGGCGGATAATGGTGCTAGCGGCACATACTTAGATTTTAGTAAATGGTTCCATGGTTGCATTTTCAAATGATTCACAATCATGGACTGGTTAAGAACTCCGGTCACATCCAAATGGGGCATCTCAATGGCCAGGCTAACCCGAGCGTACGTCCGACTGTAAGACGCAACAGGCTCGAATCACCAGCCCTTCCCGCTATAACCACATTCGCCAGACATTAATGCATACACTCCATTACTCACCACACACCGGTCGGTCAGACGTCCGTCGCAGTGTATATCCATTGTTTCACTGAACGTTTGCAACACTACGCCTATCTTCTTATCGGCAAACAATTTGCTAGATGTTTCATTTGATTCGGAGAGCTGAATATTACAAGCACTGTCGGTCGTATTGGTTAACAGGCTTACAATGCATGGAACGTGGGTCTTGTCGACCCGTAGTGGACCATGACACACCCGGGGCTCCTCCCCACGACATTCGGATGGCGCGAAGTACCATCCAGTTTTGGTGTTAAGACCGATGCTGGTCCGCGTGATCAGTACTTGCATGTAGTATCCCCTCGCAATCAGCGGTTCCGGCCACGCATGCAACCCGTATTCGCTATATTCGCCCCCGTCGATTAGCGGTAATGTCGCTACGTAATGGGGTCGTGAGTCATCTTTCCATAACGGATACACGACCACGTTGCGGTAGTACCACTGATATGGACGTATCAGTCGATTTCCTATACTACGTTTGGCCACGGAATTGAGGTCAGCGGAATAGACTGAATAATTCTTCCGTTAGTCTACCTAACTCTAGGGATACTGTTTGTCTATGAAACTGTGCTGCTGCCTTCTGGTAGCTATACACCACACCTTCGGCAGAGTCAACGATGTGTCCAAGCCGCACTAATGCGTATAAGTCGGCTTGTCGGGCGGCGTGCACCTTAAACATATCGCTCACGTTTCTAGTTAATTCCACAAGGCCAGCAGTAATTTCGTTGATACGGTCAACGTTGGTGTTGATCCCTACGAATGCCAGTTTCACATGGGACGCCAGTTCGTTGGAGAAATGTACCAAACGATTCACGTTCTTCATAGCGACTTTGACTACCTCTTTAATTGCATCTATATCACTAGAGGTAGCGGTACCGAATAGAGACGAGGCTATGTCCCCGACAAAGTCAAATAAGCCACGTTTGCATCGTATACTATCCCTGCTCACCAAAGTTTTTGTGTCCTAACCGCGATCTTCTTAATATTGTTAACACGATGTTGTAAACCGAAAATGTCTTGATAGCTCAACGCAGTCTTTCGACCAATGTTCGCAATAAGAACACGAAACTGCGCTAACCATTTAAGAAACTGGGCAGGTAAATAAGGGTGGTCAATACACACCACTACAGTCCATTCAGCTCGGATAACGGATATATCCTCGGGCTTAGTTATCATTACCCCGTTCGGTAATCTACGTACACTAGACGTTTTACATAATCCATTTACTAAACTCACTATAGCTATCACTACACCTAATCGTAAAATATACATGATTCCACGCGCAGTGATGCTTACTGGTGCAAATTATAGACAGAAGGATAATTAGCTGCGGTTACGTCGCCTTATAACTGCCTCTATACGACTAATGAAGTCATCGTACAGGGCGCGGCCGAATGCGCCAATCCTGAGCCGCCTGCTGTCAAACTCGACTTCCGGCACATGACTGCGCTTGCGCATAAAGTAACGAGGTGCTGGCAGCATTTCCATTGGTTCCGGCACACTCTCAGGTACCTCCTCCGAGCTGTCCATCACCACTGATGGAGGAGTCACGTGAGTTTCCATCGGTGACTCATGGTTTCGAGTCTCACTCGTACCAGGTTGACTGATGTTATTATCAACCATCCTACCCCTCTTGCTCACCCCTGGCTCATTATCAGAAGCTGGTCGCTTCCTACGAGTTCTCTTACCAAGGGTTGCCTTAGGGTCGGATTCTGGCCCATCTTCGGACCTTGGGAGCATCCGCACCCTTGGATGATGGCTATCTCTCGTACCCTTCGCAGGGTTACGAACAGGGCGTGGCCGACCTCGTCCCAGCACATTTCTGAGTCGACTAGCATAACTTAGATATATTCAGCACGCGCATCTTCCCAGACCTTTGATGCCGGACGTGAGCCACTGGCCCATTGATCTTAAAGATCTCATATTCGGGGTCACTATGAGAGGTCAACTTCATGCGTTCCTCCGCCTTTACGACCACCGAATCACCCACCTTAAATACACCTGCGTTTGCACGCTTATCAATCTGCTCACGGTGGACCTCACGAGACCTAGCCGTTTCCATACGAGCGCGCAGTAGGGCATTGTTAAGACAGGTCAGTCTTTCACCCAGATCCTGCGATGCGTCTACTGGAATAGCAAATCGCCCGTCGACCGTATGTCAGATAAAATGGCGTATATCCTGTCATGGAATGATGAGTACTGCGATATGCGGTTAACGCCGCACCCAATTCATCCTCCCACGTACGAGAAGCATTGTTAACCCCTTTCTGGATTAAGTCCTTAAGGGTCCGATTGAACCTCTCGGTACGCCCATTGGTTTGTGGGTGGTAGGGGCTCGATCTTCTGTGGTCGATCCCATGTTCTCTAAACCGCTCTTCTAGCGATTTAGAACAAAATTCCTTCCCTTGATCCGTTATCACGATCTCAGGGACACCATGACGAGCGACGTACTCGTTGAAGAACTTGTCTTCAACATTTTGAGACGTCTTGGCTGGAATCGGATATGCCTCAACCCACGCAGAACAGTGATCGATCATCGTCATGATATACACATTACCTTTACTCGACTCCAACAGTGAACCTATCAAATCCATGCCGACTATCTGACTCGGATAATTGGCCATGGGCATTTCACTGTACCGCGGTCAAGTAGTGACAGGTCGGTTGACCTGGCACGTCGTACACGTCTCTAGCATACGTATCACGTCTTTCCTCAAAGACGTCCACACAAACGAGTCTCTTACCATACCAATGGTCTTTTTCAGACCTTGGTGACCAGCTCGTTCATGAGCTTTCCGGAGCACTTTCTCACGGAACAGGGTAGGTAAGATAATTCGGGGGTACTCAGTGTCCAACGCTGAAGGTGTAATTAATGAATATAAAATACCGTTCTTGACCATATACTCCTCCGGGGTGTTCTTCAACAACGCCGGGTATTCCCTGGTCTGCTCGGCATACAACTCGTCGTAGGGAATGTCGATTACCTCGAGAGGGACATGTGGCAATGCACCCTCGTCTACATCCGGTATGACAAAATCGCCTGTGTCTAAGGTGGCGATCTCCACTGGACGACGCAACCTGGACAACATGTCCGCTCGAATATTCTTCGAGCCTTGGATGTATTCAATCTTACATCCGTACTAGGCAATCAGCACCGCCCAGCGCTGCACTTTCGTGTTCTTAACTTCTCCCACAAACAAACTCTTTAGGGGTTTGTGGTCAGTATACATGGTGAACTACGCGCCAAATAGATACGGTCTAAGCTTATATCACAGCATAAGCTTCCTTTTCTATTACGGGCCAGTTTAGCTGACTGTCCTTCAGGGTCGAGCTTACATACTGTATCACTCGTTCTATACCCTTATCATCTACCTGTACCAATATCGCACCTATCGCATAGCTGGACGCATCAGTATAAAGCTTATACGGAGCATTTAAATTCGGATAGGCGAGAACCGTCTCACTACACAGCAAGTTTTGTAATTTTACCTGGGTCTCCCCCAAAAGTTTTATTGGGGAACCATTTACTGCCAAGAGCGTCTTCGCACTTTTTAATGGCCTAGCATTCAACATGCTACGCCATATATCCTTGCGAATCAAGGATGTGCTAGCACCAGTATCCACTAAGGCATGCAGGTACTTACCCTGATCCGATGGACCGTTTTTATCCAATCTTAGACGGATTAGAAACCGCTCAGTCGGTATGCTTACCAACGGTCTCCTCTGTCCTTGTTTAACGAAGGGCTCCTTCGTCCACTAACAATTTCTGTGTAACTGTCTTGATGGGAGGATGAGTCCTGTCCGACACCGTATGAATAACGGCCATGCTCATCCGTCCCTTCACCGGTCAGCACGAACCCGTCACGATCGACATATTCGTCACGGTCGCGTCTAGCATTGTTCAGGTCCATTCTGACATTTCTCGAACACTCCCGTGGCGTCGTTCGTTGGTCGTTCACCGCATCAATGTCCATGTCAATGTCTTCTTCTCGTCATCTCTTTACGGTGAGTCGAGGTCGGCCATTCAACGGACTCGATGGCTTACGGTTTCCGCCATGCTGTGTTTGCGGGCAATCTCGAACGAAGTGTCCATTCTGACCACACCCAAAACACTTTACCGTTACAGCAGGGGTCGGCTGCCGTTTCATGTACTCCCCAAAACAATGCTGGGCCACATGTCCTTCTCTCCCACACTGGAAACAGGTAATCGGCGTCGCCCGTCGTGGTTGTCGGGGTCGCTGGGCAGCCTGTCTACTGATGTTCTCCCTCGGGTGTACCGCTTGACGACAGTCACTTTTGTAATGGCCGACTCGGCCACAATTATAGCAGGTAATATGCTGCAAGTCTCGTCCCGTTCTGACTGGTCGGGGCGAGGGTGGGGCGCGTTGCTTTGCCTGCTGGGCTGTCTTCTTCGTGGGCTGGGCGGCCCCAGCCACTGGCTTCTGCTCTCTTAACTGCAGGTCACCGACCAAGTCACAGAATTGCTCAATCATTTTACTTTGTTGAGCTATCTGGTGTTTCAACGTTCGCACCACACTCCAGATCTCGTTTTCCTCCTCGGGACCGACCATGTTTACCTCCATACTTTCTTCTTGGCGATCCTCGATCTTCATCGCCTTGAGTAAGTCATCACACGTAGCCTCCTCTTCCGCAATTTCAATCACTCGGGCCAAGGTGGTAGCCTTCTTTCGTACGATTCGCTTGCTAAGGCGATGCTCAGATAGACCCTTGAGGTATATTCCCAGCACTGTCCGACGGTTGTCGGCGTTCTCAGTTGGGTAAGCGCGCATGCTCACCTCCCGGAATCGTCAGTTGAAGGTTATGACCATCTCGTTCCTGCGCTGTCGTATGCCCTCTAGATCGTACTTAATGCGTTCGCCCTCGTTGGCCGATACGAAGTTCACGGTGATGTATTCGTAGAACTCGTCGAACGTGACGTCTTCTCGGACTTTGCCTATCAAGAACCCGTCAATGGCTCTTGATAGCTGGCCGCGTGCCACTTGGGTGATGACATGGGCTGGTATGCCCTCTAGTCTCCCCTCGTTTGTGACCCACGCTCTTCGTGTTTCGTCCAAAAATGTTCGTACCTCCTCCGGTACCACTCCGTCGCAGGGCTGAATGCGGTAAATCGTGTCCCTGATCTCTCGGCGGTATACCCGCTCAGCCTCCCGACGGTTGCTGCTATCGACGATGGCCCCCGCCATCGCTACGCCCATCGTTTGCATAGCGGCGATGGTTTCCAGTCGAAGCTGGTGTGCTACTGGTACTTCTACGGGTGGCATAGTTGGGTCAGCGATTCTCTTGGGTCCCGTTGCCATGCTATCTTCACTGGTAATGTAAAGCTATGATCACTCTCTTCAAACGGGGTTGCTCGGGGCAAACTACCTCTGTAGTTATCTTCACGGCAGCACCCGCGCAACACTCGTGATGCCGTATGATACGGGTTCTTTCTGACAACTTTGCAACGTTTATGAATTCTTGTACTCGGTCCCCCAGGTCCTCTAGTATTACTATGCCCGGCCGGTCTGCTTGGGCCATATGCTACGTGCTCACTGTGTTCGGTTACTCTGGATCCTGGCGGTGGCTCGCCACTGAAGATTTCTGATGTCTTCTGATTCTATTTAATTGTGATCACTTCGACTTCGGTAAGGCCTGTATGTGTGGTTGCTGCGACAACCGGTCTTACCGATGACGAAAGTGATGGATACAAGCTCGCCTCGTTTGTAGATGAAGGTAACGATATTTCTGTCTGTATCCGGGCCTGATCTGACTATTCTAATCGAAGATAATGGTAAGCTACGGTGGTCTTCCGTAGATGCCAGAGTAACCGCTATAGAAAACACGAACTCGTGCCTTGAGGTAAAGTATCAAGTGATGGCTTTATTCTCTTAATTCTAACTATACAATAATATACTTTGAGCCAAAAGTGACTTATGCTGTCACAACAGAAGCTACAATAAACTTATTTATTTGATTCAGTTTTCCTACTTACAACGATTTAAGAATTCACTTCAACGTTTTCCTAACTGACTAGCATTACTCTCAGTCGCTCTGATCTGCTATGCTATTCAATTAACTCTTGATTACTGAAAATACATTCAGCAAGGATTTTGTATGAGGTGCGAGGCGGACTGGACTCCCGATTAAAAGTTAAAGTCCCCCTTTTATACTACTTCAGTTCCTATACTCCCTCCATCTTGGTTTCGCACCGCCGGAGGCTGCTCTGATTCTCATTGGATTATGACACCATTTTGATCAATCAAAACCCCGACCCTCCCTCCCCGGGAGGATGCTTTCTTCCTAGCACTTGCGGTTTGGCTGGTTCTTGAGTAATGGGATCTGTCGTTCCCCTAACTTTATTTTAGAATTCCATCTGCTTCCCATGACAAAATGACGGATGCTTGTTTGATAGCAAGTTCCGATTTGTGTACCTTACGCTAGAATGACGGATGCTTGTTTGATAGCAAGTTTCGATTTGTGTATCTCCCATGTCAGAATGACGGATGCTTGTTTGGTAGCAAGTTCCAATTTGTGTATCTTACGCCTCTACAATTAATACGTTTTTGATCGTAACTTTCGATTGCGGACCTACCGCCTACAGGACGCTACAATGTCCATGTCATGTGCATTACCTATTGGCCGACAACCTGTGGAATGCTAGAGTTAATTGGCACACGAGTTCCCATGCTTCTGTGAGAACACAGACCGCTATGTAACTAACTAAGTCCGTTTGTCATATCTAATCCCTTGGTCGATTCCAACCTGGTGCTAACCATCATGATTCATACTCGATTCAGTTTCAAATCTGTACCGCGCAGTGCTGATAATATATAATTTCCTAACATTACATAGACCCTATTTATTAAAGAGAACTGATGTTTGTGTGTGGACCGATAATAATCGTACACAGCAACGTTTATCTCAATACCTAAACAGCCGGATGGAATGCACTTAGCGAGATTAACCCATTCAAATTGAAGGACGAAACCAGATGATCGATTAACCCTCAATAATTAGTTGTGGTAGTAAAACTTGATAATGACCTGAGTGAAAGTTGTTGATGTCTTGGTGCTAAGTCGTTTATGAGCAATAATCTCTTTGCAGTAACATAAATGACTGCAGCAACAAACATCAACGAGTTTGATCATGGCAGTATGCAAGTTGTACGAATATTGAATCGTTGTAGACGGGAAGAGAATGTTAACCCTACGTTAACCCTCGATGGCGTAACTTGTTGCGCATTGCTTTTACCGCTGTGAATGGTAATAGCATCCAGCCAGGAGAAGGGAAGATATATGGATGATGATCAGTGCTAGTAACGTATCTAAACATAGCCGCTGATCGGTGCATCTTAATATACATGGTGACATAGTCTATTAGCTCACCTGGTATTCACATATGAATTTCACTCGATATTTACTCGTACATACAAGATGTCCAGCGCGGTCATGACTTCCCCCAAGACAATCCCATATCTACAACATGTGTAGAACCAACAATGGCAAATTGTTCTTGGATATCGTCTCATAGAGAGATTTCTTTCTTTCCACCAACTGATCCTTAACAAACAGATCATACTATTTGTAACCAACACATTTGATTCCACTCTGTGGCAGCGAACCATGGAGGAAAAGTAAAATCTTGGGCTCACTGCTTTGCAGTACGGCTGCCATTGCTGCACGCTGCATCATGGGGAACATAGCTTTCCAGTCCTTCTGGAAGCCAATGATTCGTAGATCAAAGATGCCCTTGGTAAAAAGACTACGTTTATAGAATACAACCTGCGTATCCTTGATGATGTATAACTGCAACAGCTGGGCAGCTCCAAAGGCAGGTCTAGACAAACTTGACGCCTGCCACCGCAAACACTTACGCACCATCCCTGGGCACCGATGGCCAGAGAGCATAATTTCCAATGATGCACTATACAAGATGTGTAATACGGCGCCGCTATCTGTAAAAGTCCCCCAGCAAAGATGGTCCATGTTTGGCCATGTGCTAAGGAAGCCAGAAGACACACCAGTACAGAGAAATTCGGCCGACTCGGAGCCAGCAAATACAGAGCCAGGTGAGGACGTCATTGCATAAATCTGTGCTACGAGGTGACCTCAAGAAAGCAGGATTAGGTACACTAAAGTCAAGAATAGATGTGAGGAAGCTTAGGATTTTGGCTGAGGACAAGACACAGTGGGCAAAAGCGAAGAAGGACTGATTGCAGCTGTAGGATGTTTCTACAGCCGCAGAATACAGTAATCATACACATATACATACATACATACACACATTTGATTCCTTCTACTGTTTTAAGAACTGATGGATCAGCAATTTCCTTCATAACAAGTGATATAGGATTACCACTTTCTTCTCGAAAAGGATTCCCCACTTCTTTTATAGATGAGACATACTCAGTCACATGCTCCATAAACGCCTTCTGTGCTGCAGATTGCTGCTCGTGGTTCCCTGTGTCGTATGATTCACCAGACACATCGAATTTCGCGAATTCGCCAATTACTCTGGTAACCTCAGACCAGGACAATTTTCGTCTTCGAAGCATCGTGATTCTCTGTTAATCAAACTGCTCCACCATCGCCTTTTAAATAGGCATTATTTTGCTCGTAGGCATGTTCACTTGCACTAGCAGAAAACAAACGAACAGTTTTCTTAACTGCCAACTTTCCAGCTTTGAGTGCTCTTGTGATATCTGGATGTCGTTGGTCCAATTCTTTCTTATCTCGAATGTGTACAGATGAGTAACGCCAGTAGTGTATGTGGCACAAAAGCCCAGGGCATTAATTGTGTCAGTCATTCAATTTACATATCAAAGTTCGACGTTCGGAGCGAGCAAATAAACATAATGATGAGAAGCTGAAACTCGTAAGGCGCCAGTACTTAAACTGAGGACAGTTCTCCTTTCTATTTTTACGCCAGGTATCAAAGTACTCTAGGCCATCATCCGTAGCTTCCGAGTAGGTTTCGTATGCCAGTCTCTATAATTTATACATAGCGGAAGCTGTAACTCAGTGAGCATGTATCGTAGGGGTTATATGGTTTGCTTTCAGGTAGGAATCTGTGATGCCAGTTGTGGAAACACCTGCATGACATAATGCATCTGTCCACCCACAACCATATGACCGGTTACCTAATTCTTTAAAAGCTGCCATTTCGATATGTAATCTGCCTAACATGGCATTAAGGCAACGTTGGCCCAATTCATCGGGCCTGCACTTGCTTTGCAGCAGCATAGAGTGGTTAATTAAATGGAATAACTGACACCTGTCTTGTGTGAAGATGTTGAACAGAGTCCTTGATGATTACCATGGAATGTTTTATCATTGCAGGTGAGTGTGCAGGATCTTTAAAGAGAGGGAGCCAAAGGGTTAAGTGAAACATTTATCGAGGTTTGTTGCTGAAGACTCGCATGATATGCTGCCCAAGATATATATGTATCCATTTGAAGTTCAACACCATTTAGCTTGTCACTGATGCTATCCAGCCATTTGTATTCACCGTGTATGCCAGTCTTCAGAGTGGCACAATCCCCAGTTAGACCATCCATTTGAGCTGGCAGCTCTGGTCCGTTATTTGTAAGAATTGGTGGCGGAACATCTGTGTATGTTGGAAGCAAACCATCAACAGTTTTCTTTGTAGATGGTGTCTCGATCACCACGATGCCATGGTCTATATCCCACCGATTCTCTGTATCAGGATGTTGGAATAATGAAATTCCAGTTCCGTGGATTGAATTGGAGGCAGTAGTAGATCTAGATTTGTAATCTATATTGTGAACAACTGTTGTTGTAAAAAGGTCACAACGAAGGGTTGCTGGGCACACAACTGTATCCTCTTCAAACCGCTTACACACACCATTCGCCAGATCTGCAAATATGCGAAGGACTCCGTCATAAGATACGCACATTCCGAATTGAAATAGTTTGTCTATAACTTCTTTTCCCGTGTGCACGTGTGACGGGGGAGTCCAATATAAATGAGTAATGGCATTTCTTGCTTTCTTGTATGAAGGACTTGTTGTGATAAGGGTTTTATACAGACAGACAGTGTTAAATGCAATTTACCTTTCCAGAGTATGTACCCATCATATGACGTCATAATCATCCACGCGGTGTGTAGAATGACATCATAATGGATGACGTCATGAATGACGTCGATAAGTACGTCACGAACGCATATTTGAGGACGGTCTATGCGTTGTTGTACAAATTGTTTGCTTTTACTATTTAATAAACATTCTGTTGAATATTTTGAAACTAATTTGACTGGGCGCTGTTGCTGCAACAGCACCCAGTCAAATTAGTTATAAAATATTCAACAGCCTCCGTGTATAGTTTTCAGGAAATTGATAGCTATGGCATTCGGGGATCGGTCAATCCAAACACAGTGAGGTGTGGGTGGAGCTTAGCTAGTGATGGGCGGGGCATAGCGAAAAATGGAAAGGTCCAATCTGGGACGTTACAAGTGCACTAGTTGTTGATGGACGTCAACGTAAATTTTAGAACAATGTATTAAAGCTTTGTCGGACATGGGCGGGGCATAGCTAGAAATTAATCCCCCTATTCGGACGAGCTTCTATGGCAAGAAAGCAACTTGTGCTTTTTCAATCCAATGTGGTTATTTGCTTGACAGTATTAGTGGATCAATCCTTTCGCTGGTAATGCGTGTCTCAAGCATTTCTTCAGATGGTTTCATAGACATGGGTTTGGGTTGATCAAGTGGGCGGGATGCTTCCCGTAGTTTACTGTTTGACGCAGGTAGACTAGGCTGTGTCGTGTATCCTGTAGTGTCATGAACTTGCCAGTTTACGGAGAAATGTCCTCGATCTTTAAAGTTATTATTGTCTAAACCAAATAAAGGAGGAACATTGGGAACCAATATAAATTACAGGGAGAGAATTCAACTTTCAGGAATTCAAGTAATGGCGTTCTAAATGGTATGAAATATGCTCCGAACGTCACAGCGGTGTTGTTCTATCAAAGAACTTGTTTAGCGTAAGCTTAAATTTATTCGACTTTAGTAACTTGGTTACTTGTTTTCCTACTGGAACTGCTTAATGTGCTTTCAGTCGTTTTCGTTCTTTCTCCACCACAACAATGCCGTTCTTATAATTGTTATCACAACTCAATCAGATGATTCAAAAGCTGATTATCATCTGGAGGTGAAGTGGTTCTCTTTGAGATGAAGGTATCTCGTCAGGTAAATAGGTCGAGCCTGAATTCTCTGGCCAGCAAAGCGGAAATTGTCCCACGACTGTTCTGTCCATCGCTTGGATTTTCCATTTCTCATGGTTGTGACGTTACATAAAAGGAGGCTACCCAGATAACGCAGGTTACTGGGCCGATGCTGGCCGATACCGTGCCGATACATTTGGTATCTGCCCAGTATCGGCCCAGCATCGGCTCAGTAAGCTGCGTTATCAGGGTAGTGATTGAAGCTGTGAACTGTGTTCATAGCTAACACTGTTATCATTGCTTCCAGAAATCATGGCTACATTTTACAAGTCTTCTGGCATTGATTCATCTGGGTTCTCTCTCCTGCTTTAGTCTTGGACAACAGATCTGCAATAACAAATATGTAATATGCCAAGTTAATTATTTAAATGGCAAAAGACAATTTTTCTCAAAATATCTTTCTTCTTCTTCTTCTTCTTCTTCTTCTTCTTCTTCTTTTCGATCGCTGGTATCACACATGGAGAGCCGTTCTCAAGATGAAATCTGTGGTTTTCTGCAGTTCTTCCACAGGCCCATACAGCTTTTCAAGAAAAGAGGTTGACAAAGGCCAGATCTCTTCTCTCAGCAGCTGATACGTACTGCAACATTGAAGTATGTGCTCTGTGGTCTGTTCTGCTTCTCCACAAGGACAAGCGGGCGATGTCGTAAGGTGGAACCGCCTGTACATGTGTTGGTTTAGTCTGTTGTGTCCAGTTCTGAGACGAAAAATGGTCACTTGCTCTGGCCTCGAGAGATACTGGTAGGCATCTTCTGATTGAGGTGTTCTATAGAGTGACTTGATGATAGTCTTCATCTCTGTATGGGTAACCTTTTTTTCTGTCTGATTCTCTTCTGCACCCACCTTTACCATCGTGTCTGCTTCCTCATTTCCTTGGACTCCACAGTGTGAGGGGGTCCACTACAATGCTATCCGAAAGCATTTGATGGTTTGTAGTGCTTCTTCAAGTTGCGGCAGCTTACCTTTGGTGATAGCCTCAATGAAATGACACTCACAATATCTTTGTGAACCACTCTCTAACCCATTGAAATTGTTATCAGCATGCCGGGTAGATGATACTCTTTAATCTGATTGAAGGGTTTGCTCAAAAGTTATGATTAAACTAGTGCACGTTGGTCAAAGCTCCGACCAAGAATGTCATTAAGAAACCATTTGATGTGGCGGGTAGCGAGTGTGGGTCAAATGGTGGTGGGTCTATAAGATGGAGGCTAGTGCATGGGGTGGACGGGGTAGGAGCCTGGGGTGGGATGGCGCCGCTACATCAGGACACACATATCCCTCCCTGCCGCCTGGTTATGTTTCAGTATCATTGACGGGCGTAGCATACGGGGATTTCCCATACTTAACATACAACTATTAAAAGCAACCTCAATGGGGTTTTCAATCAGCAGACGACAATAACAACAATGCGATATAGGTTACACACTCAATAATTCCTTCCACACCTGTTTCATAGTAGACTAACCTACTGCCCTACTCGTTGGCCCCAGGCTCGTGAACGCGCCAAGTCTGTAAATTATAAACAACTCTGAAATCGCGTGCCAGTAGGGCAGTGGGCCAAACCACCAGAGACTGAACGAATAAATGAATGAAGCAGACGATCAGTGTTCTTTCGCTATCGTTAAATTGGCCTATTTATTCGTCGTATTTATGCTGAAAATATCACAGAGACAAGAGTTTGGGAGACTCAATTTGAAATATTCATAATGCTTATAAAACAATTTGACTGAATTCTGTTGCTATCTAATGTAGCAACAACTTTCAGTCAAATTATGTTTATTATAATTACCTGGTGCTTAGCTATTGTCTATTGTATATCATTATGATAAGCAAGATGAATTGGATCGACGCTTCTTTCAATCTGCAGCAGACGTCAATGACTAACCGCAGACGACAAGCTCATCCCTGAGCCAAAATTTATGAATGAATGACTATATCAGGATCTTCATTTTATCGCAATATCGAAGCTAACTATGTCACGCAGCAGACGACATATACACACTGATCAGCGTCGACCGGCTATGATGATGGTGATGGCGCGGATGATATGGGCGTAACCACATCTTAAACTGGGTGGACTTAAGCTGTCCTTTCCCGGAGAAATCTCTATTGTTGACCGATTTTGTATGAAAACCTCCTTTCAAACTGTCATCCCCACAGTGTCCCACACATATTTGGTGTTTGGCACGACGACGACAACGGCGGCGGCGGGGGCGGCGGCAATGGCGACGGCAGCGGCGGCGACGGCGCCGACGACGACGACGATGACAATCACGACGACGAGAAGGACAAACGATCGACTGCCATATGTAAGAAGATGACTATATTTAAAATATTTTGCATGGAAGCTGTGCGGTGCTGCCTACCTAAGGTAGCAATTGCTTCTAGTCATATGAAAATATGTGTATGCCTTTACTTCTATTTTGAAATTGGCTTCTTCCAGTTCATGCTTGAAAAGTTTAACTATCCTAGATAACGGTAAGTCACCCATAACACGCGTATTACATCACGGCTGAGTAGGTCAGGAAGTTCAAACTTGTTTATGTTGGATACTTGTGTTTTGGCACCACAATAGAGCGGTTTTAAGATTGATGGTCATGACTACCTGCATTTGCCAGATTAAGGGAATGCCTAACGGGGCCCACAAACAGACCCGTGTTCTCCCCAAAATAAGGGGGGCCCCAAATCAAAAACAGCTTTCGCATTTCACTTATTTGAAACTGTACTCCCAGTATTTCACTTTTACACTCCTGATATACGTCGGCTGTTGAATATTTTGAAACCAATTTGACTGTAAGCTGGTGCTGCCTAGGCATTGGAAATATACGTAGGGGAACTGGGGCAGAACACGGTAGATAACTTTCCATTGCCACAACGTAAAGGCACAAATATTAACAACCTTGAAACCTTATTGAAAACATTAATAAACCATAGCTCTTTAAAAAGGCAAACAGTATCTAGAGTTTTTTCAAGTACAAACAGTTAAACTTAAACAAGACTAAAATTGTCACATGACTTCATTTTGTCCCATACCAGGGGCAAAACGGTGCCACCGCCCAGGGTAAGATGGAAACAAACTAGCCGCTAGTGAAAGACACAAAGCATGATTTTTAACTGCAACTTCAGTGGCTGATGGTCATTATACCTAGTTGCAAATGTCACAGACATAATTGACTTCGCCGTCATCAATTCCTGCACATGAGAATTGTGCCCACTGCTGACACTCTTCACATGCAATCCATCCTTCTGTCGACCGCGAATAAAGATCGCCACAGAACAAGTATTCGGTGTCGACATCATTGTTGTCTTTGCACGGCTTTTCTGAACTTTAGGTCTGTCTGTTTTCTTGACTCGTTTCTTCTTTGGTTCGTCCACGATCAGAGATGGTTGGACTTTCTTTGGCTTTTCTTTCTGCTGCTGCAGTTCTTGTTTGTAAGGCGAATTGGTTTCAGTTTCTTTGTCAAATGGGTGGCGTAAGTTGTTGCGTTCTGCGAGTTGAAAAGCTAATGCGCGGAGTTCTTTGGTCTCAAATCCAAACAGCTGGCCTTCCATTGTCTTGAGATAGCTGACGAGCTCCTCCTCTTGTTTAGCAGTAAAGACTGACTTGTATTTACCCAGACCTGAAACGAAAGAAGTAAGGTATGATGTTAATAATACACCAATGTAATAAACTTGTCTTGCTGCTGCTGTTGCTACTGCTACTGCTACTGCTACTGCTACTGCTACTGCTACTGCTACTGCTACTGCTACTGCTACTGCTACTGCTACTGCTACTGCTACTACTACAACTACCGCTACTGCTGCCTCTGCCGCTGTATTTACTACTACTACTACTACTACTACTCCTACTACTACTACTACTACTACTACTACTACTACTACTACTACTACGACTGCTGCTGCTGCTGCTGCTGCTGCTGCTGCTGCTGCTGCTGCTGCTGCTACTACCGCTACTGCTGCCTCTGCTATAGCAGGCTTTATTAATACAATAACAATACAAACCTAACATATCAAAACAGTGCAAGCTAAAATACTCTATTATCATATACCACAACCGTGGCATAACTACAAAGAAAACACAATTAATAAAGAGCTGATAACATAACATAATTCAACAAAGACATTGCTATTTGCACACCGTGTAGTAGTAGGCCCAAATGGCGAGCATAGCAAACCAACAAGTGGTAAAGCGACTCATCAATAATTAGCAGTAAGCTACTGCTCCTCATTGACGCCATTGAGCCGATTCATGACCGGCAGGCTAAGCAGATCATATGTAGTTTAACTTAGCACACCTTATAGTAGTAGGGCCAAATGGCGAGTGCAGCTCACCAACAAGTGGCGAGGTGACTCGTCAATAGGTAACAAAAAGTCACTCATTGACGCCAGTTAGCCGATTCTTAAAGGCCCGGCGGACGTAGGCGCCTTTATGTAATATAATGCACAAAGCAAAAGTATACAAACTAAGTCTAAATAGATGGCGCTTTGGGTTCACATTCTAAATTTACTTAATTGTAAGTCTTTGCAAATTACCCTGGAACAAATGCACCTTCAGTAAACATTTACAACAGTAAGCTAATTGTAAGATATCACACTCTGTTAACTTGAAAATCGGATCACCTTCAGAATATTGACATAATGCTCATTTGATATTTAAATATACTGATTCCCATGGTTAGGATATTCGTCAAGATTAGAGTCTCCTAAGGCATTAAAATATTAAAATAAAGGCAATTAAATTAAATTAAAATATCATTTATCAATATACAGCAAGCAGCGAGTGTGCTAGCTTATATAAGTTCCGCTTCAGATATTTTTAGATATCCGTATTCAATTGATACTAGGCCAGTTTTGCACAATACATCTTTAAATCTACTTTCTCTCCCATGTTCTACTAGCCTGTAAAATTCACAATGAATGCAGTTTATCAACAATGATCGAAATATAGCTTGTATGGCTCTTTGATGGTTGTTGCCGGTTTTATCTCTGGCCTCTGAACACCGATGCTTCCAGATGGCCCACACGCCCACAGATAACAGGGTTATTAACAATTCTTTCTCGTTGCTATTAATGATTCGTCCGATAGTTGAGCAATCTTTGAACAAAATTGTTTCAGCCACTAAATTCACATATTTGGTTCCAAATTTAGCAAGGAGCATATTGATATATACCCAAAAGCATGTGGTTATGCGACACTGAGTAGATGGCCGACCCATAGCCTCCGATGGAGTAATCGCCATGCCAGTTCCCGTGCATTTCCTGGTAGACAAGGTAGATGTATTGCTTTCCAGGCATTTTTCGAGTTCTTTGGCGCGCATCCTAAATTGTTCCAATGCCTAACTACAATAGGAGTCTGTCTCCGACTTTGCATTAGAATTATATACCAGTCTCTAGATGCCATGTTGTATTTTATATGTTCTGACATAAATACTAATGTTGGTTGCAACATATCAATGTTGCCACGTGCTTTCGGCAATTTGAACCATACAGCAGGCATTGCATTCTTTATTCTAACAAATAAGCGCTGAGCATCAATATATCTCATTGATGTTATTCTTGCTTCATTTTGCATCGCAATCCATTTACGAGATTTCGGATTTACCAAGTCACGTAAATATTGAATACCATTTTTGGCCATAGAGGGCAAATATAATACATCATCATTACCACGATTCAACTCGTTGCCCCACAGACGTTGCTCTAAGGCATCTTCCCAACAATTGTGTTGTGGCATTGATCGGGTAAATATTTTTAAGGCTTCGAGCTGTTCTTTATATACACTTGGTATTTTTTGATGATTAGGTAGCAGTTTATTGCACATAAATAAAGAGTCTACTGGAAACGGGTCTACGTACCTTTGGAGAAGTGCCCTTGAAACACTTGACCAAGATGAGTTTGAAGTGAGTAACTTATTCAAGAATTTCAATTTTAAAGAAGCACACTTTGCTGAAACATTAACCAAATCCAGGCCTCCGGCATGCTTTTCATTGGTGAGGATTGACTGTCATACTAAATGGGCTTTGTCCTCCCATAAGAAGGACAAAAGTAACGTGTTGATCTTTGACTCTACTGATTTGGGCATATGAACTACAGAAGCGGTATACCACAGTCCAGATAAAATTAAATTATTAAGGACAAATCTCCTGCCAAAGACAGTTAGGCGACGTCGTTTCCAATTTAGTATTGCACACTTTAGCTTGGATAGCCTTTCTTCCCAGTTTAGTAATACATTTTGTTCTCTACTAAAGTAAATACCCAAAATTTTTATGACATCATTTGACCAGTTAATATCCATCACATTGTCAGTTCTGGCCTTCTAATCGCCCAACAATAAGCCGTTAGATTTGTCTTTTATTTGGTCAAAGGCCTTTTGAAAATCTGTTAATACTCCATTTAAAATTCTAAAATCCGTATTTTTACCTGAAAACACAGTCGTATCATCTGCATATTGAGAAACCTTTAGTGACCTTTCTATGCCATGTATGCATATTCCTTGAAAGTCATTGCGTTGCCTCAATGCGCACACCCCCCCCCCTCCCTCCCAACGATTCCATAGCTATGACGAATAGAAGCGGGGACAGTGAGCAACCCTGTCTGACACCTCGTTCCAACACTACAGGTTCGGACAGCTGATTGTTTACTAAATAGCAACTTGTTATATCAGTAAATAAAATATTTACCCATTTAATACATCTTGAACCAAAGACAATATGGTCTAAAGACTTAAACAAGAAATCCCATTCTAGTCTGTCAAACGCCTTCTCGTTATTAAGTGCTATTATTGCTGCTGGGATACAATCCTTTTCAACTAATTGAATAAGGTCCCGTATAAGCAAAGTGTTGTTTAATATTGATCTTCCTGAGCAGGTTTTATCATCATCAATTACTTCGCCTAGTTTTAATGTTAGTGCCCGAGTAATAATCTTATAATCTACACAGTGTAGAGAGATTGGTCTATAAATCTGTATTCTATTTCTGTCACCCCTCTTGTATATAAGTCGAACCTATGCTTGAGCCATCGATGGAGGGAGATGCCCTTGCTTTAAAATGATGGTTGCTATTTCTTCTAATACTGGCCCAAATATGTGCCAGAATGTTTGATAAAATTCGATTTTAAGTCCGTCGCATCCAGGAGACATTTCTAACTTCATACCTTTGAGGGATTTTGTCAAATCATCGATTGTTATTGATTGGTCACAGCTTTCGGGACATGAATCTGGAAGTCTGCGTTATATTAGCTAAAACATCTGTAGTTGCAGTTTCATCGCTTCCCTCAGATTTATACAATGATTTGTAAAATTCGGATACTGTTTCCATCATTTCTGCATTTGAGCACCCTGATACTCCATCATTAGTCTTCAGTGAGCGCATTAATTTCTCTATACCTCTTGCTTTTTCCAAGATCCAAAAGTAACGTGTAGGCTTTCGCCCTCGGTGTGCATTTGTGCTCTTGACCTTATTTTGGCGCCATCAAACTGATATTGCTCTATTTCATTTAGTCTACCTTTTAATTTAACTATAATAGTTCGTATAATTATATTCTTCATCATTAATTTTCTTATTAATTTTACACAACGACCTCTGAAGCGCCTTTTTACGCTTTCGTATTTCCCGTGCTTTCCTGATGGAATACTGCCTTGAAATATATTTCAGGTCTGATTTAGCATTTTCCCACCAGTCTGTTATACATTCGTACGAACCTCTTCTTTCATCCCAATGCCTTCAACAACTGTCCACACATTTGCGATAGCAACTATCTCGTAGCAATGCTACATTAAGTTTCCAAAATCCATCTCCTCGTTTGACCCAGTCAGCATTGTCTAATGTGATGGAAAACATATTGTGATCAGAGAAAGTTACTGGTTTTATGTTAGTTTTACACATGTAACCTTTCAGTGATCATTCTACATAGATCCTGTCTAACCTTGAAGCTAACCTTTCATCGGTTGAAAACCAAGTAAATTCCCAGCCAGTGTCTACCAAGCTTTTATTTACACAAATCTGTTTCAAAATATTATGCGACGTGTCATTAAAATTAGACCTAGAGTTTCTGTCTTTGGCCTCATCTAATATGCAATTAAAGTCACCGCCCATAATTAGGTTTTCAGGCGTTCCGTCTTGAATTATTGTGGAAACATCATTTAGAAATTCATGGCGTACTTGTTGAGAGGTAGGTGCATAAAGGCACATCAAAGTTAAACTTGTGTTTAGTACATCAATTGATACACAAATCCATCGTCCATTTGTATCTGATGACGACGATATAACGTCAGAATAGTTAAGACAGCGGGGCAGGATAAGAATGGCCACTCCCGCACCATTGTCTTGTGATAAAGAATAAAGAATCTGCCCTTTAGAAATATCTTTGAGAGATTCATACACTTCAGTTTTTTGAATTTTGGTCTCTTGTAGAAAAGCAATATCAACTCTCTCATTTGCTAATTCTTCAAGCAAGTGGCGCTGCTTGATTTCGGTATTTAATCCTCTGCAATTGATGGTGCAGATAATCATAATTTGTAAAATGATGTTTACAACCGCCATCATTAGATTAACTTGATTTGTTTTTTTAGCTCGTTTCTTAGACCATTTACCTAATTTTCCTGCGAATTCAATGTTTCCTAGTTCTACAACAGACAAATATTCATATTTGGAAATATCAGAATCATGGCGCAGTAGACGATATTTCACGCCTCTCGCCGTTACATATGGCACTAACACTTCACCCCCTTCTGATCGGTACATTACCATTTCATCTTTTATCTGTGAACTCTGTGTTTGAATGGACACATCTGATTCTGCAACTGACATTGTATCATCATCCATATCATTTATTTCAATCTCAGATTCTGAGCTGTTGTCTTCTTTATGAAGCTTTTTGCTACTTAAGTTACATTTGGCAGGAGCGCCATTTACCATATCTTCAAGCTGAATTAAATCAAGCTGGCTTAGTGGAAATCGACTGAACTTTCCGTCTTCTGAGTCCTAAACTTATCCTGTCCTAATTTTAATTCATCTTCCAAGGAATTGTAAACTGGCTCTTTTGTAAGATCATCATTTTTCTGCGTGTTTCCACTGCATTTTCTTTCGATTGGGACAATCTGGGACAATCTGTTGCCAAATGGTCAGTACTTAGGCAGATCCGGCATTCTTTAATTTGCCCTCTATACCATAAGGGCAGGACAAAGCTGCCATCAAGCGTCAATCTGCTTGGTAAGTGGATATCCACTTTATCAAACCAGATGCATCTTGCACCGTTTTCTAGCATTCTGTCAAAGGGATACGTTTCCCGTTCAATCTTTTGCACTTTGTCATACGAGTTCATTCATGATTCTGTCATCTGGAATTTCTAGTGGAACTTTCATCTTCACTAGCAACCTATCTGACTTGATTTCCTCTACGTTACAAACTTCGCCTTTTACAATAAGAACATCTTCTAGAAGCTTTTCCTTGACATCCTCATTTGACACTGTTACATTCCATACAGTTTTAGAAACATTGATAAGCCCCTGCAAAGCAGCAGGTCCCGCGCCAACGACTTCCTTTAACCCATGATACCCGTCAATAGCCGTGACACCCCACCCCTTAATTGTTATTTTAAGGCTTAGGGTATGGTTATACGCTGCCATGGTGTTTTATAAAAAGAGGAAACCCATACTACTACAATATATAATACAAATATATAACACCAAGACGTCGGGGAAAGAGCTAAACACTAAATAAATAGTGTCCCCTTTTGAAACCCTGACGTCTACCAACAAATATACGAATATACGAGAGTACAGTCGTATATTTGTTAGTTTGAACCACTCATTAAGTGGTTCACTAACACCTAACCGATTAAAGTGGTTTCCTAATGCATACTAAAAAAACATATTACAGTCATATATTTGTTAGTCTGTTCGAGTTGACCGGGGACAGCCAACTGACCATAAAGATTTATGTAATCAAAGTACTAGCCTTGCGCTTACAAATGACAAAGGAATTAAATCTACTCACTCAAGCGATCTTGCGAAATATAATAAGCTAGCCAACAAACTATAGAAATAGCATACTGGCGCGGGGAGAAATGTATTGCATTGACCACAGTAAGAGGAGCCCTATTAAATGGCGGAAACCGCCAGCTAAGAGGAGTGCCTTAAGAAAGTGGAGACACAAAATGCGCTCCAACCAAGACAAGAATTTACAAATTAAACATAAAGTTTGAAAGGAAATACTAATACGAAATATATGTCCAAAATTTATCTACAAAATCGCGCTAGAAACTCGCAAATTCGGGCAGCAATTGCAGAGCTAAATAAACGCGTGCGTTCACTTCGAATACTACTACTACTACTACTACTACTGCTGCTGCTGCTGCTGCTGCTGCTACTGCTGCTACTACTACTACTACTACTACTACTACTACCGCTATTGCTGCCTCTGCCACTGCCGCTGTCGCAGCCGCTGCTGCTGCTACTGCTACTGCTACTGCTACTACTACTACTACTACTACTACTACTACTGCCGCTGCCGCTCCTACTGCTGCTGCTGCTACTACTACTACTACTACTACTACTACTACTACTACTACTACTACTACTACTACTACTAAAACTACTACTACTACTACTACTACTACTACTACTACTACTACTACTACTACTGCTACTACTACTCGATGCAACAGACAGTTTTCATGACAAATTATTTTCATAAGTGTTCAAAGAAAATTAACGATATGTGATTTCTGCCAGAGACTTAATTTCAACTTTTGGTAAGTGTGGCCGGTTATTCGAAGTTACTGAACCTGTTTTGGGCAGCGTTGTATGCCATATGTAGAGGCGCCTTATCAGCTGCAAGTTCACCTCCCCACCCACCCATCACCACCCCCCAACCCACCACCACCCCAAGGCAAATCACACACCCAGCATTTGCAAACATGCGCTGGGTATATGTTTACTGTTTACTGGTTACCCTTTTTGCTTGCTGTTGTAGCTCTGTGCATCGGAACTCTTCTCTCTAGCGTTGTCGGTGGCACTCCATATGTGGCAGAAGCTTTTCTGTATCCCATTACACCATGAACTACATCTTCTATAGCTTGGCACATGGATTCCTCAGCCCAACTCTGTCTGTTAGTCTTACGAATGTACTTTCGAACCATCCTGCTAAGGAGAAAGATAAGGGAAATTAATGGAAGCCTGGAAGATAAGGTATGCATGCAGTAATATTCATTTATTATTTAAACACAGAGTATGGGGCAGAATTGGGACATCAACACCCGATCTTTGGGGCAAAATGGGGACATGTCCACATATTGTCCCGAAGGTAGTACACTAAAACAACGGCTGACTACACCTACAAGCTTTACACAATTGTCCGCACTTCTCACTCATAATAAAGCCAGGTATATAAGCTTCACAATGATATACAAATCAGTTGCTTTCCTTTGATTCTGGCAGAAGAAGTAACACATGCTAACTAGGGCAAATGTTTTAAGAAAATATCGAAAAATTTACTTTTTCATTTCATTCTTACCTGAAGCATCCTTGTGGTCGAAAGACGCACTGAAATCGTTCCCGGTGACGTCACAGTTAACTTAAACTGTGAATTATAATTGACAGCTCAGAAATACGCAATTAGTGTAATGTTCCGTTTTACCCCGTGGCCCCGTTTTGCCACATGTTCTCCTAACGAATTTAATATATTCGTGGTGTGTAGTTTTTACGTAGTAGTAGTAGTAGTAGTAGTAGTAGTAGTTAGTAGTAGTAGTAGTAGTAGTAGTAGTGGTAGTAGTAGTAGTAGTAGTAGTAGTAGTAGTAGTAGTAGTAGTAGTAGTAGTAGTAGTAGTAGTAGTAGTAGTAGTAGTAGTAGTAGTAGTAGTAGTAGTAGTAGAAATAAGTGACCAGCTTTTAATAACTGACCGTCTGGTGTTCTTATCCCCAAGTTTAACTCTACACCATTGGTTGATTTGACACGGGTGAATGGATGGTGCATCGGTGGAGTAGGGCAGTAGAAAATCCCAAGATATAAAAACATAGCCTTTCAATGCCAGATGCTCTCCATTAACGTCGCTGAATAAGGAAACAATTTATGCTCTAGAATATCTAAGACTCTGTAGTGAGAACACGGCCAAAGACATTGTCATGAAATTTCCACACACACATGTACTTCCCGAACTTAGTTAGAAGTAAAGAGCAGTGGTGCCACAAGCACCCTGACGGCATGCTGCCAAAGACAATATGAGGTCTCCATCCTGAGAAGATTTTGGGAAGTGTGTCCCGATTTAAGCAGTGGGGGCAGTGATTCCTCTCATGGAAATATTGAAAATGACCTGCTGTTATAGAACCGATGTCCTTCATTGTGACTGATATTAGAGTAAGTTTATTACGCTTGCGAATTATTTATATTTTGTATTTAAAATGGCCGATATAATTGCAATATAATTGCAATATGATTGAATGTCGGATGGGAGTGGCAAATGATAGAAATCACTCCTGAGAATTATTTTCGATAAACAGGCTCTGATATTAGGCCAGTCAATCTACCTCACAAAATGGCTCAACCTGGATTCTAGAACAAATGGTAACACTTGTCGAGAGTTCAGGGGAACCCCAAGTATAACATATTAAAAGCCTGCTAAATTCCAAATTAAGGGAATGGAGGCATATGTGTATAATTATAGTAATGCAATATAAAACATCAATTATACATGGATCTCGCTGTATCACATTTCTTGCAAACATGTTAACATGGAGAACAGACATCTGCATCTGATGTAAGTAGACTTCACCACAGTACTCTGGCATCAATTCATGAATCCATTTCCTCACTCAATCATATGCCATCATAATAAAACTATGCTGCCTCATGAATGAATCGATTATGGCCGTCTTTAATGCTTAATAGTCAGCCACATTGTACGAATTGTATGTTTTTGCTATTTAAGAAACGTGCAGTTGAATATTTTGAAACTAATTTTACTGGGTTCTATTGCTGCCGGGAGC
The DNA here is from genome assembly GCA_034401795.1 of Chaetoderma sp. LZ-2023a. Taxonomy (NCBI): domain Eukaryota; kingdom Metazoa; phylum Mollusca; class Caudofoveata; order Chaetodermatida; family Chaetodermatidae; genus Chaetoderma; species Chaetoderma sp. LZ-2023a. Next base: position 15,468,251 of record CM067363.1, on the reverse strand, counting down.
ACCCAGTCAAATTAGTTTTTAAAAATTGATAGTCAGGGAGTTCAGAGATCGATCGATCCCAACACGAACGAGGTATGGGTGAAGCTAAGATAGAGATGGATGGGGTAATGGTTAAAACTTTAACACCATACAGCCACTTGATGAAGGGGATATGGGAAATGGACCTTTCCATTTTTAGCCAATCTAAGCTCCACCACACCTCCCTCGTGTTGGGATCGATCGATCTCTGATCTCCCAGACCATTAATTTCCAGAAAACTATACATGTAAGATATTGACTATTTTTGAATTAATTTTCCTATCACCGCAACAGCGTCCAGTCAAATTAGTTTCAAAATATTCAATAGCATTTTTATTAAATAGTAAAGACATACAATTCGTACATCGCATTGGACTATTAATAGTTAAAGACGGGCCAAATAGAATCATTTATGATGTAATGATAATGACGTCATGTTGTACGTCACTTAGCTTATTATGACATCATATCACGTCATATGATCGATTGGCAAACTTGGAAAGGTCCATTCACCCACATTCCACACGATCTAGACGTTCAGCAGTTTCCCCTCCAAACCTGAACTTGGTAGTACACCTGGATACTGTGGAATGCAGATGTTGGTGGTGAATCAAGTGGCTCTACGTATTTTTAAGTTTTCACAACTTTTTCGCTGAATCTTTTGTACCATAGAGCAATTAGACTTTCCTTTGAATCACCATTGTAGAGAAGGATAAGTATATTCTCTCCAGCTTAGATTGTATTCATCCTTATTCGGACTTTCCTGATTAAAAACATCTGTGATATCTGAACATTCAACACAGGAACATTCATCTGTATTTATGTAAACGATAAGACATATCAAATGCCATAAAGCCTAAATGTTGATTACCAGCCAAGAATATCATGGATGAACAACGACTTTGGGCAGATATGTAACCCAAGCTTTTCCTTAGACATTTTAATATTCCACAGTTGAGCTTTCCTTGAGCGTTGCTTTGGCTCAGGTCTGAGATACAACAGTAGTCTAGGGATCCACTGTACGCTATTGTTCTCCTGTCAAAAATGATTGATGGGTATAGGTCACGAGGTCAAGTGCAATTGTTGGAGAACAATAGCGTCCAGCTGGTCCCCTACAGTAAACAATGATTGATTTGTACACGAGGTCAAGTGCAATTCTCTATCGTTATAAATGAGCAGGTGGACACCATTGTTCATGCAGGTGGTCGCTATTGTTCTATATGTTCGGCTACAGGCTAGTGTCTGTTATGACGTGTTAATGCATAGATTAATGTGTGTTTTAAATAGGTGATGTGTGCAAGTTATCTTGCTGTGTTTAACGGATTAATTAGGTAGGTGGCGGCGCCCCCCCCCCCGTGGATAATAAGGTATTTTGAAAATCAGTCATTTAATTCTCAAAGAATCAGATGTCAGTCATTTAATTATTAAATTTTCAAAATTGTTATGGAAATGAGTTGGTGCGGTAAAGAACAATGTCCACCATCGTGTATGTCAGCATTGATGAATAATGTTCTCCCAAGTACCCTTGTAGCACTTAGCATATTAATTAGGTGGGAGATGCGGCCCCCACCCCACCCCCGCCTCATGGATGAAGGTTAGTAAAAAGTAGAATATTTTGAAACTAAGTGGAATTGTGGCTTCCTATGACAAATTGTCGCATTGAACAGCGCTTTTTGAAGAATAGAATTTATGCGCATGATCGAAGGCACATGCATGAACAATAGCACACAGTGGTCACTTATGAACACTAGCGCACAGATGCATATTTAGAACAATAGCATTCAGCGGCCACCTGCATGAACAAAATATGTTCGCATTCATTTAATTTTCCCACATTATTCAGAGTGAAGTACAGCGTTACACATGTAATATATAGGTAAACTTATCGATGTTGTATGTATAATATTATTTAGATAATAATCATGTATCTATCGTATTTAAGAAGATATATGTCCTTAAAGTGGTAGTCATTTAATTATTAAATTTTCAAAAATATGATCAAAATGTGTTCTCAGTCATTTAATTTTCAAAAAGAATCTGAGAGAAGTACAGCGTTACACGTGTAATATATAGGTAAACTTTTCGATGTTGTATGTATAATATGATATAGATAATAATCATGTATCTGTCGTATTTAAGAAGATATATGTCCTTAAAGTGGCTGTCATTTAATTATACAATCTTAAAAAAATATGAACAAAATGTGTTCCAGTCATTTAATTTTCGGAAAAAAATCAGACTGAAGTACAGTGTTATATGGGTAATATATAGGTAAACCTATCGATGTTGTATGTATAATATTGTATAGAGAATAACTGTCACTTAATTAGGCTCATTAAACTTTGTCAATCATTACGCTAATTACCCTTAAGCTCACCTTATTGGATGCCATGAGACACATATGATTTAATGAGGGACAGGGCTTCGTGATTGAATGAGTTCCCAAGAAAAGACGAGGCCAGACATGCACCCTGCCAATCATGCTTACGCTATGCATTAGCCCTTGTCAATCATTACGCTAATTACTCTTAAACTCACCTCATTGGACAACAGGAGCCACATGATTTAATGATGGGAAGGCCTTCAGGATTGAATGAGTTCCCAGAGTCCGGAAAAGACGAGCCCATACATGTAACCTGTCAATCATCCTTACACTATGCATTAGCCCTTGTCAATCAGCATTACGGTAATTACCCTTAAGCTCACCTGGTTGGATGACAGGAATCACGTGATTTAAGGAGGGGGAGGGGCTTATGGCCACCCTCTACAACTAACATCCAATCAGAATGGCGGAGATAGGGATGCTTTTTTCACACCTTTTCAAAAGGCGACGGAGATCAAACGACAAAACGTGTCGTGTCACAAAGGCGCCCCTATCGCTCAACGGTAATGGCAGAGATCAAAGGAAAAAAGGTGTGAAAACGCGTCCCTATCGCCCCACCACTACTGAAATGTACATCAGGTTTCATATTTGGCGCATTGAAATATATACATGAGATACAGTGAGTTGAAATAATTATTCTAGCAAGATACGCTAATTAGTCTAAATAAAAAAATGGATCACTAATTTTACATAGGGCTACCCAGGGCTAGTGCCTTTAAACATTCAGAAAAAGCAGATGCCTTGATAGGAGACTGAGAAATAGTTGCCCTGATCATCAGGGTCCAAGCCAGTGGAGATTATAGGATTTTTTCAGCGGGGCCAAATATTAAAAAAATTCTCCCCATTATTTTGATCAATTTTAGGGAAGTAAGAATTCTTAGATAAAAAGAAGATTGTATGTCATGAGAAATCAATTTTTTGCATTCTCAGTAATGCAATTCTGTGGAAATTATCCGGACAATGAACATTTCCACCAAATTATTTCCCCACAATTTTTTCAGAGGCAGTGGTGTGGGTAAATCTCACGCTGCACCCACCCTATAGATATGCCACTATGACAACTTAATTTACGTACTGTATTATTGTGGCATTGGTTGTCTTGTATCATTTGATTCCATTTATGGATTTCGAAATTTGGTAAATTGTGTACTCTGGATGATCCTAGAATTTTGAGGCTGAATCTCAATTACCTACTTATATAAGCTATTTCCTCGGTTTGTGGTAAAGGGGTATATTTTGTTTGTGTGTGGTGTAAATGTGGCGGGGAGTGCCTAGTATATCAAGTCAACCCTCCGCCCAGGTGTCTTCTTATTTTGTATTGTATTGTATTTATTTATACCCAGATCGTTATACAGCGATAGATGGGGAGGTTACAGTGTTTCCTCTTTTTGACAGAGTGCGCGCATGTTAATAGTACTAGTATACATTATTGTTAACATAATTAATTAATTTATATATAATCACCCTTTTCCTCATTCTTATTATCATTATTGTATGGTGTTGTTGTTGTTGTTCTTGTTGTTATTGTTGTTGTTGTTGTTGCTTTTGTTGTTGTTGTTGTTGTTGTCGTTGTTGTTGTTGTTGTTATTGTTGTTGTTGCTGTTGTTGTAATAGTCAGTATACAATATTGTTCACATAATTAATTATTTAATGTATAATAACCATTTTCATCATTCTTATTATCATCATTATTTTGTTGGTGTTGTTGTTATCGTTGTTGTTGTAGTTGTTATCATCGCCCTCGTTGTTGTTTTTGTTGTTATTGTTTTTATTATTATTATTATTATTATTATTATTATTATCGTTGTTGTTGTTGTTGTTGTTGTTGTTGCTGATGCTGCTGATGTTGCTGCTATTATCATTGTCGTTGCCAATGTTGTTGTTGTTGTTGTTGTTGTTGTTGTTGTTGTTGTTGTTGTCATTCTCGTCGTCGTCTTGGTCGTGGTCGTCGTCGTCGTCGTCGTCGTCGACGCCAACGCCGCCGTCGTGCTCGTCGCCGTTGTTTGATGTTGTTGTTGTTGTTGTTGTTGCTGTTGGTGTTGATGATTTGTCATTATTGCTGCTCATCGTCTTCGTCGTCGTTGTCATCATCTGCGTCGTCATGATCGTTGTCGCTTTCATATGTTATGTTTTTATCTTTCCGTATACGTAGTTATCATTATCGAAGTCGTTTTCCCAATGCCCTATTATTGAAGGGTCGTTGTTATTGTAGCAGTCGTCCTCTTCCTCAGTGCCGTCGTTAATGTCATGGATATTGGAGAATTTATGCAATTGCATATCTTGAGCATGGTGGAGAGTAAGTTGTGGAATTTATAATTATTCGGTCAACTGCAACATATTTTGAGCAGATGCCTCGTGTAAACCTCCTTGTATAGTAATTCACTGACCTCCTTGTATAGTAATTCACTGCATGGATGTTTTGCTGTCGACTCGTTGCTGAGATTCTGCTAAAGCGCAGCTAAAGACAGCGACTAACCCTTTAAATGCTTAAGATTAATCCTTTTCATAGCGGTTGCTGGAGAAAATGTGAAATCTGCTTAATATTTTGAGAACATCGTGACAGAAAGCTGTTGAAATCTAATCTATCAAAACTTCCCGCTAAATCAATTTCAAAATATGCACGATCGCGCTAGATTTGTTCTATCTAACATTCGTTGGCATATAGCTTGTAGGGCCTACTGCTCAATTACTGCAAACGACATTTTCCATGGGGTTAACTCTGAATATACTGAATATTTTGGAAACAATTTGACTGAAAGTTGTTGGTGGCTAAGCCAAATTTAATGTCTAAGTCTATAAAATTTCAACAGTTGTGTTTTCAAGTAATTTAGTGTGAATAGGGACTTTTAATTATACGTGTGTTTTGTGCGCGTATGAGTGCGTGTGTGTACTGTTGTCGGCGTGAGTGCGTGTTGCAATTTTAAATTCACCCCACCACCCGCCCACCCGCTATAACATTCCAATCTCCGCAATGATTGATGAAGCTGTTACTACCAAGTAAGCTAGCTGTCCGTATTTTTTAGAAATAAAATATTTTATCAACATTCATCGGCTCTAATAATTGATATATACAATATGCCGCGCTCGCTGGCCCTGATGTGGCATTGAAATTTATCTATTATGTTCCAATACGACTAGGGGCTAGAAACGTCATAATTAACCATCATAAAGCCCTGTTATGCTTTTCTAGATATTTACTCGCCATATACAACGAAATAGCTAATTATTTTGAATACAACTTGAACAGAAGGCGTTGCTGCCTCGGGCAGCAACGCCTTCCAGTCAAATTGTTTTCAAAAAATATTCGGTATACCTATGTTTAAAAAGATTGTTAGCTTGTTTCGTGTTTTGTGATATTTCAGGATGAAAATGGTTTTAATTAAATATTAATGTGCTCCGTAGCCGATCGCGTATCACTATTAGTTCGCAACGCGTGCTTTGTATGTGCAGTGCAGGGGTGAGGGTGGGGGAGGGTGTGGGGGTGTGGGGTCCGGGTGCATATTCACGTCAGAATCCTTGAAAATAAAATTGTCAAAATTGTATACTTTTAGAGGCGTAACGTGTGGGCCTAGATGTAATGAAACAAAATAGATCTTAGCACTATACTGATTTCATGACGGATAAATTAATATAATTTATTAAATTCTGAAATAGAAATAGAGACACAAGTCCGTAATTCAAATTTGCAATTAGAAATTTTTTAATAATTTGAACGAATGAACTCATCATATGCTAAGACTTATTTCGCTGCATTACATTGAGTTACACAAACTAACCACATGTTAGTTAGTACGAAATGCCCTGTTGACTATTTTTAATATAATTAGATTGTCTACCAATCCAGTGAGGATTCAATCCAATGAAGATTCTAGTTTATTCACCAATCACATAACGTCATAATCAGGGCCGTATTTAGATATGTGGGGGCCCTGGGGCAAAGAATGAGCGGGGGTTCTGGGGGTCCTCCCCCAGCAAATTTTTTACATCTAGGTGCTCTGAGACGGCCAGAGAGAGTCTACTTTTAGGGCGAATTATTTTATTTTGCAAATTTTCGTAATTAACATTGTTGCCGAACACCAAACAAGAATTGGGGCCCCCACAAATATTAGAATAGAATTATAATGCATGATTAAGAGTTCTAAACTAATAAAGTTTGCTTTAAATGTCCTATAACTTCCAAAAAAGTGCATAATTTTTTTTTCATTTTTAAATTGTGGGGCCCCCTTTCTTGAACAAATTTGAGCTTTATAGTGTTAAAATTGTGATGACGAATATAGCGGATAGAACACCTTTAACCCTTTTAGACCAAAATACCAAGTACGAGAAATTACTTTCAATTCCATAAGATAACTATTATGTTGAATATGTTGAAGCTAATTTGACTGGAAGCTGTTTCTGCCTATGGCAACAACAGCTTCCAGTTAAATTAGTCTCAAAATATCCAACAGTTTACCTGTATAGCTACCTTGAAATTGAGATTCTGAGAAGTCAGGGTTCAAAGGGTTAAATCTTTGAGAGCTTTAGATTGTTAAAAAGCATTATTTCTAAAGATTGCTTCAGTAAATACGATGAAAAGGAAAACGAATAGATATCCCCCCATCGGCGGCGAGTTGCATTGAGAGGTGGCGGATAAGGAGATAGGTGATGGGTGGTGTTGTGTGTGATGTAAAGGGGTGGGTGGGGGAGTATACGTCTGGGATCATCTCAGGTGAGCGCGTCCGACTCGCTTGATTAATGAACGCGGACACGTTGTTGGAGTTATGTTTACGCATATTTCAGTCTTGTAACGCCTACAGGGTGGTAGAAACAACGATATCGCAACTCCGGTTTGTGGGAACGTATCCTGACCTGGGTGTGTGTGGGTGTGTGCTAAACTATGGGTAGGGCCAAAACATAGGGGGCGCCCCACCCTTACCAACCCACCCCATCCCAACGCATATGCTGAACTACGCTATTGAACTGAAGCAAGATGGCTGGAGAGAGAGAGTGAGAGAGAGAGAGAGAGAGCGCGCGAGAGAGAGAGAGAGAGAGAGAGGGAGGAAGGGAGAGGGGAAGGGGGGGGGGGTAGAGGGAGAGGGAGGGATATGGACGGAGACGGAGAGCGAGAGAGGGGGAGAGGGAGGGAGGGAGGGAGAGAGAGAGAGAGAGAGAGAGAGAGAGAGAGAGAGAGAGAGAGAGAGAGAGAGAGAGAGAGAGATCAACGTTCCAAACAAACTCAGCTGGTGACGGGAGGCATACGCGACTTTCACCAGCATTTCGCCAAATCATTACTATGCAACGTGTCAGGCTAAAATCTAAAGTAACCGAACGAGACATTGGAGGTATGCTTTCTCTCTGAATCTCTGAATCTCTAAATTTGTGTACGGAAATGAACCAAGTACGCTCATTTACGTTCGTACATACTGGAATGGAGCATTCCAGTTTATCCATCCATCATATTACGTAACAATGAACTACGTGACGTCTAGGATGATGTCATAATCAATTACGTCATGACGGACGTAGCTAAGTTTATCTCGAACATTTAATTGTTGACGGACAAGGATTTGTAGCACGAATTGTACGTCTTCACTATTTAATAAACATATACTGTTGAATACCTTGTAACTAATTTGACTGGGCACTGTTGCTGCCATAGCTTACATTTATAATTTTCTGGAAAGTCATAGTCAGTGATTTTAGTGATCGACCGATCTCAACGCGGGCGAGGTGTTGGTGGAGCATAGCCAAAGATTGGCGGAGCATGGCTAAAACTGGATTCCTCAACTGATCAAAGTGAAATCAGATTTCTGGAGATGGGTCGTTGTTCCCATATGACATCAATCCTTCATCGAAACCCACGAACGTATTGGAACACCCCGTCTTGAATGCATTATCAGGAAGTATGGTTTAAAGCTATTGCGAGTCGATAACCAAATTAGTCTAAGGAAAATGCTCAGAGTTTCTGCTCCTAAGGGCCGCTCTGCAATATGGTATCAAGTTGTGACGTCAAAATCCCTTTATATCCCGGCCTGGCCAAGTAATACATTTTAGTCGAGCCGTGTTCGTCGAGTCGATAGTTTGCAGCGTGCTAATTCAGCAGCAACATTCCGGCAAATTGTTCTCAAAATAATCAAGCAGACAATACAGGTGTCACCAGCTAAAACTTTGATAATACAATATAATTGTAAATTCATCAAAGCTATACTATTCATACAATTTTGCGACTGACGCAGCTGGGCGTACATCATTTTGATTGTGACGTCAGCTAGCACGTGGCATATTATTTGATCATGACGTCAGATATTTGAGTGAGATATTGGTTTTACGGTCCACGGGTCCGGGCATCAAAATTTATCGAGTAGCTCGCATATGCAGGCCCACGTCTAACCAATAAAACAAGTCTGTTGCGAAAATATCTAAGATCTAATAATAGAGGAATCCAGTTTTAGCTATGTTCCACCCATCTCTAGCTAAGCTCTACCCCTGCTATGCCGGTGTTGAGATCAATCGATCCATGCACTCTCCCAATCTTAATTTCCACAACGCTATACAGGTAAGCTGTTGCTGTTCAACAGCACGCTTATTAACCCTTTACCTCTTGAATTTCTTAAAAAAGATTTCAATTTTCTCATAGAAAATGACCATTTGCAGAACAAGAGAAGACTATTTTGAAAATTTACTACTGAAATGACTGGTTCGGTTATCGAGCCAGGCATTCCAGTGGTAAATTTTCAAAAATAGTCTTCTCTTGGTCTGCAAATGGATATTTCTCAATCCCACGGCAGAAGCCATTTTGGGCTAATATGAGGGTGTTAAAGAGTTAAATTTTAAAGACGTACAATTCGTTCACATGACGGACTATTGAGCGCTTAAGACGGACTAAATCGAGCCATTCATGACGTAATAGATTATGACGTCATCCTGCACGTCACGTAGTTGATTATAACGTCATTTTATCATATTGACTGGGAAACTGGATTCATGAATTGCTCAGATAGCTAATAATTTCGGACTGATCTGTTTGCTTGATTAGAATGTGAAGCGAAAGACCACAGGTATCCAAAATATTGTCATCATTCTTGACCTATGTTATCATTTTAATTTTTTGCTATATGCATCCTAGGCAGGTGTAATATTATACAGAATTATTTGAATAATGATTAAATAACTGTCGTTTGTTTTCAAAACAACAGTGTTGTTGCCGTCGCTATCAGTAGTCTTAATTCAACCGGAACATTAACATTTGCTCGTGGCAACGAAGTAGTTAAACGCAATTTGCTATACCCGCTGTTTTAGCTTATCTCATACACAGCGATTGCTAAATATTTACATTTTTAAAGGCACACATTCGCACCAGGTGCGTCAAGGTTAACCGATCTTGCGTCAACAGCGCCTCAAAGCGCTCTAAATGCTATCTATATCAATTAACCATTTAAAGTTCTAGATATCTAAAATAAAATTACAATTCTCACTCAGTAAATGTCCATTTAGAGAAAACAATGTGTGTAAATTTGCCTCAGAAATTTAAAAAAAATCAGTTTCTGTTGCCACACGTTTTGTTCAGCCAGATCATTAAATGGTTAATGTTCAAGAAAATCCAGCTTTTTGCTGGAACAATGTACATGTGCAGGCGAAGAGAAGACTATTTTTGAAATTTTACCACTGGAATGACTGGCTCGGTTACCGAGCCAGTCATTCCAGTGATAAATTTTCAAAAATTGTCTTCTCTTGACCTGCAAATGGGCATCACTCAAAAGCACTGAAGGTGTCATTTTGCAGGCTTAACCATTATAAGATTAAGCTGATACGAGATGGGTTAAGTGGTTAAATTTGTATACGTTCGGGACTAATTCGGTATCTCTAATTCAATTTCGCAACAAAAAAATGTATTAGGTAATATGGAATGAAATTATCATATAGGACTTATATGCTAAGAGTTATTTCGTTTCATTATATTGAGTTAGGCCTAAACAATATCAACCTCTAAAAGTTTAAATTTAAATTTAATTTTAATAATTTCATTTTCGCGTATTCTTGTGGGAATGTGGCCCCTTAACCGTTTAGCGCTAAAATTCGGTCAAGAAAATCAAAATATTTACTCATTGAACGTCCATTTGCAGGGCTAGAGAAGAGTATTTTGGAAACTTACTATTGGAATGGCTGGCACGGCTATCGAGCCAGGCATTACAGGGGTAAGTTTTTAAAAGATAATCTTCTATTGCCCGGTAGAACATGTCTACAAAGTGGGCGGAGGTTAGCTAGAAATAGGCGGGGCATATCTGGAAATGTATCCATCGACTCAACCAAAGTAATCACTACAACAACGATATTGAAGACTGTAACATTTGTGTACATATGTCACCCCCAACCCCCACCCCAGCCACACCTCACCCCAGCCACACCTCACCCCACCACCCCACCCCTCCCCACCACCGCATAATTGTAATAAGTCTGGGTGTAAATAAATTGAATTGAATTAACCCCACTTGTGTCCTCAACAGCGCCTCAAAACGCTTAAAATACTACTTATATCAATTAATCGTTCTAATGGTCAACGATCTCTACCTAATATATAAACACCATACCAGGCAAGAGGGTAGAGTCACCTACAACCTACCCACGCTCATCAGCGACACTGGCACTCAAATGTCATACAAAAAAGCCCTCGGGGAGCAGATAGCTAACATCGATGTCAGCTCCGATCCAAACGAAGCCCTAACCAAAATACTGAAATCTATGGAATCATCCGCTGCCAGCGCCATAGGTGTTCTTAAAAACAACCAAACTAGGTATACTGATGATCCTCTAGTAGTAAAACTGTCAGCAGAGCAGAAAGCGTTACGGCTGCGCCCCTATCAAAGTGGCCAAAGTGAAGATCACACCAAACTACGCCGGGAGCGCAATATTATTCTGCGCCACATTAGCCAACGCTTAAAAGATCTCGCTATTCAACAGGCAGACTCCCTAGCAGATGAAATCACTGCCATGGATGACCTTCACAAAATGTTTCGGGCAGCCCGAGCACTGAGAGTTACTGACTACACACCATCACTCACTGTACACAACCCTGAAGGCCGCTTTATCGGGACTGACCAGGGAAAAGCCGAGGCAATCCGAGAATGGTTCAAGGAACAGTTCACTGATAACGATGATGAGCCCTTGCACTCGTTCTCAGGAGACCCCATGCCATTACTAGCACCAATTAAAACAGCAGAAGTTGAGAAGGCCCTTAAAGCCCTGACAAATAGCTGTGCATCTGGACTTGATTACATGAGCAATGAACTATTCAAATATGTGTAACAGGGTAAATACATTTTGCAATATGGTTGTACTACCCGGCTACGAGTGACAAAGTTCTTATATGTCACCTTAAGTTCGTTGAATTGAGGAATAGATGAAACATAAACACTGGCTGATGAAATGCTATATAGGCGAATTTATTTACAGTGATGTTGCTTTGAATACCATGGTTTTCAGGTTAAAACTCACGTATCAGAAACCCCATAGCTTACAAGACACATTTCGGATGCCAGATTCTCTACAGCAATCCCACCGAATAGCCGTCATTTGAATCCATGAAGCCTGGTTATTCAGTTCTCATCCTTTAATTTGCCATACAATGCCGAAAAACAGCCATGTCTATATTTCTAGGTAAATGCCATGCAATTCACTGTGCTAACCGTTATAAGTTTTTACTCTCACTCCTGCTATGCACAGTCTGGTCCTATTCAACACAGTTCTGACTTCCTCTCTCTCACTCAGCTGTTCTCCCTGTCTCCCATTACTGCAACCTGATCTGGTCAGATTTTAATTGATGCCAAATAGTCCCGAACTATATCTTAGTTACTAAATTACACCATGGGATAGCCGGATTAAACCAACTCAGTTTCACATGTATACCTCAAGTTATCTCATGTGACACAAGATTACTATCCAAGATGCACTCAGAAACCAAGTCCAGCTCCTCTCTTAGATACATATTCATACACCAAGCATGCATAAATTAGCTGGGAGGGTGACAGGTTAATTAATATGACCAGCGAATGCTGGAATTGAGCATATACCGTGTGGCTTAAACAAGTACATAGGCTGGGTGGAAAGTTATTTATTCATTAATTAAAGTCATGTAAATTCACTCTCTCACATTCTCCCCAACTTTCATTTTGTCGTCCCGACAATTATTTATCAACTGGGCTAAGTTGTTTTGTTAGAACTAGTGCTAATAAACGTTGAGCCTTAGCTAGGTCGGCTATGATTCCTGATGTGCTTTCACTCATAAACCCTTCTTGTTTCACCACAACTTGTACGGCTTCACTGGTGAGTTGACTGGTATCTGTATACCCTAACCTGTCGCTATGCTTTCCCGCTGTGATCCGTGTAGATCGCCTAAGAATTGGATGTTCCCCAATGTCCTCAGAGACTGTACTAGCATCCTGGCATATCCTACCATGTCCAATGGCTAATCCATCTGTCACTCCTAACCGTAGATCAGGTCCAATATTATCCAGTGACTCTATTTCCTGAACCGTTTTACTTGTCATACTCCTTAAGCGGCTTGCTGATTCTAAATGGTTACTTTGATGATGTGTGACTGGTGTTCGATTAATATCTGCATTATTTAAAGCAGCAGCTACATTAGACAAATCAATATCTTCATTCTCTGATGTAGATATATCTTGTTGATCATCATCTGTGTTGTCCTCACCTTGCTGGAACTCCTCATCACAAGAATTCTTATCGTCACTGGGGATAACATCTCTGTCACACATACTAACATATTCATGCACATTTAACAATTCAGTCCTATGTACTCGCCTAATATTGCCAATGCCAGTTATTGGTTGAATCTCATAGACATGATTTAATGGATCTATTCGTCTAATTACTACATAGGGTTTATCACACCACCGATCTTGAATCTTGTTCCGCCCTTTTATTCCTCTATTCTTGATGTAAACTTTGGTTCCTGGGGATATATCAAAATCACTAGCTTTTTCATCACATCGTTTCTGACGTTTTTCTGCTTCCTCCCTGAGTTTGTTTCCTGCTAATTTCTGAGCGATCTCCATTTTCTTTTGATGCTGTTCTATCCAGTCATGCATAGCCATGTCCTCATGTGTATCCGTGCCACCTGACAACATACTATCAATGGGCAACCAGGCTTCTTGGCCAAAGAAAAGAAAATGAGGTGAATAACCAGTTGATGCATGAGGTGTCACATTGTAAGCCCAGACCAACTCTGGAATGTACTTAGGCCATTTCTGCTTCTGTTCTGGTGTTAATGTCCTCAACAAATCATGAAATGTCCGATTAAACCTCTCAGTCTGTCCATTTCCCTGGGGATGGTATGGTGTAGTTCTGGTCTTTTTGATATTATACATGCTACACAATTCTGCAATAACGGAAGATTCAAAATTCTTGCCTTGGTCACTATGAATGGAGCGTGGTATACCATATCTTAAAAACCATTCCTTAACCAATGCTTCTGCAACGGTATGTGCCTTTTGGTCACGTGTTGGAACACACAGTACTAGTTTTGTAAAGACATCAGTCATCACTAGGATATTTTCACGTCCATCACTAGATCGTTCTAACAGTGTAAAATCAATAGCCAATATGTCCAATGGTTTCCTAGCAATCAAACTTTTCATGGTAGTGTGAACCTTTGGCTTTGATTTGGCTAACAAACAACGTTGACAATGTTGACAGTGACTTTCTATTTCGGCAAACATTTTTGGCCAATAGCACCGTGCTCTGATCAACATCCAGGTTCGTTCCTTACCTTGATGTCCCATCTTGTCATGAATGGCTTCCAGAACTTGACTCTTCAATGAGGAGGGTAACAATAATTGGGTCACTTCTTGGCCATCCACCCAAATGATACGATATAGAACACCCTTAATTTCCCTCAAATGATTCCATTGATTGACTAATTTCTGAACGTTACTAGATTCATTGCGAGTCTGGTTTCTAGCAGGTTTTCCATGTTTCCAAAAATATACCAGTCTTCCAACCTCACTATCTAATCTCTGCAGTTCAGCTAATTCTGTACTACTGTATGATGGCAAGGTATCTGAAACACTATGCGCATCCGTTGATGGGCTTGATTGACCCGAGGTCTGCATCTCCTCTGCTGATACATCCAATCTTTGCAACTCACTGATTTTCCTTCTTAATTCCACCGGTACGACTATTCCCCCAAAAACGGTTCTACGATCCAGGAACAATTCTTCTGCTTTAGCATGAACCTTAGCATGTAACCGGCTAAGAGCATCTGCATTCCGATTGGACTTCCCTGAACGATATTTAACAGTAAAATCAAACTGAGACAACTGTGCCATCCATCTAGCTTCTGTCGCTCCTAATTTGGCTGTTTGTATATATGAAAGAGGATTACTGTCGGTGTATACTACAAATTTTGAACCTAATAAATAGTCTCGGAACTTATCTGTTATGGCCCACTTCAAACCTAACATCTCGAGTTTCATAGAACTATAATTTGCATCATTTCTTTCAGCTGGTCGGAGTCCTCTACTTGCATAGGCAATGACAACACACCTGCCATCCTGTTGTTGCGAAAGAACAGCACCGAGGCCTCTGTAACTGGCATCTGTTTCCACGATGAATGGTTGCGAAAAATCAGGGTATCCTAATAATGGACTGCTGGTTAGCATTTCTTTGAGGTTTTCAAAGGCTTTGTCACAGGAATCATCCCACCGTTCACAAAATGATCGGCGGTTTTGCTTAGACTTTAGCTGTTTCTTCTTTTTATTATGTCCTTCAAACAGTTGATGGAGAGGTTTGGCTATCTGTGCAAATCCTTTCACAAATCTTCTATAGTATGAGGCGAGGCCGATGAACGATCTTAACTCTGTCTCGGTCTTTGGAGTTTTCCAATTCTTCACACACTCTATTTTGTCTGGATCTGTGGCAATGCCTTCTTCTGAGATTTGGTGTCCTAAATATTTTACTTTCTTCTTGAATAGATGGCACTTCTCTGGTTTGAGCTTGAGACCAAATTTCAATAGACGCTGAAAAACTAGTTCTAACCTCTCTATCATTTCCTCAAATGATTGTCCATACACCAAGATGTCATCTAAATAAACAATTAATGTAAGCAGATTTTGATCACCTAAACAAGCTTGCATAAGACGGGCAAATGTTGCAGGAGAATTGCATAACCCCATGGGCAATCTTGTATATTCAAAGAGTCCAAAGGTTCCTACACGTATAGCAGTCTTGGGCATGTCTTTTTCCTCCAGCGCACATTGAAGGAAGCCATGTGCAAGATCGATTGTGGAGAAATATTTTACACCTTTTAAGGCATCCAGAGCTTCTTCAACACGTGGGAGTGGATGGGCATCTTTCACAGTCTTTGCATTTAATAACCGGAAATCTCCACACACCCTGATGGTTCCATCAGTTTTCTTAACTACCACTATTGCAGAGGCATATGGCGATATACTCGGCCGAAGGATTCCAGAAGCAAGTTGTGTATTGATGTACCTAGTTACTTGCTCCATTTGATTTGGAGGAATTCGTCTATGTGGCAATTTAACTGGTATATCATCTGTCAGCGTAATTTTGTGCTTAATCAAGTCACAGTAGCCTAAATCATGATCACCTTTACTGAAAATCCTTTTATTCCTGAAAACTAAATCATTTATCTGCTCCCGCTGTTGTAGTGTAAGGTCACTTCCAATATCCAATTTTGAAACAATATCTCTAGTAGATAAATCTGCTTCTGCTTGGTTCACTTCTAACTTATCTATTGAGGAGTCATACTGTTTGGATTCTACTTCAAATGTCTCTGTGTTAATAAGAAGCCCTTTGGTCAAGATTCCAACCCGTTGGTGCGGTTGCAGATATACGTCGTCCTCACTAAAGTTGGCAATACTTACGGCTAGACAGCCCTGCTCCACTTTTACATATGCTGGTGTTACTACTACTCCTTTTGGGAGATGAGTACTTACCTTCAAGTTCTCCACTAGGGCATAATAATTTGCACAAATATCACTACGACTTGTGGCTGTAACAACACGGGCAGATCCGGCTGGAATTAAAATAGGTTGTCTACCAGAAATTCTAACATATCCATAGGTGGAAAGTTCTTCATGCTGATACCTGATACCAGGAAGCTGACCATATAAAGATAAGACTTCCAACCATGGTTTCGCTCCTGGATTCTGAGAAATGGATTGACTCATCTTTTGGTTTGCCCCCAGTAGAACATGTAGTTTCTGTAGGATATTACTTCCAACAACTCCTGGTAAGCGGTTTTTTCTAGTGACAGATGGCCCACTAAAAGGATCCTTAACAATTAAAAATCCTACATCCTGAATACACATGCCAAACAGGTCAATATTAACCTCAACATAGCCAATGAAAGGCAGTTCTGTTCCATTAGCTGTGGACACCGTTATTTGTGAACCTATGTCAACTAATGAAACATCCCTCTCTTTCAAATGTGTCAAATAAAAAGACTCAGTGATAGTGGATATCTCTGCTCCACTATCAATGAGACATGGTATCTCTACAGAGCCTATCTTAATTTTACTCTCAGGACAACGACCAATTGCATTACTAATTATAGCAGGTTCTCCTGTATTATAATCGCCTACCGTCTGGCTCGCAACGGCAGGCGAAACTAGTTTAATGGTGCCTTACCTTGCTGTGATGGGTTGTAGTCATATCTTGCCAGACCCTGATTCGACGGATTTCCCTGATGTCCTAGTCTAGCTTGAGGACAGTCACGTATAAAGTGCTGAGGACTTCCACACTGAAAACAAGCTGGTACTGATTGCTGTTTCCTGACTTGACTTTTATTGGGTGTTGACTGGTTCCTGGTCTGCTGCATCATCAGTTTCATAAGTCCATCCATGTGCTCTTCCATTTTCTGGGTTTGTTCTGCTTGCTTGTGCAACTGTTGCTCCCACAACTGATTTTGCCGTTTCATTAGGTCAATGAGGGGAAGATCTCCATCAATGCTGTTGGCTGCTGCTTCTCTAACTTGTGCTCTTCCCTCATTTCGCTGGCCCCTTCTGCACCACTCAATGGCCCAGTCACGCACTTCAAAGAAAGTGTCCTCTTCGTATTCTGAAATCCGCCTGTGAAGTTCTCTTTTGAGACTGATATCGGCAACACCCTCAGCAAATTGAGATTTCAGCATGTCATCCTTTTCATTTTTACTTCTAAGGTCAAGTTGTTCAATGGAGCGTATTAACTTTAGTAGCTCATGGGAAAACTCTAGTATTGTTTCTCGTGGATCTTGTCGACGCCGATAGAAAGCTTGTCGGCGCTGGTGTACAGTTCCAGACTCGTTAAAGATTTCCTGCAACACGTGGAAAACTTCATCTACCGTTTCTACCTCTTCTCTGCTTTCAATTTCAGCTCGGGCTGGTCCCACAAGGTTATTTCGGATGAAGCAGTAAGCTTGGGCACTGGACATGGGATGTGATTCTATATAATTTTTCATATCTGATATCCATTCCTCAAGGGTTAACCTGTGATCCCCTGGCCCACTAAATTTCTCCAGACGTTTCTCTGGTGCTAGATAAACTATGCGGGAGGGTTCTGCTTGTTGTGACATTTCACTTTCCCCAACCCCACCTGTGGTGCCCTTATGATCATTACCCCCAGGTAGAGTAGGTTTACTTTTCTTAACCCTTTCCCTTAGTTTCGTGTTCTCATCTTTGGCTTGGTCTAGTTCTAGCTTTAATTTGGCCACTTCAGCCTGCAACAATTCGGCATCCATTTCAAAGTTATTTGTTAGAATTAATTTATGTTGCAATTGAAATCAACTTATTTTGCAATTGAATTTAATGTATGTTGCAATTTAAATTAATTTATGTTGCAATTGAAATCAATTTTATTGCCATTGTTTATATGATTAAGGAGTCATACAAATGTACACGATCTTGTAATTTCCAAGTTTGATAGGAAATTCAACACTCAATCAAACAGGCATGTATGAACTTTGGCATCTCTACCGACAGACTGAAAGACCGCCAAATATTCAATAGCTGTGTCCCACAGCTACCAACTTGGGGATTTCCAAATAGATGTTCCTTGCATCGGCGTAAGCAGATTTTCATGGACTGTATGGAACATGAATATATGCTATAGGCCTATGCCTCTATGCAGCTGCAGTCACACAGACACCAACATTAGCGTAACTATCAATAGATACACACTTAGTTTAGGAACAAAGCAAGTGTGAAACACAATACAAGCGACCACCATATACGAAAAAAAACAATTATGTAGTACATTTCTAATATAATGAGCAATTAAGGAGGTCATGCAACTAATTGGTTAATAGCCAATCATTATGAACCGTGTATCATCCTTTAACACCGTGATGAACTTATCAACAATAAACAACATGTCTCTTAAATATATCTTGGAGATGAATCTGGCTAAGCGTCACAATCATGGTAATAGTATGAGTCTATAATGTTACCGTATCGGATAGCAACTTGATGATGTTCTTCCATAATAACGGACCATTGCATATGGGGGTTTCTGATGCTGCTGTCGTATGTGTGATGCTGGGATGTCCCTTTGCCTCTCAGCCTTCACTGTACTGCTCCCAGGTGCCTATTATGATGATACATCAGTGTCTATGTCCCTAACTTAAATTAATAAAGTTCTACAGTGTCCTCAACCCTACTCGCGGCGCCAAATTGTAACAGGGTAAATACATTTTGCAATATGGTTGTACTACCCGGCTACGAGTGACAAAGTTCTTATATGTCACCTTAAGTTCGTTGAATTGAGGAATAGATGAAACATAAACACTGGCTGATGAAATGCTATATAGGCGAATTTATTTACAGTGATGTTGCTTTGAATACCATGGTTTTCAGGTTAAAACTCACGTATCAGAAACCCCATAGCTTACAAGACACATTTCGGATGCCAGATTCTCTACAGCAATCCCACCGAATAGCCGTCATTTGAATCCATGAAGCCTGGTTATTCAGTTCTCATCCTTTAATTTGCCATACAATGCCGAAAAACAGCCATGTCTATATTTCTAGGTAAATGCCATGCAATTCACTGTGCTAACCGTTATAAGTTTTTACTCTCACTCCTGCTATGCACAGTCTGGTCCTATTCAACACAGTTCTGACTTCCTCTCTCTCACTCAGCTGTTCTCCCTGTCTCCCATTACTGCAACCTGATCTGGTCAGATTTTAATTGATGCCAAATAGTCCCGAACTATATCTTAGTTACTAAATTACACCATGGGATAGCCGGATTAAACCAACTCAGTTTCACATGTATACCTCAAGTTATCTCATGTGACACAAGATTACTATCCAAGATGCACTCAGAAACCAAGTCCAGCTCCTCTCTTAGATACATATTCATACACCAAGCATGCATAAATTAGCTGGGAGGGTGACAGGTTAATTAATATGACCAGCGAATGCTGGAATTGAGCATATACCGTGTGGCTTAAACAAGTACATAGGCTGGGTGGAAAGTTATTTATTCATTAATTAAAGTCATGTAAATTCACTCTCTCACATATGCAAGTGACATTATCTCAAAACCGATCACGCACCTAATCAATTCAGCTTTTATGCACCACCTTCCCATCGACGCTGTATGCCAAGGCACCCTTATCGCACTACCCAAGCCCAAGAACTCACCTGGGCCCCCAGCCAATCTGCGGCCCATTGTGCTCCTCAACAGCATACGGAAAATCTTATCCAATGTTACTCTATGCTGCATCTGAGACAAGATCGATTACTTCACCGGATCATGTCAAAGTGGCTTCAACCGTAGACGCAGCTGCGCAGACACTGTATGGGCTCAACGCATGCTTTTGTCGGTAGTCATGTCCAAGGACTGGGACTTCCACAAAATGAGCATTGACATGTCACGAGCCTTCGACACAATTAAACGCTCAAAGATCCTAGATGTACTACGCCAGGCCAGTTGCAATGAAGATGAGATACGACTAGTGAGACTACTGCTTGCAGACACCAAGCTGAGAGTACGAGTCAAGTCAGTGAAGTCTGTAGAGTTTAAGACATCAATCGGCTCCCCACCGGGATCTCCGGTGCGTTTCACCTGCTACCTTGCTGGCGCATTGAAATCTGTGCGGGAAAGTTCCACAAGACCAAGCCCCCCAGTGCCAATACAGGGCATGCCGCTAGACATGGAATATGCCGACGATGTGGACTTCATAGTTGAGGAAAAGAAACCCCTTGACAACTTCTCCCATTAGCTGCAAGCAAACTAAAAATTGAGAATCTCTTTATGAATGAATCCAAAACAGATTTCACCCACATATACCTATCGACACAGCATGAAACTATAGAAAATGACGACCCACTTCGTGGCGGCGAACCATAGAGGAAAAGTACATTCCTGGGATCACTGCTTTGCAGTACCGCTGACATTTCTGCACGCTGCGTCATGGGGAACATAGCTTTCCAGTCCTTCTGGAAGCTATGGATTCGTAGATCAAAGATGTCCTTGATAAAGAGGCTAAGTTTATACAATGCAACCTGCGTATCCTTGATGCTGTATAACTGTAACAGCTGGGCAGCTCCAAAGGCAGCTCTGGACAAACTCGATGCCTGCCACCGCAAACACCTACGCACCATCACTGGACACCGATGACCAGACAGCATAATTTCCAACGATGCACTATACAAGATGTGTAATACGTCGCCGTTGTCTGTAAAAGTCGCCCAGCAAAGAGGGACCATATTTGGCCATGTGCTAAGGATGTCAGAAGAGACACCAGCACAGAGAGCCTTGGAATTCGCCCTACTCGGAGCCAGCAAATACAAAGCCAGGAGAGGACGTCATTGCATAAATCTGCTAAGCATGCTACGAGGTGACCTCAAGAAATCAGGACTCGGTACACTCAAGTCAAGAATGGACCTGAGGAAGCTAAGCTTTTCGGCTGAGAACAAGACACAGTGGGCAAAAGCGAAGAAGGCCTGATTGCAGTTGTAGGATGTTTCTACTACGACAGCCGCAGAATACAGTAATCGTACATACAATGGTCAACATTTTTAAAGTAATTTTAATTTTAGAAGAATATTTTTATAAATTTACCATCGGAATTTCGGCCAGTTTGGCCATTCGATGGGTAAAGTTAAAGAAAATTAAGTTTTTGCTTAGCCAGTGTCCATTTGAAGGCCAAGAGAAGAGTATTTTTTGTAAATTTACCACTGTAATGACTGGTTCTGTTACAGAGCCAGTCATCCCAGTTGTAAATATTCAAAAATACTCTTCGCCTGGCCTGCAAATAGGCATGCCTCAAGACCACTACATAGATGATGTCGATTGGTTTGAACTAGAAGGTTTGAAGTTTAAAGGGTTAGGGTGACACAAGAAGGATTACATTGAGGGTTGGTGAAAAATCAAAAGCACCAGTCGTATTGCGAGTCTGATTAAACCAGTAATTCAATCAATCAATTCCTATCGACCTAACTCTACAATTCAACCAACTAAATCAAACACCCTGCTGCGATCAATTTAGGCACACATAAGTTACCGGTATCACGGTTATACCGGTATAAAAATTCATACCGTAACTGGTATGAGTTTCTAGCATACCGTCCACGTTTAATTTAGGCTTTGACGACCAACTTGCAAAAGCAAATCGTTAACCATTGTGTGTCAACTTAACCTGATAACCCTTTAAACCTTAGATTTTTTCAAGGAAAATTTAAATTTTTTCATACAAAATGTCAATATGCAGACCAAGAGAAGATTAGTTTTGAAAATTTATCACAGGAATTACCGGCTCGGTTATCGAGGCAGCCACTTCATTGGTGAATATTAATAGAAAAATGTTCTCTTGATCTGAAAATAAGCCGTTTTTGGCTGATATTAGTGTTAAAGAGTTAATGATCACGCCGGCACCCGCCCCCCCCCCACCCGCCCCTGTCGTTGTCTTCTGGAATGGTCAGGAGAATACTATTTTTTAACAATTCACCACTGGAATGACTGGCGCGGTAACCGAGCCAGTCAATACAGTTGTAAATTTTCTCAAAATAAGCACCCTGTTTTCCTCCCAATGCAGTGAGCAGTAAAAATTCGAATTTTCTTGACAATAGACCTTTTCAAGTTGATCTATCGATCATCCGACGTCATATAACATCATAACTAACTAAGTGACCTACACGATGACGTCATAATCATTACGTCATGAATGATTCGATATCGTCCGTCTTTAACGCTTAATAGTCCGACACGTTGGACGAATTGTATGTCTTTACTATTTAATAAACATTCTGTGGAATATTTTGAAACTAATTTGACTGGGCGCTGTTGCAGCCATGGGCAGCAACAGCACCCAGTCCAATTAGTTTCAAAATATTCAACAGCTGACATGCGTATTTTTATAGAAATTGATAGTCAGGGAGTTCAGAGATCGATCGATACCAACGCGGATGAGATGTGGGTGGAGCTTAGATAGAGATGGGCCGGGAGTAGCTAAAAGCAGAAAGGCCCATTAACCTTTTACTGTTAGAGAAGCCTCTGCAATGGCTTTGAGAAATAACCAATTGCATGACAACAGAATACTACGTTTCTAAATTTCAGTCGTAAATTTATTTTTAAAAATCATCTCTTGGCTTGCAAATGGACATTCACTGAGCAAAAATATTTAAATTTTGTTTTAAAACAATCTTGGCCATCAGAAGGTAAATTAATATAAGTAGGTTTTTGAGTGCTTTGAGGCGCTGTTGCCACAAGAGGGGCTGATAAGCTAATAACAACAATATCGTGTTTCTTTAAAGGATGGTTCTATGTATACTTTACTAACCTTTCAAAAAATAAATAATTAAATTTCTGAATCCACATTTAATCTCATATTTCTAATAACAATATCACGCTCAAGTCAGCGATAGACGATCCAACTTGTATGGCTATGCGTGTATGGCCATACATTTGTATGCCATACATGCGCGTTATCCACGACCATACAGCATCGGACATTGTTAGATGCGGTTATCAACCAGTGATACGAACAAACCCACGTGAAACAAAGTCTGGTATATGATTGGATGTTTCAGCAAACATGTTTGACGCTTTCGGGTGAAAGTTGAGCAGTGTCCGAGTTTTTATTTGCTTGTGTAATTCGACTTGTCAAAAGGTATGATACACGATTAAACATCGTCCGTCTTTGTCGAATCATACATGTATACTGATGCGTGTTGAATCGTCTATCATAGGCTTGAACTAATGTCATTCTCTGCATGGCGAATGGCAGCAACAGCGTCCAGTCAAATTAGTTCCAAAACATTCAATAGCTTACCTGTATAGTTTTCTGGAGATTGATAGTCAGGGAGTTCAGAGATCGATCGATCCCAACACAAGCGAGGTGTGGGCGGAGCTTAGATAGAGATGGGCGGGGCATAGCTAAAACTGGAAAGGTACAATGATGACGGACTAAGCGTGGCTGCACGAATTGTATGTCTTTACTATTTAATAAAGATGCTGTTGGATATTTTGAAACTAATTGGACTGGACGCCGTTGCTGCCTATGCCTTTCAGTCCAGTTTATCCATCAATCCTATGACGTCATAATCAACTACGTGACGTAGGATGACGCCGTAATCAATGACGTCCTGAATGAATGACGTAGACAAGTTCGTCACGAACGCTTACTTGATGACGTACTAATAATTAAGCGTTGTTGTACGAATTGTATATCTTTACTATTTAAAGTGATGCTAATCTCATCCCAAATGTTATACTGCACCGATAGATCATGGTGTATAGATTCCAAAAAATTCATATCCTGTCACATTCCCGTTTCTGTATCACAATTATCTGCTTTGTAATATCGCGTAAATGTTGAACAGTGATCGCCACCATTTTGTCTCCTCAAGCGATAGTGTGTGATGTCATGTAAGTGTCAATGCATTACATTCTTTATTATGTAATATTCATCTCGTTGTTATGGCAATAACAACTTCCATTCAAATTAGTTTCAAAATATTCAACCGCTTACCTGTATGATTGCTTTTATACCACACTGCCAAAATATAGCTGGCGCCTCTATGACTGAGCTATATCCCGATGCGGGCGCGCTAGGATTTTTCTGATTGGTTGAAAAAGTAAATCATGACAGCCATCATATGCTGTAGAAATGTACTAGCATTTAGCTACTAAAGCCTACATATCTTTCTTTAGCGGCATGATGAAAAGATTAACATTACCTGCATAGTTTATGACCGGCATATTAGATCACCTGAATAGCTATCAAGAGCTCTGATTAGTTATCCTTTAATAAAGATGATGTTGAATATTTTAAAACTAATTTGACCGGGCGCTGTTGCTGCCATATTCAACAGCTTACCTGTATAGTTTTATGTAAATTGAGTCGGGCAGTTCAAGGATCGATCGATGCCAACACGGCGAAGTGTGTGTGGAGGTTAGCTAGAGATGGGCGGGACATAGCTAACACTGGATTCCTCAATTGGTCATCACATCTCAGAGAAAAATAAATCAGGCAAAAATATAGGTCTGGGTTTGTGTGTGTGGATGCGGTTTCTCATTATTTCCTGTTGAGTGGGCTTCATAGCACCGCTCCAACTAAATGAATAGTCCCAGTAAACATAGTTTCGTTGTTCTCTGGCTCAACGTAGTTTTGTTAAGCCAACTGAGTAGAAAAAATAACTGAACAACCGAGACAACTGAGTTGACGGTGTTAGAGATTGTCACTTTACCGCTTCATAATGACTAAATTTCGCCAAGAATATTAAAATATTTGCTAAT
The DNA here is from genome assembly GCA_034401795.1 of Chaetoderma sp. LZ-2023a. Classification (NCBI taxonomy): domain Eukaryota; kingdom Metazoa; phylum Mollusca; class Caudofoveata; order Chaetodermatida; family Chaetodermatidae; genus Chaetoderma; species Chaetoderma sp. LZ-2023a. The sequence continues at coordinate 15,443,110 of CM067363.1, read as the reverse complement.
TTAATATCCATTATCAGGCCAAAAAAGCCAATATTTTGAAAATTTACCACTGGAATGACTGGCTCGGTTAGCGAGCCAGTCATTCCAGTCGTAAATCTTCAAAAATAGTCTTCTCTTGGTATGCAAATGGACATTCCTGAAGACCACTGCATCTGCCCTTTTGGCGCGCATCGAGATGAAAGCGTTATTGATCTTATCAGTCAGGTATATTCCTTGTACCTGGGACTGAAAGCATGTCTACGCATAGCTCGGTTTACGTGTATATCCACTGATAACAAACACGGAACATGATATGCATATGCTATGAATGGCAAACCGCGAGGACACAAATGCGCACCCAATTATCACGTGGTATGTGGGTCGCCGGTGACGAGAGATAAGAGCCTGCCTTTATATTATTGACTGAGTGATCTCCCTTTTGCCACGTGTCCTAAAACAAAGATTTTAACCCCTTTTCTGCCGCCAACTTAACCCTTTAATGGTCAAGTTGGTAAAAAAACTACCTCTACAGTGATCTTGAGGGATGTTGATTTGGAGGCTAAAAGAATATTTTTGAAAATTTACCACTGGAATAACTGGCTCGGTAAAATACTGTTCTTGGTCTGCAATTGGGCACTGGCTAAGCAGAAATTTGAATTCTTTTTAGCATCACACTTTTGATGAATGTCCATTTCAAGGATAATAGAAATATAATTTCTTTTGTAAACATTCGCTATAAGTCTACAAAAGTAATCTTTTTGGCTGCAAATATCAAAATTTCTTTGAAAAGAATTGACAAATAAATGGTTAATTGAAATAAGTATTATTTTGAGCGTTTTAATGCGGTGTTGAGACAAGAGGGGTTAAATAACTTCCTGGTTGAGGGAAAAGGTAAGAAAGTATTGCTTCAATCGAGAAACGTGTACAGGAGTATCACTACGACTTCCTAGCACCGTAAACAAGTTAAAAATCATAACGTGATGCCTGTATAATAAAATCAATCGTAAAGGTGCATATTCACCCGAAAATGGATGAAAATAAAATTGCTAAAATTGTATACTTTTGGAGGCTTAAGCTGTGTGCCGGTATGTAATGCAACGAAATAAATCTTAGAATAAAATGATTTCATTACGTATAAATGAATGTAAAAAAAAGTTAGTTGTGAGGTTGACATGGGGTTGGGGCTAGGGGTGGCGCGGGGGGAGGGTGTGGTGCGAGTTGTGGGTTTGGGGTTGGGGATGGGGTGGGTGTGGGTAGGGGTTGGGAGCAGGAGTCGCTAATTCAATTTCACAACAGAAAAATAATAATAATTTATAGGTAATGAAATCACCATATGTTAAGATTTATTTTGTTTCATTACATCTAGGCACACAATTTAACACTCTAAAAGTTAACCATTTTAGCAATTTTATTTTCACGCATTTTGGTGTGAATCTGTACCTTTAACGTAATATAGTTAAAATCAACTATTGGCCCAGTCCCAGCCTAGTAGTCTGCATTTTAGTGGATGCAGTTCATCCGCCGGTACCTCTCGTTGTGAAGAGTATTCACCTTTCCAGAGTATCCATCCATCATCTGACCCCGTATGACGCCATAATCAGCTCAGCGCGTGTATGATGACGTCACAATCATTACGCCACAAAGGGTTCCATATAGACCGTCATCAAATCTAAAAAAGTTCGACACGTTGTATGAATTGTATGTCTTTGTAATTCTTTGCTATTTAATAAACATGCTGTTGAATGTTTTGAAACTAATTTGACTGGGCGCTGTTGCAGCACCCAGTCAAATTAGTTTCAAAATATTCAACGGCTTACCTGTGTAGTTTTTTTGGAAATTGATAGTCAGGTTGTTCAGAGATCGATCGATCGCAAAACGAGCGAGGTGTGGATGGAGCTTAGATAGAGATGGGCGGGGCATAGCTAAAACCGGAAAGGTCCATTGACAACACGGACTGCCCAGTAGGCCTACAGAGGAGTGTGCGTGCGTGCGTGCGTGCGTGCGTGCGTGCGTGCGTGCGTGCGTGCGTGCGTGCGTGCGTGCGTGCGTGCGTGCGTGCGTGCGTGGGTGGGTGGGTGGGTGGGTGCGTGCGTGTGTGTGTGCGTGCGGTCAGACGCATCAACGGTGTGACAAACGCGTGATCATACTCATATGTCCCTGGAGGAGCATGGATGGATCCGATCTGTCACACAGATTTATAAAGTCATAATTGATATGTCACATGTTAGCTGACGTCACAATCAAAATGATGTAGCTCTGTTACGGAAATTGAGAACGCCGTTTCTAGTGTCTTATAATCCATTTATGTTCAAAATATCCAACATTATCTTTTTGTCTTTGAGGCACTCTCACAACTCTCTGACCTCAGGGGTCAGAGCAATATTAAGGTTAAAACCGAACCCTCGGAATCTTACCGGCGGTTACGAGGGCCCCAGGTAAGAATGAAAGAAATTAGCACAGAGTCCTATGTTAGGCCCTGAACATCAGCAGTGTGCATGTACGGTTGCTTTGCAGATAACATATTAGTCTATAAGGTTCTAGAAATAGCAGGATGAATCACGGGAGGAAACTGTTAATTTGAAAGATTCTTACTCTGGCTGTCGATTTTTTGTTCGATGCAGGTGGGGTACGCGTCGCGATTATAGATAAGTAAACATGTTTGCAGGACAAGCATGCCACCCACCATTCAGGACTTAGTTACACAAATGCCCCGTGGAGCAGATTGCTAACATCGCCGTCAGCTCCGATCTCAACGAAGCCCTAACCGACATATTGAAACCTATGGATTCATCAGCTACCAGCACCATAGGTGTTCTTAAAAACAACCAAACTAGGTATACAGACGACCCTCTCGTAGTAAAACTGCCAGCAGAGCAGAAAGCGTTACGGCTGCGCATCTATCAAAGTGGCCAAGGTGAAGATCGCACCAAACTACGCCAGTAGCGTAATACCATTCTGCGCCACATTAGTGGACTCTTAAAAGATCTTACTATTCAACAAGCAGACTCCCTAGCAGATGAATCACTGCCACGGATGACTGTCACAAAATGTTTCAGGCAGCCCGCGCCCTGAGAGTTACTGACTATACATCACCACTCACTGTACATAACTCTAAAGGACACTTTATCGGGACTGACCACGGAAAAGCTGGGACGATACGAAAATGGTTCAAGGAACAGTTCACTGACTAACATGTCCTTGCACCAGTTCTCAGGAGACCCCAGTCCATTACTGACAGCAATTAAAACAGCAGAAGCTGAGAATGTACTTAAAGCCCTGCAAAATGGGCGTGCACCTGGATCTGATGGCATGAGCAATGAACTATTCAAATATGTAAGTTACATTATCTCAAAGCCGATATCAATGCAGCTTTTATGCACCACCTTCCCATCGACGCCGTAGGCCAAGGCACCCTTATCGCACTACCCACTCCCAAGAAGCCACCTGGCCGTCCAGCCAATCTGCTACCCATTGTGCTCATCAACAGCATACGGAAAATCCTATCCAATGTTACTCTATGCCGCATCCGAGAGAAGATCGATTACTTCATCGGATCGTGTTAAAGTGGCTTCAAACGTGGACGCAGCTGCGCAGACATTGTATGGGCGCAACGCATATTTGTGTCGGTAGTCATGTCCAAACACTGGAATTTCCACAAAATGGGCATTACCATGTCACGAGCCTTCGACACAATTAAGCACTTACAGATCCTAAATGTACTACGCTAGGCTAGTTGGAATGAAGATGAACTACGACTGCCTGCAGACACCAAGCTGAGTGTATGAGTCAAGTCAGTGAAGTCTATACAGTTTGAGACATCACTCCCCTCCCCACTGGGAGATGGTCTATCTCTGGTGCTTTTCACCTGTTATCTCGCTGCTGCATTGAAATCCGTACGGGAAAGTTCTATAAGACCACCAACCACCCCCACCCCAGTGCCAATACTTGGTATGCCGCTAGAGATGGAATATGCCGATGATGTGGACTTCATAGACGAGGAAAAGAAATCCCTTGACGAACTTCTCCCAATAGGTGCAAGCAAACTAGAAATTGAGAATCTCTTTATGAATGAATCCAAAACGGAGTTCACCCATATATACCTATTGACAAAGCATGAAACTAAAGAAAATGACGATCCACTTCGTTGCGGCAAACCATGGAGGAAAAAAGTAAAATCCTGGGCTCATTGCTTTGCAGTACTGCTGACATTGCTGCACGCTGCGTCATGGGAGCATAGCTTTCCAGTCCTTATAGAAGCTATGGATTCGTAGATCAGAGATGCCCGTGATAAATAGGCTACGCCTATGCAATGCGACCTGCGTATTCTTGATGCTGTATAACTGTAACAGATGGGCAGCTTTAAAGGCAGCTCTAGACAAACTCGATGCCTGCCACCGCAAACACTTATCACCGGTGGACACCGATGGCTAGACAGCATAATTTCCAACGATGCACTATACAAGATGTGTAATACGTCGCCGCTGTCTGTAAAAGTCGCCCAGCAAAGATGGTCTATGTTTGGCCATGTGCTAAGGATGCCAGAAGAGAGACCATCACAGAGAGACTTGGAATTCGCCCTACTCGGAGCCAGAAAATACAAAGCCAGGTGAGGACGTCATTGCAAAAATCTGCTACGCGTGCTATGAGGTGACCTCAAGAAAGCAGGACTCGGTACACTCAAATCAAGAATGGACCTTAGGAAGCTAAGTCTTTTGGCTGAGAACAGGGCGCATTAGACAAAAGCGAAGAAGGACTGACTGTAGCAGTAGGATGTTTCTACTACTACAGCCGCAGACTACAGTAATTCTACATACTCAGAGGTGAAATTCCATGTAGTATCGCATATAGAAATTGTCTGCATGTTCAGAAGATATCTGGTAGATAGTCACACTCATTTAACAGATTATGTGGCGTCAGTATAAAGTGGATGAGTTCATCATAACTTGCTACTCTTGGCTTTGTTGCATGCGTACAATTTGGACATAGCCTCGCCTGGATTGCATCCATATATTTGAAACATACATCTTGCAGTGTCAGAAAGTTTGAAGCAAAGTGGGTACATTATTTATATTCCCAGTTGCAGGGAAGGCATGTTTGGTCTACGGCGTACTGGTTGAATGCCGCTCTGTTAGATTGAAAAATGTGGTTCGAGTACAGGATTCTAGCAGGGTATGGACTATTTCGCTGCATATAAATGTAAAGCTTTTGTTAAGAAACAGTTTATATTTAGTAATTACGACGTAACGGCATATTCAGTGAAATAATATATAAATTGAAACAGTATTTCCCAGCGTGACAACTGCTTATCTCTGGTTGGCAACAAAAAAACGGCTTTTTATGTGAGTGAGACCACTTCATCGGGAGAGAGAGAGAGAGAGAGCGAGCGAGCGAGCGAGCGAGAGAGAGAGAGAGAGAGAGAGAGAGAGAGAGAGAGGGAGAGAGGGAGAGAGGGAGAGAGAGAGAGAGAGAGAGAGAGAGAGAGAGAGAGAGAGAGAGATAGAGATAGAGAGAGAGTAGAGAGAGAGAGAGAGAGAGAGAGAGAGAGAGAGAGAGAGAAAGAGAGAGAGGAGAGAGGGAGAGAGAGGAGAGAGGGAGGGGGAGTGAGGGAAGGAGGAAGGTAGGTGGGGGAGGGAGGGAGGGAAGGAGGGGTGGGGGATGGAGGGAGGGAGGGAGGGAGAGAGAGAGGGGGGAGAGAGAGGGGGAGAGACGGAGAGAGGGAGAGAGAGAGAGGGGAGGTAGGGAGGGAGGGAAAGAGTGAGGGGGGAGGGAGGGTGGGAGGGAGCGAGTGAGTGGGGGAGGGAGGGAGGGATGGAGGGATGGAGGCAGGGAGGGAGAGTGAGAGAGAGAGAAGGAGAGAGGGAGAGGGAGGGAGGCAGGGAGGGAAGGGGGAGGGAGTGAGGGAGGGAGGTGGGGAAGGAGGGAGGGACAGGGAGAGGGGAGAGAGGGAGAGAGGGGGAGGGAGGGTGGGAGCGAGGGAGTGAAAGAGGGTGGGGAGAGAGGGAGAGGGGGAGGGAGGGAGAGAGAGCGAGAGAGAGAGAGGGGGGCGGGTGGGGGAGCGGGGGGGGGGGGCGTTGAGAGGGAAAAAGAGCTAGAGAGAGAGAGAAAGGCAGAGAGGGAGGGAGGGATGGGGAGGGATGGGGAGGGAGGGAGGGTGGGAAAGAGAGAGAGCGAGAGAGAGAGAGAGAGAGAGAAAGAGAGAGAGAGAGAGTAAGAGAGAGAGAGAGAGAGAAAGGGAGGGAGAGAGAGGGAGAGAGAGAGGGAGGGAGAGAGGGAGAAGGAGGGAGGAAGGGAGGGAGTGAGAGCGAGAGAGAAGAGAGGGCGGGAGAGAGAGAAGGAGAGAGAGGGGCGGGAGGGAGGGAGAGAGTGAGGGGGAGGGAGGGTGGGAGTGAGTGAGTGAGTGGGGGAGGGAGGGAGGGATGGGTGAGGGAGGGAGGAAGGTAGGTGGGGGAGGGAGGGAGGAAAGGAGGGGTGGGGGATGGAGGGAGGGAGAGGGAGAGAGAGGGAGAGAGAGGGAGAGAGAGAGGGAGAGAGAGGGGCGGGAGGGAGGGAGAGAGTGAGGGGGAGGGAGGGTGGGAGTGAGTGAGTGAGTGGGGGAGGGAGGGAGGGATGGAGGGATAGATGGAGGGAGGGAGGGATGGAGAGTGAGAGAGAGAGGGAGGGAGGGAGGGAGGGGGAGGGAGGGAGGGAAGTTGGGAGGGAGGGAGGGCGAGAGAGAGAGCGGGAGGGAGGGGAGAGGGAGAGAGGGGGCGGGAGGGAGATAGAGAGTGAGAGGGAGAGGGGCGGGTGGGGGGCGTTGAGGGGGAGAAAGAGCTAGAGAGAGAGAAAGGCAGAGAGGGAGGGAGGGATGGGGAGGGAGGGAGGGTGGGAGAGAGAGATAGCGAGAGAGAGAGAGAAAGAGAGAGAGGGAGAGAGAAATTGAGGGAGAGAGAGGGAGAGAGAGAGGGAGAGAGAGAGGGGGAGGGAGAGAGGGAGAGAGCGAGGGAGTGAGGGATGGAGTGAGTGAGTGAGTGAGGAGGGAGGGAGGGAGGGAGGGAGGGTGGAAAGAAAGGAGGGAGGGAGGGATGGAGGGAGGGATTGAGGTAGGGAGGGAGGTGGGGAAGAGGGAGCGAGAGAAAGAGAGAGAGAGAGGGAGAGAGAGAGGGAGAGAGAGAGGGAGAGAGAGAGAGGGGCAGAGAGGGAGGGATGGAGGGATGGATGGGGAGGGTGGTAGAAAGAGAGAGAGAGAGAGAGAGAGAGAGAGAGAGAGAGGGAAGAAGGAGGGAAGCAATGGACGAAGAGAGGCAGGAGGATGGAGAGGAGGAGATGGGGAGAAATGGATGGGTGGATGGAGGGATGGAGGGACGATAGCGGGGAAGGACGGAGAGAGGAAGAGGTGGAGGGAGAGGGGCCAGCGAGAGAGAGAGAGAGAGAGAGAGTGGGGGGGGGGGGGGTTAGTGGAGTGGAGTGGGAGGGGTGGGGTGAGGGAAGAAGAGAGGGAGAGGGAGATGTGTTGCGGCTGCTACTGCTGATGATGATAATGATGATTGTGGAGGTGATGATGCTTCTGCTAATGCTAATGCTGCTACTGCTACTGCTGCTACTGCTGCTGCTGCTGCCGCTGCTGCTGCTGATGATGATGTTGGTGTTGGTGTTGGTGTTGGTGCTGGTTCTGGTGTTGGGGCTGGTGCTTCTACTCGAAGTGGTGGTGGTTGGGGGGGAGCTGCTGCTGGTGCTGGTACCGGTGCCACTGCCAGTGCCGGTGCCTGTGCTGGTGCTTCTGCTCGGCGTGGTGGTGGGGCTGGTGCTGTAGCTGCTGCTTCTGCTGCTGCTGCTGCTGCTGCTGCTGCTTCTGCTGCTGCTGCTGCTGCTGCTGCTGCTGCTGCTGCTGCTCTTGCTAGTGCTGGTGCTGGTGTCCGTGGCCGTGTCGGTGCTGGTGATTCTGCTCGGTGTGGTGGCGGGGCTGCTGGTGGTGGTTCTGGTGTTGGCTCTGATGTTGATGTTGATAATCATAACATGTACATATGTTACTTCATTTGCATTAATAATGTCTACATTTACAAATACGCCTACAAAACACATACGCCATGAGCTATTTTGACAACCAGCTCTTTCACACGTGACTGAAACTGATATATGCTGATGTGGTGTTCGGTTTCAAATTCGTTCAACCGTGACGAAGATTTGCCTCCGGCTATCTATTATTGTCATAATTAGTTTAGCATTCAGGCCGTGCACGCATATTGGCTATACACACAAGTTGCTAAAACGAAAATAGTCGGATTCATTTCTACTTATGCCCCACCCATTTCTAGCTTTCCTTGCACATGTCTAGCTATGCCCGCCTATTTCTAGCTATGCCCCGCCCATTCTTTTTAGCCCTGCACATCTTTTATGCGTGTCGGAGTAGATTTAAAACTTCGCAGAATATAATTTATAAAAAAAAATAAGCAATTGAATATTTTGAAACTAATTTGACTGTGATCTGTTGCTGCCACCAGTCAAATTAGTTTCAAAATATTCAACAAAATGTTTCTTAAATTGTAAATTCATCATAGACCTAGGGCCTACAATTCGTACAATTTACTGACGGACGGAGGTACTTTCGATTTTCCTGACGGAGCTATGCCATTTTAAATGTGCATATTCACAGCAGAATGCTGGAAAATAAAAATGTTAAAATTCTATACTTTTAGAGGCTTAAATTGTGTTCATATATGTAACGAAACGATATAAATCTTAACTTATGATGGTTTAGTTAACCGTAAATTAAAGGTGCATGTTCATGCCAAAACGCTTGAAAATAAAATGTTTGAAGGAAAGGACCAGGGAACTAACATATGCTCTTGAATGACAGCTTTATATAATAATCAACCTATCCCCACCAGTGAAAAACAAAAATAAATCAGAATAATTAGAAAAATCAGCTAAATACCATTTATGGCATTCTGGCAGGAACCAATTAGTGACGATGTTGGACACATGCGCTCCTGTGTATGCTGAGCCGATACATAATACCCACTATAGCCGGTCATATAAGCTCAGTTAGACACTGTGTCCTACAGGTAAAATACTGTCTAGTTTTAAAACAATTTGACTGAAAGCCGTTGTTTCCAGAGACAGGTTCTACTTTCAGGTCCCCGAATGTCTATTCATACAGCTTACAACACTATATTCAGGTGTGCTTTCGTTATATTCAGGTAAGCCTATGCGGTTTACCTGCACACACACACAGGTGGTAGACGGCGGAGTGAGAAGCGCAAGCTTAGTCACTAATTGGCTCCAAGTTAAGCGCTCCTAGATTTAGTAAATGCCTTTGAGCAAATAATGCCGATTCATTTCCATTTTTACCGATGATAATTTATTTAATGTGGTATGAGATTACCAATAAACATCATTTGTGAAAAACTACATTTTCGTCTTAAATTAATAGAGCTTGAAATAGTAGATAGCTACAAATATCTTGTAATATTTTTTTCATATAATAGCCGCCTCCTTTTAGCGGAGAAAAATATTTCCGAACAAGCTCGCAAAGCTACATTTGCACTACATCGCCGAGCCAGGGAGCTGGACCTACCAACGGATTGCCATATTAAATTGTACCACCAAATAATTGAGCCAATCCACCCCAAAGTATATGATATACGGCGAGTTAGGAGAAACCCCAATCAAAATTGTAATAAGAAAACGCGTGATAACATATTGGCTTAGGCTCATCTCGGGTAAGCAAACCAAACTCGCTTGCAAAATATACAAACATATTCTATTAGACCACAATCAGAACGGAACATACTACAAATGGCTAGACTCTATAAAAAAATATTTTAGATAGCACGGGGCATAGCTATCTCTGGACGAACCAAACAATACACAACTTCAATGAAACAAAAATAAGAATAAACAAAAATCTTGATGACCAATATATCCAAACATGGCAATCAGAGATGGGCGTATCTTGGAAGGGAAAAATCTACCACTCTTTTAAAATAAATTGGGAAATGGAAAATTATCTCATGAACTTAAATGACCGTAACAGAATCTTATTCACGAGATTTAGAACAAGCAATCATCGGCTACCAATAGAAACGGGTCGGTGGGAAAGCATACCCCGGGAAGAAAGAATCTGTCCACTATGCACCCTGAATGAAATAGGAGATGAATTTCATTACCTATTCATCTGCGAATTCTTTAGCGATAAACGTATAGAAATCTTCCCAAGACACTATTATAAAAGACCAAATTTTTCGAAATTTCACCAACTGCTTTCAACGAAGAACAAGAAATTACTAATAAAGATCTGCCGTATGATCGAAGAAATTAATAGGCACTTCCAACGTTGATTAACCCTATACACAATGGACTCGCAGATTAACAACACAACATTGACAAGAATTGCAAAGTACCACCGCCACCACCACCACCACCACCACCACCACCACCACCAGCAACAACACCAACAACAACGACAACGAAAACGACAACGGCGACAACGACAACAACAACGACAACAACAATAACTATAGTAGCGACAGCAACAACAGCAACAATAACAACAATATTAATAATAGTAGGGTTTAAACATAGTAGTCAACCATGTCTAGAAAACTACTCTACCGCTAGATGTCGCTCCATTCAGACTAGTGCTCGAGTCGGACCACATGCTTTTGAACCCAAATGAAACAAACTGACCGCATTAGTGAACAGGTTCCACTGGGTGGGTGCACAAGATTCCCCATAAACTACCTAAGATTCGATCCGATCTGTTACTCAAGTACCTGATGTCATAATAAAAATGTGTCACTTTTTATATGACGTTACAATCATACAACTTAAGCAGGCAACTGCCCTAGTAACCCGCTTGGTGTCCCACACTGGTTATTCAAGCTCTCCCCTAAGCTAGCTAAGAACCGACCCTATGTAACCCAAGTATCTGATGTCATAATAGAAATGCGTCAGCTGTCGGCTAACGTTATAGTGTAACGTTATAATGTGGTCTTCTTAAAGATTTCCCTTAAACCAACTAAGAACTGACCCTATGTTACCCAAGTATCTGATGTCATAATAGAAATGCGTTAGCTGTCAGCTAACGTTATAGTGTAACGTTATAATGTGGTCCTCTTAAAGATTTCCCTTAAACCAAAACTGTTACCCAAGTATCTGATGTCATAAAAACACGTCACATTTTAGCCGACGCCAAAATTACATAATGCAAACAACCACCTGCCTTAACAACCAGTTTGTTGCACCCACACTGTGGCTATCCAAGAAACAATAACAAGAAACCTAATTGTAGAAAAACTATAGAGTAACACGTTGAGAGGCTGTTTTGTAGATTTAACACAGCAATGACTGGTTCGGTTATCGAGCAAGTCACTCCGGTGGTGAATACCCAAAATAGTCTCTGTCGCGATATGAATGAATATAACTGTCTATTGTTGAAAATAAGGTTGTTCTGTATTTTAGTTTAAAAAATGCCTACAGCAATAACCCATTTCTAAGAATACCAATCTGACATTTTTTATAATCAGTTATTATATATTTATTATAATCTAAATCCTGATGACCCCCACAATATGACCACTATAATTTTAGTACTTTGTTATTGAGATGGCGGTACAATAACAGTAATAATTCTGTCATTACTAATTATGAAGTACGTGTAAATAATAACTGTAACTTTCATAATAATTCTAAGTTACTACTACTACTACTACTACTACTACTACTACTACTGCTGCTGCTGCTGCTGCTACTGCTACTGCTACTACTACTACTACTACTACTACTACTACTACTACTACCACTACTACTACTACTACTACTACTACTACTACTACTACTACTACTACTGCTACTACTACTACTACTACTACTACTGCTGCTACTACCGCTGCTACTACTACTACTACTACTACTACTACTACTACTACTACTACTACTACTACTACTACTACTACTACTACTACTACTACTACTACTACTGCTACTACCGAAAGCACAAACAGTGGTTATATAACTAGATAATACCAAAATATGTAATTATGAATTGATATATAATGTCTGATCGCCATAACATTTATAATTTCTGTAAATTCATATTCCCCATATGCCATTATGTGGCCTGGGTGTAAATAAAATAATCTGAATCTGTTATTCCCTTTTCCGTTCTTTTAAAATTGTATACTTTTACTGGCTTAAACTGGGACCTTAGATTTAATGATACGATATAAATCTTAACATATGATGATTTAATTCAGTATATATTAATATAATTTTTTATGCTGTGAAATTGAAAAAGAGGCACGAGTCCCTAACTCAAATTCACAACTTAATTAGTTATATTAATTTATACGTATTGAAATCATCATATGTTAGGATTTATTTCGTTTCATAACATTTAGGCATCCTGTTTAAGCCTGTAAAAGTAGACAATTTCAATAATTTTATTTTCAGTCATTTTGCTATGAATATGCACCTTTAATACGAGTCCATATAAATTCGCTACTAATTCAAATTCACAACCAAAAAAATTATCTTAATTTATACGGAATGAAATCATCGTATGTTAAGATTTATTTTCTTTCATAACATTAACACAATTTAAGCTTAGAAAAGTACATATAAAAACACAATTAATGTAAATAATTTTATTTTCAAGCATTCTGGTGTGAATGTGCACCTTTAATTGTGACGTCAGCTAACATTTGACGTAATTGATCATGACGTCAGATTCTAGATTGTCAGATAAGATCCATTACTCCTCGATACAAAATTTAGGAAATACTCTGTACTTTTCCTGACATTCCAGGTTATCCATCAATCATATGACATATAATCAAATACGTGACGTGTTGAATGACGTCATAACTAATTACGTCATGAATAACGTAGATAAGTTCGCCGCGAACCCTTAATTGATGATGGACTAAGCGTTGGCGTACGAATTGTATGTCTTTACTTGCTGTCGAATATTTTGAAATAGGCATTAACAGCACCCAGTCAAATTAGTTTCAAAATATTCAACAAATGTAAAATTCCGAACGTGCATGACGGTACTAGAAACGCGATTCAGTATGCATATTGGTTGTGGCGTAAGCCTACACGCGATATAATTGATCATAGCGTCATATATTTGAGTGATTGATCGGATCCGTCCATTCAAAATAATTTAATTCAATTCAATTTTATTTACAAACCCAGGTCATATTGTGGCTTAGGGGAGACACAAATGTACAATTATTTACAGATTTAACTCATTTCATTATTACTTTTAGGCCCAGAGATTCTGATGACTAGCCTCGTCCCATAAGGCGAGGAGGGTGACACATTCCTGCCTGCATGAATGTGTCTGGTTCTGTATCGAAAAGGAATTTGATCCGAGTTGGCTGAAATTTTAACAAAACAAAGGATCAAAGAGAATTTTCAAACATTGGTTGTGATCCGGATAGGATCATATTCTGGAACTTACCGATTCCTCTTAACTTAACACGGGTTGAAGAAATTGTGTGCATATAGACCCATGCCGGATCTAAGACTGTGGCTTAGTGGGGTGGGAGGGGACGGCGAAGAAATTGGGTGGGACTTGGAGGGGTGCCCCCACTCCGATTGTTGGGGGGGGGGGGGGGGGTAGTGCTCCCTCAGGAAAATTAGCAAATGAGATGCTCTGAAAAGACATTACGTGATTACGAGTTATTGTTAGCACCATTCCTTTACAATTTCTGACTTTGTTTATTATTAAAAAGAATTGTAAACAACGAGCGATTGGGCGGGGTGGGTTTGGTTATGGGGTGGGGTGGGGATGGGGGAGTGGCAGCCCCGATCACCCCACCCCATCAGGATCCACCAATCCATGCTTCCTAGTAGTCAGATTACAGGAGCACGCCACAACCTCCAATTACCCCACCCCATCAGGATCCGCTCATTGATCATGTTCAGAAAAAATCACGAAAATCCCCCAAATTATGAAAATCAGAAAACCCACTTTTTATTCAATGTAACAAGCGCCTCCCCATCCGTGGAAAGACGAGGATTATGTGAGTGTATGCGTGAGTGCGTGCGTGCCTGCGTGTGTAAATCTATGATTACTCTTGTCATTAAGATTTGAGACTCTTTTAGAGTCAACATAAGAAATATCTTATTACATTCAATCTCCCATACACAGGTGTATACGTGTAGAAATGCGACTGGATGGGCGGCTGCTTGGATTTGTCGAGAGAGTTATGACGTCATCACATTTGCATATTAGGCCACGCCAATTCTTTCCCGCCAAAAAATACTCGAATCTGATTGGTCGAAAGCCATTTTTATTGTACTCTCCCGACCAATCAGATTCGAGTATTTATTTTTGCTGGGACAAAGTGGGTGTGCCCTAATATGCAAAGGAGATGACGTCATACCACTATCAACCAATCAGAGCAGCCACCCATTCCATCACCGCATTTTGAATCTTTAGATCTTTAGATGATTGACAGTTGCAATGATGCATGAAAGGGGGCGTGGCCAAGTGTAGGTCAACTGTTTGTTCTGTGGAGGTAATGAACTGAACAAATGGTTAGGGGTCTGGGTGTCGGGAGCTCTATAGAGCATTCAACCACGCCTGGGCCTACTACTACTGCTACTGTTAGGACTGCTAGTACTACTATAGAGGCAATTGATGCATACGTCACAGATTTAATATTCAAAACATGGCTGTAGCAGTTCCTGGCATACAACAAGGCAATATAGCAATGGCAATCCATGCACGTCCAGCCCATGTGCCTTTTCTACCAAGAAGCCAAAGGGTGCAACCTAAGCTGTGAGATCCTGCAGAAATACCTAAAAACATGCTATCACTAACCTCTATGCCCCTAATTATAATAATATTAATTATTATTAATAATATTAATAATATTGATAATATTAATAATAGTAATAGTAAGAATAATATTACTATTAACAACATTGATAATGTTAATAATATACACCTATGAAAGCTGGCTGATCGTTGTACAGGTTTTGTGCAAATATGATGGGGAATTCAGCCAGTCAAAATATTTTAAAAATATATGTCAGCCTGCTTATTAAATAGCCTATATAATATCAATATATATATATATATGCATTACACGTGTATATGTATGTGGGCCAAGCCTTATAACGCCTTGCACGGACCTACCTGAAGATGTGTTAGGAGATTGTCTCACTCCTATGCTCTAAAACGAGTTAATAGCTTCACTTTTCCAGAACTGCCCACATCGAGGTGTTTTAAGTTACGGAAACTCTAGCCTTATAACATATTCAACCTTGCATGGGCCTTCCTGAGAATGTGTTGGAGATTGTCTCGCTCCTATGCTCTAAACAAGCTAATAGCTTAGCTTTTCCAGAAGTGGTCACATCGAGGTGTCTTAACATAGGAAAACTATAGCCTTATTACACATTCCACAATTACTGCCCTACCTGAAGAGAGAGAGAGGGTGCCTTAGTAGTTATCAAGAATACTCTAAACACAATTAACATTTCATAATTCTTCAGATGCGGTGTTTGGGCCAGTAGATGTATTGAAAGGGTATTATGCGTAAAAGTGTTAGGGGCAGGGCCTTATTCAAATATTGATGACGTCATAATGCACCACCAATAAGGGCATATGTGGCACTAATGAACCGTGCAAATGGCTAGGGTTCTGCGTATCGGGAGCTCTATAGAGTCATAACAGGTTTCAACTAGGCCCGTAGTCTACTACTACTACTAGTACTGCTAGTACTGCTAGTACTAATGTAAAGGTAATGTGTGTATACTCTAAAGATTAGCTATAGTAATTCCTGGCCTAGAACAAGACAGTATAGCAATGGCGATCCATGCAATCCCAGCCCATGGGTCTCTTCTATCAAGAAGCCAAAAACTTCAACATAAGCTGCAAGATCCTGCAGAAATATCTCAAAACATGCTATCACTAACCGCTATGACCATAAGTATAATAATATGTATTATTATTATTATTATTATTATTATTATTATTATTATTATTATTATTATTATTATTAAAATTTTTTAAATTATATTAATAATATTAATAATATTAATAATACGATTAACATTATTAATAATAATAATAATAATTATAATAATAATAATAATAATAATAATAATAATTAATATTATAATAATAAGGCCCGGTTCGGGCCATGTCCGGGTTTGGTTCTTAGATTTACACCCAAGAAAGCTTATTGAGCATGGTACAGGCTTTGTGGTAATATGTTGGTAATTCAGCCAGTCAAAATATTTTCAAAATATTTTCCAGCAGATGTATTAAATAGCCAAGACATTCGACTGCACACGCGTTTGCCTATACCTTGCACAGTTATAAAATACTGTATATGTGATACACCTGGATATGTGGACCAAGACTTATAACACAGTCAACCTCCCATAGGTCTACCTGCAGGTCTGTTAGGCGAGCTTCTCACGCCTATGCTCTAAAACGACGTAACAGCTTAAAACAGTGGCCACACGGAGGTGTCTTAAGCTAAGAAACCCCTTGGCATATCAAATATTCAACAAGCACCGCCCTACCCAAAGAGA
Source organism: Chaetoderma sp. LZ-2023a (assembly GCA_034401795.1). Lineage (NCBI taxonomy): Eukaryota > Metazoa > Mollusca > Caudofoveata > Chaetodermatida > Chaetodermatidae > Chaetoderma > Chaetoderma sp. LZ-2023a. Next base: position 15,426,598 of record CM067363.1, on the reverse strand, counting down.
GACTGCCTGAATAGCTAGCAAGTATACTCTAAAAAAGTTTAACATTTCCTAATTCTTCAGATCTGGTATTATTTGACTGATCCGTGATTGTGTCATAACTCTCATGCTCTCAGAATGACCTGTAGAGGTATTGGAAGGGTAATCATGCGTGAAAGTGTTAGGGCGGAGCCGAATTCAAATATTGATGACGTCATAGCTCGCTGCTAATAGGGCCAGCCACATCTTTGGTCGCCTATGTTTGTTCTGGGGGGGTTAATGAATCGTGTAAAGTCATAGGCGTCTGTGTGTAGGGAGATCTGTAGAGTCATAATGTATTCAACTAGTCCTGCAGTCCTACTACTGCTACTACGATTGATTGATTGATTGATTGATTGATTAACTGATTGATTGATTGATTGATTGATTGATTGATTGAGTGATTGATTGAGTGATTGCTTGATTGAGTGATTGATTGATTGATTGATTGATTGATTGACTGATTGCTTGATTGACCATGGGTAAGAGAGTTCATAAGAGGCACAATGGTCAAGGGTATAACAAACCTTGTCTCTCTACTAACCCTCGTCACTATAATGAGCAAATATGTTTTATATTCTTAGCACAATTTGGCCAGTAGCTGATTAACTGGTGTTAATAACAACATGCGATCGGTATACAAGTATAATGAGGAACACAGATTTTCTGGCTGATATTGCCCATCATCTTAATTTAAGTAGTCTAGGGTCCCATTTTACACATACCATTATTTATTTTGTCGTATCTTTTAATAGATGATATTTAGGCTATATGTGGTGGGCTGGCGCTGGTGCATTCGATCGTTGTTGGGGGTTAGGGGGATGATGGTGCCCTAGGCCGGTGTACCACATCATGCCCCACCCCACCCTCTGCTTCTCATACTACACCACATTTAAAAGTGTATAGTTAACATTTTGAAATATTCACTGGAGAAACACTGCCCTGCAGTGCGTCTGATATTGCCGGAATCTCCATGAACAGAACATAATTGAACTTTCCAGTTTTAGCTATGCCCCGCACATTCATGTCTCCTTTCTAAGGAATTTATGGTAGCAATTATGATTTTCCCTGCGAAATGATCCATTGCATTATCCATGTAATGCCCAACTATGAGGTAACACACGCCTACAAGAAATTATAATGTTGTCTATGTTTTCTAGTCTAGGATAGAATCCAATGCCACTGAGCTCATGAGGTCAAAAGTTCAAGGTCATTGGTATAAAACCCTACTTTTTACGGCTATGGGTTGCACTTAGCTAAACATATCGTCTTATATCTCAGGATTGGTTCACCCTACTTCAACTTAACTTGGTCACATGGTTACTAGGTCAGAGGTCAAGGCCATTATAACATTTGTATAAAATGCAGAGTTTAACAGTTTGGTTCTGCTTAGCTCGTCTGGCCTTTATTTCAGAATTGGCCAAATTATTCGAGCTACGTATTGTCATATAGATACCTCAATCAAGAAGAGCAGAACTTATATTCAGATTTTTTGGCCAAGTGAAAGTGATGGCGAGTGGCTGGAGCTTGTGATCCCATGAAAGAAATTCGACTGCATAGGTGGTGAAGTTATCTCCCCATCTTACTGTATGCAGCATTCAATTTATGATTATTTTGTCAAAATACATGAATAATTGACAATATGACTGTGAGATAAGAAATTCAATAGTATTTCTTTAAGACAAATATACAGAATAGGCCTACATATCAATCTGGTTTGTCGTCGAATGAAATTAACACTAGCCCCGGATGTGCCATATACGACAAATTGCTATACATGCCCAAACTACTACAAGTTTTACAGCTACTTTCAGGTGGATTGCTAAGAAAATTCTGTAAATTTATCAAGTCGATACTTCAGGAATTTAAAGACCAAAGAAAATAACAACATAACCACCACCACTACCACCACAGTAGAAGTGGGTCGCCTTTTTCACCCCTTTCAAGTTGTTTATTCTTTGGCCTCAGGCAGCAACAACTTTCAGTCAAATTGTTCTCTTTTGTTACTTTGACACCTTTTGCCCTTTGCTCTCTGCTGCCCTGCCTTTGGAAAAGCCGTGGAAAAAGGCGACCAGATCTCCGCCATTCTGATTGGATGTTAGGTGTAGAGGGTGACCATAAGCCTCCTTAAATCACGTGACTCCTGTCATCCAATCAGGTGAGCTAAATGGTAATTAGTGCACTGATTGACAAGAGTTAATGCATTGCGTAGGGATGATTGACAGTGTACATGTCTGGACTCATCTTTTCGTAGCGGTGGAAACGTTAACTCAAAGCTAATATCGGACAGGTTATGCAGTACCATTATGGTTGAAGAAGTTAAACTAACTACAGTTTTAGAGGGTTACGTGGGAAAGACTAAAGATTGCATATTCTCGAGAACCTGTATGGCTCGATCACGGGGACTAACGTCTAAGCAACCAGACAGTGTTGTCGATGTAGCTCATTCTGATTCTGAAATAGACCAAGCCATTCATAACCTTATTGATCACATACCCCCAGAGGATGATCTGCCGGATTATGAAGCCACATGTTTTACATCGCCAGACTCACCCAGCTATGTTGAAATTTATACTAAGCCAAATTCTACACCATATATGCTTGATACGTTCTATCAAGATATAAATGAACGGGAATATATGAGTTTTGGCTCCAAAACAAAACATTCCTCAATCTACCAAAGACAATGCTATTGCTATTTTCGCAAACTTATTGAATTTAGCAATCCGTAGACTAGCCGCTAGCGAATGATACAGGTGTCAACATGACAGACCATCTCAGCGTGAAGACCAGTGCATGTGTATCGATTATTTCTTAAGGCCTATCAACAGTGTATAATTACATTACTTAAACGCATAAGTACATGGTTCTAAAATCGATTTCTTTCATGCATACCGAAGACTGATTGGCTAAACGATGTACTATTTAAAATTGATATATAACTCTAAACAGCGTTTCTCTATTTGCTAACACCCCCACCCCTATGCCATGCCCCTGCCCATTGTTATGAATAGCGATTGCCTTCTCAGAGTCGCAGTTCATTCAGACCTTTAATTTTGTATAGCCCATTAGCCAGGTGTGCCAGGTGTTGGGGGTAACTCTAGAGACTACATCAAAATTATAACTCTAGGGAAAGGTGAAAATCGCCTTTGAAAGATATTTTAACCCTCATATGTTAAAACAATCTAAAATCATATTGTTAAAACATCTGCAGACAAAGAAAACATGAAAAACAAATTTCTTTATGTGAAACAACGTTTTTTATTACAACGTTTCATGATGAATTGCTATAAGACTATGGCCTAACAACTTATTGTCTAAGCTTTTGACGATTCTATTGGTTTTTTTGGTAAATCAAGTAATGCCTCTGTAATTGAAATCATGGCCAGTCCACATGCACGATGATATATATATATATATATATATATATATATATATATATATATATATATATATATATATATATATATATATATATATATATATATAACACTTTCTGCAACGAGTCCATAATATGGGTTGTACAGTAATGCCATTATATATATGCGGGTTACATAATGGCCCCATTTTGACCATTAGTTCAGGCCACGGAGCGAGCCCAAATGAGTTAAAATATTAAGATTTTCCATGTTTAGGGAAATATAACGTGATCCAATGAGTGTCTGGAAGGTTCTTAGGATCTGTATTAACGATGAGGCACGCTGGTCTTCTGATACGTTTAGGTATACAGTCTTTAGCAAAAACAGGTAGGAACATGCTCCCTAGTCTCCTGTCTCCTGAGCAAATATATTCAAGATCCCTCATAGTTAACATTCCGAATGCGTGAACCCTCAAAGTCAAGGGAGGTAACTCTGTGAGGCATACACATTTCTTTCGGAAATGTGTCCCTGGATTATTTGTTCTGTTTCTTATTTTAAAAGACCAATTATAATTTAAGTTGGAGCAGTCAAGCTTTATGTAAGTTTCGACTATTAGCGTCAGTCTGAACCTTTATAGACGTTAGCACTGCGTTATAAATCATTCAAATATCTCTATGAATACAAACTCTGATAAATCGTTATTCAATTGAAAAAACTCATGCAATTATTAGAATATCTTCATTTATTTTTTCCATTTCGAATAACTATAGCGAGGTATGCCTTCTAAATCTGAATTCCTGAATCTGATTCTACACCGGTCCTGAATCTTTCATAAGCCAGTTGATATGAACCATAGCATAATATGATCCATTTAGGTGGTTTATAAAATAGCTGATCCCTGAATCATATTATCTCACTTAACAAGGTTGATTTTCCCATCTGCAATGGGCTGCTAAGCAAGATATTAGCAGGATGTTTAAATTGAGTATTCATTTTGGGTTTTTTACTTATTACTAATCTAAGAGAACATAGACGGTATATCGAGCTATACAGAATTCAAATGCTTATAATATTATAGCAATCATGGAAGCATATGTTCGAATGTGTATAACTGAGATCGTCCAGCTTCGTGCCAGTAATAAGCATAAAATTGCGAATGCGATGTACAGCATGATTAGGTTTGTTCTAGATTCATGGGTGAATTTAGGCCGAATATTTGTTATGTCGAAAACTTGTGAGATTCTATTAGAAGCGTATAAAACCGACTTATACCCTTAGACTTGTGCTTTGATCCTTAGCTATTCAAATTTTGGCTATTTGATCGAGGTGCATTAGCGGACTAATCCTGCATATATGTGCCTCAATATTAAGTTGATTAGCGCTTATTCAAAAAAACTCATGAACATGTGAACTCATTAACGATTAATAATCGGAGTCATGTAGACGATGTCGGAGTCTAAAATACTGTCAACGTAGATTCACTAACGGCTTAAAAAAAATCATTAAACTTTTGCCAAACAATGGACAGTACATGTGTTTTAAAAACACCCATCTATAAGTCTAGTATATGGATCTTGATACTGAACACATGTTTATTGATGTACACACATTCTGAGGCTTATCGAATCATAAGCCAGTGATTAGCACCCAAAGTATCGACATTTTCTGTGACAATCATTTTTTCAACCTATATAAAGAACCTAACATCGATGTAAGTAATCATTCGACCTCGTTCAATCTACACACTATTTAAAGCCTAGCAGAGAAGTTATTTTTAAGTTTGGAATAATAGAGAGTAACACTTTTAACGATAATTTGGAATTTGTAGCTATAGTGTCTCTGCCGAGAGTTATTATTGTGTACGGATTCGTCCTGCAGTATCCAGTTGAGATAGAAGACTCGCCAGCAACCGTGGATGTAATTATTATTTTTATTATTATTATTATTATTATTATTATTATTATTATTATCATCATCTTTCCAGTTTTTGACTTATTTGGGCAACGCATAATAATAAAAAAAATGCTGCAGCTATATGTGCATATGTGTTGTACCTAATGCACGTCTGTAGCTGTATGCTAATATTGTATAATGAACATAGAAAATAATCTAGCATCTGAAGATAATGCTATCATTCATTCAGTTTGTTTAAAGCATCTGATTTAAACAATTTTATTTTCAGACCTTTTTCTTGGCTGCGAATATGCATATTTTAATTGTACGCTTACGTTAAGATGTATTTGAAGTGTGTCAAGCTTTGACGAGCTACCAGCAGGCTGCTCTAAGATAAATGGTTAAAAATGAACAAATATCGAAATTAAACTGAAATATTATTAATGGGATGTCTTACTCAATATAGTTTTGAAAAATAGAAATAAAACCATTCGATTAATTATTAATGCATATTTAACACTAAGTTGCACTTTTAGAAGTTAATAGCTGAGCAAGCATAACTCAAAGTTATTACACCATTTAGATACACGTATAATGTTAGTTTAAGTTAAAGTTTCGACATCTAAGAAAAATTACATCACAATCTCGGAACAGGGTAGTTACCTAAACTGACAAAATGTGATATATTACAATCTTGTAATCAGCACCCATGCTAGTTTGAGTACCCACTGGCTATGCTGGAGGATGTGATACACAACACATAACAACCGCAATACGAATTCGATCCATCTAGAATTAGTCAGTCGAGCGCTAACCATTGAGAGGGAGTTCTTAGCCTCGCCATTAAGCCGATTAGAAGAGATCATAACCTCTCACAGTATCCACCTACCCACTCTCCCGGATCAGATTCAAACGTGCTTAGCAGACCTTCAAGATCTGATCTGGGCTGAAATGAGTACTATGATCACATCGACATATTCCAGAGTCAAACTGACAGCAAGTGAGTATAACCTTTTTAAAAATTTGCGAAAAATGTAGTTAAGTTTGACCTGGTGCTGCTGGGGTGGGTTTGTATATTGGGGTGCGTGTGTGTGTGTGTGCAGGTTGGTTGGGCGTGTGCTTATGGTGTGCGGGTTGGCATATGTATATGTGTGTGTTTGTTTGTGTGTGTGTGCGTGCGTGAACGCTCACATGGGGGTTAGTGCGCATGGTAGTGTGCGTGCGTGCGTGCGTGCGTGCGTGCGTGCGTGCGTGCGTGCGTGCGTGCGTGCGTGCGTGCGTGCGTGCGTGCGTGCGTGCGTGCGTGCGTGCGTGCGTGCGTGCGTGCGTGCGTGCGTGCGTGCGTGCGTGCGTGCGTGCGTGCGTGTGCGTGCGTGTGAGTGTGCGCGTGTGCGTGTGTGCATGCGTGCGTGCCTGCATGCGTGCGTGCGTGCGTGCGTGCGTGCGTGCGTGCGTGCGTGCGTGCGTGCGTGCGTGCGTGCGTGCGTGCGTGCGTGCGTGCGTGCGTGTGTGTGTGTGAGCGTGTGTTGCCGGGCTCATGCACCGGGTGAGTGGGCTATTGGGGTGAGGGGGGAGGGGTGCGAGTGTACCATGGTTTGGGGTTTGGCCTAAGGTTTGGGGGCAGTTTCAGGGGTGGCAGGGCTTGGCTTGGAGTGGGGTGGGGTTTTAGATGTTGGGAAAAACTTGGTTTGAAAGAATAGTTAAAAAAAGAAAATGTTTTACATCTTTTTTACTGTGTGAAAAACTTGTCTAGAAATATATAAATTTTGTGTCACTAGCTCAGTCATCATCGACGAAGACGATTTCATTGATGACGCAAACGATGAACTCGATTATATTTTTGAGGTCGAGGCATAAAGAACCTTGCGCAATGCAGGGTCCAGCACCTTCGAAGTTAAATGATGACTTGATGCCGGATTCGAGTGAGATATTACTTGGAAATCTTTTGAGATATTTTTAATTTTGATAGATTTGAAGAACAAAATATCTCCCAAGATCTTCACATTGGTTCCAATTCTGAAGACGATACAGTGCAACGTAATATTAATGTTTTAATGCACAGTCTAAGCAATACTGAACTCTTAGCCACCGTTCACAATAATCAAGCCATAACCTCACCCATTACACTCCAGCAACTCACAACCTAAATTCATGTCCAGGCGCTATACCCTCAAATGCATCTGTAAATCTTGGAGACCGTTTGAGTCCCCGAGCTCCTACCATGCAAACTCTACAAACCATCATCCCAACATAGCTAACTCAGCCATCCCCTCCTCCGCCTTTACAATCTCAATCCCACCCCACTCCACCGCTACTAAACCCACACCACCCCATACCAACCCACCACCAGCAGCTACCAACCCCATCCCCACATCTAGCAACTCTGTCAGACCATCTTATAACCCTGTTAAGAAAACTAGAAAAAATAATTATAACAATTGGAAAAATAAATCTGCTCAAGCCCAGAGAGCTAATTTATTTGAAAATAATGAAATGGATATGGAAGTTAATAATAGTAATATCGTGGTGGGTCTTAATAAGATCGGTGGAGGGGTTAACGCTGTAGAGGGTGGGGGTTCTAGGGGCGAGGGGTGTGACAGGGTGTGATAGCATTGTAACTGCTATGCCTAGACCCGGCATAGTTGATATGTACGATATAACTCTCACTCGCACCTTTCAGTCCCAGCATTTTAATATTACAGAAAAGTGTTACTCTGTCAACTTTAACCCAGGTGCCATTATAACAGACAATTTGGTTGAAGTTTCAGAGCATGTGCACTCTGTATTTGAAAGACTATTTAGATAGCTTTTATGCTAGCGCTAATGCATCGACTCAAGATTACAACAGGATCACGATAAATCATCCTGTTATAAACACCCCGATCCACGTGGACTTTGCGCAAATCAGAGATTTGACAGCTACAGAAATAACGAACGCAATTTCTGAAGTGAGTCAATCCCAAAGAGACGTATGTCTTGATGCCGACTTTTCTATGGAGATATTTCACATAGAAATGCCTAGCAGATCGGGGTTGAATAATAATCTCGTCAAATTATATCTCGATGATTTGGAGTTCGAAGCCATGTTGAAAAAATCAGCATCACTGTTAGAATCTAGATAATGTATGTATAACGATTGGGCTATGTTATCTAGATTCATCAGCATCGGAGGCCGAGCTTATTCAGATTAGAAGGCCAAGCTAAACTGCTAGTTGGAGGGGGGGGGGGGGCGGTTAGGTGATAATCATCATAAATGGATGGAAGCTCAAGAACTGCACACTCAGGCAGGTGCGTCTATTGACATATCGTGCCTGATGCTTGGAATGCATTCCAAGTCATTTTGGTCCCACGTGGCTAAGCGTGTATAGCAAGGCCAAGAATAAATGCGATGTATACAGCGGTGTGTATACAATTCACATTCTGCCTCTGTATCTCTATAATAATCATTTGGCTTACATAAACAATGGTAAGGCTTTGAAAGGTTGCAATTATTATTGTGACGACTGCGCCATTGCTTACTCGAACCGCGATCAACACTCTTGCGTAAAACGCTGTCGTTTATGTAAAGAGGATCCACCTTGCAAGCAGATTGCTAATATTTCAAAATATTCAACAGTTTTCATAAATTGTTGCATTTGGACTTAAGCGAGATATAGGATACTCATCAGTGAAAGAGTTAATCACATATAGGTAGACCCCTTTAGATGTACACATGAGAATGGAGTATGGCTGCGGAAGTCTGATGGATTTTCCAATCTCATTAATTTTAGGAAGATCATCACTACCACCATGGCCCATCATACATTATGGCTCATCATACACTATATTAGTATCAATAATAATAAATTAATAATAATAATAATAATAATAATAATTAAAAAAAAAAAAAAAATAATAATAATAATAATAATAATAAATACTGGAGTAGTGTTTTCAAACTTGATGAACGCCCCTTCACACACCTCCACCCACCTCCCCGCCCCTCTCTCCATTACCTCTAGCAACTTAAAACTGCAGATCTTCTTACACTAAATGTAATGTTAAAAATTTTAAAATAATGCATATATACTGTGGGTGCAAGTGGAAAAAAATACATATATATCTTCTTAGATTATTATAATTAACTACTAGTAACTTAATTATGTTTTTGTGTGCCGTACGTGTAGCGTTTTAATCTTGTTAATCGTAACATGTACAGTAATTAAATGTTGTAATGTCTCTTTGTCTAATATATGTTACAGGTCCATCACCACAGAGGCTTTGCCTTTAATGGACTACCTGTCCTTTGTAATATAAATGTGAAATGTTACTAGAAAATAAAAAAATATTTGAATTGAATTGAATTGAATAATCACTATTGCGAAACTTGTCGCTGATGGTTTAAGAGCGGGGGTTGATACAACAATCACACGACCTCTCGAATGTGAGCCACGCATAAGTCTTGCGGGGACTGTGGCAAACTTCTAGATGTTGATTCTCGCTCTAAACATCATTGCGGGCATGGGAAATGTCCTAGTTGCAAGATTGAAGCTGATTTACGGGACCACGTAAGTTATATGCAGCGTTATACTGAAGAACATATCAGCTTAGCCGCGACGCGTAAGGCAAGTGACCCTAACACCATAAATAAGGACTTATCGACAATCCCTCAATCGTTCATCTTTCATGATTTTGAAATAAATCAAGCGACAAAGCGTCACGAGGTTATTTATGTTGTCGCTCAGATAACTTGCTCCATATGCGTTAGCAAACCTCATGACGAGTATTGCGTGGAATGCTATGAATGTCGAAGAGAGGTTATCTTCGAAAGCACTAACGCTCTAACCACTTTCATGCAATGGTTATTAGCTACAAAATCTGAGCGTCAGGGTATGCATAAGACTAATGTCCAACGCTTTCGTGACTGCATCGTAATAGCTCATAACAGTCATGATTTTGACTTGCATTTGGTGATGGAGTGGCTCTTTAGAAACATGGAGCTTAAACTGGCCAACAAGAATGAACGGTAATAAAGTGGTGTATTTGAATGTTGGGGACGTTCATTTTAAGGGTAGTCTAGCATTTCTTCTATTTCAACTATGTCAACTACCCGCAATATTCAATCTACCTAGCGAGAAATGATTTTTCCATATCTCCTAGAGAGTAACGTATACTTTGATTACATCAGAGAGTACCCTGCAATTGATGCTTATGGTGCCGACAGTATGTCGGTGTCAGCGCATAAAGAATTTGACGCTTGGTATGAAATGCCATGAATCTTTACTGCAGGTCTTACATAGATATTCTATGGATGGCTAGCGGTAAGTTTCATGAAATGTTCATCTGTGAAACTGGGATACCGCCTTTCGTGTCATCTATAACATTAGCGTCATTACGTAATAAGGTATTTAGGGCTAACTAGTTAAACAATCATAAGCTAATAGTCCCACATGTGACAATAAACATTACTCAGTATAAGCGTGTAAGTGGCTAGATTACGCGACTTATTCTAATGACGCGTTCATTAAACCCCCTCTAACTGGCGGTGAGCCTGAAGCATTTAACAGATCATTGGATAGTTACTGCCCCGACACAGACGTGTATTTTGAGGATTACGGATGTTATGTGCACACATGTTGCAAATGTCTGCCTAGTAAGCGTATGCCTATCAAGTCATTTTTAGCCTGATTCAGCTTTAGAAGAAGTGTATCAGAAGACACTTTCTAAATCTAGCGAGCTTTGGCGTATGGGTGCGAATGTAGTTGAAATGTGGGGTTGTGATTTTAAGGCCCAGAGATCAGTATCGCTTAGATCGGTTTCAAATTTATTTAAATAATCACTCTAAAAAAAGTTTTATGTAATGCCTTAGTCGCATCATTCTCCATGTCTATCAATGAGCTTTACAGGTCGCTGGATCCCGCTCGAAACATTTCTACATTTATATTTTAATTAAATTATTATTGGTTTTTTGCACATAATTCAATTTTTATATTTTCGCTTATGTTTCTGTACATTCGTATGTCTATTTTATCGACTTTGTATTTATAATCTGTATATTTATCATCGTTATATTGATTGCCTGTATATTTACTGCAACTTTTATTTTATTAAAAATTGTGAAAAGTGAAATGATTCATATTGCTTTTTTATTTGAAAAATGACAGAACAATCACTTATTACCCGTCCAAGCCCTGAGTCAGCTTAGGCTGGCTTTTTTCCTAATATTGCGTGGCCATCCGTGGCAGATTAAAATGTAATCATTAGTTATTAACCTAACTCGATTGAAAATTGATTCGTTGAACTGTGTATGACTCTGATGATCGATGCACGCGGTCAGAGTTGTTTTAAAGCGCAACTAGTTAATTTCAATCGGTTGGAGTAATAACTAACTGATTGTCCGTATGCAATAGATTGACCCTTGTACATTGTAATGGCTAAAATGATCCGAGGTTCAGAAGTGTTAATCATCAACCCATTAGACTAACCGAGTCGTCTCGAAAATTGTCCTTACGCGATAGATTGACCATTTAGAATTTATCTCCCGTGATTGATTGAGCTCCCAGACCCCAGGAAAGAGGAGTCCAGACATGCAACCGGTCAATAATCATAAACGCAATACATTAACCATTGCCAGTTTGTCCTGGCTCGATGAGATAGGTAATTTGAAGTCACTTAATTACCCTCATTAATCATTGACAAGCGTCATTGCGCTATAGGACACTAGGAGTTGCATGATTTAATGAGGGGGGCTTTGTGATTGAAGGAGTACCCAGCGTCCGGACATGTACCCTGTCAATCACCCTTACGCAATGCATTGGCCCTTGTCAATCATTACGCTAATTACCCTTAAGGTCACCTGATTGGATGACAGGAGTCACAGGATTTAATAAGTGTAGGGGCTTAGGGTCAACGTCTACATATAATATCCAATCAGAACGGCTGAGATCTGGTCGCCATTTTTCACACCATTTCAAAAGGCAGCAGAGATCAAACGATAAATGGTGTCCAAATAACAAAAGAGAACAATTTGTCTGAAACTTAAAATGTGTGAAAAGGGCGACCAAATCGTTCCCCCCCCCCCCCCGCACCCCCCCCCCCCCCTGTACTCACCACCACAACCACCAGCACCACCACCACCACGAGCACCACCACCACCACCACCACCAACAACAACAACAACAACAACAACAACAATGATGGAAACAACAACAACAACAACAACAACAACAACAACAACAACAACAACAACAACAACGAAGACGACGACGATGATGACAACAGCAACAATGGGGTGGTATTTGCTGACGTGCTGCATTATAACGAATCATCGAAAACTATTTTATTTCAAATTCGTCATCATATAAATATGTACATGTGAACTTCAAGCTGTGAAGAACGCGAATTTAAGAAAACGTACATTTTAATATATATATATATATATATACACACAAGACACACAGGTTTCCCTGCATCATACATGCGGCGCGGATTATGCTCTTACTACAGTCTCAAGAAGAAGTTATTGGTTTTGATTACCTATATTGGCAGCGATCGGAAGTTGACCGAGCAGAGATGCGGCCTTGGGGACGCCGGTTTCACAGCACTGGTCATTGCCGCCTGACCTACAGCATCCATCCTACTGACTCGAAGAAATTATTGGTTTAATTGGCGTCTATCGAGTTCCTGATTCCAGATCCTATTCACGCTATACTAGGCTGGTTTATATTTCACTCCCTTATTGGTAACTTCCCCAGTTTTACACTGGTTCCCATTTATACTCCTGGTTTGAGAGAGGCAAAGAGGAGTGGAGGAGATTGCTTATGTTACCATCAATTGTTCGTCTGCCACCCGATCGCCTGACAATCGAGCGGGATTTGAACCCCGCCCGGCTGATTACAAGACAATCATGGTAACACTACGGCCAATCGTATCATCTCTCCTATTGAGCACGTGATGTCGCGTATATACTGATCAGGAGGAGGTCACCTTACTTCTCCCTCAAAGTATACGCCTTGAGCGCAATACAAGGCAGCGCATTCTTACTCTCGCCTTTCTATGACCAGTTTGAGGAACGAGATGAACAGTTTTGGGCCCAGAGCACATGCACATTGATGGCAACTGTTTGACTTGCGTCACCGTACACGTTCCCTACTGTTCTGCATGAGTAATCGTCACTCACAGGCCCATACAGGCGACTACGTAATCAAACTTCAAATGCCTTCAGTGAACCGGTTCTGGATAGACAGATGAACAGACAAGGAGACAGCTAGACAGCCATGCCCCGATGCTGTAGCACTTTCCCCATCCGTGTAGGGGATACCATTTATTAATCAATGTTTTATATGTCATATCAGTTAATCAAGAATGTATTCCGCTAGTAGAAATCTAGATTTTTAAATTACTGGTTATACGTTATTGAAATCAGTTTCCTCTTGCCAGGTGTTCACTTCAGTTCAAGGTAATCGTCTTGCTCAACGTGAGAGTTTGTATATGTACACATAAGGACATAATCGGGTATCTTATCATGGTGGAAACAAGGCAACGCTTTTTCCTGCAGCATGTTGCTTGAACAAGACACACTTAGGTTGTGTCTGGATGCGTGAGGTTTACTTTTATTCCAGAATAACTTGAATTAAGATTTATTTTTTACCCCAGCGGTGAAAGTATCCAATAAAATTTGCCAGCGATTGAAAACAATTCGACATAAGAAAGTGTCTTAGCATGATATCAGAGTGCTTCCACAACATTTTTTTTTAAATATTTATTTCTAATGTTAACCATTGTGCCAAAATATCATAGATCATGTCAGTAATTTATATAGTACGCTCAGATTAATACGCCATACACATAACCAAATGAGGAATATGGAGGGGAAGTTGACCTCGTTTTGAGAGAGGCCCTAAGAACTATGTTTGGCATTTAGACCCTATATATGACGTCAGTGCATGATTTCCCAATACCATATTCTTGATGCTTATAGGCAATTTATGACATGAAGAGAAAAAGGATTGTATTTCTATTGTGTTTACTTTTCTATTTATATAATTAAAGGCACCACCGTCACTGCCCCTCCACAGCTGTCTTCTTCTCTAAAGACAATTTCCAAATGACCTAATCTGGGTACTTATTCACTAAATACGGAGTCAGGAGAAAAAAGTAGGTGATTCATAGGCAATGTATCTATTTGTATAATTAATACCCATTGCAACAACCGGTTAGCTAGTTCTCACTCCGCAATGTCTTGTGTTGTTAACGGGACAGATATTGAACATCATCGTAGCCTATCAGGGCTTCAAGCCAGGCAATCATCTGCACGCGCCTTACGGACGCTAATTAATATCCCACCAACCAGATTGTTTCCATCTATGCCGCTGTCAATCATATGCGAGTGCCTAGCCGACGCTAGTTAGTATTTAACGATCAGATTTTCCGGCCAAATGGCCATTATACTTGGTTAGTTAGCTGGGGGCAAACTGGTTTCTAAAAATTGATGAATGAACCAGTGATGAGATAGTATTGGCAAAGCGGTACATCATCCCACATTCCCACCCCTCGAGTGCTAATGAGAATATGTAAGAGATAGAAGCTATACTGAAAGATAGAATAAAAGAGGAATAATATTCCATTTCCTATACTCATAATTCCGTAAATTCACGCATATCCTTACTACTATCTGGTGAGCATTATATCTCTATAATGAGAAAATATATCGTGAGTAGGATTGGAGACCTCCTCGCGCACGTAAAATCCGCATGTACAGACTCTGTTGCCATGTATAATGTAGTGGAGAGAGTCATGATGACGACGACGATGACGATGACGACGACGACGACGATTCGAAGAATGCATACCTGGAATGGAGGAAACGGTTTTATATTGTCTGTGTCTGAGGATGAAGCAGTATGCTTAGCTTGCCGTGATAGAATCTTAATGATATCAATTCTAAACAGGGAAAATAATTGTGGACGTATAATTATGTGTCTTGAATTTGTCAGGATTGTGAAAAACACTAGAGGTATTGATGCGTATCCTGTTTTAGAAACGTATATAAGCAGTGTCTAGCTATTGGTCATGTAAATTAGAATCATGTCAAACTTCGAATATAAAAAAACTATTGGAAACGATTCGGTAGCAAATGTATCTGTATTCGGTAATCCCTTGCCTGTATTCCTTGCTCTGGCATTATGGAACGAAATCCTAGTCGCCTCATATGCCCCCCCTCCCTTCCAGCTGGTAAATGTATGTATGCAATAATAGCTGATTGCTAATGCATGGGCTAAAGCGATCAACTGATTGGAATGCATGCAGTATGTAATTTTTCTTCTAAAACATTAATACACGTTTCAGACCTATGGAATAAAATAACAAACGTTAAATATCTCTCATAAACTATTCTATTCTCTGAATCTAACATAATATGCAAATACACAATGTCATGGCCTCTCTATGCGGACCTAATTATTTGCTTTCATTGTTTTTAAATGTCTTCGATCCTATGTTCCATAGGATCGAAGACATTTAAAAACAATGAAAGCAACTACGTAGGTTAGCATAGAGAGGTATTCCTATGACATCGTGTATTTGCATATTATTCCCTGTTAATGACATCTGCGGTATGATTTTCAATATACCGCCCGTTCAGGAATCTATCGAATGTCGATTGATTGAATAATATTCATTAGGTAGCTATTTTAAAAATAACCTTTGTTTCCAATTATACTAATAATGGAGTTGATGTTAAAGTTGGTTATTACAGTCACCAGTAATATCATGCATGTATACTTCACTCTGCCATCATCGAATGAAATCCTATATATCTTAAATACACAGCCCCCTTCACCATCTACCACCTATACAATGCCTGACTGCTAAAGGCATACATGTGTAAGTATGTATGTTGTAATATATCACTGCAAATTTACTAGGTAAAGCCGCCAACTGATTGGAGCACATGATTATGTAATTATTATTATAAAATGTAAATATAAATGTTTTATCACTAACAAATAAAATAGCAGGTATTAAATATCTGTTATAAAACCTTATATTTGCTGAATCTAAAGTAATGTTATCTTTAAATGTTAAGCACATACTTTGTAGTGTTGAGTTGTACGTCGCCATGATCTCAGACTGCGTCATAGCGATATCTTCTTGTTTGAAATACCCGTCCAATTGCTCCTTTTCGGATTCCACGTGAGGTAATGATCCCATGGTTGCCAGATTATATTACTGGCCACATCCCTCCCCACCCCGTTTTACGTTTTTCCCCAATTTTCTTATTCCTAATTATTGGTCCACCCCCATGTACTGCCAGATAGTATTGACTAAACTGGCGACACAATCTATGTTATACTTAGAGGCCCACACCCCAAGTTAGCTATTTCAACGTGAACATATCTGCAATTCAGGGTAAATGTACAATTGCACACTAGCATAATAGAAATGTACAAATTTGAGTTCTGTGTACAAAATTATTGAATTTCCACAATGATCCTAGTTACACTAAGACTCTCATGCTATATACAAACTAATACATTTTCAAAATACTCTCTCTCTCTCTCTCTCTCTCTCTCTCTCTCCTTCCCTCCCTCTCTCTCCCTCCCCCCCCCTCCCCCCTCTCTTTCCAGATTCTTATTCCTCCCTTCTCTTTGTCCTCTGAGGAGTTCATGAGTGGTGTCTGGATTACTCTGATTCTTTCAGATTGCACTTTTAACCATTTAATCTCATTTCATTTGAAGTACCTTTACCGGATGTACCCATCAACAGATCTAGCAAACATGTACTTGTGCGTTCCATTTCCCTTCCCTAAAAAATTCTTTATAGATGAGTGTAATAAAGGTGCATGCAATCCAGATTCGTTGTCTGGGGTCAGAATCAGCTTAGTAAGTATTTCTAATTCTGAGTTCAATACATTACGATATTCGGAATACATTTCCCCACCCCTTGGCTCAACTGCCCTACCTACGTCAAGTCTATGATTGTACCAAACGCTAATAGACATTGATGGAATGGTGGGCTTTCAAACCTTTTCTGTTAAGTCCCTATTTGTATCAACCAATTTCCCGATATATTCTTGCACAACCATTTCAGCATCAGTCTCGACCATAATAATCTCCTCATAATTATAAGGACTACCCCATGGAAAGTAAACCTCCCTGTTAGTCAAGTCTGGCACTTCCGCTACAAAAACGCCACTCTATTTTTAGCCTGGACATCATTCACTATCATTGAACTCAGTTCAAATAAGGATCATCAGTTAGAATTCCATTGCGGATGTTAAGACCCCGCCGCCTGCTTGTGTTGCATAATAAAAATAAAATAAAATTAATGACACCTATTGACAACATATATCGTGAAATTAGAATACAATTAAACTAAACAACAACCTCATTTAACTTAATTACCCTATTGTCCCACAAACCACGGAATTTTGAGTGTCGCTATGTAATTCTTCCTGAGCACAAATTGATAGTTGCCACCATCCCCCAGTCTCATCTTCAGAGCCACTAATCTATTCTACTGATATTGAAGATGGGTTAGCTTAATTATCATTTTCACCCTGTCCCTCCCATTAATCTTAGAAAAAATTAGGTTCTACTAATGTTGAAGAATAACACAACGTTGCCAGAGAAAACCCCATACTCGCTTGTTTATTCGACAGATTAGACAACAACAAAGATGGTAAATCGTCAACCCAGTCGGTATGGTGTTCATTCACATAAATTATTAACATTCTTGCTAACGTCTGATTCAAACTTTCGACCACTCCATCAGACATTGGATGATATGGGCTGGTTCTTGTTTCTGAAATATTCATTAAATTGACATATTTCATGTGTATGTTCCGAATCAATATTTCGACCCTGGTCTGTGTGTCTCTGCTTAAGCATCACACAACGACTGAACGCCTGCTTTCCCAGAGCTTTAGCAATAGTGTTGGCTTTGTGATTTTTAAAAACAAAGGCTTCAGGCAATTTACTGAAATAGTCTGAAATTACCAATACAAATCCATGTCCTTTCTTTGTAATAGGGAGAGGGCCGAGCATATTCACCCCTATAATTTCCATGGGATAACCAGATTAAACGGGGTTGCATTGGACCCCGTCGATTTTAGGAGGCTTAGCCGCACTCTATACAATTCTTACACCGTACCTGTACATCTGTAAAAAGACCATACCAGTAATGCCTTTTTCACACTTTTGCTAATGTTTTGTCAAACCCCAGGTGACCAGTAGTTTGTGAATCATGTAATTTCTTAAGAATCATATGTGTTTTATCAATGGGCACCATTAACTGCCAAATGATCATATTACCGATTTCGTTCTCAAATCACCTAAATAGCACACAATCACTCACAACCTAATAACACTGCAATGCCAATAAAGCAGCTTTAGGTAGAGGTGGTCTAGAGCTAGTTTCCGAAATTTCCTTAGATCGGATAATTTGTAAAAAATCCACAACAGTCAATGGACCTTTCCATTTTTAGCTATGCCACGCCCATCTCTAGCTAAGCTGCAGCCACACCTCGCTCGTGTTGGGATCGATCGATCTCTGAACTCCCTGACTATCAATTTCCAGAAAACTATACAGGTAAGCTATTGAATATTTTGGAACGAATTAGTAGTTTTAAAATATTCAACTGCATGGTTCTTAAATAGCAAAAACATACAGTTCGTAACAACATATCAGACTATTAAGCGCCAAAAACGGGCTTAATCGAATCATTCATGATGTCATGATTATGATGTCAGCATACATGTCACGTAGTTGATTATGACGTCATATAATTAAGTGAGGAAATTGATTCATGAATTATTTGAAGAGACATGTTTAGTCAGACCTTTATCGACAGCATTCTTTAATTCTGCAGGCACTTCACAATTCATCGGACTTAAATTGTGAAGACGTGACATAGTATCCGCATTGATGTGTTTTGTAGAACTTATACAGTCAGTTGCTACATCATACAAATATATTTCCATGGTCTACCTCTTCTGTTGTGCAGTAGGGTCTTTAGCACCTCTACAATAATTAACACTTACTAATGACTTATTGGCTGTCATTAGGATGAACGGATTCCCATATACTTATGGTCGGAACTGTCTATGGCCCAGGCAATTGCCCAAGACTGCTTATAATATGCGGCCCTTATGGTGATTCTCTTGTTTTCAAAATTTTACCTGCATAAGCTATTAATTGTTCACTAATTTTATTGATTTGTGCTAGAATGGCCTATGCTGATTTACCTGATGCATCTGTATAAATGATAAAAGGCTTATTTGGATCAGGAATTTCAAAAGTGGTGTCTTAGTTAAGGTGAAACAAAGCTAGCCAAATGAAGATTGACATTCCTCTGTCCAGATAAATGGCATATCTTTCGAAGTTAATTCATGTAAAGTAGCTTCTTTTTGGCAAGATTTGGAATAAACCTTCTGTACCACAAACTTCGAACCTCCTTTGTTGATTTTGGAATTAGGTAATTTGTATTAGGTAATTTCATATCCACCTACTATTCTCAGGATTTGGTTCAATTCCATTCTGATGTATCTCATCACCAAGAAATGTCACATTGTCATGAAACAATTGAGTGTTTTAATTTCAAAGCTGATTTACCTAACCTAGAATACTACTCGGTGCACATTCATGTGTTTTGTAATCGATATTTACTTAATAGTATTATGCCATCTATGTACACAAGAGCTGATTGCCATTCCTTACCAGTTAGAACCAGTTCCATTAGCCACTGGAAAGTAGCTGGAGCATTGGCTAACCCAACGTGTTTAACTTTAAAATTATACAGCTCAGATCCTGTATTAAAGGCTGTCTTTTATCGATCTTTCAGGTTAATATAGACTTGCCAATCCCAGAATGCCAGGTCAAAGCCAGATAAAACGGTAGACCCACCAATTATACTTTCAAACATGTGTCTACCCGAGGAAGTGGGAAGGCGCCCTTGAAACTTATTGCATTTAAATAGCGATAGTCCACACAATGACGCATATAACCATCCTTGTTCCTGACCAAAACAATTGGTGAGGACCAAGGACTTTTTCTTTCTGAATTATTTCATTTGCCAACATCTATTGTGTCTTTCCATTTCCAAGGGTATTCGCCTAAATGGTTGCTTAATCGGTCTCGCATCAGGGGTATCATTATAATGTTCCACCAAGGGGATACTACCAATAACATTTATTCCAGAACTGAAATCTTTTGAATGTTCTTGTATCATGTTTTGGCTTGCTTTTTCATTATCATTCAACATAGATCACTCAACATATATTGGAATATCCGTATCGCCCATGGACACTCCAGTTACCTTCAGCTCTTCTAAAACACCAAAACGCACATTCTTGCAACAGTCTTATCAATAGTATGAAATGTGCCACATGGATTCCCTCCCTCCAATGAAGCCGTTTCAGATGAAATATTCATGACTTGGACCAAAGCAGCACCATTTAGCTACACTAATTGCTCTTGAAACTATGAGCCATTTCTCACTCACAGTATGCCCAATGCATTCTAGAATTGCTGCTATCCCCTCCGGCATCTGATTCTGGGGTTTTTTGCATGGTGCTAGCTTAATTTGGAGGGAGCCCGTCCATTGCCGTTATATACTAACATTAATTAAGATTTCAGCATGCCATATACTCGGATAGACTTTCCAGTTTGATAAAATTCAATATCACTATTTCCCATTGTTAGCTTACTCTGATTAGAATTTATAATCACACCATAGACTTTTATATATTCCCATACAAGCAGCATAGAGAATGGAATGCCTCTCCCTACAAGGAAGGATATACTTTATTCTTCACTAATTCAACTATTTACTGAAATTGTTCCTACCAAGTCCTCACTTTAGATTGTTGTTCCTAACCTTCCCTATTGCAATACCATGTGAAAAATGTGGTAATACAGCGTCATTCTTATCTTCATTAGTGTATTTTCTTTGGACATACCCGGGATGCTAATCGTGTTAACTCCGTCACATACACAGCCATATGTTCATCGTATTTGCACTCCCGTTTAAATAATTCTGCCATGAAAGCATCCAGTAGCACTTCGGAAGAGAATGCTTAAGTGAAATCAGCTTTCAATTTCACATAATTTCCTTTATCCTTCGAATCCAAATTAAGAATAAATGAATCTGATGTGTCTCCTAACATTGTTGGAAACATACACACCTTCTCATCCTATTTCATATTTCATAATCCCGCCCATTCTTGAAACCATTCACTACATGTTAAGAAATCATCCTCCTGTTTGCCCTCTTATATAGGAGGAGCATTGATTCACTTCCTAAATTCCATGAATGAAGACTGAATTCCAATTCAATATACCATAAGAAAATTGTCTAATTAAATATTGCTAACCATTGGTAATTTTTAAAAATAAGACAGAATCACGGAAATTATATTCATTATCAATATTTGTAATATTAATGATACATGATTTCATTATTAATGATACATGATTTCATTTAGAAATTCAAATCAATATACATTATGGAAATTAAGTAATATTAAACATTGGTAGTTTTCAAAAGTAACGACTCACGGAAATTACATTGCTTATTAATATTTGTTATATTTCTAAATGATATACGATTCCATTAAACAGTTAACCTAATCCATTCCTCATAAGAAAGCAAAGCGGGCTTAGAGCCTGACCCGATTTATAATAAAATCAGTGTTACCCTTAGCAACGTGAATGTCAGGCTAATATTCCATCGATTATAGTTAATCTACTCAGTACATACTCAAGAGAATTAGAAATAATCAATTAAATAATGTAGCTGAGCCTACTATTACAATCTTAACGATGTCTTCTCACTCGAGATTACCGTCCAAACTTCTCGTGTTTGGTTCCCAGCATTTTACATTGCCCTGTGACATCACGATCCCATGGTTACCAGATTATATTACTGGCCACAGTAATATTGGGTGAAGGCATTTAAAACAATGAAAGCTAATAAGGTGGTCTGCATAGAGTGGAATTGCCATTATGCATTTGAATATTATAGTCAGTCAATGCAATGTGTCCCATGTTTTTCAAAATAGCGTTAACCGAGCAGGTCATTTCAGTATCAAAATTTTAAGAATAGTCTTCTCATTGCCTGCATAGTTTAACTGACCACTCACTCATGAACAATAGACTAGTTTGAAAGCAATACCATACTATATCAAACAATAATTATCTGCTTTTGAACATTTACAACATCATCAATCATACGTATAAAACTTGTGCTGAGCTTAGATAGACATTTACATCATCATCATCATCATCATCATCATCATCATCATCATCATCATCATCATCATCATCTATACATGCACCACTTGTGCTTAGCTTAGATAAACATTTACATCATTATCATCATCATCATCCATACATGTTACACTTGTGCTTAGCTTAGATAGACATTTACATCATCATCATCATCATCATCATCATCATCATCATCATCATCCATACATGTAACACTTGTGCTTAGCTTAGATAGACATTTAGATCATCATCATCATCATCATCATCATCCATACATGTAACACTTGTGCTTAGCTTAGATATACAGTTACATCATCATCATCATCATCATCCATACATGTTACACTTGTGCTTAGCTTAGATAGACATTTACATCATCATCATCATCATCATCATCATCATCATCATCATCATCCATACATGTAACACTTGTGCTTAGCTTAGATAGACATTTAGATCATCATCATCATCATCATCATCATCCATACATGTAACACTTGTGCTTAGCTTAGATATACAGTTACATCATCATCATCCATGCATCTAACACTTGTGCTTAGCTTAGATAGACATTTACATCATCATCATCATCATCATCATCATCCATACATGTAACATTTGTGCTGAGCTTAGATAGAAATGGGTAGGGGTAGCGAGAAATGGATCTATTTGTTGGAATAACATTCTATGAGTGAATGCAAACAAGTTACACTGGCTCTCATTCCAAGCAAATTCAATAAGGAATGCCAATGCTTTACAAGAAAGAATATGCCTGTCTATATATAAGGAAATTCAATAATGAATACTAGTGCTTTACACGAGAAAATATGTCTGTCTATAAATGAGGAAATTCATGCATCTGCATCATCACCATATGCATCTCGAGTTCCTGAAGAGACAGACCATATAAAATGTGAAAATAACGCACGATTAACACCAAAGTCATCGCCACATCATAATCAAACCAAAAGATACCATTGCAACAGCTAAAAACTAAGACTGCGACAGAATGTGTGCAGTAGTTAGCATAACCTGGTCCATTCAATATATATGATGTCACACATAATATTGCTGCACAATCCATTCAACGGTACAGAAGTTGCGTTTTGTTAAAACTATGTCATTTATGATGGCTGACATGCAAAGCAACCAATCATATCCTCTTGAACAAAGTTGGTTTATCTAGTGGCCTAGATTAAGTTTCTCATGTTTCTCATCAATCTGCCAAACATTTTCGGCGATTTCTAAAGGCATTTCTAAAACTAGAGCAAGATGTAAGATGGCCGCAGGCCAAATTTGTCAATAGACTTATTTTTAATGAACTCGGATCTCAATCCCGTGATGAAGCATCCTGCCAAATTTAATTGAAATCAGTCCAGTGGCTCTTGAGAAGACCCATCATTTAAAAACAACTTGACGGATGGACAGTGGATGGTCATTTTGCATAAGCTCGCTTGCCATTCTAGACTAACGTTTGTTATTGTAAATGAAAAACTCTTGAAACTACAGCCCAAATATTTTACGATTGATTCCAATGGCAAAAATGCCCTTTGACCTATATTAGCAACACACTTGTAAGTGTGGCAACAAGATAGAAGCTCATAGCTCTAACAATTATGAAGAGTTCCACCAAAGTAATATCTTTCCCCATTGAGTCCCACACCGCAGACAATATGTAGGGGGGGGGGGGGTAGCTCCACTGTTTGTCATCGAAGCAGGCTCATTTTCAAATGGATAAATTAGATGAGTATATGAAAATTTTGGCTCAGCTGATTGGCTGACCTAAAAGCTGTTCCTATACCTGATCTACAGAACATCTACTTATGTGGACCAAAAGATTCTAGATCCTTAAAAATATGATCGAAAGATCAGATTACCTAGAAATAATCACTGTCTTGTGAATTTATTACAGAAACTGTGATTCATGGATAGGTCTGCGTCGATGTGTCAAATTTCACCTGTCAAATTTCATCTCATACTTCATAGCTCTTGGTATGGTCCCTGTCAAACTACTGGCTCAAATATGGTACCAGAACCCACGGGTCATGGTAATAGAGAGATCCAGTTTTGAATATGTCCGCCCATTTCTAACAACGCTCTACCCACAGATTGCACATGTTGGGATCTAATTTTGTACTTTGAACCCTGAATTTTCAGCACCCCAATTTCAAGGTAACTATATAGGTAAGCAGTTAGATACATCGCAACTAATTTAACTGGGTGCTATTGCTAGCAGCAACAGCGCCCATTCAAATTAGTTTCAAAGTATTGAACAGAATGTTTATTAAATATAAAATCCATTCAAAGACGTACAATTCGTACACTTGACAAACTATTCCAGCTCCATGACAGTGTATTCTCTGTCAATTATGATTGCGATGTCAGCCTACATGTGACCTAATTGATTGTGACATCATACTCATCCATTCCTTGGCCCATGTGCTGCAGGTGTTTATTCGCTGACTGCTGTTTAGTATATGCAAAGTGGGAGGATAAATACACCAGAGTATGCATTCCTGCCAGATGGTTTATAATAGATAGTCATACTTATATTAAAAGCTCACATCCACACAAGAATGCATGTAAACAAGCCTGTTCAAGCAATACTAATCATACCGATTCAAGCTTTTGAGCCATTTGCCTTCTGGCCATTCGGCCGGAACTAGGGTTTCAGATCTCTTCCTAGTATACGGCATTGAATTGCTATTCAATAACCAGGAAGACCGACACATTTTCTGACAGCATACATGGTTAGAGATTCTTTAGTTAAGAAACATACCGAATTATCGATGTTTAGGATAACAGATAGTCTTGGTTCTCTAACTATGCCCTATACAAATTCTGATATGATGGGCAGACTCATCTTATTTACCATAATGATGTTTTACTGGCAGGATTGTGAACTTGATCTGGCAAGTCCGATGAAAGATGGAGAGGTTGATTGACGGAGTTGTGGCCTGAGAGTAACAAATCATGCCAACCAAGCTTCATTCACATGCTCATTTGAGACCCAGGCCCATATTCTGCCTCCTTGGACAACCATTGCCCTGTTGTGATCGTTGACAAATTAATTGTAGCCTCTACTCTGAGTTCACCGCACTCCAAATACTCAGAGGAAAGGAATACGGCTCAAATAAGACTCAAACAATGGCTACCAACTACACAATTCCTCAATTGATGGTTACCACTTGAAACAATTATTCAGTTGTGCAATTGTGTCATCCCACATGCCCTCAGCTTTCAAGCAATACAACCATGGTTCATAGTATCCAGTAAAGTGCAAATTCACACACATTTAATGGTCTGCCTGCTGAATTTCTGCAGACTACATTTTCTCTAGGGTTTAAATCTGAATATGCCGAATATTTTGAAAACAGTTTGACTGAAAGTTGTTGTAGGCCAGTATTATTACCCTTTGAAATCATTGTCTGGGCAAGTGTGGCAGTCAGACATTTAAGGACTTGTTCAACAATTTTCTCAAGAGTCTTTGACAATCTCTAAAGATGTTTGACCATTTCCAAAGACTTGTTTGAAAAATTCAATCGTCCAGACGGTAATTACTGACATTTGCATCGCGGTAAAATTATAATTTTTGCTTAATGATTGTCCATGTACCAGTCAACAAAAGAATATCTTTGAACATTTGCTACTGGAATGACTGGCTCTATTATCGAGCCAGTTATTCCAGTGATAAACTTGAAAAATATCTTCTCTTGGCCGGCAAATGAATATATACTAAGCAAAAACTTTAATTATTTTCTGTATCAATCTAGACCATTAAAGCGATAATAGTTATGTCATTATCTAGTGCTATGCTCGGCTTGTATCTGAATATTTTTTGCATAACTAGTCTCCAACTAGTTGGTGACTTGTCGCTAAGTTGTTGGAGACTTGTCATCAACCAGTTGTGTTTTAGCGTGCACATTGTGACTTTAGAGCTAGTCTTCAACTTGTATTCAAATCAGGACCAGGACACCAAAAACCTAATGACTGACAAACTCGGTCTTATTCTTATTTTGTTAGAATGCCACGGAATATTCAGCATCCAATGCATGCAACGGGACGCACATAGGAACATGCTAAACTGGCTGCTGAACCAGCTACAAGGTTTACAGGTCTGCCGTGCAATGGAAAAACCTAGCAACTCACATTATGTTGATTCTGAGATAATTAAGAAATGTCAAATTGTCGTGTCCTAATGATCCAATAGCTGCACATGCCAACTTAATGGGTGTTTTATTATGAACACATTTAACATTCAACAAATGGTATCCTTCCACTTCATGTATAAAGGTGTGTAATGTGACTTACTATTTTTGTCCATGGTATTTTCTAGAAAAATTGCATACATTTTTATTTTAAGAACCTATTAAGAACCAATTTGGATTATATAAAATTTAATCATAAACACAAATGATGCTCACCGAAGTGGTATGAAGAAACAATCATAACAGTAACAGAAAAGACAACGTTACATATCAGACACCTGACATATATGGCCTACCTTTGGCTAGCTTAAATTCTTAACTGCAATGCTTATAGGAATCTCCACCCAAAAAGACCTTTTATTCAGGGGGACAGATGCCTTGTTCACGATATCAAGTTTTGCACTTTTCTTTGACTCGCTAATTCCATGAAACTCATGATGTCTTAGAGGAAATCGATTCATGGCAAACTCCTTCTTGAGGACAAAGAGCACGATGCTATCTCCACCAATACCAGGTTTGTAATGCATGGACCACAATCACTTCTTGATGATAACCTCACTAATGTTAGCAATTAATGGCAAAATTATACGATCTTTGTTTCCCTTGTGTGATACCCTGACTCAATGGCGTGGAAATACTGAGGATCAATGAGAAGAATCAATATCTTTTGTCTGCTGATTCACATAGACCAACATAATCATCAAATGCCTGTATTACTGCAGTCTTCACCATCTTATTACCAATTGATCCATGAACGAAGTCAACCTTCGTGAATGTATGCCTATTTTCTAGGTAATTGATGGAACTTATTCTTGTTCTCACTCAGCATTTGCACACCAAGCACATGCGGTAAAGAGAACACAGCTCCTATTTTGGCCACTGCAGTTATATTCACAAAACGTTATTTCTGGTTAGAGCTCAGACAGATGAGCTTTATTGTAGATGTTGAGGCAACGTCAATGGTCTTCCACCAACACATTAATTTGCACCATGCCACAGCACAACATAAGCGAGTATCTCCTGAGTAACAGTTGCCAATGTCTTATTGAATGCAACTAATCTGCTCATAAAGAAATGTTCCTTGATCGTTGCCTTCAGCAATATAATAACCTTCTACATATCAACTGCATACAATGATTCTCCCTCTCTGAGTGGTTTCTGCTCCTTTATTCATGACAGTCACACTTTCTGGAGACGTTGCTGATGTTGTTCCTTCTCTGAAATAACACATACAGGTGGTAATATAATGTAACTTGTGTAGGAGTTATTTACTGTCAAGCACAAAACCAGCCATGATATCTTGCAAACACCCATAAGCACACAGACGCACGCACGCACGTATGCCCACCCGTCCACCTGCCCGCCCACCTGCCCGCCCGCATGTACACATGCATGCACACCCATGCGCCCGCACACCAGCTTGTTCTGCAGGAACAGATCTCCGATTGAAAGTCACACACCTTTGGTATATGATTTGCTATGTCTCTCTGTGTATATAAGCCTACACTTCCTCTTACTACATAGTAAGACATGGACAGCCAGCTGAAGATGTCCGTGTGGTTAACAATTCGACAATGTTGTTGGCATCTTAGTAATCAGCAACTTACAGTTAAATTGGTCTTTGAGTGTCGACTGAAAATGCTGATGATTGTTTTAGAATATATAGACTGAAAGCTGTGGCAGCAACAGTGTTCATTGAAATTTGTATCACATCCATAGCAGGTAGTAATCGATTACCTATGTATCGCACTGACAGTAATTTGACTGAATGCTGAATTGCTGACATTGATAGCTACAACTTTCACACAAATTATTGTCAAACTTTAAAATCTTTCTCAAATTTTCCCTTGGAAATTGCCTATGTGTGTACTCACTCCTGTCCTGTAGAGACAATAGACACAGCGAATATAGCGTCCAATAGACACAAAGAATATGGAGTCAGGGCATTGCATGTTGGGTACTGAGTAGCCTTGTATGCTGGTTAGAATTCCAGGTTGGGTAAATTGAACAGAAATCAACAGGCATCTCATATCTTGTGCAAACGTGTCTTTATTTAATGGGACACGAGAACTTTGATTTATCGTAAATTAGATAGGTAATATTATTTACAAAATCAATGATATGATTGGTGAATTATGGAGTATTCGTTTGCCTTAATTCCCAGCTTACTTTACCTGTATTCTCGTAATGGGTTAAATCATGTGTATATACATTACGTTGACGTATCTCGTATATTCAAATAAGGTAATTGAGATACCTATAGCAATAGAAGTAGTTACATCTTCAATACTTACCATATATATGGTATGTATTGTAGATGTAACTACTTCTATTACTGTAGGTATCTCAATTACCTTATTTGAATACGAGATACGTCAACGTAATGTATATACACATGATTTAACCCATATATATATATATATATATATATATATATATATATATATATATATATATATATATATATATATATATATATATATATATATATATATATATATATATATATATATATATATATATATATTACACAATTTATTCGATTATGCAGAGGCAAGGATGATAAATAACTCGTGGTAGAGGTTATGGAAATATACTGTGGCCTTAACAGCATTCCCTAGTCAAATTAGTCTCAATATATTCATCAGAACGTTTTATTAAATAGTAAAATATGCAATTTTGTCCAAATGTCAGGCTATGCGTGCATGTGTACGTGAGCGCGCATGCGTGCATGCGTGCATGTACATGCATGTATGCATGCGCATATGGGGCATATGTGTACAGTCGTGCTCTCGTGGTCGTGTGCATGGGCGTATCCTCAAAAGATAGTCCCAGGTGAATCACTTTCAAATTATTTTCGACAGTACATTTGATTTAATAGTAACACATACAATTCAGGGTAAATTTTCAGAAATTGACTTCTCTCAGTGGCAAGACCTCTATAGAAGTCAAGTTTGATTGACTTGGCGTTAAATGGTTAACGGTTATATCAATATATAACGCTGACCAAATGATAAGTTGTATCATTTCAATAAGTAATATTAAGTAGATATACTTAACCCGCGGGGGTGGGGGTGGTGGCATCCAATGGATTAGGAACATCTGCAAGCAAGGCAACCTATTGCAAGGCGTACTTCAATTAATAAAAAAAACTTGATTAACGTATAACTGAGACATAACACTGACAAGGTGATAAGATATGCTGTTTCAATAGGACTGGTAGATATTAAGCAGATGTATTTAACGCCTAACAGATTATCGGCATCAGCAAAATAACCGTAATTAGATTAATAAAACTCCTTCGAGAGTATAACCTCTGCAAATCTCCAGGAGATTAATGCCAACGCTTGATCAACACACAACTGAGATAGATCTCAGAAAACCCACTAACATTTTTAGAAAGTCATTCAAGCCTTGAAAGCATTCAAATCCATCATTCCCTTCATGTAGGCCGCCAAACACCACTCAATAGTCCCCAAATTGATATGCCTGAAACAGACCCTTCCAGTCAAATTAGTTTTCAAAATATTCATCAGAATGTTTGCTAAATAGTCAAGAAAACTTGCATTCGGGCAACTGTTGACCTATTGCCGTGTTATGACCTAGTATTGCTCTCCCACTAGTGCGCTAAAATTTTCTCAGCACCAATGTCTGTAAATTGCATTTTGACTGTTTAGAGACGCTGATCCAGATATCAAGGGAAAAACTTGTTTGACTTTTTGAATGAAACCAAACACCCATGAGTTCACCCACATACACCTATCTACAAAGCATGGCACTAAAAATGATGATCCACTTCGTGGCGGATAGCCATTGAGGAAAAGTAAAATCCTGACCTTCTTGCTTTGTCATACTGCTGACATTGCTGCATGCTGCATCATGGGGAACATATCTTTCCAGACATTCTGGAAGCATCAATTCGTAGATCAAAGATGCCCTTGAAACTACATTTACACAACACAGCCTGCACATCCTTGATGATGTATAACTGTAACAGCTGGGAAGCTGCAAAGGCAGCTGTCGACAAACTTGGTGTCTGTCACCGTAACCACCTACAAACCATCACCGGCCACCGATAGCCAGACAGCATAATTTCCAATGATGCACTATACAAGATGTGCAATATAAGGCCTGTCTGTAAAAGTTGGCCAGCAAGGTGGTCCATGTTTGGCCATATGATAAGGATGCGAGGATACACACCTGTATAGAGAGTCTTGAAATTCGCCCTACAGCGAGTCAGCATATATTATATTATGCCAGGATAGCAGATGAGTGCATAAATCTGTTAAACTTGCTATGTGGTGGCCTCAAGAAAGCAGGACTCGATACACTCAAATCAAGAATCGACCCAAGGGTGCCAACGATTTTGGCTGATGCCAAGACACAGTGGTCAAAAACAAAGTAAGACTGATTGCAGCTGTAGGATTATTCTACTACTACAGCCTCAGAATACAGTAATCATACATACAACTCGTTCAGTGGCAACATTTCGCTAATAAATGCAGAAATCTGTAATAATCATTTTTATACTCGCTGCTAACATTTATAACCTCTTAAAGTTGGTTATTCGATTATTTCAGATTTCAGCTTTTATTAATTAACTTATAAGTCGGAGTGAGTATTGTGGGTAAGATGTCTACACATTACCCTATCATGATCAGAGCCTGAGGCACTTAGGTCAAAATCTTAAACAATGATTCAGTAGTCATAGCTGCTAAAATATAGCAGCAATGTTCAGATCAAACTACCAGCTTATATCCAGATCATTACCATCCCACAGGCATTGTTAGACCATTATATATAATAAATGTAATGAATAGTCTGCCATAACATTTTGAAATTAAGTCGCAGAAAATGCAGCCATACTATCATGGTGATAATAGCTCCCGGACTCAATTAGTTTTCAAAATATTCAACAACATTACAGAATATAGATATCTTGAAACTTGAATCCCATACACCTTCCCCCGACCCGCCCCCGCCCACTTCCCACTCCACCCCCACCCACCCCATCCCACCCCACTCCACCCCACCCCACCCCACCCCACCCCACCCCCACCTCCACCCCCAGTGGGCATCTAACAGATTAATTCATTGGGAGAAAATCTAACAAAATAATGAAAATAACTCAGATCTACATGCACAGGTGGTTGGAGATGAAATTTCTGAACTCTACGCCCACTCAGAGGACGTTCGAGTTATTACACATAAACGTATAGGTGCAAAAATGTACACATATTTAAGAACATATGAGGTTGACAGCATTAAGGTATATGCGGTGTCTCGTTTGGAGTCGCTAAGTACATCTGCATCAACCGTTGTAATGAAGCTTACAAGGAACAGTCATCTATATCAAAGATTGCAATTTGTAGCACAATATTAAAAATGGACATTTCCAAGTTTATCCATCATCATCTGACGTCATATGACGTCGTAATTAACTACGTGACGTGTAGAATGATGCCATAATCATTATGTTATAAATGATTTGATTTGGCCCTTCTTTAACTATTAATAGTCCGACACGTTGTACTAATTGTATGTCTCTACTATTTAATAAATATGTTATTGAGTATTTTGAAACGAATTTGACGGGACGCTGTTGTTGGCATAGGCAGCAACGGCGCCCAGTCAAATCAGTTACAAGATATGCAATAGCTTACCTGTGTATATTTTTCTGGAAATTGATAGTCTGAGAGTTCAGAGATCGATCCATCGAGGTGTAGATGGAGCTTAGGTAGAGATGGGCGGGGCATAGCTATAGCTGGAAAGCTATATTATCCGCTATGTTATTCCCATTAAACCTCATTCACAGACGTTATCCTAGTCAATCAACAACTTGGACAACAAGTTTGGGAGTCAATGGTGCAGGGTACATCAACTGTACACTGCTGGGTGTCAATCTATGGCATGGACGTGGGCCTTATTATTATTATTATTATTATTATTATTATTTATATTAATTTTTTTAATAATTAGACCCATTGCGGGGCTGGGTGTGTGTGTGGCGTTTGCGTCATGAGAGCATTTTGATGTATCTCCGCAGGATCTCAGATTGTCTGTCAAGACTTTGTCTTCAATGGTTGCACATACATACATTGAAATTGCTCCATTGAGTTGTTCTTGTGCAGGACCCGCTACACATCCGTGTTCGGACTGTTAAATATTTTAGAGTATGCGCACAATCTACTCTCCCATTCCCCCTTCAGGCACACGTGTACGTGGTTGAATGGGGTTAAGATGTCATTAATATTTGAATTAGGCCCGCCCCTAACAACTTTAAGACTCATTACACATACAGGCCAAACTTTTGCGAGCGTATAAGCGTCTGCCCTGATTGGATGGAAGTTATTATGACGTCATTAATGTTTGCATTAGCCCCACTCCACCCACCTCGTAAACACTTTGACTCACCATTACCCTCCCAATAGGTCTACAAAACAACCATTGGCCTTTAAAAATTGGGAAAATACGCCACGCACCCCCGACCATATATAAGCATGTGGGCGTGACATAATACGCAAATGAGATGACGTCACATCTATATTGACCAATCAGAACCGCCACCCATCCCATCGCTCTTCTGATTATACGTACGTATTACGCATAAAACTAAGATAGAACACAGTAGGTGTGGCATTGGGTATCATTACTGCAAAACGATCTGCAATCAAACCGGGCCTTAGCGGACACTCGCTTTTGAGTCCAAAAGATGGCAGATGGGTGGGGGCATCAGACTGTGGTCGGTCGTAAGACCACGCGTCTTAACGAACCGTCATCGTCTGTGCACGAAAGTTACGGAGCGTAACAACTGGGTTGAATTAACCGTCCACAGTCATGTCTTAACGGACCACCTTATAACCAGATTTGGTTTGCATAGGCTGTCATATTATTATTAATTTGCTGTATATTTACGAATTATATCATAATTTGTTTTTTAGAGACGAGGAATAGGGGCACACTATCTCTAATGGAGGATTCCAGTTTATCCATCAATCAAATGACGTCATAAGCACCACGTGACGTGTAAGATGGCGTCATAATCAATTACGTCATGAATGGCGTAGTTAAGTTCGTCACGAACGCATAATTGATGACGGACTAAGCGTTGTTGTACACATTTTATGTCCTTACTATTTAATAAACATGCTGTTGAGTAATGATTTGGCTGGGCGTATGGCAGCAACAGCACCCGGTCAACATAATTTAAAAATATTCAACAGCTTACCTGTATAGTTTTCTGGAAATTGCTAGTTCGACCGATCTTACCACGGATGGGTGGGGCTGGACTAGTAATGGGAAGAGCATAGCTAAAATTTGATTCCTCAGTGAATATGTGACGTCTGGTGATACACTTTATACCATAATACATAATTTTTTGATCAAAGTACAAAAGATATTTCGCCTTAGAAACGCGATCTTGCGCATTTGAAGCTAAAGGGAGATAACTCTTACACACCTGTTCACGCAATAATACTTATGTTTGAATTAGAGATTATCTGCCTTGTATAAAACGTAAGTATTCAATTTTTTCTGTTACATCGATGTGATTATGCGAAGATCGCACCACTTCGATCACCATACACACCCACACCCACACACCCACACACGTGTGTGTGTCCGCGCGCACGCACTGTCAATAGATCACCGCTAGATTTACGATGCACCCATCCACAAGTATCTGTATTACTTCTACCAGCACCAGCATCAACTCTCCGGCGGTATCCATTGACAGTCTGACCAACACCAGAAACTCGAAACGACACCTAGAATAACCACATTACGCCCAGAAGCACTACCAAACTAGTTAGAACTACCCCCAGCCCCCCCCCCCACCCGTCCAAACCCCACCACCACAGTCCACGATCGCGACCCCACTTAGTACCTGGCATCGCAACATCACCACTACCACGCACGCCACACCGTGCCACGCCGCCACCATCACGCACGCCACACTCGTAATCATCAACCCCATCATATTGAGCTACACTAAACTCATCACCGCATGAAACTAAGTCAATCCAGTAAAACTATATAAACTCAATAGACGGATAAATTTTGCATTTTTTTAAAACTAAAATTAAATGAAAACGCCTTTCGCTAAAATCGAAAGAAAACATTTGAAAAGGTAGTTTTGTTTACAATACGATAACGTTACCGTGGTTTTATATTGACACTTCCCAGAAACTGGGAAACTGTATATCTGATTTTCAAGTAGTCCTACGTATACAGCCCTACGTATAAGAATAGACACGGTTATGCATCAGTCAACATTTACTCTACTCCATTTAAGCTAAGGTGATCGAATTATGCCACAGTCAAACCTGTCTATTACGGACGCTTCATTTTGGGTCCAAATGAGGATGGCTCGTTAGGCCTGGTGGTAGATTGGCCACGCGTTTTAATCTGTCTTGCGTCAACTTAACCCTTTAATGACCAAATACGGTCAAAAACGACATAGGCAGTGGTCTTAAACAAATGTTTATTTGCACGCCAAGAGAATAGTATTTTTTTAGTGGAAAGTTTGCAAAATTACTGTTCTCTTGGCTTGAAAATAGACACGTGAATTTTCCTGCGAAATGTCCATTTGCAGGTCAAAAGAGAGCTATTTTTGAAATTTTACCAGTGGAATGACTGGCTCGGTTATCGAGCTAGTCATTTCAGTTGTAAATTTTCAAAAAATAGTCTTCTCTTGGTCTGCAAATGGACATTTCTCAGAACCACTGCGGAAGCCGTTTTTGCCTGATATGAGTATCAAAGTGGGAAAGGTGCAAGAATGCTTGTAAATGAAATTGTTGGAATTGTATACTTTTAGGTTTTCCCAAATGCACTGAAACGAGATAAATCATAGCATGTGATAATTTCATTCCATATAAATTAATGTAATTTTTTAAGTTGTCAAAATCAATTAGAGACATTAGTCCCTAATTCAAATTCACACCTAAAAAAATTCTATCAATTTATACGTATTGAAATCGGCATACGCTTAGATTTATTTGGTTTCATTAACGAACACTGGGTTATCTTATCTAAGATACTGGAAACCCCCGATACTGTCTCAAAATTTCGAGTTCGATGTCAATTTGAATATATAGATCGGTCGGTAACCACCGCACTGCCATGAACACATATGTTAATTTTCTGTAAGAGCTGTTAGAAGGAGGATGGCACACATCAACCACCACCGCCAGCCCCTCCACAACCACCACCACCACCACTACCACTACCACCACCATCACCACCACAACCAGCAGCAGCAGTGAGCGCGAGTGAGTGGGTGAGCGAGTGAGTGGGTGAGCGAGTGACTGGGTGAGCGAGTGCGTGAGTCAGAGAGGGAGGGGGCGAGGGGGAGGGAGCGAGCTAGAGAGAGAGAGAGAGAGAGAGAGAGAGAGAGAGAGAGAGAGGGAGAGAGAGAGAGCATGCGTGGGTGTCTGTGACTGACCGACCGACCGACCGACCGACCGACCGACCGACCGATCGATCGACCGACCGACCGACCGACCGACCGACCGACCGACCGACCGACCGACCGACCGACCGACCGACCGACCGACCGACCGACCGACCGACCGACCGACCGACCGACCGACCGACCGACCGACCGACCGACCGACCGACCGACCGACCGACCGACCGACCGACAGACCGACCGACCGACCGACCGACTGAGTGGCCGATGACTGACCGACCGACTGACTGACCAACCGACTGACTGGCCAACCGACCGACTGCCTGGACGACCAATGGACAACTGACTGACCGACCGGCTGACAGACTGTCCTGGCTGGCTGGCTGGCTAGTTGGCTTGTTGGATAGCTAGCTGGGTGGGTTTAGGAGTGGGGTGGGCTGGAAAACCCCGATATTGTCTTATTGCATGCGCAACTTATGGAGAATTTCGAGTTCGATGTCAAATTGAAAATATAGATCGGTCGCACTGCTATGAACACATGTTAATTTTCTATACGAGCTGTTAGAAGGAGGATGGCAAACATCAACCACCACCACCAGCCCCTCCACAACCACCATCACCACCACAACCAGCAACAGCAGTGAGCTAGTGAGTGGGTGAGCGAGTGAGTGACTGACTGACTGACTGACTGACTGACTGACTGACTGACTGACTGACTGACTGACTGACTGACTGACTGACTGACTGACTGACTGACTGACTGACTGACCTACCGACCGACTGACTGAGCGACCGACTGACTGACTGACCGACTGACTGACTGACTGACTGACTGACCAACCGACCGACTGACTGAACAATGGACAACTGACTGACCGACCGACTGACAGACTGTCCTGGCTGGCTGGCTGGCTAGTTGGCTTATTGGCTAGCTGGCTGGGTGGGTGGGTTTAGGAGTGGGGGTTGGTGAGTGAGTAAATGAGTGAGCGAGCAGGCGGGTAGGCGGGCGGGCGGGTGTGTGTGTGCTTAGGTGAGTGAGTGCTGCGTGCGTGCGAGCCTGCCTGCGTGGATTGGTAGGTGGGTGGGTAGGTGCACGCGTGCGTGCGTGTGTGCATGCGTGCGTGCGTGAGTGCGTGCGTGTGTGTGTGTGTGTGTGTGTGTGCGTGCGTGCGTGGTGGGTGGGTGGGTGGGTGGGTGGGTGAGTGGGTGGGTGAATGAGTGAGTGTGTGAATAAGTAAGTGAATGAGTAGTTCGGGGAGGGAAGGAGCGAAGGCGGAAGGGCTGAAAGAGTTATGGTGTGTTCGGATATGTATCATATGTAGTAGATGTGTGGAGGTGAGTATGAACAGCTGAATTGTACGAGTGAGTGGGATTGTGTATGAGTGGGTAGAACGAATGAATGAACAAATGAATGAATGAATTACTGAATGACTGACTGACTGAATGAATAAATGAATGAACGAACGAACGAACGGACGGACGGACGGACGACCGACCGAACGAACGAACGAACGAACGAACGAACGAACGAACGAACGGACGGACGGACGGACGGACGGACGGGCGGGCGGGCGGGCGGGCGGGCGGACGGACGGACGAACCAACGAATAAATGAATGGTCGGTCGGTCGGTCGGTCGGTCGGTCGGTCGGTCGGTCGGTCGGTCGGTCGGTCGGTCGGTCGGTCGGTCGGTCGGTCGGTCGGTCGGTCGGTCGGTCGGTCGGTCGGTCGGTCGGTCGGTTGTTCGTTCGTTCGTTCGTTCGTTGGTTTGTTCGATCGGCAGGCAGGCAGGCAGGCAGGCAGCCAGACAGGCAGGCATGACAGCAGGCAGACAGACAGGCAGGCATGATGCAGTGTGCCAATGGATGAAGCCAACCAGGCCGGATAGAAAACGGGTAGAAGACGATGATGAACATGGAAATATGAACATCCTTTTAATATGTCACCACGGCATTATGGAAAAACACGGTTGATAATGATTACGTTACAAAAGAAAATATGGGGAAAACCAGCTGATAGTATTCACTAACCAAACACAGACCAGGTTATGTAATCTCTATAGGTATAATATCATTTCAAAACAGATTATAAAAGGCGCGCATCTCAATACGAATGTGTCACTTAGTCAACAACAAAGAAGTTAAGCAGCTATGGCTGTATTAATCGGTATTCAGTTAATTTTGATCTTGTCAGTAACATTCTGTGTTTACACCAGTGCAGATAAGCCGCTACTACTACTACTTTGTTGGTAGCATGATCAATGGATCGTGTGGAAATCCATAGTACCCCAAAATATACCGACTGAAAAGAACATTAAACAAAGGATAAATCAAGAGAACAAACGATTATATCAGTCATGTGTATAAATAAACAATAAATATGTTAAATTGCTTTTAATTAAAACGATTAATCTAAAAATTACAAACGATCAGGCGAGCATATGCTGAGAAATAAATACAGCGATCAGGCCTCACAGTCAACCGGGAACAAATTAATTAATAATCAACATACCACAGGATAATTTATGAAAAGTAAACGCCAAGATATTACACTGCGTTCAGTGGAGCGATAATGTAACCTACATAGTTGAAGCGGGTTGAAATTTAACAAATGATTTATAACATTTCAATTTACTTTGAGAGACAAATTCAATAATTATCCCGGTACAAACACACGTATGTGTACGCAGGCTAAATATTTACAGCCTATTTTTAGGAAGCGACTTAGATTGAATGTTAAGTTTATTTTAGTCGAATGTAATTTACTTCTGGCTTCCATTTCTAAAACTACCCCGGAGCAAACATTAATAACAAAAACATTGAAATATAAATCAGCTATTATTTAACTGCCCAATAGAATATGGCTTAACCTGTTCAAGTGACCGCCTGGCTTTTGGGACATGTTTTAACCCTTTCAGAGCCTAACCGCCT
Organism: Chaetoderma sp. LZ-2023a; assembly: GCA_034401795.1. Classification (NCBI taxonomy): domain Eukaryota; kingdom Metazoa; phylum Mollusca; class Caudofoveata; order Chaetodermatida; family Chaetodermatidae; genus Chaetoderma; species Chaetoderma sp. LZ-2023a. The sequence continues at coordinate 15,387,538 of CM067363.1, read as the reverse complement.
AGCTTTTGTGTTAAAATCATAATCTGATTAGCGCTGAGCTTTGGAGCATGTGTGCGCGCTGAAGCCGTTGCTGCGTGAAGCAGAAGCTGTTGCTTCACACAGCAACATCTCAACCTCACGCATCGATGATAATTCCAGCCAACATAATTATAAGGATCACAAACATGATTGTGGTTAAAATTAACCAACTAATCACGTCCACATATTAATACACAAGACGCATATTAAAAATGTTGCTAAAATAATAATAAACTATTAACACATGTGTGAATCATAAGCAGACAAAATACTACAAAAAAACACCGAAAACACACCTCTTGTTAATCATAGCCTTTTTAATGAAAAAATTACCATTTTCAAGCCATACTAGGTCTCCTGCACCATATATTTTTAAAGCTTTCTAACTTCCGACTGTTTATATATTTATAAAATTCACCTCTCATATCATACGAGAATAATCCATGAAATAACGCATTCAAAGTCTTCAAATGATCCAATGTAGGGCAAATGTTACTGTCATATATAAATGAACAGCGGTGCTTCCAAATACTCCAAACACCAATGCTTATCTTGTCTTATCATTCTTCAACATACCAATGTTTTTTAATTCAAGGAACAGAATTGTGCGAGTGGTTAGATCAGTTCTAGGCGCACAGAGATGTGATAATGTCTTCTCTACATATGCCCAGAATTGAACTATCACAAGACAATCACTAAATAAATGTACTAAAGTTTCTCCCAAATTTGTGCAAAATACGCATTTGTTGTCCTCAGTACACATATTTGCCTTACTCATAAGGTGTTTGACCCAAAGTCTCCGGTGAATTAATCTCCAGAATAAATCACTTGCCTGATTCGGTATATTGGGCAAATGTACATTGTTCCAGGCCAATTTCCAATTTGTAATATGGAATCCATGCTGCTTCCATGACGCTATGCATTTTGGATGGCTAAGCCGTGGTTCTCTCAGCAATGAATACCAATTCCTTGCTGTCATGTGACAAGAAAATTCTTTATCATTATACATTAGTTTCAAAGTCGGTTCATCATTGCTGATTTGTCCATTTGGCAAAGCTAGCCATTCTTTTGGTATAGCTCGATATAGCTGCTTCCATAAGCGCATGGCATCTATTGGCCTCAGCTGAGTAATTTGCGTAATTTCAGCTAAGGATTTCAATTTCCTGGAGCTATGATTGACAATGTCGCCTATATATTTAATGTCTTTCTCAGCCATAGCGGGGAAATACAACACTTTATTTTCACGACATATATCAATATTGCTCCACAGGCTTACCTTTGAAACATTCTCCCAATTTCCTGGAGAATTTTCCATTTTACCGAAAGCATTACGAGCAGATTTTAGCTCCAGAAACACCTTAGGTACACATGCATAATTAGGCTGTGGACTGGTTGCAGAAAAGAGACATATTGCAGGAAATGGCCTTATAAAACGTTCAAATAATCCCCGAGACACTGTTGCCCATTGGCCATCAGAGTAAATTAACTTATTAAAAATTTGTAATCGAAGTGACAGACATTTTGTCCTGACGTCAACAAGGTTAAGTCCACCCTCAAGCAAGTCATTCTTGCACACATCTTGCGACACTAGACACGTTTCGCCTTCCCACATACATCATAGAATGAGTTTATTAATTTCATTCTCAATATGTTGAGGCATATATGTTACAGAAGCGGTGTGCCACAACTTTGATAGGATTAATGTATTCATGACCAAGGCTTTTCCAAAAATTGTCAAATATTAGCATTTCCATGAATTTATCGTTTTTTCATTTTGGATATTCTATCATCCCAGTTCAGCGTTTCCCCAACCGTCTTACTGAAATGTATACCTCGTATCTTTATCGAGTCAGTTGCCCATTTTATGTTGAGAGGCTGATCATCCCAGCTCTTCCACTCGCTTAAAAATAAACCTTCTGATGTATCTTTATTAATTTTCAATCCAGAGACATTTTGAAAGTTATCTAAAATATGATCCAATCTTTCAAAATCAGAACGTGAACCAGCAAAAACTGTTGTGTCATCACAATACTGAGACACTTCTATGAGTCTGTTCTCCCTTTCAGTTTCAATGCCTTTGAAAATACGGTATTCCCTAATAGTAGACCCTAATCGCTATTATGAACAATAAAGGGGACAGAGAGCAGCCTTGCCTCACACTGCGTCCTAAAATTACTGGTTTGCTAATATAATTATTAACAAGAGATTTACTACTGATATTATCATATAAGATATGAATCCATTTGATGAAATTTGGACCTAAACCAATGTGACTGAGAGATTTGAAAAGAAAATTCCACTCAAGTCTATCAAAGGCCTTTTCGTTATCTAATCCAATACTAGCGCCTGGATTATTGTCTTTCTCTACCAAGTGCAGGGTATCTCTAATCAAAAGGCATTTGTTAAAATCGATCTACCCGGAATAGAGCAGGTTTGGTCGGTGTGGATGACTTCATCCAAGACACTTGAGTTTTCTCGCAAGAGCTTTTGGAATGATTTTGTAATCTACGCATAGAAGTGAAATGGGTCTGTAATTTGCTAGTATACCACGATCTCCTTTTTCTCAAAATAAGTCTCACATAAGCTTGAGACACTGTAAGGGGCAGCTTCTCTGGTGAAAAAATTTCGTGCACAACTTTAACAAATTCGGGTCACAAAAGATCCCAAAACGTCCGATAAAATTCAACACTAAGGCCATCACCCCCTGGTGCTTTGCCCGGTTTCATGTTCTTTAGAGCGAAACCCAATTCATCTAATGTTAATGTTGCATCGCGGAAATTACTGCTCGCCTCCGAGAAAGTGTCCTTAACATTACCTAACATCTCAGATGACTTTCCTTCATCACTTTTATCTGATGTATATAAGGCCTGATAATATGTCTCAACCGTGTCCATGATTTCATGTTGAGATGAACATTTCTGATTGTTGCTGTCTAAGCACCTAATTAACTTATCAACGCCTCTTGCTTTTTTTTGGGGGGGGGGGTTCCCCTTCAATATACATCTGTGCCCTATTTCTAGTTATTGCACCCTTAGCTTTATGTGTTGCGATCTCAGAAAGTGTAGATCTTAGATCATTGAGCTGCTCTGTAAGGTGAATATAACCGTTTGCAACTTTGCGAGTTAGCAATGTTAATAAGCGCTCAAGGGCTTTAGCCTTTTTTACGAATTGTCCGCGCTTTTCGGATTGAATATTTCTTAGAGATATCTGCAAAGCCCTTTTTAACATCTTCCCACCATGATATTAAATTATCGTGGGAATGTTTGTTTCGAAGCTTAAATTCCCAGAAGCTTTTAATGCAACGATGATATTCGGAATCCTCTAAAAGTGAATTGTTCAATTTCCAGAAGCAGGGACAACGTTTTATCCAATCTGCGTTGTCCAGGCCGATGAAAAGCATATCATGGTCAGAAAATGTGACAGGATACACCCCAGTACTTATTAGATTCCCTCTCAAAGACCTATTGATATATATTCTATCTATTCGAGAGGAATTTTGTCCATTAGCAGAATGCCATGTAAAGATCTGTTTTTCAGGGTATAAGATGCGATAACAGTCTATTAAATGTTCTGTATCACAAATTTCTTTTAATCGAAGGTGCGATGTGTCGCTGTAAGTAGAAGGTGAACTCCTGTCCCGTCTTCCATCCATACCACAATTAAAATCGACACTCATGATGATGTTATCAGAAATATCACTAATCACAGGTGGGGCTTAGAATACACCTTCCGTATCCTCTGCGTGTCGTAAGATGTGACTAAAGGAGGTAAGGGTGAGGTAACCCTGACAGAAACCTCGAGTGCTGAAGACGGAGGTTCCAGGCCGCACGGCGCACTCTAATAAACCATGTATCCACGCACTTAACGCTTATGATCATGTCGATAGTCATTTACAGGACTGGCGGTATGATCAGCGAACGAAAAGAAGAAGAAGAAGAAGAAGATCACTAATCACAGAGAAAAGATCGGATACAAATTGACATTCTGTGTGTGGAAAGCTGGTGCATAATCAGACAGCAGTGTATAAACTGATCCCGCTATATCAATAACGACATTAACCAAACGTCCACCTGTGTCTGAAAATGAATTAATAATATTCACAGAACTTAAACATTTAGGCAGGAACAAGATAGCAACACCTGCAGTTGGTTCTGTGGCGACTGAATAAAATAATTAGCCATTTGACAAATGTTTAAATTTCTCTAAAACACCTGGGCATTGTATCTTTGTTTCCTGCAACATGATAATGTCAGTATTCTTATCATTCAAATCTTCAAGTAAACCCCGTTGTTTAATCTCGTCATTTAATCCTCTGCAGTTAAGTGTGCATATCAGCATCATTAGTGGGAAATTTTGCAAACCCGCCATTTCTTAATTGGTTTTGTTTTTCCAGCTAAGATCTTTTTCGCCCACTTGCCTAATTTCTCATTAAACTCCGACCGCTTTAAAGCAACAATTTTAAAGTGCTGATACCTCGAGATATCAGAGTCGGCGCGCAAATGTCGATACCTCACACACTTTTTGGTGATGTAGGGAATCAACACCTGTCTTGCTTCTGACCGTTAAAGGGCCATTTCACTACTCTGAGAAGCCTGTGGATTAATCGAAGTATCAGACTCTGGAATTGAGGCACTGTCATCATAGTCAAAAGACATATCTTGAGAATCTTCTAATTCAGAATCAGAACTAGAATCATCCTTTTGACGCTTCAGTGTGGATTTGTTCTCGACGTTGTTAGCCTCCTTATCATTGACAGTTTCTAGTCTATTGCCATCTAGGGAATCGACTGTGATCTCTTTCCCATCTTTAAGCGTGTCAGTTAATGTTAGTAGATGATCTAACATCGAACTATCAGCACCTTCAGTAGACTGCGATCTGAGTTTAGTCTGTCCTGGTGGCAGGCTGCCAGTATCAGAGAATGCATCCTTATCCCTGGTAGTGGGTACAGGCGTCTGAGTCAAACCTTCCTCTAACACTTCAATTGAGTCAGACATCACAACAGCGACAGGGTTGGATAGTTGGTGAGTTTCCACCACAGTGACTGATTTAGGCTCTTGGCATCTTTTGGGTTCAGTCGCATCTGCGCTTCGCCCACCTGCCTGTTTATTTACTGCCCGTGGACAGCGCCATTTGTAATGGTTCGTGGTGCCACAAATCAGGCATTTGTTCTTCTGTGGACATGTACTGGCCAAATGTTCAGTGTTGCCACATATCCGACATGTCTTAACCGGTTCCCGAAACCACACCGGCAAGAAAAATGTATTGTCGATAGGCAGTGTGCCTGGAAGCGGCTTGACAATATCCTTCATTCAAACCCGCCGGATCCCATTCTCTAATGATCTATCAAGCTGGTATGTTTCATTTTCGATAGAAACTACCAGACCATAATTGGCTAATTCTGAGTTAATCCGATCATTCTGGATTTCTAAGGGACCTTTCACCTTAATCAACAAGCTGTCGCTATCTACCTCTTAGATCTCACAGGCTTCCCCATTCACAACCAACCCATCCTCTAATAAACTTTCCCTAACGGTTTCATTTGCTAATGTCACATGCCATAGATTTCTCTTGATGCTAATTAGCCCCTTCAATACATGAGGCCCAGCGCCAATGACATCTTTTAAGCCGTCAACTGCGCCCACCGCTACTACTACTACTACTACTACTACTACTACTACTACTACTACTACTACTACTACTACTACTACTACTACTACTACTACTACTACTACTACTACTAACACTACCACTACCACTATCACCGCCACCGCCACCGCCACCGCCACCGCCACTCCGCTACTACTACTGCTGCTGCTGCTGCTGCTGCTGCTGCTGCTGCTGCTGCTGCTGCTGCTGCTGCTGCTGCTGCTGCTGCTGCTACTACTACTACTACTACTACTACTACTACTACTTAATAATAATAAAAATAATAATAATAATAATAATAATAAGTGGAGCCCAGAAATCACTTAACACGTACTATTAATTATTTTGAACATAATGGAGGAATCCAGTTTTAGCTACACCCGTCCATCCTTAGCTAAGTTCCACTCATACTTCGCCCGTGTTGGGATCAATCGATCCCTGAACTCCCTCACTATCAATTTCGCGAAAAATGTACAGCTAAGCTGTTGAATATTTTCAAACTAATTTGGCTGGGTGCTGTTGCTGCCTACGCCCAGTCAAATTAGTTTCAAAATATTCACCAGCATGTTTATTAAATAGTAAAGACATACAATTCGTACAACAGCGCTTTTTTCCGTCATCAATTAAGCGTTCGTAACAAACCTAGTTATATCATTCATGACATAATTCATTATGACATCAGTATATACGTCATGTAGTTGATCATGACGTAATGTGATCGATGGATAAACTGCAATCCTCCATTATGTTAAAAATATTCAACAGTACGTGGTAAATTATCTCTGCGCTGTACTGTACGACCAGCTGCTGGCGCTTCTTTAGCCGCCCATTTAAAGGAGGTTTGTATCTAAGACAAAGATAAACAAACACCAACCTCTTATACATTATGTTTGTACTAATGGGTTTAGATAGACGCTCTTTTTGATTGGTCCTCAGTGGTCACGTGATTTCGCGGGGGGTGGAGTTTATAAGCCCATATATGTAATTAAAAAAAGGGGTATGTTCTGATGGGCGTTCGTGTACAAACACGACCACCAACCAAAACATACTCCTTTTTGACACTACATATACGGGCAATTAAGCCCCACCACGTCGAAACAAAAGCGCTGATACCTCGAGATATCATGTGACATGTGAGTACAAAACAAAAAGCGTGTCTATCACACCCCGGTTGTTAGTGACAGTGATCATCAAGACGTCAGACAGACACTTCCAATTGTGGATTTGAAAAATGTCTATGCTTACTCCTATACTATATTTTTCTAAGATATTAGAAAATACACTTGAAAAATGCCTATTTTCTGTGTCAGGTAAATCCGATGATATATACATACAGTATATGTCTTGATGCACTCACACACTAGAATATCCGTACTTGTAGAAATGGTGGTTTTTAATTATAATACAAGTTTGTCTGCAAAAGTGATATATAATCATATTAATAATTAATCAAAATTAACACGTTTCTAACATGTTTGGTTGTTGCAATATTTGATTAAAATGGCTGACGGTTAACGTACAACTATCGCTTGCATCAATATTCAATAATTGACTGTCAGTTTGCTTTCGAGTGCTAGACTATTTGATTGAGGGCAGTGATGACCAAAGTCACACTATCACTTGAGGGAATAATTTCACCTCTGTCACTTCAGACACTCAGGTTATGGGTCTACTGCTTTTAAAAGTTAAAAGAATTGATTGAGAGCAAAGATACTCAAAGCATCAATTGTAGCAATATCGAAGAATTTGATGTATATTGCTTTTACCAATAATGTTCATATTATAGCAATGATGATATCAATAATCTTGCTATGAATAATAATAATAATAATAATAATAATAAAAAATAAAAATAAAATAATAATAATAATAATATCTTTTAATGGTAAATCTCACTCAGAACTGTATGTCTTATTTTGTAATCCCAATATGTCACATTATGACCTGGGTGGACTTCGATAAACTAAAAAAAAAGCTTCCGGTAGCCAAACTTGCGTTTGACTGTTAAAATTATTGATTGACACCGGTAATGGCTAATGTGTCACTTGCACTAATAAGCATTATTTCACTAATGGGTATCACTTCGGGTCAATGAACCGTTCCATTCCAAATAGTTTTAAATATTCAGCATAATATGTCTTAAATCATATAAATGTACATGAAATTATGTAAAGCTGCATATTCACAGCAGATTCCCTGAAAATAAATTTATTAATGTTGTATACTTTTAGAGGCTTAAATTACGTGCCTAGATGTAATGAAATGAACTAATACTTAACAAATTTCATTCTGTAAAAATGTATATAATATTTTAGTTGTGAATTTGAATTAGGGACTTGATTAAGAATATTTTGACCTAACATATCTTTTGGGAGGTTGGAGGAATCTAGATTTTAAAGAAATGTATATACTTTTATACGATATAAGAAATAATATGCTGATTATTTCGAAATTAATTTAACTGAAAGCTGTTGCTGCTTGGTTTGTTGAGAATTGCTTCAGAGAATTAACTGAAAGCGAACGATGCTTAAGAAAATAACAACTTTCGGTCAAATTCATATTTAAATATACACTTATTTTTATCTATAACCGCCCAATAGCAGTAATTAGAATGAAATCGTTTGATCAGGTTGGACGGGATTGCAAATACAAATAAAAAGTCCATTCTAATTCACCTTTCCAGAGTACCCACCCATCATATGACGTCATAATGAACTGCTTGATTTGTATAATGACATCATAATGAATGACGTCATGAATGACCTCGATAAGCACGTCGCGAACGCATATTTGAAGACGGTCTATGCGTTATTGTACACATTGTTTGCTTTTACTATTTAATAAATATTCTGTTGAATATTTTGAAACTAATTTGACTGGGCGCTGTTGCTGCCATAGGCAGCAACAGCGCCCAGTCAAATTAGTTACAAAATATTCAACAACTTCCTGTATAGTTTTCCGGAAATTGATAGCTAGGGCATTTGGGGATCGATCAATCCCAACACGGCGAGGTGTGGGTGGAGCTTAGCTAGTGATGGGCGGGGCATAGCTAAAAATGGAGAGATCCATTAACCCTTAAAGCTCGGCCAATAACGCGTACTTATATATAATACTGGATGCCTTGCCGGGAAAGTCCCCAGCATTTTCACACCTTTCCAGTTTGGGTAGATTTCGTTTGTCAACTTGCAATCAGCCAGACGATAATAAGCCTTTGCCTTGTCAGTACTAGCTATGCAGTGTCTAATCTAGGCCCATTAGCATAAGGTTTGCTAGAGATACTCTCTGTGGAAGAACAATACACGGCTAACTCTTTTCTACCTTTGACAGACCAGTATCTCATATTGGGATAACAAGTGAAATATTTTAAATTCAATTCTACTATGCTTTCTTGCTCTCAATGGAATAAAGACATTTAAGTTAAATTAGATTTTAAATATTCAACAAATACATTCTTACATGATAAGTAATACAAAGTACGATATTTATCGTGTTAAAGGGGCGAGGTCCTTTCTTTTCTATTCAAGCATGCCTACTAAGAATAATCTGTTTTCTGACCTGGGAAGACATTTTCTATATTGTATGATTACTGTATTCTGCGGCTGTAGTAGTAGAAACATCGTACAGCTGCAATCAGTCCTTCTTCGCTTTTGCCCAGTGACTTGTCCTCATCCGAAATCCTTAGCTTCCAGGGGTCCATTCTTGACTTGAGTGTACCGAGTCATGCTTTCTTGAGGTCACCTCGTAGCACGCTTAGAAGATTTATGCAATGACGCCCTCTCCTGGCTTTGTATTTGTTGGCTCAGAGTAGGGAGAATTCCAAGGCTGTCTGTGCTGGTGTGTCTTCTGGCATCCTTAGCACATGGCCAAACATGGACCATCTTTGCTGGGCAAATTTTACAGACAGCGGCGACGTATTACACATCTTGTATAGTGCATCTTTGGAAATTATGCTGTCTGACAATCGGTGTCCTGTGATGATGCGGAGGTGTTTGTGGTGGCAGGCATCGAGTTTGTCTAGAACTGCCTTTGGAGCTGGCCAGCTGTTCTAGTTATACAGCATCAAGGATACGCAGGTTGCATTGTATAAACACGGCCTTTTAATCAAGGGCATCTTTGATCTACGAATCCCTAGCTTCCAGAAGGACTGGAAAACTATGTTCCACATGACGCAGCGTGCAGAAATGTCAGCGGTACTGCAAAGCAGTGAGCCCAGGATTTTACTTTTCCTCCATGGTTCGCCGCCACGATGGGGATCGTCATTTTCTTTAGTTTCATGGTAGATAGGTATATGTGGGTGAACTCTGCTATGGATTCATTCATAAAGAGATTCTTCAGTTTTAGTTTGCTTGCAGCTATTGGGAGAAGTTCGTCAAGAGTTTCTTTTCCTCGTCTATTAAGCCCACATCGTCGGAATATTCCATCTCTAGCGGCATGCCCAGTATTTTCTATATTAGCTAGCTTATATTATGAGATCACTGGTCAGGTAAAGATGAAGGCAATACCCTATTCACGCCCTTCCCACCATAGCAGGTATCAGGACCCTCGTATACGTATACGGTAGAAACTGTTTATAGTGGACCCATTTTGGAGGACTTCACAGTGGTAGCTCTTTAAGATAGGTGGTCATAAGACCATGTATCTTAAAGGATCCACGATCTTGTGACCACCAAAACATTCACTGCGTAACGTAATTTTTATTAAACCACAGCACACAGGGTGACCTTAATGAACGTTGTTCTATGTTCCATAATATGACTGTTATAGACGGGCAAAAACAGGCGATGGTTTTCAGCAGGTCCAACTCCGCTGCTAAACGGTTTTGTTTATAAGCAGATTTCTAAAGACTGACACGACTATCATATTCGCCAACATCACGGCCTGTTTCAAACCATTCGACTGCCCGTCTTCTTTTCCATACAGCCACCCATTCATTCATTCATATCTAACAATGAACTAGCGAATTTGCCAGTATGGATGGTCTTCCTTTAGATTTGTTATATTTCTGCCAGGGGTAACTTTGTCCTAGTCAGTAGCTGGTCTGCCCAGTGTACCAGAACGACAGGCTTGTCGTTTTCACATGTTTCCAGATTGAGACGAGTTCCTTTGTCAACGAGGGAGAGGGAGGGAGAGAGAGCGAGAGAGAGAGAGAGAGAGAGAGAGAGAGAGAGAGAGAGAGAGAGAGAGAAAGAGAGAGAGAGAGATAGGGTAAGGAGGAGGGAGAGGGCGAGAGAGAGAGAGGGAGGGAGGGAGGGAGGGAGAGAGAGGGAGGGAGAGAGAGAGAGAGACAGCGAGGGAGAGAGAGGGAGAGAGAGGGGAGAGGAGGGAAGGGGGCGAGAGGGTGAGAGAGAGCGAGAGAGAGAGAGAGAGGGAGAGCGAGAGGAAGAGAGAGAGAGAGAGAGTGAGAGAGTGAGAGGGTGATATGGGGAGAGGGAGAGGGAGAAAGAGAGGGAGAGAGAGAGGGAGAGAGAGGGAGAGAGAGGGAGAGAGAGGGGGAGAGAGAGGGAGAAGGAGAGATAGAGAGAGAAGGAGAGAGAGGGGAGGGAGGGAGGAGAGAGAGCGGGCAAGAGAGAAAGGGAGAGAGAGAGAGGGGGGAAAGGGGGCGAGAGGGAGAGAGAGGGAGAGCGAGAGGAAGAGAGAGAGAGGGAGAGAGGGAGAGAGGGAGAGAGGGAGAGGGAGATAGGGGGAGAGGGAGAGGGAGAGAGAGAGGGAGAGAGAGAGGGGAGGGAGGGAGAGAGAGAGCGGGGCGAGAGAGAGAGAGAGAGAGAGAGAGAGAGAGATATATAGAGAGGGAGAGAGAGCGGGCGAGAGAGAGAGAGAGAATGAGTGTGTGTGTGTGTGTGTGTGTGTGTGTGTGTGTGTGTGTGTGTGTGTGTGTGTGTGTGTGTGTGTGTGTGTGTGTGTGTGTGTGTGTGTGTGTGTGTGTGTGTGTGTGAGAGAGAGAGAGAGAGAGATAGAGAGAGAGCCAGAGAGAGAGAGAGAGAGAGAGAGAGAGAGAGAGAGAGAGAGAGAGTGAGAGAGAGAGTGAGAGAAACCCGGAATGAGTGAGCGAGTGAGAGAGAGAGGTGGACGGGGAGAGTGGGAAGATAAAGAGAAACGAAAGACACATGGTGTATTTAAAATGCAATAATGCTGATTTATTATGCATGTAGATGACATAGGCAATTACATAGGCCCGTACTACCGTTAAATAACTTTCGTTAAGAATATTGCTACTGTAGTAGGCTTGCGAAATGTCCAGAAAAATTTGTTTTTCTCACAGAAAATATCCATTTTCAGACCATGAGCCTATATTTGACAATTTACCAGTGGAATGACTGGCTCCATAACGAGCCAGTCATCCCACTGGTAAATTGTCAAAGATGGGCTGCTCTTGGTCTGCAAATGGGCATTCCCTGTGAATTTTTTTTTATTTTTTTGGGACAAAATCAGGATACAAAGGGTTAAGATGGTGTTCGTAATAGCTAGGCCACGCCCATTTGTTGACAAGTAAACAATGATAGTTGACATTAACCTTTTTAACACTGCAGTCCAAAAATATAATTATACAGATAAGCTGTTGAATATTTTTTAAACTAATTTGGCTGGAAGCTGTTGCTGCTTTAGGCAGCAGCAGCCCCAAGTCAAATTAGTTTCAAAATATTCCAAAGAAAATTCAATTAAATTCAACTAATTGCCTACATTTCAACTCATAAACACGTTTCTTAAAGAGAGTTACGACAGATTGTTCGATCTATCATATCACTATGATGATTATGACGCCAAAACCGGCTTCGATAAACGGGCCAGTCCTTCCAGTGGAACATTTTCAAAAATAGTCTTCTCTTGGTTTACAAAAGGACAGTTTCTATAAGAAAATTGAAATTTTCTTGACCAAATTTAGGCACATAAGGGTTAAACAACATCTTCAGCTAAAAAGAAAACACGGCTTAGCGAACATGTGTAACTAACGTCTCAGTCTTCTCGGATGGGACTTTAAACTGAGGTCCCGTCACACAGTGCCCATCACTGTGTGAACGTGAGCTAGGGTTAGGTAGGCAAGAAATTTCGGCATAGTCAAAGTAAACCGGATGCTGAATGGATCCCTCCACGGATGGAACCACGCAACATACGGATTACAAAACCAAAACCAAATTGCTAGAATTAGAATCTTTCGGAATTTTCGAGGGGACTATGGAGGGATGTAACCCGGATGACTGACCGAGTTCGTCCTCGGACGGACACAGTCACCATACGGGCTACCTAACCAAACAAAATCAAACAAGTGCGCGCTGGTGCCTGCTCGGATGATGGCCAGAAGACCAAATGGGTCCCAGGACCCGAAAGACCCCACACCCCAACCTCCCCACTCCCCCCAAAGGGGCCGGGAGGTCTCTGACCGTCATAAGACCGTACGCACCTCCCCCGACCCAACACCTACCCCATCCCTTACCCACCCCTGTTAGGTCCAGGTTAGGCCATCCCCATTGCACACGCCCAAGCATGAGGAGCAACAAAAAAAAGCCATGGAAAAGAACAGCAACATGAGACAAAATCGAGAGACAACGATCAACACACACACACACACACAGAGAGAGACACAAGCTAATGCACAAACCGACGTCACAAGAATTCACAAGAATTCAACAGAAACCATAAAGGCCAGGCGTGAGTCTAGACCCTAGCATTGGGAACTAGCATATAAACGCCTCAAATATTACAACACACACACACACATGTGTAACTAAAGCCCGCTGCACATTGCGCCGACGCGACATGACGGCGACGCAATAGACAGCGATGGGTTATCGCCACGTATCGCTTTCTGGTTTCGTCCTATCGGCGTCGTGTCCTAATTTGAAGCGCATCGATGCCACTAGATAGTTTGGCTTGCACAGACACGTGGAACGTGTACTTGACATGTGATTTAATTATTACTAACGATTGGTCAGTAAACCACTCGTCGTTAGCGACCCGATAGCGACAGAATAGTTTTTCAAGCATGTTTGAAAACAAGCGACGAGAGGCGATTCGCCGAATCTGTCGTTTTAGTATCGCATCGCCGTCGCATCGCTGTGGGTTTCGGGAGCACATTGTGGCGACGAGTAAGCGATAAAATAAAATCGTGTCGCCTCTATTCATACCCTCTCCACCCCTTAACCGGATGAACCCCAAATACTCAGAATATGAAGTTCGAGACAATCATACAGTTAATAAATTAAGCTGTTGAATATTTTAAAGCTAATTTGACCGGAACATGTTGCTGCCATTTATTTATTTATTTATTTATTTGCCGGTGGAGCGAGGGTATTGCGCTGGTATACGACAGTCTGACATTAAGCCCAGTGGCGTAGCTAGAGGGGGGCCCAGGGGGGCCCAGGCCCCCCAGCAAAAATAAGGGCCCCCCTATGGGCCCCCCTGTAAAATTGTTGCTAACGGTACTTAATTAGCACTAACTTATACTCACAGCAGTAATTAAAATCGAAAATAAAATAACACAACATGCGCATACAGTATTCCAGTAGTCCACTACACCACTACACCAGGCGATCATACTATCACCGTAGTTTTCTGGGTCAGTGTCCCGTGATTTAATTGATTAGCATTAACTGTTAAGTCAGCACTCAGCCAGAATACTCAATAGCCTGATATGAGCGCCAAGCGAAGTGGCGGGTAAAGAGCTACAATTAAGGGCGCGTTTTCGCGACTGACGGAGTCAGTGAACCACTGACGCAGTCCGTGGTTCGTGCGTTTTGGCGTTCCGGAAGTTGAAGATTCACTGACTTGGTTCGTCGAACCAGTGACCGAGTTTTGATCTCGGTTCGTTGTTGCCAATGGTTACTGGTTCGTAAATTTCAAGATGGCGGCGCTCAGCTTAGGGCGCGTTTTCGCGACTGACGGAGTCAGTGAACCACTGACGCAGTCCGTGGTTCGTGCGTTTTGGCGTTCCGGAAGTTGAAGATTCGCTGACTTGGTTCGTCGAACCAGTGAACGAGTTTTGATCTCGGTTCGTTGTTTCCAATGGTTACTAGTTCGTAAATTTCAAGATGGCGGCGCTCAGCTTAATTGTACAACTTATTTGAATGACGAGATCACGTCAATATATTTAGTGTATGCGGTCGTCTGCCATTTACATAGACTTAAATTAAAGTCTAAATCGAACTACGATAAAATTAATTGCTAAAGTTAGCGCAATTTGGAATGATTGTGGGTTGAAAACATCGCCACGAAATTGCAATCGGCAAGCCTCGTCAATTTACATAAATGCCGTTTTGGCGTTTCTGGTCCGTGGTCAGTGGTTCCTGGTTCCTGGGTCCGTGGTTCGACGAACCAAGTCACTCGCGAAAACAAGCCCTAAGCCTACAATAGTCTGTGTGTAGAGTGCACGCGTTCAGGGATGACGTCACGTAACAAGCGGCCTACAATTCTAAATAAGGTCATTTAACTGGTTTTGCACCTGGAAGCAGACTGTAGCAGTAGCACGGTATCGCTAAAACAGTACTGTTGTAGCTCATTGTTACGCCGGCTGCCCGCCAGTGGCCCAGTGCCCGGCTATTAGTTTATTAAATGTATGCTTATTTAAAAGTTATTTGATGGTATTAATTCAGCATCATTTCGTCGGATCAGATTCAGCATGTGAGTATAACCGCAATACCGCATACATTTATATTCAACTAATAATAATAATTAAAGAGACATTTATCTGACTTGGAACTAAAGGTTTTACGCTGGAATATTTCGCTCAGGTCGCATGAACATCCTCAGCCACGCCAACTTTTCTATATACCCAAAATATTAAAATTGTATAACCTTTAGTCCCGAGTTAAATCAAATGTGATAACCAAGCCAGTCATTCCAGTGGTAAATTTTCAAAAATATGCTCTTGGTCACCAAATGGACATTTTCTACGAGACAATTAAATTAAAAAAATAATTCAAGGGTTAAAGCCGTAAAGGGTTAAAGACAGAGTGTTAATAACTTTTCTTTTCCTACACAGATTATTAACCAGATTGTGTATACTAAGCTGAGGACTCAACATGTCAACGATTAAGGATTATTTCCGGACAGGTGGCGGGACTGTTAGCTCAGGTGAAGTGCCCAATCCATCCCCACAGCAGTCATCTTGCGACTTTGTAGATGAAATTGAAGAGGGATTACTTCCTAATGATATTGTGATAGCAGAACCAGAAACTGTCTCTGAAAATGACGAACTATCTGAAGATGAAAATGTATCCAGTGATAGTGAAGAACAGTTTCCCGGCCAAAACACAGATAAACATTGTTCCAATGTACGACAACAAGAAAAACAATGTCCCGGACCAAAAGACATTTCCCAGATTCCTTCCGCCGGCCCAATGCAGCCAAAACTTCAAAGTTACCCACAGACATCATATGGAGACAAGAATCGATCTTTTCAGCGTGTATGGTTTGACAGTCACCCATGGCTTGAGTATTCTCAGAGCACAGATAGCGTCTTTGGCTTTGCCTGCCGCCATTTTTCATCTCCCACTGCCAATGTTGAGAAGTCATTTACAAACGATGGTTACAGAAAATGGAAAAAAGCAGTTGGTAATACTGGTGGGTTTGTAAAGCACACACATGCTGATTATCACCGCGAGGCAATGGTTGCATGGCTAGAGTACAAGAACATGAAAATGCACGAATCCTCAGTAAAACAGATGGTTAGTAACGCTTACCAGAAAACAGTTAGCCAAAACCGACATTTTATTAAGACTTTGGGTCAGGTCATTTTGCTAACCTGTACACAAAAACTTTCTCAAAGAGGTCACTATGAAGGGGATGGTGCTGTTAATCCTGGAAATGTTATCAAAATTTTGCGCCTCGTTGCAAGCCATGACAATATAGTAAAGAAAAGGCTAGATAGTGGTCCCAAAAATGCCAAGTACTCTAGTCCCGAGATGCAAAATGAGATAATCAGTATATTAGCAGCGCTAGTGAGAGAAGAGATTGTAAATGAAGTGAAGGAGGCAAAAGTGTTTTCAATCATAGTGGATGAAACTAAGGATGTTTCCAAGACTGAACAGCTTTCCCTTGTTATAAGGTATTTTTACAAACAGACACTTTATGAGAGCTTCTTAGAATTCAAGCCAGCATTTCAACTCGATGCTGAAGCACTCACCAAATCAATCTTTGATATTCTGCAGAGTCATGAAATTGACTACAAAACCAATCTAGTTGGACAGGGATATGATGGTGCCTCTGTGATGAGTGGCAAGCATACCGGTGTTTCAGCACGTGTAAAGCAAATTGCACAGTTTGCCTATTATGTACATTGCCATGCCCATCGCCTGAATCTTGTACTCGTTGATGTGACTAAAGCCATACCAGGTGCTGCACAATTCTTCTCCTTATTAGAACGCATGTATGTGTTTATAAGTGGTTCATATGTTCATTCCAAATGGATGGACACTCAGAAAGAATTATATCCTGCAGAGCAACCACGCGAGCTCAAGCACCTATCAGATACTCGTTGGGCCTGTAGAGTTGATGCATGCAAAGTGATGCGTCATAGATTATCCGCGATTATACGCCTTTTTGAACGTTTATCTGAAGACAGTACTGCAGATCGAGCAATTGAAGCTAGAGGACTCTTAGCCCAAATAAACGCAAAATTTGTATCAAAGCTTGTTATAATGACAGACCTTCTCATCAAGACAAGTCAGTTATCTAACATGTTGCAGTCCACCAAGCTTGACTTGGCAAAAGCAGTGGAGTTGATAGAAGAACTTATTTCCCAACTCGAAGGCATGCGTTCAGATCCAGCTTTGTATGAACACATCTGGAATGAAGTCCAGGAAAGTACTGTAGCCAATGGTTTTGAACTGTCTGATCTTTCAGAAGCTGAACCACCAAAGAGAGGTAGAAAACGTCGCCTGCCTCGGCACCTAGACAATGAATCTGTCCTTCTCCTTGAACCGATCACTGCTGACAATCATCTGGAAACCAACCAAAAGGATGCTATTCGCACTGGCTTCTTTTATCCAATTCTTGACCGAATGCTATCAGAAATGAAAAGACGCTTCAGTACTGAATCATGTGCTATTATGAAAGCAATGCAGTCTCTGAATCCGAAAAGTGCTCAGTTTCTAGATTATGAGAGAATGCACGGCCTCATTAATGCTTATCAAGCTAACAGTGACGATCTTAAACATGAACTTTACTCTGCAAAGCGATTGCTAGAACGTCGTGTCACAGAGACTGATGGGGATGAAGCAAACCCAAGACCGGAGTCATTGTTAGAATTTGTAACATTGCTTGAACCGTTTGAAGAAGCATTTCCAGAGCTCTATAGATTGGCCAAAATTGCTCTAGTATTGCCAGTTTCATCTGCTGCTGCGGAGAGGAGTTTTTCAGCATTGAAATTAATTAAGACTACAGTTAGAAACTCCATGGGTAACACTAGATTGAGCAACCTTGGTCTGTTATCAATTGAAAATGAACGAGTCAATAGGCTAGATTTGGAGATGTTTGTTGACAAA
Organism: Chaetoderma sp. LZ-2023a; assembly: GCA_034401795.1. Lineage (NCBI taxonomy): Eukaryota > Metazoa > Mollusca > Caudofoveata > Chaetodermatida > Chaetodermatidae > Chaetoderma > Chaetoderma sp. LZ-2023a. The sequence continues at coordinate 15,369,398 of CM067363.1, read as the reverse complement.
TTTGCTGATAACCACAATAATAGAAGAATCCATCTTAAGTAAAGTTACGAGCTCCATGGCATATATTATGACATATAGAAACCTTTTGAGCGTTGTACAGATTAGCCAAAGCCTATTTGAATAATCTTTGCAACACTGAAAAGGTTTAACTCACGATTTAAACCATATGGATTACAAACTAATAACTACGTTAACAACAATCTTGCTAGGTAGTCTAGAATCTAGATTCTGCGGCATCAACCATGTTTACTTGGGCATTAATGCATTTACATCGCGACCAATAAAGACATTGCCATCGTTGTCTCTAGTTAGAGGGAATGACGCATTACCTCTTACTGGAGACATCGATGGCAATGTCTTTATTGATCGAGATGTAAATGCATGTATGCATGTTCTAAACTTCCACGTCAACGGGCTCAACTTCAAGCAAACCACATTCCGAAGGGTTTGTCGGCAGTCCCGATAAACCCTTCGAAATATGGTTTGCTGGAAGTTGAGTTTGGATTTTATTAGGGTACACCTCTGTCCTCTTATCGAGCAGCTTAGTAATTACATAAAGGTTCATTACATCAATGGCTTTAGAGGGCTGCACTGCAGTATGCAAGTAATGCAACAGTCTTAGGCAATGTGAATGTTATTACTAATTTAAGCTTTTCACAGAAATATTGTGTGTCTACGACGCCACACTCACGGCGAAGGTACTCGAGGATTCACCAAATTCAGACTTTTCATAATGTCGTTGTCGTATGGTTGTTTTAACCCTTTTGTTAAAGAAACTAGTTTAATCATTGAAATCATAATGTTCATAAGTAAACCAAGAGAATACTTTTTTTAAATCTGCCACTGAAATGACTGGCTCCGTTATTAACTTATTGACTCAGTCATTCAAGTTGTAAATTTTCAACAATATTCTCATGGTCAGCAAATGAATATTTAAAAAACCAATGTTATTTCTGGCTGGCAATGGCGTGGAAGTCACGTGATAATGTTGCTCTACAGTCCTCTACTCGTGCAACCTAAATATAATGCCTTGAAACGTGTCCCTTTCCTTGAGTATATGAAACTAAAGGTGTAGCTGTTAGGTCATCTAAATTAACACGTTTTCTGCTAGCGTACCCCTGTGGCCCTGACCAATTAATAGATGGAACTGTCATAGCTAGTGGTGATTTGGGTGTTAGAACACCCCCACACTATCCCCCACGATTCGCAACGAGACATGATAATGACGATATTACATATTGAAACATAGATAATCTGCAAAGGTATCTGGAACTCATAATGAGCAAACATGGGTGATCAGCCAAAATTAATAAAAAAGTTATTAAAAGATTACTTAATTTAACACTTGACTAATGGTTCTTATTTATATACCTCTCACAATTCAGGAGAGGTCATCTGCGACCATCCAGACATGAAAAAATGTCCAGGGGAGGACCCGCCGCCTGGTGAGTGGTGCCCCCCTAGTACACATTGTGCCCCAGTTGGGCCCCCCTACTTAGATAATCCTGACTACGCCACTGATTAAGCCTATATTCGCCACAGGCCTATTCACTTCGCTGTACACACATTCAGGGAAGCGTGGGCGTGGCGAAGGAGGCTTATAACAAATTGTCGGCACCTTTGTGGACTTTAAACTTTACTCTGATATAACTTTTTGCTGATTTTACCCCTTTTGCAAATTAAAAAGGAAGTAGCGACGTGTTTTCATAAAAATATGATTTGTTACATATTTGGAATCCTTGATATACATAGATTCTCACCCATAGTGGTCCATTTTTGACAACATTTAAATAATGATCAATATTTTAATTTATAATTGGCACATATGCGAATTTTTCCGGCCTCCAATGTATTTCCTTTAGGAAATCTTATGCAGATACCAGCTTTATAAAACATAAAAAGGAAGTAATTTCTAAGTTACATAGATTATTATAAAATACAGCATTAGAAAGCTGATAAATTTTACTTTCCGGCCATATGCGGTAAATCACAAGCAACATATAACTAGAATGCATTTCTGCAGATTTTGTAAGATTTCTCTATTCATTCAATAGTAAAAATCTGCTCAAGTCAGGCAACTAATCGAGGCCCATTGTTGTATATTCATTCATTCATTCATTCATTCATCCATTTTTCCTTCCATCAACCTGTCTCCCATTACCCACACACCAACACACACACCCACACACCCACACACCCACGCATCCATCCATCTATCCATCCATTCATCCATCCATCCGCCGATCCATTCATTCATTTCCACCACTACACCAAACACGTTCATTGACCTGCAATGTAAAAGCTGATGGGTCGGAGTGCCGTAATGCCCGTGAATCAATAGCCACTTTACTTGTCCGTGTGATAAAGAAACCAGCGCAGCGCGACGTACTTTCGCATGTGCTTACCATATTGCCGTTTTCAACAAATATGTTGATTTTGAATATGATTTCAAACTTTCAAATGCAAAAGTAAGTAACAAGGAATTATCACAAAAATATAATCCCTACAGATTCGTAATTGTGGATATCCATACATTCTGACACATAGTGTTAATAATTTTAGAGATATCGTTAAAGGATATAAATGCCTGTTCAAAGTGGCCAGATGCTCAAATTGTACACGGATATTTGTGGACTTCCCATTCATTGCTATAGGTGGAATACAATCTACATATAAAATAAAAAGGAAGTAACTTATCTTATCTAGATTATTATAATGCACATCAATAGATAGATAATAACACTTCCTTTCCGAAATTACAAACAACATATAAATAGAATAGGGAAACAAGGATTGTACGAACATCTCCTCTTTGTTATGTAGTAAATTTCTGGCCAACCTAGGCGAGAAATCCTGCGAAATCCTGCGCATGCGTACTTGACTTCCGCCGTCCTTGTTGGTCATGATCGGGGTAACCTAGTAACCAGTGCGTTTTAATGGACCTTTCCATTTTTAGTTATGCCCCGCCCATCTCCAACTAAGCTCCACCCACACTTCGCCGTATTGGGATTGATCGATCCCCAAATGCCCGAACTAGCAATTTCCTGAAACCTATACAGGTAAGCTATGGCGGCAACAGCGCCCAGTTAAATTAGTTTCAAAATATTCAACAGCATATTTATTAAATAGTAAAGACATACAATTCATACAACAACGCATAGACCGTCTTCAAACATGCGTTCGTAACGTTCTTATTGACGTCACTCATTGTGATGTCATTCTACACATGCATAGTTGATTATGGCGTCATAGAATGGATTGATAATGTGGACAGGTCTATATTGCTACAGGGGTAATCGGTAATTCCATATATGAAGTGCCAAAATGTGGTGTTTTTTTGGGCGCGATTGTGCAAGACCGGCAACCAGAACATGACACTGGTGGGCACGCCATATAAGGGCAATTAGGCCCCACCCTTCGTAAACACGTGCCTTTTAAGGACCAACGAAACCGAGTTTACCACACCCAATCACTACTATGTTTACTCTAATGATCAATGACGTTTATGTGCAATTTATAAGTAGTTTGATTTAACATCGTTGTTATAATGAAGTGTTGTTTGATTTTCAGACGTGCCTTCATTTACTCGGCCAATGGTAGCTGATGTGTTTATTCAGGGAGGAACAACTGTTATTTTGCGATGTGAAGCGGACCAGAATGATGTCACATGTCCATTTTACAGAGTAATACAACACTGTGATGATTATTGTGGTGCCAAGGATAAATGCGATGGCGACAATAAACTGACACATACATGCAATAACACACGCGAACATGCATACAAACACGCACGTCCACACGCACTTATACATGCCGCACCCACCCAACTACCCACACCCCACCAACCCACAAACCCAATCACCCATGCATGCATCCACCCATCCTCCACCCATAGGCCATCCCACCCAACTCGCTCACTCACTCACTCACTCACTCACTCACTCACTCACTCACTCACTCACTCACTCACTCACTCACTCACTCACTCACTCACTCACTCACTCACTCACCCACTCACTCACTCACTCATCCACCCACCCACCCACCCACCCACCAACCAACCCACCCACCCACCCACCCACCCACCCACCCAACCAACCAACTCACTCGCTCACTCACTCGCTAACTTACCCAGCCACCGACCCAACCCACCCACCCATCCACCCTCCCACCCACTCACTCCCTCACTCACTCGCCCACTTACCCACCACCCACCCATCCACCCATCCACCCATCCACCCATCCACCCACCCACCCACCCACCCACCCACTTACTCACTCACTCACTCGTTCACTCACAAAAATCCCTCGCCGCACAACCACCCACCCACAAACCCAATCACCCATGCATGCATCCAGCCATCCTCCACCCACAGGCCATCCCACCCAACTCGCTCACTCACTCACTCACTCACTCACTCACTCACTCACTCACTCACTCACTCACTCACTCACTCACTCACTCACTCACTCACTCACTCACTCACTCATCCACCCTCCCACCCACCCACCCACCAACCAACCCACCCACCCACCCACCCACCCAACCATCCAACCAACTCACTCGCTCACTCACTCGCTAACTTACCCAGCCACCGACCCAACCCACCCATCCATCCACCCTCCCACCCACTCACTCACTCACTCACTCACTCACTCACTCACTCACTCACTCACTCACTCACTCACTCACTCACTCACTCACTCACTCACTCACTCACTCACTCACTCACTCACTCACTCACTCACTCACTCACTCGCTCACTTACCCACCACCCATCCATCCACCCATCCACCCATCCACCCATCCACCCACCCACCCACCCACCCACCCACCCACCCACTTACTCACTCACTCACTCGTTCACTCACAAAAATCCCTCGCCGCACAACCACCCACCCGCCCACCCACCCACCCACGCACGCACACACAACATCATCTTCCCCCTACGCGCCGAGCGTAACTGTAAGCTTCCAGTTGCGCAATATATGCCTTCAAAAGGCGACGATTACAGACATCAATTCAGCGTATTCGTTCTAGATATATTCTCTCATTTTAGTGAGAAAGCACATTTTCAACAATAAAACTTATCATGACGTCATAAATGATTCTATACTATTGAGTCTTTAACTATTAAAAGTCCGACAAGTTGTAAGAATTGTATGTCTTTACTATTTAATAAACGTGCTGTTGAATATTTTGAAACTAATTCGACTGGGCGCTATTGCTGACATAGGCAGCAACATGTACCCAGTCAAATTAGTTTCAAAATATTCAACAACTTTCTTGTACAGTTTTCTGGAAACTGATATTCAGTAATTTCAGAGATCGCTCGATCCCAAAATCAGCGAGTTGTGGGTGGAGCTTAGCTAGAGATGGGCGGGGCATAGCTAAAAATGGATAGGTCCGTTACATGTCATTGCTTTGCTATGAACCAAGCAGATTTTCAGTCACATCTGTAAATGTGCTCTTGTTACGAGCGTAGGCTTGCTACGAATACTGTAATTATCTAACTTCAGGAGGGCATACTCATGGTAAGAGGTAAAGCTGTGGGCGTATACATCAGATATTTTCATACTGTTGAAGAATGTGATGATGGATCTGTGTAAGTATTTAAGGGTGCGGCTGGTCGTTATTGTTCTCCACAGCAGGGGGGGTCTTCGAGAACAATGGGTTTTTCAGGAGATCAAAGGAAGTTCAAGTGGAATAGAATGTTGAGAACAATGACGACCAGGGGCACACGCATTCTAGAGAACAATGGCGACTATAACGCCACGTTTTTCTAGATAACAATGGCGACTATATTCACACGTATTTGAGAATCTGCAACACTGGAATGTTCTATTATTTTGAATGAGTTAACCCTTAAAAGTATAAAAGTTGTGTATTTTACGTTTGAACGTAGTGGCGGCGGTCCCCCCTCCGTGGTTATCTACCGTTGTAAAAATAATAAGAGATGATGTATGATAATGTAAAGTAATAGAGTTTAAGAGGTGGTCCGATAACGGAGGTCGTGGGAGGAGGAGGAGGTTGAGGAGTTTGAGGATGAATGCAATGCCGGCCAGCCGAGTGGCCTGATAGTAAACTGTAGAATATTTAGAGATTGCCTGTAAGCTGTTAGTAAGCAACAGCTACCAGTGGATTGTATCATGGGTTAAAAAAGTTAACCCTTTCACCGATGAATATATATCTCATTTTCATCGATACCATACAGGAAAACTGTTGAATATTTTGAAAATAATTTGACTGCCTGTGTCAGTTGAGGCGGAATGCTATAGTATTCCTCCTCAGTTGATATTTCTGGATGAGGGCGATGCTAGCGTACTTGTTTACAAGGTATGCATGATGTACGAATATTTTGATAATTTGTTGCTGAATATTTTGATAATTTGAGTGGTAGCTGAATATTTTGATAATTGGTTGCTGAATATTATGATAATCGGTTGCTGAATATTTAGATTGGTTGCTGAATAAATTGATTGGTTGCTGAATATTTTGAAAACGATTTGACTGTGTAAATTTCTTATTAGGCGATGTTAGGTAAGAGAGAGCAGGTCTTATAACGGAGGTCTAAGGAGGAGGGAGGAATGCTATCTAGGCCAGCAAAATGTGTTCCCCAGTCATTTAATTTTCAAAAATCAGACACATACACAGGAAGTTTTCCTATGCTATTATATAGATAGTGTTATCTATCGTATTTATGTCTCTAAAATGGCAGTCATTTAATTATTAAATTTTCAAAAATATGGACAAAATGCATTCCTTGTCAATGGCAATGTATTAATCGACCGCGAACAATAGCGTACAGATGCCCATTTAGAACAGTATCGTTGGTATTGATACTAGTAAAATAATAGAGTTTAAGAGGTGGTCCGATAACGGAGGTCGTATGAGGTTGAGGATGTATGAGGAATTATGGTATTGATGTTTGAAAATAATTTGACTGTTTCGTCGCTAACGTTATTAGTATACTGTAGAATATTTAGAGACTGTCCGTAAGCTGTTAGTAAGCAACAGCTACCAGACAGATTAGTAACAAAATATGAAAAATAATCTCGTATTAATGGTATGTACGGTTGGAATGGTAACCAAGACTTGGTGGTGATGGATTAATTGGATTGTATCATGGGTTAAAAAAGTTAACCCTTTCACCGATGAATATATATCTCATTTTCATCGATACCATACAGGAAAACTGTTGAATATTTTGAAATTAATTTGACGTTGTTAACGTTATTAGTAAAACTAATTTTGTTGAATATTTTGATTGGATTTTAACCGGCATTACGCACAAATTGTTTTTAAATACGTTGCAATATCATCAGACGTTTTAGATACGATGGTTAAAATGTGGTCATTATGTCTCTGAGGGTTCCGTTTATAGAATTGTATGTCGAGCATACTTATGCTAAAAAGATTATTTGGTGCATATGATTTATCTATATATCTTGAATAGCCGTGGGATCGGTCCTTAATCGAGTTACAAACACGGCACGTGTTAATAACGAAAGAATGTTAAAGCACCAAGTTCAATCTTAAATCGAGATACAAACATGTCATGTGTGAAGGAATACTATAAGAATATACCACCCGTCTCGTTCTAAGCACGGGATATTACAATGTCCTCGCCGAGAGTTTGTGAAAATCGATAATAACGCCCGCTCACCGGCTATTGCTGTTTACCGATGCTTAAAGATACGACAATTAAGAGCAACATTTTGAGCGTAGTAGCATAATCATATATAAATATATCCTTTTGGCTACAGAGCAGTGATACGTTATAACCATGTTTTTTACTATATAATTCAGTCCTGTCCTAAGCGACCACCTCGTGTTGCGCCATTACATGGACGCTAGAGACTTTCTTAACACTTTTAACCCTCGAATTTCTTCAAGAAAATGTCAATTTTCTTCATCATAGTACAAGAGAACACTATTTTTGAAAATTTATTATCGGAATGACTGGCACTGCAGACTATCCATTTGTCTAGTCATTGCGCCGGCGAACACCCCCACCAACCACCATCATCACCGCCAACACCCACCACCACCACCACCCCCTCCACTACTACGACCTACACCCAGCACGATGCATTAACCCGACCAACACTATCACCCACGCACCCACCAACGCATAGCGAATTTCTTCATATTCATACTTGCATCCTTAGAGAAGACTATTTTTGAATATGCATTAACCCCACCACCACCACCACCTACGCACCCCCAACCCATAGCGAATTTCTTCATATTCATACTTGCATCCTTAGAGAAGACTATTTTTGAAAATTTATCACCGGAATGACTGACACTGACAGCTATCCATTTATCTAGACATTGTGGTCGGAATGTGTGAGAGCTCTGTGTTTGAAAAAATGGCATATAGGTGGGAGAGGGTCATGAGGATTTAATAAAGGTCTCGCTCGTATACACACGTGCTAATACACGATACTGCTAGTTATACGTTGTGCGTAGGTGCCTGCATGCAACACTACGACCCACACCCACCACCAGGCATTAACCCCACCACCAACACCCACCCACCCGACAACCCATAGTGAATTTCTTAATATTCATACTTGCAGCCCTAGAGAAGACTATTTTTGAAAATTTATCATCGGAATGACTGACTCTGACAGCTATCCATTTGTCTAGACATTGTGGGCGTAATGTGTGAGAGCGAGGTGTCTGAAAAATGGTATGTAGGTTGGAGAGGGTATGTCATGAGGGTTTAATATAGGTCACGCTCGTATGAACACGTGCTAATACGCAATACTGCTAGTTATACGTTGTACCCTTGTGCGTGCGTGCGTGCCGCGGTGTGCGCCCTTGCGCGCATGCGTGCGCCAGAAGACTTTTTGAAAATTTTTCATCGGAATGACTGGCTCTGCTGGCTAAAATGTATACGTACATGTGCGAACACATGCGGTCCGCATGTTGTGAATTTGCGGGCATGTGTTGCGGATTGCGGGCGCATGAGGCATATGTTGCGGATGCCACCAAGTGTATGTACATGCCTAAACACGCATACACACCAAAATGCATGCATACATGTGCGGCCGCATTTGCGGATTTGCGGGCGTATGTTGCGGATTGCGGGCGTGTGTTGCGGATTGCGGGCGTATGATGCGGATTTGTGGGCGTATGTTGCGGATTTGCGGGCACATGATGTGGATTTGCGGGTGTGTGTTGTGGATGGCACCAAGTGTATGTACATGTATGAACATGCATACACGCCAAAATGCATGCATACATGTGCGGCTGCATGCGGGCCGCATTTGTGGATTTGCGGGCGTATGTTGCGTATTGCAGGTGCATGATGCGGATTGCGGGCATATGTTGCGGATTTGCGGGCGCATGATGCGGATTTGCGGGTGTGTGTTGCGGATGGCACCAAGTGTATGTACATGCCTGAACACGCATACACGCCAAAATGCATGCATACATGTGCGGCTGCATGCGGGCCACATTTGTGGATTTGCGGGCATATGTTGTGGATTGCGGGTGCATGATGCGGATTGTGGGTGCATGTTGCAGATTTGCGGGTGCCTATTGCGGATTTGCGGCCGCAGTACATATAATCCTATAAATGGTACAAATTCAATCCCTTTTCTCATTCCAGTTTAAGCATCGCAGCCGGGTCCCCCACATCCCTCGATATACAAATCGGAGTGCTGATGCTGTTGGTGGTGGTGGCGGTGGTGGGGTTGGCAGATGATGAAAATAGGTGTTGTGGTGGATGATGGTGGTGGGGTTAATGCTTGGTGGTGGGTGTTGGTGCTTAGTGGGTAGTTGTGCTGATGGTTATAGAGGGATGGTGATGGTGATGATGGTGATGGTGGTGATGGTCGGTATTGGTAGTGGGTGATTGCGGTCGCAATGTATTAATAATGTATTATTTTTGTTGTCAGGGTCTCATTGACAAGGTACTCATAATGCATTCATACTGCGTGTACCCAGACATGGTAATTTTTCCTAGTTTATTACCATTAACTGGCTGACTGGCGAGGTGTTTCAGACATTCCAGGGATCTACTTCCTAGCAAAATATTTTGGAAACGATTTGAGCAAAAGTTGATGCAGACAGTCAAATTATTTTCAAAATATTCCCTAAATATCATGGAAATGATTTGATAGAAAGTTGTCGCTAACACCTCAGTCAAATTATTTTCAAAATATTCGTACAACGTGCATTGTAGGCCTTGTAAACAAGTATGCTAGTATACCTCATCCCTCGTGCCAGGCAGCACCGCACTAGCATACATCATCCCTCCTCCTCCTAACTCGTTTGACCTCAATTATGCGACCACCTCTACACTCATTCCAGTTATTTTCTGATTCTTCAAACCTATACCATGGCGCATTGGTAGCTTAAGCGAATAGTTTTGATACTAATTTGACATAGGAAGCTACAATTCGCACTAGCACCTTCGTGCGCACAAACTCTTAAAAGTGCTGTTCAATGCGACAATTTGACATAGTAAGCCACGATTCCGCTTAGTTTCAAAATACTTTTTTACTACAACCACGAGGGACCGCATCGACCACCTAATACGCTAAACGATCCAAGGGTGCTCGTCATTATTCGTCAACGATGACGACGTTGGGCATTGTTCCCACTATTTTTATAACAATTTTTAAAATTTAATAATTAAATGACTGCCGCTTTAAAGAGCACTCCTTAAATACGAGATGCATGATTATTATCTATATAATATTATGCATACAACATCGCTTGGCTTAGCTATATATTACCTGCATAGAGATGTACTTTGTTCTCTGTTAAAAAAATTAAATGACTGGTAGGAAGCCGCTTAGTTTTGAGGGTTTTAGATGAAGGTTAACGCGTTTGCATACAAATTGAAGGATTAACAGCGAATCATAGATGCTTTATGCACAATAACGAGGTGGTCAGAGAAAACATATTTCCCTGGATACTTTTTTAATGCGCACAGATTTTTATGCGCATAAACCATTTAACAAACTGATCCATAGCGTCTAGCCCATGAACATATCCAAGATTTTCTCCTGCATGTATGTGTCATTATATGTAGGCCAGTACGCGACAGATTTTGATAGGACGCTAGTCATCTCACACGATATTCCTTACATTTTTTTGTAGTAGAGCGATGTAGTATAAATGTAAATGTTAATGTACATTCGGGTAAAATGTGTTGCAGATTTGCGGGCGCGTGTTGCGGATGGCACCAAGTGGAAGTACATGTCTGAACACGCATACACGCCAAAATGCATGCATACATGTGCGGCCGCATGCGGGCCGCATTTGCGGATTTGGGGGCGTATGTTGCGGATTGCAGGCGTATGATGCGGATTTGCGGTTGTATGTTGCGGATTTGCGGGCGCATGATGCGGATTTGCGGGTACGTGTTGCGGATGGCACCAAGTGGAAGTACATGTCTGAACACGCATACACGCCAAAATGCATGCATACATGTGCGGCCGCATGCGGGCCGCATTTGCGGATTTGCGGCCATATGTTGCGGATTGCAGGCGTATGATGCGGATTTGCGGTTGTATGTTGCGGATTTGCGGGCGCATGATGCGGATTTGCGGGCACGTGTTGCGGATGGCACCAAGTGGAAGTACATGTCTGAACACGCATACACGCCAAAATGCATGCATACATGTGCGGCCGCATGCGGGCCGCATTTGCGGATTTGTGGGCGCATGATGCGGATTGCGGTCGTATGTTGCGGATTGCGGGCGTATGATGCGGATTTGCGGTCGTATGTTGCGGATTTGCGGGCGCGTGATGCGGATTTGCGGGTGTGTGTTGTGGATGGCACCAAGTGTACGTACATGCCTGAACACGCATACACGCCAAAATGCATGCGTACATGTGCGGCCGCATGCGGGCTGCATTTGCGGATTTGCGGGCGTATGTTGCGGATTGCGGGCGCATGTTGCAGATTGCGGGTGTATGTTGCGGATTGCGGGTGTATGATGCGGATGGCAACAAGTATATGTACATGCTTGAACATGCCTACACGCCAAACTGTATGCGTACATGTGCAGATGCATGCGGTCCGCGTGTTGCGGCTTTGCGGGTGTATGTTGCGGATTTACCGGATCGTGTTGCGGATGGCACCAAGTGTATGTACATGCCTGAACACGCATACACGCCAAAATGCATGCATACATGTGCGGCCGCATGTGGGTCGCGTGTTGCGGATTTGCGGCCGCAGTACATATATTCCTATAAACGGTACAAATTCAATCCATTTTCTCATTCCAGTTTAAACATCGCAAAGTGGTTGGATGTGTAACTGCAGAGTAGTTAGGTAACCTTAGGCAGTCAGATTTCATCTCACGCGATATTCCTTATATTTTTTTTTGTAGTAGAGCGATGTGGTATAAATGTAAATGTTAATGTACATTTGGCTAAAATGGCCAGCAGTACAAACTTTGACGGATCAGACACTGGGTATGTGCGGTGTCGTTGGTATTCCAGTGATATCCGCAACACCATATGCAGACGGTCGAAACACGAGAGGGTCTGTAGGCGTATGATCAAGAAAACAGAACCTAAAGAGATGGTGTACACCAGCAAGGAGTGCTATTGTCTATTACCAATCAAACAGTATCCGCATGGGTGTCCTGTAATCGGTGATACTCCGACTGATATACAAAATGCAAACATGTCACAGTTTGTTACCAAACTGACAACCGCGCCTGTGCGGATCTGCGAAGAATGAGACCTATCTCAAAACACGGCCCTTTTCAGGGCCCACAAATCATTCAAAAGAGAACTCTTTATCTGTTAAAAAAATAAAATAACCCGCTTCACACATGCATACGCAAGCACACATTCTGATCCGTCAAAAGTGATCGATGGATGCTACTGCTCTAAATGGGCATCTTTACGCTATTGTTCGCGGTCGATTAATGCATTGCCATTGACAAGGAATGCATTTTGTCCATATTTTTGAAAATTTAATAATTAAATGACTGCCATTTTAGAGACATAAATACGATAGATAACACTATCTATATAATAGCATAGGAAAACTTCCTGTGTACGTGTCTGATTTTTGAAAATTAAATGACTGGGGAACACATTTTGCTGGCCTAGATAGCATTCCTCCCTCCTCCTTAGACCTCCGTTATAAGACCCCCTCTCTCTTACCTAACATCGCCTAATAAGAAATTTACACAGTCAAATCGTTTTCAAAATATTCAGCAACCAATCAATTTATTCAGCAACCAATCTAAATATTCAGCAACCGATTATCATAATATTCAGCAACCAATTATCAAAATATTCAGCTACCACTCAAATTATCAAAATATTCAGCAACAAATTATCAAAATATTCGTACATCATGCATACCTTGTAAACAAGTATGCTAGCATCGCCCTCATCCAGAAATATCAACTGAGGAGGAATACTATAGCATTCCGCCTCAACGGACACCGGCAGTCAAATTATTTTCAAAATATTCAACAGTTTTCCTGTATGGTATCGATGAAAATGAGATATATATTCATCGGTGAAAGGGTTAACTTTTTTAACCCATGATACAATCCACTGGTAGCTGTTGCTTACTAACAGCTTATGGGCAATCTCTAAATATTCTACAGTTTACTATCAGACCACTCGGCCGGCCGGCATTGCATTCATCCTCAAACTCCTCAACCTCCTCCTCCTCCCACGACCTCCGTTATCGGACCACCTCTTAAACTCTATTATTTTACATTATCATACATCATCTCTTATTATTTTTACAACGGTAGATAACCACGGAGGGGGGACCGCCGCCACTACGTTCAAACGTAAAATACACAACTTTTATACTTTTAATGGTTAACTAATTCAAAATAATAGAACATTCCACAGTGTTGCAGATTCTCAAATACGTGTGAATATAGTCGCCATTGTTATCTAGAAAAACGTGGCGTTATAGTCGCCATTGTTCTCTAGAATGCGTGTGCCCCTGGTCGTCATTGTTCTCAACATTCCATTCCACTTGAACTTCCTTTGATCTCCTGAAAAACCCATTGTTCTCGAAGACCCCCTGCTGTGGAGAACAATAGCGACCAGCCGCACCCTTAACTACTTGTGTACACGTGTGAGGCAGAGAACGACTTTGGCAGCGCTAACTCCTCTACCACGGTCCATCGTGGTTAGTAACATATGCGTAGCCATTGTTGTTGTAGTTGTTGTTGTTCGTCTATCCCTACTCTTGATAGAAGCACACACAGATGTGGTCACGTAGACTACAGTTCGATTTATGATCACTATATAGTTATAATTTTAGTCCGCAATTAAATTAGCTAAATATATTGTCCAAATGCAGTTCAATAATAATAACATAAAAGCTGTTCAGCACCAGAGTGCGTGAATAATTATATTTAATACAGTTCTGATTCAGGATATCAGTTAAAAGCAGTTACTGTTGATTAATGGTGATGCGGAAGCTGGTTAAGGATGAAGCTTCTGCCCCAATGTAGGTTGTAACAGAGTTTTCTAGTTATATGTTCCAATTCACATAATAATGAGAAGTTGTTAGGTAGTAATCCAGTCATGACTAGACTTGTAAAGTCGATAATAGGTTTTACGAGGTGATCTTCTATGCTGGAGAGATATTTCCAGGAATTATCGCCAAGGTGGTCGATGATTGTTTTCTTGAGTTGTGATAAATATTTATTTCTTTACTGATGGGGTGCACCACAGTGTAGCAAGAAGTGTTGATAATCTTCAGAACTTAACTGGCAGAGACAGCATGTGAGGTTCACGGTGTTTTGGTTGAATTTACTTAGTGTTGCTTGTACTAGGCATGGCTCTGTGATGAGCCTGGTTTTAATGGCACTACGTTTTACATCCGTGTTGTCATTGTCTACAATGTGCACGGATATATGGCATTTCCATATACAAAAGTCTTTAATGTTGCAGTTTTGGAGTGTACTTTTGGTTTCGCACCCAATCTGTAAGTCCTCGTTCCAGCAGTTTTCCACGGCAGATTTTACTACTGATTTCCATTTAAACTTTGAGGCTAGATCCAGAATAAGCTCTTGAATGTTTGATAAGTTGTATCTCTCTAGCAAATTCTTAATATAAATAAACCAACCGCCCGTATTTGGTTCTCGAATGCCATCTGTCTCACTAAAATGTGGTTAAGTGGCTTGTTTTGGCATGCCGGGATGTTCCTCGAAAGTGTTAGCTGGCGTATGTGTGGCTCTGCAGTGATTGGTCTAGCGCGAGGTAGAAGGAGTACATCCCACTTCGCGGTCCTCGTTGGAAGAGGGTGTATCTTCCTAAGTATGTCAATAAAGAAGCGTTATAGTTGATCAAGTTCTTGTTTTTGTAGTACAAGTAAGTCTAGTCCATAAAGTTGTCGAGGGACGATATAAAGCTGGGTGATACGGTGTGCAACGTTTGGTGATATACCATTAGACCCAAGCAGACCTGTTCCAGTGAGACTATAGAGTGTGCATCTAGCACAAGATATACGCTCTTGAACATTGAGTTTTGTTTCTTGTTTTGTAGTTCGAGATAACCTCAAATGAGTTGCTGTTGAAGAGACAGGTCTTTCTAATTCACCAAAACACCATTTAGGCAAGTGCGGAACAGATTTTGTGCGTACTGAATTGTGCAGTATTGTAGACCTTTCTGGATGTGTTCGGTAGTGGTCACGAGCTGAGTAATAATATACAATATCAAGCACACGTTGCAGTTCAAGTTGCCCATTAGGGTGAGATCGTCAGCAACTGTTGCGCATCCTATATACTGAGTACACATGAATACACCTAGTTGTGAAGATTCTAATTGCTGCAGCAGGTTGCTAATGTAAACTGTGCACAACCCAGTAGAGAGGATTCACCCCTGTCGGCCACATTGCAGTATTGGGAATGAGTGGCTTAGGGAACCTCCCCACTTCACTTTCGCAGTAAGATCCCTGTAGAGTAGATCAGTAATTTGCAGTAAGTGTAGATCCATACTTTCGCCATACAGCTTACACTTTAGGGATGCATGCTCCGCCACATCAAGCGCCTTCTCAGTGTCTAGGAGGGAGGTATACAGTGGCACGTGTAGATCCTTGCTTTCTGTAGTAGTTTTTGAAAGTATTAAACTGGCCATAAGTGGCGACAGTCCTCTAGTAAATCCAAACTGCAGAAATGATTGATTGCATGGTAAGGACTCTTCAAGTTTTCCAAGAATGACATGTTCAAAGATTTCCCCCAGTAGAGATGTTACAGTCCGTAGGTGGCTCCTTTCACCGTTTTCGAGCTTTCCTGCCTGCATTCGAGCTAAGCTCTTTTTAAGTAGCTCTCTCTCGGGCACAACTTTGTTGGGGAGGGGAACGGGAGCGAGAGAGAAAATGCCAGGGTGGCCTTACTCAGCAGGTTATGCTTCTTAAAGCTCTGTGTGCAATATCTTTCAATCGACTGAGAATTGTGCACAGTAGCAGCGATAGGAACAATTCCCATCCTGATCGTCTTCGACGAGCACCACCCTATCTAAATTAACATCGCTAGAGAGATGTGTATGCTTGTGAGGCGGCGGAAAATACCGTCTCTTGGGAGGGTCCTAAGCTGGGATTTCCTCCGGGATGGAAGAATGAGAGACAGTGGACTTATTTATCTATCCTTTGTTGATCAGATGTTCTGAGCAGACATCCAAAGATGGGGCTTCTATGTGCGCATAACTCTAATATGTAAAAGAGATACCGTGCGAGGCGGTAGTTTAGTTACCCGAGATGTTTTGTAGTTTATGGCATCAAGAGGCCACAGAAGGGTGTGGTCAGTTAGGTTAAGCGAGACCCTCTACCATCGCAAGGTCAGGCGAATCTTTGGCTCAGAGTTTAGACCAACCGGAGCGACGTCAAGTAGATCTTGATGCGGTCCAAGGGTGAGTCCCTCTGAGTTGCAAATGTGCAACCCAGTCCCGTATTATTAAAGAGGAAACAGTTCAATGGAACATCTGCTGAGGCTGGGCACCACTGCCATTTAAAACGACCACAGGCTGAGAAGGCCCAACAAACTTGGAAAGGATTCCGAGTGATGTGGTGGTTATTGGATTTTGGTCACTAAAGAAACATGTGCTAACCACTGGATCGCTTAATTACCTAACATCGATCCTGCCCACTGGCCAAACGGTCTAAAAAGAAAAAGATTCTCTAATTGATGGAGCAGATTAAGTCATGGTGTTTGCTCTAGCCTATGGGGATACGCTTAGTGTCCTAGTGAGTGGTGCATAATTTTACGCGGTGAAACCTTCTCAAATATGAGAAAAAATAGAAACAAGGGTGCCAAGATCCGTGGAAGCGATCAAGAGGACGGCCAGGGTTATCAAAACCTATGAAAGAGTGCACTCCTGGGCAGCAGTACCATGTAGCGTGAAGTGCTATCATAGCATCACGACTGTTCGCAACAGTGCAGGGACAGCTTTCCTAATTCTAGCAATATATCCTATGCTTAATTGCCGAAGCAGCGAAGATCGAGGTGTGCAGACACACACCAATTGCGGAGACTCAGTACTGAGTGTAAAGTTCTTAGTTTAGTCCTTTGCACAGTAGATTAGCTGCGGTGCTTCTCGACGACCACACGCAGCGTAAGCAGCAAGAGCCGATTTCAGCAATAGTATTAAATACCAGGCTATTCTGTTCGCAAGGCTCTTGAGTAATACAAGAGGCGGCAGAATTCTTTTGAAGGCGGTATAATTTAGGATGTTATTTGGCCACTGTTTACTTAGCAACAATTCAAAAATAGAGGTTTCCGCGCTGACGACTAGGTAAATGTTCTCCCACACCGGGCGGTTGATATTAGAAGTTCTGCTGCCAATATTCACAAGCAGGTAGTAATGGGCGAGTGTAATGCGAACAAATACCCTTGACCGGGGTAGCTGGAGAGTCATCAGCACGTAACCTCGGCGGGCAACGTGGTGGTGTTTGTCGCAGATTAATTAAAGACAGTTCGGTTGTTGCATTCATCTTGAATAGACACGCGGTTATCATCTGGAGGAAGCACAAATGTCAGGCTTTCCATAGGTATCAAACATTCCCGGTCACATTTGTGATCATGGCCATTGTTTCGAGGAGGAATTTGAACTAAGATTATATGTACAACCTAAAAGTGTCCACTCAGTCATCGGCATCACGCGAACGTGGCCGTGCCCTACCCTATAAAAGAAACCATGCCCATTACGGGGTGTACTCCCAGTGACCCGGCGCATGCGCAGAGTGTGCAAATCGTCTCTTAGAAATTCTTGCCTTCGTACGTGCAGTGGGTATAGCCAACCATAGGGGAAACCATAGCATATGCAGGGTGGTGTTTTACTGGTCCCTGATTGGCTAGTCCTTCCTGTTACCCGTCTACAATTGATTATTCTAACAGGCAAATTTATAGGCGTGCGATCTGATTGGCTGGAATGACAGACGCGCAAAAATTATAACCAAATGTATATGGACTATTATAACATTTATTATTAGACGTGCGATCCAATTGACATGAGAGATAGACATGCATACATTATAGCTAAATAAATTTATAGACGTGCAATCTGATTGGCTGAAGCGCCAGACGCACGATCAGGTTAGCTGAAGAGATAGACAGACTTTCACAGAATGAGCAATGGTTCACTGATCAGCACATTAACTATGGAAGGATTACAAAGTAATGATTCAGGGAACTACATCTGCAATGTCTCAGGCCTAACATTCTCTGCCCGGCGTTATTCTAAAACTACAAGGGTCATGGTTAGGCCTGCAGGTAAACAAACGTCTGAAGGTACACTCCTTTTCTTCTTCACTCATCCCTTTTCTCATTCCAGTTTAAGCATCGCAGCCGGGTCCCCCACATCCCTCGATATACAAATCGGAGTGCTGATGCTGTTGGTGGTGGTGGCGGTGGTGGGGTTGGCAGATGATGAAAATAGGTGTTGTGGTGGATGATGGTGGTGGGGTTAATGCTTGGTGGTGGGTGTTGGTGCTTAGTGGGTAGTTGTGCTGATGGTTATAGAGGGATGGTGATGGTGATGATGGTGATGGTGGTGATGGTCGGTATTGGTAGTGGGTGATTGCGGTCGCAATGTATTAATAATGTATTATTTTTGTTGTCAGGGTCTCATTGACAAGGTACTCATAATGCATTCATACTGCGTGTACCCAGACATGGTAATTTTTCCTAGTTTATTACCATTAACTGGCTGACTGGCGAGGTGTTTCAGACATTCCAGGGATCTACTTCCTAGCAAAATATTTTGGAAACGATTTGAGCAAAAGTTGATGCAGACAGTCAAATTATTTTCAAAATATTCCCTAAATATCATGGAAATGATTTGATAGAAAGTTGTCGCTAACACCTCAGTCAAATTATTTTCAAAATATTCGTACAACGTGCATTGTAGGCCTTGTAAACAAGTATGCTAGTATACCTCATCCCTCGTGCCAGGCAGCACCGCACTAGCATACATCATCCCTCCTCCTCCTAACTCGTTTGACCTCAATTATGCGACCACCTCTACACTCATTCCAGTTATTTTCTGATTCTTCAAACCTATACCATGGCGCATTGGTAGCTTAAGCGAATAGTTTTGATACTAATTTGACATAGGAAGCTACAATTCGCACTAGCACCTTCGTGCGCACAAACTCTTAAAAGTGCTGTTCAATGCGACAATTTGACATAGTAAGCCACGATTCCGCTTAGTTTCAAAATACTTTTTTACTACAACCACGAGGGACCGCATCGACCACCTAATACGCTAAACGATCCAAGGGTGCTCGTCATTATTCGTCAACGATGACGACGTTGGGCATTGTTCCCACTATTTTTATAACAATTTTTAAAATTTAATAATTAAATGACTGCCGCTTTAAAGAGCACTCCTTAAATACGAGATGCATGATTATTATCTATATAATATTATGCATACAACATCGCTTGGCTTAGCTATATATTACCTGCATAGAGATGTACTTTGTTCTCTGTTAAAAAAATTAAATGACTGGTAGGAAGCCGCTTAGTTTTGAGGGTTTTAGATGAAGGTTAACGCGTTTGCATACAAATTGAAGGATTAACAGCGAATCATAGATGCTTTATGCACAATAACGAGGTGGTCAGAGAAAACATATTTCCCTGGATACTTTTTTAATGCGCACAGATTTTTATGCGCATAAACCATTTAACAAACTGATCCATAGCGTCTAGCCCATGAACATATCCAAGATTTTCTCCTGCATGTATGTGTCATTATATGTAGGCCAGTACGCGACAGATTTTGATAGGACGCTAGTCATCTCACACGATATTCCTTACATTTTTTTGTAGTAGAGCGATGTAGTATAAATGTAAATGTTAATGTACATTCGGGTAAAATGTGTTGCAGATTTGCGGGCGCGTGTTGCGGATGGCACCAAGTGGAAGTACATGTCTGAACACGCATACACGCCAAAATGCATGCATACATGTGCGGCCGCATGCGGGCCGCATTTGCGGATTTGGGGGCGTATGTTGCGGATTGCAGGCGT
Organism: Chaetoderma sp. LZ-2023a; assembly: GCA_034401795.1. Taxonomy (NCBI): domain Eukaryota; kingdom Metazoa; phylum Mollusca; class Caudofoveata; order Chaetodermatida; family Chaetodermatidae; genus Chaetoderma; species Chaetoderma sp. LZ-2023a. The sequence goes on along the minus strand of CM067363.1, from coordinate 15,348,909 downwards.
ATGATGCGGATTTGCGGTTGTATGTTGCGGATTTGCGGGCGCATGATGCGGATTTGCGGGTACGTGTTGCGGATGGCACCAAGTGGAAGTACATGTCTGAACACGCATACACGCCAAAATGCATGCATACATGTGCGGCCGCATGCGGGCCGCATTTGCGGATTTGCGGCCGTATGTTGCGGATTGCAGGCGTATGATGCGGATTTGCGGTTGTATGTTGCGGATTTGCGGGCGCATGATGCGGATTTGCGGGCACGTGTTGCGGATGGCACCAAGTGGAAGTACATGTCTGAACACGCATACACGCCAAAATGCATGCATACATGTGCGGCCGCATGCGGGCCGCATTTGCGGATTTGCGGGCGCATGATGCGGATTGCGGTCGTATGTTGCGGATTGCGGGCGTATGATGCGGATTTGCGGTCGTATGTTGCGGATTTGCGGGCGCGTGATGCGGATTTGCGGGTGTGTGTTGTGGATGGCACCAAGTGTACGTACATGCCTGAACACGCATACACGCCAAAATGCATGCGTACATGTGCGGCCGCATGCGGGCTGCATTTGCGGATTTGCGGGCGTATGTTGCGGATTGCGGGCGCATGTTGCAGATTGCGGGTGTATGTTGCGGATTGCGGGTGTATGATGCGGATGGCAACAAGTATATGTACATGCTTGAACATGCCTACACGCCAAACTGTATGCGTACATGTGCAGATGCATGCGGTCCGCGTGTTGCGGCTTTGCGGGTGTATGTTGCGGATTTACCGGATCGTGTTGCGGATGGCACCAAGTGTATGTACATGCCTGAACACGCATACACGCCAAAATGCATGCATACATGTGCGGCCGCATGTGGGTCGCGTGTTGCGGATTTGCGGCCGCAGTACATATATTCCTATAAACGGTACAAATTCAATCCATTTTCTCATTCCAGTTTAAACATCGCAAAGTGGTTGGATGTGTAACTGCAGAGTAGTTAGGTAACCTTAGGCAGTCAGATTTCATCTCACGCGATATTCCTTATATTTTTTTTTGTAGTAGAGCGATGTGGTATAAATGTAAATGTTAATGTACATTTGGCTAAAATGGCCAGCAGTACAAACTTTGACGGATCAGACACTGGGTATGTGCGGTGTCGTTGGTATTCCAGTGATATCCGCAACACCATATGCAGACGGTCGAAACACGAGAGGGTCTGTAGGCGTATGATCAAGAAAACAGAACCTAAAGAGATGGTGTACACCAGCAAGGAGTGCTATTGTCTATTACCAATCAAACAGTATCCGCATGGGTGTCCTGTAATCGGTGATACTCCGACTGATATACAAAATGCAAACATGTCACAGTTTGTTACCAAACTGACAACCGCGCCTGTGCGGATCTGCGAAGAATGAGACCTATCTCAAAACACGGCCCTTTTCAGGGCCCACAAATCATTCAAAAGAGAACTCTTTATCTGTTAAAAAAATAAAATAACCCGCTTCACACATGCATACGCAAGCACACATTCTGATCCGTCAAAAGTGATCGATGGATGCTACTGCTCTAAATGGGCATCTTTACGCTATTGTTCGCGGTCGATTAATGCATTGCCATTGACAAGGAATGCATTTTGTCCATATTTTTGAAAATTTAATAATTAAATGACTGCCATTTTAGAGACATAAATACGATAGATAACACTATCTATATAATAGCATAGGAAAACTTCCTGTGTACGTGTCTGATTTTTGAAAATTAAATGACTGGGGAACACATTTTGCTGGCCTAGATAGCATTCCTCCCTCCTCCTTAGACCTCCGTTATAAGACCCCCTCTCTCTTACCTAACATCGCCTAATAAGAAATTTACACAGTCAAATCGTTTTCAAAATATTCAGCAACCAATCAATTTATTCAGCAACCAATCTAAATATTCAGCAACCGATTATCATAATATTCAGCAACCAATTATCAAAATATTCAGCTACCACTCAAATTATCAAAATATTCAGCAACAAATTATCAAAATATTCGTACATCATGCATACCTTGTAAACAAGTATGCTAGCATCGCCCTCATCCAGAAATATCAACTGAGGAGGAATACTATAGCATTCCGCCTCAACGGACACCGGCAGTCAAATTATTTTCAAAATATTCAACAGTTTTCCTGTATGGTATCGATGAAAATGAGATATATATTCATCGGTGAAAGGGTTAACTTTTTTAACCCATGATACAATCCACTGGTAGCTGTTGCTTACTAACAGCTTACGGGCAATCTCTAAATATTCTACAGTTTACTATCAGACCACTCGGCCGGCCGGCATTGCATTCATCCTCAAACTCCTCAACCTCCTCCTCCTCCCACGACCTCCGTTATCGGACCACCTCTTAAACTCTATTATTTTACATTATCATACATCATCTCTTATTATTTTTACAACGGTAGATAACCACGGAGGGGGGACCGCCGCCACTACGTTCAAACGTAAAATACACAACTTTTATACTTTTAATGGTTAACTAATTCAAAATAATAGAACATTCCACAGTGTTGCAGATTCTCAAATACGTGTGAATATAGTCGCCATTGTTATCTAGAAAAACGTGGCGTTATAGTCGCCATTGTTCTCTAGAATGCGTGTGCCCCTGGTCGTCATTGTTCTCAACATTCCATTCCACTTGAACTTCCTTTGATCTCCTGAAAAACCCATTGTTCTCGAAGACCCCCTGCTGTGGAGAACAATAGCGACCAGCCGCACCCTTAACTACTTGTGTACACGTGTGAGGCAGAGAACGACTTTGGCAGCGCTAACTCCTCTACCACGGTCCATCGTGGTTAGTAACATATGCGTAGCCATTGTTGTTGTAGTTGTTGTTGTTCGTCTATCCCTACTCTTGATAGAAGCACACACAGATGTGGTCACGTAGACTACAGTTCGATTTATGATCACTATATAGTTATAATTTTAGTCCGCAATTAAATTAGCTAAATATATTGTCCAAATGCAGTTCAATAATAATAACATAAAAGCTGTTCAGCACCAGAGTGCGTGAATAATTATATTTAATACAGTTCTGATTCAGGATATCAGTTAAAAGCAGTTACTGTTGATTAATGGTGATGCGGAAGCTGGTTAAGGATGAAGCTTCTTCCCCAATGTAGGTTGTAACAGAGTTTTCTAGTTATATGTTCCAATTCACATAATAATGAGAAGTTGTTAGGTAGTAATCCAGTCATGACTAGACTTGTAAAGTCGATAATAGGTTTTACGAGGTGATCTTCTATGCTGGAGAGATATTTCCAGGAATTATCGCCAAGGTGGTCGATGATTGTTTTCTTGAGTTGTGATAAATATTTATTTCTTTACTGATGGGGTGCACCACAGTGTAGCAAGAAGTGTTGATAATCTTCAGAACTTAACTGGCAGAGACAGCATGTGAGGTTCACGGTGTTTTGGTTGAATTTACTTAGTGTTGCTTGTACTAGGCATGGCTCTGTGATGAGCCTGGTTTTAATGGCACTACGTTTTACATCCGTGTTGTCATTGTCTACAATGTGCACGGATATATGGCATTTCCATATACAAAAGTCTTTAATGTTGCAGTTTTGGAGTGTACTTTTGGTTTCGCACCCAATCTGTAAGTCCTCGTTCCAGCAGTTTTCCACGGCAGATTTTACTACTGATTTCCATTTAAACTTTGAGGCTAGATCCAGAATAAGCTCTTGAATGTTTGATAAGTTGTATCTCTCTAGCAAATTCTTAATATAAATAAACCAACCGCCCGTATTTGGTTCTCGAATGCCATCTGTCTCACTAAAATGTGGTTAAGTGGCTTGTTTTGGCATGCCGGGATGTTCCTCGAAAGTGTTAGCTGGCGTATGTGTGGCTCTGCAGTGATTGGTCTAGCGCGAGGTAGAAGGAGTACATCCCACTTCGCGGTCCTCGTTGGAAGAGGGTGTATCTTCCTAAGTATGTCAATAAAGAAGCGTTATAGTTGATCAAGTTCTTGTTTTTGTAGTACAAGTAAGTCTAGTCCATAAAGTTGTCGAGGGACGATATAAAGCTGGGTGATACGGTGTGCAACGTTTGGTGATATACCATTAGACCCAAGCAGACCTGTTCCAGTGAGACTATAGAGTGTGCATCTAGCACAAGATATACGCTCTTGAACATTGAGTTTTGTTTCTTGTTTTGTAGTTCGAGATAACCTCAAATGAGTTGCTGTTGAAGAGACAGGTCTTTCTAATTCACCAAAACACCATTTAGGCAAGTGCGGAACAGATTTTGTGCGTACTGAATTGTGCAGTATTGTAGACCTTTCTGGATGTGTTCGGTAGTGGTCACGAGCTGAGTAATAATATACAATATCAAGCACACGTTGCAGTTCAAGTTGCCCATTAGGGTGAGATCGTCAGCAACTGTTGCGCATCCTATATACTGAGTACACATGAATACACCTAGTTGTGAAGATTCTAATTGCTGCAGCAGGTTGCTAATGTAAACTGTGCACAACCCAGTAGAGAGGATTCACCCCTGTCGGCCACATTGCAGTATTGGGAATGAGTGGCTTAGGGAACCTCCCCACTTCACTTTCGCAGTAAGATCCCTGTAGAGTAGATCAGTAATTTGCAGTAAGTGTAGATCCATACTTTCGCCATACAGCTTACACTTTAGGGATGCATGCTCCGCCACATCAAGCGCCTTCTCAGTGTCTAGGAGGGAGGTATACAGTGGCACGTGTAGATCCTTGCTTTCTGTAGTAGTTTTTGAAAGTATTAAACTGGCCATAAGTGGCGACAGTCCTCTAGTAAATCCAAACTGCAGAAATGATTGATTGCATGGTAAGGACTCTTCAAGTTTTCCAAGAATGACATGTTCAAAGATTTCCCCCAGTAGAGATGTTACAGTCCGTAGGTGGCTCCTTTCACCGTTTTCGAGCTTTCCTGCCTGCATTCGAGCTAAGCTCTTTTTAAGTAGCTCTCTCTCGGGCACAACTTTGTTGGGGAGGGGAACGGGAGCGAGAGAGAAAATGCCAGGGTGGCCTTACTCAGCAGGTTATGCTTCTTAAAGCTCTGTGTGCAATATCTTTCAATCGACCGAGAATTGTGCACAGTAGCAGCGATAGGAACAATTCCCATCCTGATCGTCTTCGACGAGCACCACCCTATCTAAATTAACATCGCTAGAGAGATGTGTATGCTTGTGAGGCGGCGGAAAATACCGTCTCTTGGGAGGGTCCTAAGCTGGGATTTCCTCCGGGATGGAAGAATGAGAGACAGTGGACTTATTTATCTATCCTTTGTTGATCAGATGTTCTGAGCAGACATCCAAAGATGGGGCTTCTATGTGCGCATAACTCTAATATGTAAAAGAGATACCGTGCGAGGCGGTAGTTTAGTTACCCGAGATGTTTTGTAGTTTATGGCATCAAGAGGCCACAGAAGGGTGTGGTCAGTTAGGTTAAGCGAGACCCTCTACCATCGCAAGGTCAGGCGAATCTTTGGCTCAGAGTTTAGACCAACCGGAGCGACGTCAAGTAGATCTTGATGCGGTCCAAGGGTGAGTCCCTCTGAGTTGCAAATGTGCAACCCAGTCCCGTATTATTAAAGAGGAAACAGTTCAATGGAACATCTGCTGAGGCTGGGCACCACTGCCATTTAAAACGACCACAGGCTGAGAAGGCCCAACAAACTTGGAAAGGATTCCGAGTGATGTGGTGGTTATTGGATTTTGGTCACTAAAGAAACATGTGCTAACCACTGGATCGCTTAATTACCTAACATCGATCCTGCCCACTGGCCAAACGGTCTAAAAAGAAAAAGATTCTCTAATTGATGGAGCAGATTAAGTCATGGTGTTTGCTCTAGCCTATGGGGATACGCTTAGTGTCCTAGTGAGTGGTGCATAATTTTACGCGGTGAAACCTTCTCAAATATGAGAAAAAATAGAAACAAGGGTGCCAAGATCCGTGGAAGCGATCAAGAGGACGGCCAGGGTTATCAAAACCTATGAAAGAGTGCACTCCTGGGCAGCAGTACCATGTAGCGTGAAGTGCTATCATAGCATCACGACTGTTCGCAACAGTGCAGGGACAGCTTTCCTAATTCTAGCAATATATCCTATGCTTAATTGCCGAAGCAGCGAAGATCGAGGTGTGCAGACACACACCAATTGCGGAGACTCAGTACTGAGTGTAAAGTTCTTAGTTTAGTCCTTTGCACAGTAGATTAGCTGCGGTGCTTCTCGACGACCACACGCAGCGTAAGCAGCAAGAGCCGATTTCAGCAATAGTATTAAATACCAGGCTATTCTGTTCGCAAGGCTCTTGAGTAATACAAGAGGCGGCAGAATTCTTTTGAAGGCGGTATAATTTAGGATGTTATTTGGCCACTGTTTACTTAGCAACAATTCAAAAATAGAGGTTTCCGCGCTGACGACTAGGTAAATGTTCTCCCACACCGGGCGGTTGATATTAGAAGTTCTGCTGCCAATATTCACAAGCAGGTAGTAATGGGCGAGTGTAATGCGAACAAATACCCTTGACCGGGGTAGCTGGAGAGTCATCAGCACGTAACCTCGGCGGGCAACGTGGTGGTGTTTGTCGCAGATTAATTAAAGACAGTTCGGTTGTTGCATTCATCTTGAATAGACACGCGGTTATCATCTGGAGGAAGCACAAATGTCAGGCTTTCCATAGGTATCAAACATTCCCGGTCACATTTGTGATCATGGCCATTGTTTCGAGGAGGAATTTGAACTAAGATTATATGTACAACCTAAAAGTGTCCACTCAGTCATCGGCATCACGCGAACGTGGCCGTGCCCTACCCTATAAAAGAAACCATGCCCATTACGGGGTGTACTCCCAGTGACCCGGCGCATGCGCAGAGTGTGCAAATCGTCTCTTAGAAATTCTTGCCTTCGTACGTGCAGTGGGTATAGCCAACCATAGGGGAAACCATAGCATATGCAGGGTGGTGTTTTACTGGTCCCTGATTGGCTAGTCCTTCCTGTTACCCGTCTACAATTGATTATTCTAACAGGCAAATTTATAGGCGTGCGATCTGATTGGCTGGAATGACAGACGCGCAAAAATTATAACCAAATGTATATGGACTATTATAACATTTATTATTAGACGTGCGATCCAATTGACATGAGAGATAGACATGCATACATTATAGCTAAATAAATTTATAGACGTGCAATCTGATTGGCTGAAGCGCCAGACGCACGATCAGGTTAGCTGAAGAGATAGACAGACTTTCACAGAATGAGCAATGGTTCACTGATCAGCACATTAACTATGGAAGGATTACAAAGTAATGATTCAGGGAACTACATCTGCAATGTCTCAGGCCTAACATTCTCTGCCCGGCGTTATTCTAAAACTACAAGGGTCATGGTTAGGCCTGCAGGTAAACAAACGTCTGAAGGTACACTCCTTTTCTTCTTCACTCATGTCAGATAACAATTATGCGAAAACTCATGAACTCATGGACCTTTTCGGTTTTAGCTTTGCCCCGCCCATCGCCAGCTAAGTTTCACCCACACCGCGCTCGTGTTGTGATCGATCGATTTCTTGGCTCCCTGATTATTAATTTCCAGAAAAGAATACTGATAAGCTGTTAAATATTTTGAAACTAATTTTACTGGGTGCTATTGTTGCCCACGACAGCAACAACGCCCAGCCAAATTAGTTTCAAAATATTCAACAGCACGTTTATTAAATATCAAAGAATTACAATTCCTACTACAACACTTAGTCCGTCTTCAATTAAGCCGCATCCTACGCGTGGCATACCTGATTATGACATCATATGATGGATGTATAAGCTAAACAGGTTCATTATGTGCAAACTTATTAATCAATGGACCTTTCAAGTTTATCCATCCATCATATGACGTGATAATCAACTACATGACGTATAAGATGACGTCTTGGTCAATGAGGTCGTGAATGGCGTAGATAAGTACGTCACGAACGCTTAATTGAAGACGGACTAAGCATTGTTTTACGAATTGTATGTCTTTATTATTTAATAATGATGCTGATGAATATTTTAAAACTAATTTGACTGGGTGCTGTTGCTGCCATGAGCGACGTGTGTGTGGAGCTTAGCTAGATATGGGCGGGGCATAGCTACATCTGGAAAAGTTATTTATGTTAATAGCAAAATTGATCAAAACATTACAGCATACAGCACGAAACCTTGTGGCAGTAACATTCCCTCTCAACATCTTGAACAGCATTATAAAACAATAAATTAAACAAATATCGGGGAGAGTGGGTAAGTTCATCTTTGCATGATTAAAGAGATGTTAACTGATGCTTATTTTTCTCAGGATTTGTGATTTTCTTACAATTGTCTCGAGTGTATCGATATAAGTATTGCCATTGTTGATTCTGCGTCGCACGGGCCATTGTGACGCCACATTACACTGTTTAACACAACACAAAGCATTTACTATTTTACAATAAAAGTTAGTTTGTGGTCTGAATATGCGAATTCAACAGTAGATACACAGAGGACCTTGAACGATGTCCCGTTTAATATCATTATTATTGAAAATAAAAATCTAAGTTTCGCACAACAACGCATACTCCGTCTTGAATTAAGCATGTTCTTGACGTACTTATCTACGCCATTCATACAGTCACTGCTTATGACATCATCCTACACGTGATTATGCCGTCATATGATGGATGTCTAAACTGAAAATGTCCAATATGTGCAAACTCATGAGTAAATGGACCTTTCCGGCGCATCCATCCATCATATGACGCCATAATCAACTACATGACGTGTAGCCATAGGGGCCAACAGAGCACACAGTTTTAGATTGTATTTTTTTCCTTATACCCTGAAATTTTGACAACTTTCCCAATACGGTCGGTCTCCGAAACACGTTTGCATGCATTATTTAGCGCTGTTCATGTTCGTTGCTGTCACGCATTACTTGTTAAGATTTCTGACCAATACCCCACAAAAGTTATTGACAAACAAAATATCGTTATTTCGGACTTGACATCAATTTTTAACTACTACTACTACTACTACTACTACTACTACTACTACTACTACTACTACTACTACTACTACTACTACTACTACTACTACTATTACTACTACCATCACCACTACTACAAGGATTTATTCTTCTGTTGCTACTACTACTACTACTACTACTACTACTACTACTACTACTACTACTACTACTACTACTACTACTACTACTACTACTACTACTATTACTACTACTACTACTACTACTACTACTACTACTACTACTACTACTACTACTACTACTACTACTACTACTACCACCACCACTACTACTACTACTACTACTACTACTACCACTACTACTACTACTACTACTACTACTACTACCACTACTACTACTACTACTACTACTACTACTACTACTACTACTACTACTACTACTACCAAATATAATAGATCAGCTAAGTGTCCAACAAATGTTGAATATTTTGAAACTAATTTGACGTAATTGGTTACAAAATTTTCAACGACCTTTGTATATCATGGCTATAAATTTGAGATACGTGCATTAAAAGACAAATATAACAATAGACCTTTCCACTTCACACATCCATCATATTACGTTATAATTAGCTAAGGCCGTGTAGAATGACATCTCAATCAATGACGTCATTATGACATCATGAAGGATGTAGTTAAGTACGTCATGAATGCAAAATTGAAGACGGACTATACGTTGATGTACGAATTGTCTGGGTTTTGCTATTTAATAAATATTCTGTTGAATATTTTGAAAGTAATTTCACTGGGCACCGTTGCTAGGCAGCAACAGCACCCAGTCAAATTACTTACAGCATATTCAATAGCTTACCTGTATAGTTTCAGGAAATTAATAGTCAGGGAATTCGTTTGATCGATCGATCACACCATAGCGAAGTGTGGGTGGAGCATAGCTAGAGGTGGGCGGGGCATGGCTAAAATTGGAAATGTCCATTTTTTAAATTGGGATCCCTTATTTTTCGGCTTCCAGGGCTGTAGCCCCGTTATCCCTGCTGTTCTGCCCCCCGCCCCCCCCCCCCCATGACATCATTAGCGCAAGGGGAAATTATAATTCAATGATATTCACTCTATCTGTCATGTTGCGTTTTCCCCCCAGACCATGTACACCAACCCCCTTTAAATTATTATCTTAGCCTGGGGTCTAGTGCATCACAGACGTTTTTTGGTCGGTCATAAAATATGTTCTATGCGACCACCTTATCGGATGTTAGTCCACGAAAATCACATCTAATAGTAAGCCACTAAAATTAACCATATGAAGCCCCATACTCTAAATTTAAAGACAATTATGTACCTTAGCGGTTGAATATTTTGGAAATAATTTGACAGGGTTCTGTTGCTGCCATAAGCAGCAACAGCTCTCAGATAAATTTGTTTCAAAATATTGTTTGTAATTGACTGGGGTATGCTGTTGTCATATGCAGCAGTGGCTTGCATTTGAATTACCTTCAAAATATTCAATGGCATGGTTTCTCACATTATAAATTGTTATTCGTATTTGGAATTTAAGATTCTGAATGCATGGCTAAGATAGAATGTGTCTATTAGGTGGTCGTAGATGGTAGGTATTACGACTGCCCAACTAACCCATATATGGTGCGCTACAGACCTGAATAGTTTGCGATGGTTACGATGTGGTCATAATCTAAGCTGGATCCAAGTATGTGTACATCAAAATCTCGATACTGCTTTTGCCTAACGCACCCTTGATCTTTCAGATTAATTCAGGTAATTTTTCAAGCACCATTTAAAGGGCTTGCATCAGGTTTCCCTCTCTCATATGCATGGTCTATGCTAAAGGCTGATTGTTGTACTGTATTGTTGCACTTCTAGGAAGGTTAAATGTGACGACGGAGCATGCAGTTGTTTATCCATCTACTGAGTCAACTACAACTCTTCGTTGTCATATGAATGGTTTTGACATGAGGTTTAGGTATAGTTTCAATTATCATTGGTACTACAATGGCATTGTCTTACCAAGTTATCGAACGTGGCTCAACTCTGGCGATTCTACTATGTCAATCCAGGTGAATATATAGTTTTGTCATATACATACAATTCCATACATCGGAGTCGAAATCGTGCTGACACACCCAACGAGCAGCGATAATGTAACAATGCCTTTTGCAACGTCACATAACACATAGTATCTACGATATCTTGACAAATATAATATTAGCTATGTAAATAACTTGATTTGATTAGTACAATGCTTCTCATATTTCAAATCACAACTATGTTTCGGCATAAAGCGTGCAATGTGTTAGTTATCAGGGTGTAATTTGCCGCCAGATCGTAAGATACTGGAAGATCTAATCTTCGTTTTCACGGAATACCATTATTGGAAAATATGTAAAAATTTCTGTTTATATGACATATAGAATGCCAAATTCTGTCCTATTTGATTTCACTATTATCATCCTCGTTTAAATCGTGTGAAAAGTGACGATATTCAACGCGGTTTCTAATCTTGTTTCAGATCCTCTATTGTCAGCAAATGTGAATGCAGGTGAGGCCGCACCATGAAGATATACTTACATTCATTCATATCCATGGTAGATGATGCAGAAAGTATTATAATATATGATGTCAATAGACTTTGCAATTTTTTCTAGCGATCAACCCAATGAGGAATGCCAGACCCTATTTGAATTATCTAAAACCGGCGAAATTGTTATCAAACCTGCGGATAAAGGATCGGCTACTGTAATAATGCTTAAAGAAAACTATAAAAGTGAAGCACAACGACAACTTAGTAACCCAAAGCATTATTAGAAATTAAACGAACCACTTTGGCAAAATAATTGCTGCAAATTTAATGAGATTCACCAAAAATTGCTCGATAGGAAGAATATGACAGAAAAACAACATAAGTATCTTTTTGTGAAGTTTGAGTGAAAACCTCAGATTTTCTATCTTTCTAATTAATAAACATGGGCAACCTATGATCTCAGATTCGTGGTTCAGAATCGTATAGAATCAGTGAATACATGGACTACCATCTACAACCGATAGCAAATAGACATCACAGATTCTTGAAAAACACAGAAGATTTCTTATCACAGGTCTCTGAGACCTGGATACCTCCAAATTCATTCCTGGTCACGACGGACATCGACGATATGTATACTAACATTGACATCGGAAAGGGTGTAAATTCTCTTCCTCAAGCAGTCGCAAATTACCCAGATACCAACAGGCTAGACAGAACAGTAATAGCTCTATTAGAGCTTAGACTGAAAGGTAATAATTTTGAATTCAAATTTGAGGCTGCGCAATGGGCAAGCGATTCAGCCAATGTTTTGCCAATATTTACGCAGAAGAGTGGGAGGAGGAAGCGTTAGAAAAGTGTCCGAAGCAGCCCCTCATTTACCGCAGGTACCTTGATGATATTTTCATGATTTAGCAACACACTAAGGCAGAGTTTGACGAATTTTTTGGAATTCTGAACGATCACGACCCTAATCAAATTAAAAGCAAACATTGACGAGATGTCCGCAGATTTCCTTGATGTAGTTGTATATAAAGGTCTAAAGTATTAAACTACTGGCCACTTAGACTACAAAGTGTATTTCAAACCAACCGATTCACATCAGCTACTGCACACAAAAATCTTTCATTCCACCACAGCACACATTTAAAGGAATTATAAAATCGCAAATAATCTGTTTTCACAGGAATTTGCGTGATAAGAAAAACTTTGAAGCAGCGTGATCGACCCTACTCAAAGCCCTCAAACCACGAGGATACTCCTCACGATTCTTGCGCAAAATCAAATTTGAACGCTTGGACAGCTTGGAAACCATTCCAGATCATGCCTCAAATCACAGGCTTGCCAAAATCTATCACAATAGTTCAATTATAGGTGTACGCACATCTCTTATAAATGCGGAAAGAAAAAGTGTACGTTAGATAAATTCCTCCCGAGCCAGAATACATCCACGAGCTTTCAGAACAAAATCAAATTCCAAATTCAGTCTAATTTAAATTGCGATTCTGAAAATGTCATTTCTCTAATATCATGCTAATTGTGCCATAAACAATATGTAGGTGAAACCAAATGGCAATTAAGATGGCGTGCACCCGACACCTCTCAGATATTAGGCGAGAGGAAGACACACATGTTGCCAAACATATTACTCTTCCTGACCATTTAGTCCCTCGTGACTTTGAAATTCTTCCAATTGAGTAACCACCCCTTTCAGATACGGCAGAAGAAACTGATAAACAAATAAAACTTCGGGAATCATTTTGGATTAAAGAACTCGAAGCACAGTGGCCAAGGGGAACACACTCGGACCCAGGCTTATCTGATCAACGTGACAAAATTCTATTCATTCTGACCTATAATGGGAAGAAACGTTGATATTTCAAAAATCTTAAAAGATGAATATCAACCCCTACAGGAGAAGCAAGAGTCTTTAACAAGAGTCCAGTAATTACGTTCAAGAACAATCCGAATCTACGTGACATCTTGGTAAAAGCAAAGCTCAAATAACTATCCAGAATATCCATCTTTATTATTCAACATTAACCCTTTTATGACCAATGCCCATTTTCTGGCCGGGATTGGAGTATTTTCGAAAATTTACCACTGGAATGACTGAATCATGAGCTGAGACAGGCATTCAACTGGCATATTTTCGGAAATGACATTGTCTGTGCCTGCAAATGTACATTAAATATATAAAGAAATATTTTGAATTTAGCCATTAATTGGTTAACATTAATGCCATATGGCTTTCCTCAAACAAAATGACAAATCTCAGGTAATAAGATAAACAAAAATATTTAAAATTTTTAAATATTTTCAGTTATTCAAGATTCTGAACCCGTGCGTTGACAAAATTAACTACTACTACTACTACTACTACTACTACTACTACTACTACTACTACTACTACTACTACTACTACTACTACTACTACTACTGGTTCAAATTGGTAAAATGCGATAATCGTTTTCCTATTTTTCGGGACCTTGGGCTTTAAGCCTTGTTAGGCTTAGACTTAATCAGGCTCTCTATACTATGTATCCATATATTGTGTTTTCCCCGGTCCAAAAGAGTGCAGTCGGCATATACGTCTGTGAAGTTGTCGAACCAGGTGTTGACAGCAGTAACACTACGATAACATTTCTGGCTAGAGGTGTAAATAACATCACCAAGGTTCCTTCCAATCTGATTGATATGGGCTTCAAACAAAGAAACAACCACCAGCCAAATTAGTTTCAAAATATTCAAGAGCTTGCCTAAATAGTTACCTTGAAATTGAGTTCCTGAGAATTCTGGCTTTCAAGTGTTAAAATCGATTTAAATATGTGTACGAAGATAGCTAGCAAAGGGTGGGGCATAGCTAGAAACGGATTGAGGCACAGTTGCTTACAATAATCATCAATATGCGCTCTTTCCTGGGCTATACCGTAAAACCACCGCATTGGTATAATGTTTCTATTTCCGTATGGAAAATGTACCACGTACCTCTATCTTGGAAGACAGTTTCAACGGAATCCCAATGGAAAGATCCGAGATGTCACTCAAGTAAGTATATGAGGTCGCAAGCAAAATGATGTATCTAGGTCCGTCATGAGCATTTAAGCGTCCGTCAAGTGTACGAATTATACGGGCTTACTATTACCCCTTTAACCCTCGAATTTGTTTAAGAAAAAAAAATTTCTCAAAGAAGATATACATTTGCAGACCAAGAGAAGACTCTTTTTGAAGATTTACTACTGGAAATTACTGGCTTTGTTATCGAGCCAGTTATTCCAGTGGTAGATTTTCAAAAATAGTCTTCTCTTCGCCTGGTGATGGACATTTCTAATGCTCACAGCAGAAGCGATTTTCGGCTGATATGAGCCTTAAAGGGTTAAATAAACATAATTGAATATTTTGAAACAACAGCACATAGCCAAATTAGTTTCAAGGTATTAAACACGTATAGTAGTTACCTTGGAATTTGGATTCCATGACCGACGGAGCGTAGCTAGAGGTAGGATTGGCATAGTTAGATCCTGATTCCTCTATCTCAAGATAACTGTACAGGTAAGATATTAGTTGTACGCTCATTTGATAGGAACCTGCTACTGCTATAGCTTAGGGTTAAATGGTTTGACTAGCGAGAGAGCCCCAAAATTGTCAAAATACACAACAGAATAATGATTGCATTGTAAATTATTGTTGGTGTTTGGTCGTTCATGTCCAAGCTATTAGTCAATAATAATAAGAGCCCGGAGATTGTAAACACTCGCCCTCCTATTTTCGTCACATTTTCAAGATTTCGTTCAGATTTTCCGATTTCTTCGGATTTTCCTGATTATTATGGGATCACACTCAGAGATGTGAATTCTCAGTGTCTCAGCCTTTCTTGTGTTAAAATATCTGACTTTCTGTTCGTCAGTCCATTGGTTCATCTGTTCATCCACCCGCCCGACCACCTGCCGGCCAGCCCACCCACCCGTGCTACACCCATGTCCGCCTGCCCGGCCGCTCGTCTACATGCCCGCCAACCTGTCTGGCCGTCCGTCCATCCGTCCGTCTGTCTGTATGTCTGTTTCTGACGCTGTATCTAAAAAAATGCTGTTCCAATTTGTCTCAAATTTTATCACACCAAAGGAATTTGCCGTACAAGAGAACTTCCAGACTTTTGGCCGTGATCCGAATAAAAGAACCCGGATCTTTATGGAACCATATTCTGAATTTGGTGATATCTCGGAAACTTCTGATGCGCTTTGGCTCAACTTTAAAAATCCAGAAAACCCGAAAACTATTTATAATGGGCCAAAACGTGATGGTCTGCAATCTCCGATTGCGCTGGTTCTACTGCAAGCCTGCCACCGCCTCTCAACGCATTCAATATATATATATATATATATATATATATATATATATATATATATATATATATATATATATATATATATATATATATATACTGAATATATATAATTCAGTCAGTTTGTGTCTATTAACTTAACATATATATATATATTTATATATATATATATATATATATATATATATATATATATATATATATATATATATATATATATATATATATATATATATATATATATATATATATATGTATATATATATATATATATATATATATATATATATATATATATATATATATATATATATATATATATATATATATATATATATATATATATATATATATATATATATATATATATATATATATATATATATATATATATACATACATACATACATACATACACACACGCACGCACGCACGCACGCACGCACGCACGCACGCACGCACGCACACACTCGCACACGCACGCACGCACACACACACACGCGTACACTATTTATGGATGACTTCCATATCTTGCAGCATCTCGTTTCCTCCACTGTGCTAAGTACTGTATTGTTACCGTGTATTAGCAATAGATTGATCGACTGTGCATTATGGTAGAAATACACTCTGACTTGACAATGACTGGATAACATTTAGTATGTTGTCAGTGGACCAGGACCGCGGCGCACTTGTGGCCATATATCGCGTCTGATGGAGATTTTGATTGGTAGTTAGCTCACATGGGTGATCATATGCAATCGCGATTTGTCTGCCTGTCTGTTCGTCTGTCCGTCCGCCAGTCTTGATGTCCGTCTTGCCGTCAGTCCATCTGTATGTCTGTTCGGCTGTATGTATTTTTATTGTATTGACGCACTGGCAACGTGCGGCTTCAATTTCCACATGCTAACCAACTGACAGTCATGTACCCATTGGTTTAATTTGTTGATCACCATCTCCTCGGTCGAGGATCGAACCGCCATACTGCAACTCCGCATGGCATTAGCAACCAGACATCTTTCCACTGGACCACCGCGCCAAGACTAAGAAGTCTAGGTTTAGCCGACCAGCTTTCACATGTCTGATATACTGACTGACACTCTGACGATTCATATGGAACTATCTGTTGAAATACACTCTGGCTTGACAATGACGGGATAGCCTTTAGTATGTTGTTAATGGATTAGGACCGCGGCGCACTTGTGGTCATATATCGCGTCTGATGGAGATTTTGATTGGTAGTTAGCTCAATTTGTCTGATCACCATCTCCCGGTCGGAGGATCGAACCGCCATTCTGCAACTCCGCATAGCATCAGCAACCAGACATCTCTCCACTGGACCACCGCGCCAAGACAAAAGTCTAGGTTTGGCCGACCAGTTTTCACATGTCTGATATACTGACACACTGACGATTCATATGGGACTATCTGTGGATGCATCTGCCACGATTCAATCCTAGGCTTTTTACGCCTATTGTACTCTGACTCCAGCACGGCTCTGGCAGTTTATGTATTTTTATTTTATTGACGCACTGGCAACATGCGGCTTCAATTTCCATGTGCTAACTTAGCCGACAGTCATGCACCCATTAGTTTAATTTGTCTATCACCATCTCCCGGTCGGGGGATCGAACCGCCATTCTGCAACTCCGCATAGCATCAGCAACCAGGCATCTTTCCACTGGACCACCGCACCAGGACTAAAAGTCAAGGATTGGCCGACCAGTTTTCACATGTCTGATATACTGACACACTGACGATTCATATGGGACTATCTGTGGATGCACCCGCCACAATTCAATCCTAGGCTTTTACTCCAATATTCTTGCATTTCCTCATCCAAATCCTTGACTGTGACCATTGCCCCTTTGGTATATATCAGTGGTGTGACAATTGAACCATTGGTCAATAGTGTTTAGAATCGCTGTTCAATGGTGCTTTTCCAGTTGATCAATAATGACAAGAACATCAATATAGGCAGCAACAACCCCCAGTCAAGCCAGTTTCTAAATATTCAACAGCTTACATGTATAACTACTTTGGAACTTATATTCTGGAAGAAACTCAGGTTTCGAAGTTTCCAATCAATTATAACACGCGTAAAAAATGGGCGTAGCTAGAAGTGGGTGTGCCATAAGTAGAAATGGATCCCACCATTGATGAAACACATGATTACCAGAATATGCTAGCGCCTTGCATATCAAGTTCCACAGACAGGCTATACATGGTCTTTAAGGACAGCCTCTATCCTACACCACAACTCTCTAGACTACCATGGACATTTAGAGTGATCAATCATAAACTCCTAGTAGAATTTGGACGATATGAAGGTTAAATTCCCGACACGAGTGGCTAGACACATTTTGCACTAAAACGCTCTTGGGGATGAATACCACTCGCATATTTCTTTTGAAAACAGTTGCCTATAAATATACAGCCGGAGTATGCCTATTTTGGGCCCCATGGGTAATTCGTTGTGTGGGGCCCCTTATCAGGTGTGTCAAGGATGGAACTATTACTACTACTACTACTACTACTACTACTACTACTACTACTACTACTACTACTACTACTACTACTACTACTACTACTACTACTACTACTACTACTACTGTTGCTGCTGCTGCTGCTGCTGCTGCTACTGCTACTACTACTACTACTACTACTACTACTTCTTCTACTACTACTACTACTACTACTACTACCACTGCCGCTGCCGCTGCCGCTGTTTCTGCTACTACTGCTGCTGCTGCAGCTGCCACTGCCACTACCTCGCTTATATATTACAAACATGCTATATGTAAAATAGATCCCCTCTCATCAATATTGTAACTGTTACTCTATATGCTACTTTAACAGGCTGGGGGAAATAAAGTGAACTTGAACTAGCGTTAGTAATGTACCAGAATGCACACTTCATTTGGTCCATTAGTCTAGGACATTCATCCATCAATAATCAGCTAATTCACCTTTCCAGAGTACCCACCCATCATATGAGGTCATAATGAACTGCGTGATGTGTAGAATGATATCATAATGAATGACGTCATGAAGCCGTCGCTAAGTACGTCACGAACGCATATTTGAAGACGGTCTATGCGTTGTTGTACAAATTGTTTGCTTTTACTATTTAATAGATATTCTGTTGAATATTTTGAAACTAATTTGACAGCGCCCAGTCAAATTAGTTACAAAATATTCAACAGCTTCCCTGTATAGTTTTCAGGAAATTGATAGCTAGGGCATTCGTGGATCGATCAATCCCAACACGGCGAGGTGTGGGTGGAGCTTAACTAGTGATGGGCGGGGCATAACTAAAAATGGCAAGGTCCATTGAGTGGGAAATGGTGGGGGGGGGGACACATTTTTTGCAAACATCCACTAATATAACGGGCGGATTAAAGTGCTCATGTCCGATTAAATAGAAAAACATGTGCACGAGATATGAGATGTCTGCTGATCACTATGCAATTTACCCAGCATGAAATGTTATCAAGGGTACAATGCCCTGTCTCCATATTCGGTTTAACTACTAGACGCCATATTCGTTTAGTTTATCCCCTGTACAGCACAGGATTTCTCAAGGAAAATGCCCCCCCCCCCATTTGCACGTACAACAGGCCATTTATCAGCCGTCTCTTAAAGCGTAAGTACCTATTCACGGCAATACATTCGACAGTCTGTATTGGTGTCGGAGTGAGCTCTAGTAAGCGATTAATCGTCAATAACAATGCATAAGGCCTGACTCCACTACAGCTGTTTACCCCCGTAGCAAAACCAGTGTGGTTTAACGCACTGGAACCCGCGGTCTGAACATATCACCCTGTTTCCATTTGAGCAGAAATTCATGCAAAGAATCGCCATTTGCATATCAATCATTTCATTTTGAAGAATATATTTATTCAAGATGCTTCATATCAATTTGCTTGATGGTTCTAATTCTGAGTTTACAGTCATACCAGTGATTTACGTCTACATAAAATGGCGCCGAAAGTGAAAACATAAACATTGGGTTCACGATATTTTACAGTCACGGAAAATCTTCGGAGACTATCATCACCTAGATATAGAGTTTTTCTGATATAAAGATACGAATGTGAGTAAGTGTAGATTTTGATTCTGATAAAAAAATTGTATTCTCTGATTATATATTTACAACGGTTGGACAGAATCCCATGAGGAATTTGATTCTGACCAATATTGCTGTTGGGTGTATGCGCCTTGACCATACAGACCGGTGGATCAAACGAGAATTATTTGACCCAGAAACATTTGTTTGTGTGTTTTGATACTGCATGTCAGTCTCATGAACTAGACCATGAATTCTGTACATCAGATTGGATTGAATATGAATTAGAAATTTGCGGATGGTTGAAGTCATAGATTTCATGAATTTGGAAAGTTTGGTATCATTCTCAAACCCGGGCATTACTGTTTTATCACTTCTCGTTTTAATGTAGTCGACGATAAATGTGTCCACTTCGGGCCGCTGCTTTTCCTTTTTCTTCATTAGCGGAACAAGTGCGTTGATCGACGGTGATTTTGTGCGTGACGCGTTTGACTCTGCCACAGAGATAGTGTCATCATCAATGGAATAATCGGTATCGTCCCTATATCTCTGATTCACCTCATCCTCACTATCAGCAACGGCTGCAACATCATCACCAATGTCGTTCAGATTTCCATTTAATCTGTAAAAATATCATTACACGAGAAAGAGAGTGTATACCTCCACCACAAATGTTTGTCCAAATCCCGCTTCATCTAAGCATATGTTTTCCCCTTTTCAACTATCCAATAAATGTTTAAATATTTATTCAAACCCACCTGCAAGTTGTCCAAATATTTTGTTAGCAAGTACTTAGATCAGGATCCACATCTGTACCCGGATCGTCCAAATCATTCGGAGAACAAACAAAATTGAAGAATCTTTTCATTCTTAATCCAGCCTGTAGAATTTATAGTTATCCAGTTAAGAAATAAAATCATGGTGATTTGGACTTTAATCTGGCAGATCAGGACGAAACGTGTAAAAAATGTTGTTTTCCCCATACGTGCCATCAATAGTGTAACCAAATCTGTCTGTAACCCTGCCAGATATCGTGTTAACGGGTAAGATCCGCATCTCGATCTGGACCAAGATCATTGCAATCATTAACAATATCTAAGCAAGTTGTTCCTAATATGCAACATAGCCTTAAATATTCATGCGTTACATTTATTATCCCTACCTTTTTAAAAAAACGTAGGGAATATTGTAATCGACTCCCTCCGTCTGTCCGCCTGTCCGTCGCTCCATCCGTCCGTTCTTCACGCTATTTCCTCCTTAACCGTTGACTTCAACCAAATTTGGTATGTGTGTTACCAATATGATTGCGCTTTGCAAGATGGCATTTATATCTCCGCCCACTCAGGGTCAGGTGACGGGGTCAAACGGTACTATATCATAAAACTGTCCTTTACATTGTCTCATCCGAAACCGTGTGGAATTCAAATAAATTTGGTATGTGGATTACCCATATAAGTTTCGAGTGCGTGACACCATTTATGTTAGGCTCCGCCTCCATGTGGTATGGAACGAGGATATAGTGACTAGGGTACATCGTTTTATGAGGCAGACTGGCAAATTTTGACATATGTCTGTCTGTCTTATGGAGCGATGTACATTTTGTAACCATATTTCCAAAACTTCATCCATATAGGAAGAAGTGATGTGAATGCAAATGAACCAGTAATTTATTTTTCATTTATTTATTTTGTATTATCATTGTTTGTATCATGCTCTTGTTATTGTTGAGAATATCAACATCATATTTACTCTTGCCAAGATGATTGCCTTTACTAAATTTGTGTTATTCAACAATAATGTTATTGTAATTAGTATACCATAGTACATCGCTCTCCCCCACCCCCACCCCCCCCCCCCACCCCCTCTCTCTCTCTCTCTCTCTCGCTCTCTCTCTCTCTCTCTCTCTCTCTCGCTCGCTCTCTCTCGCTCTCTCTCTCTCTCTCTCTCTCTCTCTCTCTCTCTCTCTCTCTCTCTCTCTCTCTCTCTCTCTCTCTCTCTCTCTCGCTCGCTCTCTCTCTCTCTCTCGCTCTCTCTCTCTCTCGCTCTCTCTCTCTCTCTCTCTCTCTCTCTCTCTCTCTCTCTCTCGCTCTCGCTCTCTCTTGCTTTAGTGTATATACGTTTTAGTTTGAGTATCTTGCCGTGCTATTAGGAAGAGGGCGTAGATAAGTTGATAGAACTTGTGCTCAATCCCGTTGTATTATTAGTACAATAAACTATGTTTTAAAAGGGGGAAGGGGTCAAAAGGTCAATACATTGATTGTAATGCAGATGAATCCGGTTGTCGGAATTCAGCGAAATTTGGTAGGTGAGTTAAGTATACGATTTTGCAGTGCAAGAGGGCAATTTCAGTTTGCTCGGTCACCACCTCACCCCTCACCCCTCAACCCCCCCCCCCCACAACCCACACCCCACCCACCCCACCCAACCCACCAACCCTTCGGGGTTGGGGTGAGGTGGGGTTCAAGGCAAATTGGTGAACGTGGCGATTTGTAATGACGCATCATCGACCGAGCAATCTAGTAGATATTCTATTAACAATTAAAATCTAGCCCCGGATCCAGATCAGCACGAAAAGCTAACCAGGCTGTTCTTTCCCAAAATGCAAAATTCCTTCAAATCATCAGCCAAATCTGTGCTTTGGGCAAACACTTTGTTAAGAATGGAGCTTTCCATATTTTAGCTATACCCCGCCTCTAGCTAAGCTCCACCCACGCCTCGCTAGTGTTGGGATTGATCGATCTCTGGATTCCCTGACTATCCATGTCCAGAAAACTATACAGGTAAGCTGTTGAATATTTTGAAACTAATTTGACTGGGCGCTGTTGCTGCCTATGGAAAGGACCATTGATACCCGGATCAGACAGCTGGCGAGACAGCCGGCCATCCAGACAGACGGCATGCATGTGGGCAGTCATGCAGGCATGCGGGCAAGCAGGCAGGCAGGCAGGCAGGCAGGCAGGCAGGCAGGCAGGCAGGCGGGTAGTGCAGCCCTCTCGATTAACCTACGGCTAACATAATTTAGGGAAAATAGCTTACCATATACATATTCCACTAACTGCTGCTAGTCGCTGTCGATCTTCAGTATGGGGGATCCAAAAACCTAAAAGGTTTTGTGTATTTGTATTCCCGTACTGATTTTCTGACATGTTCAACTTTTGTTTGTAGTGATTTCTTGCATTTTGTCATACAACACCTGGTGTTCTTCCATCCGCATTTACCATGGAAACTGAAAAAAAACCCGGTAAATTATTAATACATTGTATTTGTAACATCTCCATGTTCCTGTCTACTGGTGATTCATATGCTACGGTCGGTCGCCTTTAGTTATCGTGTCGGAAGGGATACAGCTATTAAAATCAGTAGTGACGCTTGTGATGCGATATGGCAGGCACTGCAGCCCATTTATATGCCGAAGCCTACACGACAACAAGGGCATGAGACTGGGAGAGGTTTTGAAATAGATTGGCAATTTCCAAATTGTTTGCAGGCCTGTTTGCTCATGACTACATAGCCGGACTGTTCACTCAGAACTACACCGGCCGAGGCGGCCTAACCTCTAAGATGTCATTACTATCAACATTTTGACATAAAAAGTTGTCTCCCTTTAACTGTTAGACGCTCATAATAACGGGCCTAATTTCTGCCATTTATCACGTCATCAGTATACACATAGGTGTCCAGTTGTGAAGAATTCCAGTGACCCCGCCCATATCACGGCGATGGTATAGTGTATAGCGCTATCAGAAATCATATTACTAATACATGGGCCGTCTAGGGCCGGTGTAGTCCTGAGTGAACAGGTTGTTTTTAGGTATAAATAGGCATTTGAAAGTAACTATTTATTCTGTTGAATTATGTCAAATTTACGAAAATCATGGCAAAAAACTTAGTCCCCCGGGAACATTTACATGAAAAAACGTACTCACGAAATGGTTAAACTAAGCGAAATTAACAGATATTTTTGTTTGCCTAATATAACGTATCACTCAGAAATAGCTTAACACGTTCCCAGAATTAAACAAAACGTACTGCTGAATAGTTTGACCATAATTGCATTGGAGGACATCGCTGTCTAAGGCAGCAGTGCCTTCCAATCCAATTATGGTCAAAATCTTCAACAGAACATTTCTTATTAACTAACATATTTCGGTTTCTCTTTGGGAAACGTGTTAACTTATTTATGAGGTGTACTGTATATGTCGGTTAGGTACTATTAACGGTATGATATTAATAGGCTATACTATGGCATTAAAATTGTATCATTGCTTTTTGGAACAACGATGTACGAGGTCCATAAGCGTGTTGCCACGCCGAATTATTTTATTTACTACAATTCGTTAACAATTTTCCATTGATAAAATATATATTATGGCGTTTCATTCATATTGATAGACGTTTATTTCCAGTATAAGCCATAGACACTTGACTGCACATATTCACATAGTGTAAGGTCATTGGTAGCTCCCCGATGAGGTTGGGGTAGGTGTGGGAGATGCCACACACCCGCTACAGGAATGTTCTGCCTCCCACCTACTTAAGGCCCCACCCACTGAAAAATTAGCATGACGAATTATATATAGATTTGTCACTGGCCAGCAACGCCACCTACACGCTTTTAATGCAGTATTGATGCTGTGTATCACTCAACATGGCGAACATGGCTTATTGTTAAATTTTCGGACATCCGTCCCGTACCACAATGCGTGGTTGACACACCCCAGCCCCACACACTACAAAAAAATCAGACTTGCCTCCCTCAAGGACACCTACCAAACAGTTCCTGGTGTCGGCTTTGAAGATGGTTAATCCGAAACTGTACATTACTCGTTCTAACGAATCAGAGGCGTGACCAACGATAATTAGAGGGATCCATTTCTAGCTATGCCCCGCCCATTCCTAGCTATGCCCGCCTATTTATAGCTATGTCCCGCCCATTTCTAGCTATGCCCCGCCCATTTCTCTGTAAGTTCTGCTACTTTGTACGTGTGTTTGAAACCATTTTAACGCTTTGCACCATGAATTCCCAGAATACAAAATTTCATTTTATATGCATATAGACTGTTGAATATTTTGAACCTAATTTAAGGGGTTAGGGTGGGTGGTGGGGGGGAGGGCGGTGCCTGTGAGGAGGGGGGGGGGGGGGGGGCTGTTGCTGCCTATGAATAAATTGACCGATATTTTCCACTTTCGTGACGGAAGAAGTCATTTTGATTGTGACATTGACTAATAAAATAAATGAGATATTTGATTATGACATCAGCTACTTGAGGGACAGATCGGATATCTCCATTAACCTGATCGCTTATTGACAAGGTTGACTACATAACTACAGCGCCGCAATAATAAAAGAATCCAGTCTCTCTGTCAAGTATATGCCTTCATATTCATTTACGTAACATGTAAAGGCTGGCGTCACAATTTAAAAAAACGTCATGAATAACGTATCTAAGTCGATCAGGAGCTCTTAATAGTCCGTCTTGTGTACAAAGTACAAATTGTATATATTTGTTATTTACTAAACATTCTGTTGTGTATTTTGAAAGTAATTTGACTTGGCGCTGTTGCTGCCTATGGCAGCATCAGCGCCAAGTCAAATTACTTTCAAAATATTCAACAGCTTACCTGTATATTTTTCTGGACATTGAGATTCAAGTAGGTCAGGTTTGATCGATCCCAAATCCCATCACAGGCAAAGCGTGGGCGGAGCCTAGCTAGCGATGGGCGGGGAATAGATAAAAGTGGATTCATCCATTAATAAATCTAATTAACGTGTTCCCGGTCCAACTGACGTCATCGCGTTCCCGTGTATAATTTATCGATATGATGTAGGCCTAAGTAAGTGACCGCTTAATTAATTTCACGCAAAGCTTTATTTAATTAATTAATTATTCACCCCAGAGTGATAACGATTCGCGAAGATAACTGGGTGCGAGCCGAGCTTAGGATTCGGTTTCTGTTTGGCATTTCAAACAACATTTGTTATTAGCGGCCATTTCTTTTAAGAACGTTTACATGATCCAGTGTGCTCAAACCACTAAGGTAAGGTACAATTGAAATTATTATTGTGTTTTGTTATTTAATTTTAGGCCCGTGTTCTCACAATAGAGTTAATTGTGAATAACACCATTCTTCGGTGAGAACACGGCATAAGGCCTCTTTCTCATTGTTTAATCCTATTTAACCATGTCATGTACTATGTAGGTTAATATCTAAAGCAGATATATCCGTTTGCATTCACACTGGTTGAAGATAGTCCTGGACTGTATGGTAGCCATACCTGGTGGAGAGTGAGAGAAAAAATGATGACCGTAGCGTTAGCAGAAAATGCTGACGGTAACGCTACCTGACAAATTTTGAGGAAATTGGTTGCGTTCACACAGGGAAGCAATACCGATATATCGGAAGATAAACTGCCGATCTTGTGGAATTTAGGCCGTGTTCTTACTAGAGACTTGAGCTCGGGTTTCACGATCTGATTAATCTGATAGATTAATCTGTCAGACAAATCTGACGTCGTAGCGCGAATCTGACGATCGTTTACACGATCACATTAATCTGTCAGACAAATCTGATGAAAAAATCTGAAGAAAGAATCTGTAGAAGAAATATGACGTCGTTAACATTGCCAAGTTGGTAATGACGTCTTTAGCGTTGCCAACGGTGGCGGCAGGCAATATGGAACGCCCTCTATGAAGAGTATCGCCGTCTGCCTTCTGTTTAATTTTATAAAGCGGGCTAAACAAATCTCCTGCCATTCAATTATGAACCCTCATTAAAATCGCCCCACATTTAAGGTGACACGGGCGCATCCATTTTGCTTCCTGGCTGATAGCGTTAACGACGATTACGTATTTAGAGATTCGCCTTCTGAAGACCCACCAGATTCTGCTTCAGACTTCAGACATCAGACCTCAGATTTTTTGTTTACACGGTCAGATTTTATCGAATTAGATAAATCGGATCAGATTAATCTGATCGTGTAAACCGGGATTTAACAGACGTATAGTGCCATACTGAGGCGTGGCGGTATTCCTAGAGACTTAAACGGCGTAACGCAATACTGAGGTATGGCGTTATTCCCGATTAACTCTCCAGCGAGAACACGGCCTTCGTCTAAAAAACAAGTGACGTGTTTATTCCGGGACGAGAGGAGGTCCAACGTGAACGCTAGCCGATATAGCTGGTGCTTACCTAAATAGTGGCTGTATGAGAACACGGCTTTAGATTACCCAGATAACGCATCTTACTGGGCCGATGCTGGGCCGATACCGACGCTAGAGTGGTACAAAATGAAATTGTTAAATATGTATAGTTTTAAAATGGCTGTATCTCAATGCAAAGAAACGTAATAAATCTTAACATATGACGATTTCATTCAGCGTAAATTAACACAATGTTTTATGTTGTGAAATTGAATTATAGACGCGTATCCCTCATTCAACTTCATAATAAAAAGCATATTAATCTATGAGATATGAAATCAACATATGTTAATATTATTTAACCACATTCCTTTAGCGAAGACAATTTCAGCAGTTAAAAGTATGCAATTTTAACAATTTTATTTTCAAGCATTCAGGTATGAATGTGGGTATTTAATGTAATTGAAACATAATGTAGGACTCCAGTTTCTCAGTCAGTCATATGACGTCATAATCAACTACGTTACGTCTAGGCTGACGCCATAATCAGTTACGTCATGAATGACTCGGTTTAGTCCGTCGTAATCGCTTAATATTCCGTCAGGTTGTACGAATTCTATGTCTTTACTGTTGAATACACATGGTGTTCAACATTTTGAAACTGATTTGCGTGGGTGCTGTTGCTACTATAGGCAGAAACAGCAACCAGTCAAATTAGTTTCAAACTATTCAACAGCTTACCGTTATAGTTTTCCGAAAATTGAGATCGATCGAACCCAACACGGGCAAAGTGTAGGTGAAGCTTAGCTAGAAGTGGGCGAGGCATAGATAAAGTTGGATTCCCACATTGTTAAAATACAATAAAGATGTTTGGCGATACATGTACACAGGATCTCACACAAGTTGCCATTTCATAGCAAATTTATCACACTAGATTAGACGATCCAATTTGTAACGAGTTTTATCTGATAAGAAATGGTAATGAGTTGAGCAAGCGCGTGTTCACACTAGAGACTTAATCCGGATTAGCGCCATACTTCAGTACTGCCTTACTCCGGATTAGCTCTCTCGTGTGAACACAGTCTAGGATATTATTTAGAATTTTCAGCCGATATCTGTCACTTTCATACTATTTACCATTATCGTTCATTAAACAAAATCGCTGCATTACTGATAATTCTGAACACAGTACAACGAAATATATCGACAAACGCAATCCTTTAGGATTTCTGAAGTAAAATTAATACAATTCTAGTTTTTAGACATCTTTTTAGTTGCGAGTTATTAAATGTCCATGAACAGTTTCCTGTTAAATTAGTTTCACAAAGTTCAACATGATATGACGGAAGGCAGTTTTAGCTATCCCCCGCCCATCTGTAGCTAAGCGCCATATATGCCCGTGTTGGGATCAATGGATCCCTGTACTCTCTGAATCTCAATTTCAAGAAAATTAAACAGGTAGACTGATGACGAATCTTTCATATTTTTTAAACTAAGTTGAGTGGGCGCTGCTGCTGCCTATGGCAGCAACAGCACCCAGTTAAATTAGTTTCAAAACATTCAACATAATGTTTATTAAATAGAAAAGACATACAATTCATACAGCTTGACAGACTATAAGGCGTTTATGACAGCCGATATCACGTCATTCATGACGTGATTGAGTTATGACTACATGTGACGTAGGTGATTAGGAAGTCATATGATTGATCAATAAACTGGATTCATCCAATGTATTAAATCTCCATGAACAGGGCCCCGGTCAAATCAGTTTTAGAAAGTTTAACACGATATTCCTAATCTCATAAACAATTTTCAGTTTAGGCATCTTTCCTGGCCTTATTACCAGAAAATTGCCCTTTCCAGTTTTAGCTATGCCCCGCCCATCTCTGCCTAAGCTACACACACACACCTCGTCCGTGTTGGGATCGATCGATCTGTGAGCTCCCTCACTATCAATTTCCAGAAAACTATACAGGTAAGCCATTGAATATTTTGAAACTAATTTGACTGGGTGCTGTTCCTAAGGCAGCAACAGCGCCTAGTCAAATTAGTTTCAAAACATTCATCATGATGTTTATTAAATGGTAAATACATACAATTCGTACAACGTGTCGGACTATTAAGCGCTAAAGATTGGCTAGACTATATCGAGGCATTCATGACGTCATGATTATGACGCCAGCCTACACGTCACGTAGTTGATTATGACGTCACGTGATTGAGTGAGGAAATGGATTCATGAATTGGTTGTCCAGCGATTAATAATTCAGTTGCTCCGTTGTCGAAATTGTACAGGCAAAATGATTTGACCATTTCACGGCGCAGCCAGCCAAAAACAGGCCTCTACCGTTGTCGCGAAAAATGGTGATTTACATACCAAGAGAAGTCTATTTTTGAAAATTTACCAGTGGAATGAGTGGCGCGATAACGAGGATAATTATTCCAGTGGTACATTTTCAAAAAGGTATTCTATTGACCTGCAAATGAGCATTCAATAAGCACATATTTTGATATTATTGTGCAAATTTAGCCTTTAAAGGGTTAAAGATCAGACACAAAACTTATCCCTCTAATGACTGCTCATCAGCAAAAGCAGCAGCAGCAGCAGCAAGAGTGTCGTCATCGTCGTCGTCGTCGTCGTCGTGTTTGTCGCCGTCGTCGTCGTCGTGTTTGTCGTCGGCGTCGGCGTCGTCTTTGTCGTTGTCGTGTTTGTCGCCGTCGTCGTCATCGGCGTCGTGTTTGTCGTCGGCGTCGGCGTTGTCTTCGTCGTTGTCATGTTTGTCGTCGTCGTCGTCGTCGTCATCGTCGCAGTCGTCGTCCTCCTCGTCTTCGTCGTCGTCCTCCTCCTCCTCTTCGTCGTCGTCGTCGTGTTTGTCATCGTCGTTGTTTTTCTCATCGTCGGCGTCATCGTCGTTGTCGTCGTCGTCGATGCTGCTGCATCCGCCGCACTCGTAGGCGTGGTTGTTGTTGTTGTTGTTTTTGTTGTTGTTGTTGTTGTTGTTGTTGTTGTTGTTGTTGTTGTTGTCGTTGTCGTTGTCGTTGTCGTTGTTTTTTGTTTATTTATTTCCTTCTTTCTTTCTTTCGTTCATTCTTTCTATCTTTCTATCTTTCTATCTTTCTTTTCTTTTCTTTCAGGTATGTTAACAGGACAAGGCATCTTGCTAGCTGTCTGCTCCATACTTGTCTTCACTGCAGCGGCTCCAGAATCATCACCATTCAACCCACTTCGTAAGTTAACGCAGCACTGATGCCATTCTTCATCCTGCTCACTAACACTTTCATGACAATCCCGATCAACTCTGCTGTGGTCTTTATGCATGTCTATTTGCAGACCAAGAGAGTGCTGTTTTTGACAATTTTCACAGGAATAACTTGCTCGATAATTTGGCCAGTCCTTCTAATCGTAAATTTCCAAAACTAGTCATTCTTGACATTCAATAAGCAAATATGTTGATTTTGCTGACCAAATTTAGCCATTAACTCCCTTTTGTGTCAACATCGCATTAAAGCGCTCACAATACTATTTATTCCAATTAACCATTTAATTGCCAATACTTTTCAAGGAAATGTTGATCTTTGCAGCCAAAAAGAAAATTTACAAAACAAAAGATTTCTGTTATTCTTCAAATGGACAATCATCAATAATGTAATTATCAAGAAAATTAAGATTTCTGCTTAGCCAGTGTCCAATTGTAGACCAAGAAGAGTATTATAACCGAGCCAGTCATTCCAGTGGTACATTTTCAGATATATTCTTCTCTTAGCCTGCAAATGGGCATTTCTCAAGATGACTGCAGAGGTCGGTTTATTACCAACTTGACCATTATAGGGTTAAGTTGACACAAGAATGGTTAATAGGTTAAACTGGGAGATTTCTTGCCATACATGCGCATTATGATCTTCTTACGATCATGCGCATTATGATCTTATTACGATCATGCGCATTGTGATCTTATTACGATCATGCGCATTGTGATCTTATTACGATCATGCGCATTGTGATCTTATTACGATCATGCGCATTGTGATCTTATTACGATCACGCGCATTGTGATATTATTACGATCATGCGCATTGTGATATTATTACGATCATGCGCATTCTGATATTATTACGATCATGCGCATTGTGATATTATTACGATCATACGCATTGTGATAGTATTACGATCATGCGCATTGTGATATTATTACGATCATGCGCATTGTGATATTATTACGATCATGCGCATTATGATATTATTACGATCATGCGCATTGTGATATTATTACGATCATACGCATTGTGATAGTATTACGATCATGCGCATTGTGATATTATTACGATCATGCGCATTGCGATATTATTACGATCATGCGCATTATGATATTATTACGATCATGCGCATTGTGATATTATTACGATCATGCGCATTGTGATATTATTACCATCATGCGCATTGTGATATTATTACGATCATGCGCATTGTGATATTATTACGATCATGCGCATTATGATATTATTACGATCATGCGCATTGTGATATTATTACGATCATGCGCATTGTGATATTATTACGATCATGCGCATTATGATATTATTACGATCATGCGCATTGTGATATTATTACGATCATGCGCATTGTGATATTATTACGATCATGGGCATTGTGATATTATTACGATCATGCGCATTATGATATTATTACGATCATGCGCATTGTGATATTATTACGATCATGCGCATTGTGATCTTATTACGATCATGCGCATTGTGATATTATTACGATCATACGCATTATGATACGATCATGCGCATTGTGATCTTATTACGATCATGCGCATTGTGATATTAGTACGATCATGCGCATCGATCATACGCATTATGATATTATTACGATCATGCGCATTATGATATTATTACGATCATGCGCATTGTGATATTATTACGATCATGCGCATTGTGATCTTAGTACGATCATGCGCATTGTGATATTATTACGATCATGCGCATTATGATATTATTACGATCATGCGCATTGTGATATTATTACGATCATGCGCATTGTGATATTATTACGATCATGCGCATTGTGATATTATTACGATCATGCGCATTGTGATATTATTACGATCATGCGCATTGTGATCTTATTACGATCATGCGCATTGTGATATTATTACGATCATGCGCATTGTGATATTATTACGATCATGCGATTATGATATCTTATTACGATCATGCGCATTGTGATATTATTACGATCATGCGCATTGTGATATTATTACGATCATGCGCATTGTGATATTATTACGATCATGCGCATTGTGATATTATTACGATCATGCGCATTGTGATATTATTACGATCATGCGCATTGTGATATTATTACGATCATGCGCATTGTGATATTATTACGATCATGCGCATTGTGATATTATTACGATCATGCGCATTGTGATATATTACGATCATGCGCATTGTGATATTATTACGATCATGCGCATTGTGATATTATTACGATCATGCGCATTATGATATTATTACGATCATGCGCATTGTGATCTTATTACGATCATGCGCATTGTGATAGTATTACGATCATGCGCATTGTGATATTATTACGATCATGCGCATTGTGATATTATTACGATCATGCGCATTATGATATTATTACGATCATGCGCATTGTGATATTATTACGATCATGCGCATTGTGATATTATTACGATCATGCGCATTGTGATCTTATTACGATCATGCGCATTGTGATATTATTACGATCATGCGCATTGTGATCTTATTACGATCATGCGCATTGTGATATTATTACGATCATGCGCATTGTGATATTATTACGATCATGCGCATTGTGATATTATTACGATCATGCGCATTGTGATATTATTACGATCATGCGCATTGTGATATTATTACGATCATGCGCATTGTGATCTTATTACGATCATGCGCATTGTGATATTATTACGATCATGCGCATTGTATGATATTATCATGCGCATTGTGATCTTATTACGATCATGCGCATTGTGATATTATTACGATCATGCGCATTGTGATATTATTACGATCATGCGCATTGTGATATTATTACGATCATGCGCATTATGATATTATTACGATCATGCGCATTGTGATCTTATACGATCATGCGCATTGTGATATTATTACGATCATACGCATTATGATATTATTACGATCATGCGCATTGTGATCTTATTACGATCATGCGCATTGTGATATTAGTACGATCATGCGCATTGTGATATTATTACGATCATACGCATTATGATATTATTACGATCATGCGCATTATGATATTATTACGATCATGCGCATTGTGATATTATTACGATCATGCGCATTATGATATTATTACGATCATGCGCATTGTGATCTTATTACGATCATGCGCATTGTGATATTATTACGATCATGCGCATTGTGATCTTATTACGATCATGCGCATTGTGATCTTATTACGATCATGCGCATTGTGATCTTATTACGATCATGCGCATTATGATCTTATTACGATCATGCGCATTGTGATCTTATTACGATCATGCGCATTGTGATCTTATTACGATCATACGCATTGTGATATTATTACGATCATACGCATTGTGATCTTATTACGATCATGCGCATTATGATATTATTACGATCATGCGCATTATGATATTATTACGATCATGCGCATTGTGAAATTATTACGATCATGCGCATTGTGATCTTATTACGATCATGCGCATTATGATATTATTACGATCATGCGCATTGTGATATTATTACGATCATGCGCTTTATGATATTATTACGATCATGCGCATTGTGATCTTATTACGATCATGCGCATTGTGATATTATTACGATCATGCGCATTGTGATCTTATTACGATCATGCGCATTGTGATCTTATTACGATCATGCGCATTATGATCTTATTACGATCATGCGCATTGTGATCTTATAACGATCATGCGCATTGTGATCTTATTACGATCATACGCATTGTGATATTATTACGATCATGGGCATTGTGATCTTATTACGATCATGCGCATTGTGATCTTATTACGATCATGCGCATTGTGATATTATTACGATCATGCGCGTTGTGATCTTATTACGATCATGCGCATTGTGATATTATTACGATCATGCGCATTGTGATCTTATTACGATCATGCGCATTGTGATCTTATTACGATCATGCGCATTGTGATCTTATTACGATCATGCGCATTGTGATATTATTACGATCATGCGCATTGTGATATTATTACGATCATGCGCATTGTGATCTTATTACGATCATGCGCATTGTGATATTATTACGATCATGCGCATTGTGATATTATTACGATCATGCGCATTATGATCTTATTACGATCATGCGCATTGTGATATTAGTACGATCATGCGCATTGTGATATTAGTACGATCATGCGCATTGTGATATTATTACGATCATGCGCATTATGATCTTATTACGATCATGCGCATTGTGATATTAGTACGATCATGCGCATTGTGATATTATTACGATCATGCGCATTATGATATTATTACGATCATGCGCATTGTGATATTATTACGATCATGCGCATTGTGATATTATTACGATCATACGCATTGTGATATTATTACGATCATGCGCATTGTGATATTATTACGATCATGCGCATTATGATCTTATTACGATCATGCGCATTGTGATATTATTACGATCATGCGCATTGTGATATTATTACAATCATGCGCATTGTGATCTTATTACGATCATGCGCATTGTGATATTAGTACGATCATGCGCATTGTGATATTAGTACGAGCATGCGCGTTGTGATATTATTACGATCATGCGCATTATGATCTTATTACGATCATGCGCATTGTGATATTAGTACGATCATGCGCATTGTGATCTTATTACGATCATGCGCATTGTGATATTAATACGATCATGCTCATTGTGATATTATTACGATCATACGCATTGTGATAGTATTACGATCATACGCATTGTGATATTATTACGATCATGCGCATTATGATATTATTACGATCATGCGCATTGTGATAGTATTACGATCATACGCATTATGATATTATTACGATCATGCGCATTGTGATAGTATTACGATCATACGCATTGTGATAGTATTACGATCATGCGCATTATGATATTATTACGATCATGCGCATTGTGATAGTATTAGGATCATACGCATTGTGATATTATTACGATCATACGCATTGTGATATTATTACGATCATACGCATTGTGATAGTATTACGATCATACGCATTGTGATATTCTTACGATCATGCGCATTATGATATTATTACGATCATACGCATTGTGATATTATTACGATCATGCGCATTATGATATTATTACGATCATACGCATTGTGATAGTATTACGATCATACGCATTGTGATATTATTACGATCATACGCATTGTGATATTATTACGATCATACGCATTGTGATAGTATTACGATCATACACATTGTGATATTATTACGATCATGCGCATTGTGATATTATTACGATCATACGCATTGTGATAGTATTACGATCATACGCATTGTGATATTATTACGACCATACGCATTATGATATTATTACGATCATGCGCATTGTGATAGTAGTACGATCATAAGCATTGTGATATTATTACGATCATGCGCATTGTGATATTATTACGATCATGCGCATTATGATATTATTACGATCATGCGCATTGTGATATTATTACGATCATGCGCATTGTGATATTATTACGATCATGCTTTTTTCGGCGGTACGTAAAATCATCTTCATACACCTAGGGTCAAGTTCGACTCGCTAACTATAGTCAGTTTGCTGGTTTACTGATCATGCGCAGTTGCTATGCCCAGTCGAACTTGATCTTAGGCCGTGTTCTCACTGGAGAGTTAATCGGGAATAACACCATACCTCAGTATTGCGCTACGCCGGTTAAGTCTCTAGCGAGGACGCGACATTACTCGACTACAGTTCGTTGGTACCCGGTTCCCAATTGAATTACTATTGCAGAAAATCTGGAGCTGGGTACCAGTCTCCATTAACCCTTTCTGTTGTCTGTTTTTGATGACCTATGAATATGGGTTAATTGTGTCCGCTATGACGTCAACAACGTCCATATGGCATAAAGTGGGAAGGAATATGGGCTTGGAAACATTGAAATACAATGGGAAAGCATAATTTCATCAAACTTAAGTTATTTAGTGAAAGATTTACGCTTTTATATGCATTTATTCGTGGTAAGCGACCGATGTCTGCCATTTTGAAATTTACGCAAATATCGCACTAACCATCTG
Source organism: Chaetoderma sp. LZ-2023a (assembly GCA_034401795.1). NCBI lineage: Eukaryota > Metazoa > Mollusca > Caudofoveata > Chaetodermatida > Chaetodermatidae > Chaetoderma > Chaetoderma sp. LZ-2023a. Next base: position 15,312,454 of record CM067363.1, on the reverse strand, counting down.
AACCGATGTCGGGTGCTCGGTTGACGATAGTTGCCTAGCTAGTTAACTATTTGAAGTTAGACTGATATTCTAGTTAGTTATAGCTAACTATGGTTAGGAGTCAAACTTGACACTAGGATCATAAAACTTAAACATGTTGGTATATGTCTTAACCATCCTCGTGTCAACAGCGACTCAAAGCGCTCAAAATATTAATTATATCAATTAATCGTTTTAATGGTCAACATTTTTCAAGTAATTTTAATTTTAGAAGAATATTTTTTAAATTAATTTACGACTGGAATTATGGCCGGCTTGACCATCAAAAGCGTAACATTAAGGAAAATTTAAGTTTTTGGTCATCCAGTGTCCATTTGATGGCTAAGAGAAGAGCATTTTTAGAAAATTTACATCTGGAATGACTGGCTCGGAAATATTAAAAAATACTCTTTTCTTGGATGCAAATAGACATGCCGGAACACCACTACATATCTGATTTTAGTTGGTTTCAACTAGAAGGTTAGAAGTGTTAAGTTGACACAAGAGAGGCTAACATGTCGGCATCTCCATAGAGTTTGTCTTGAACAGATCGAACGCGATCAGGACCAGAATGAATTGATCTGCTCTGTCGCTCAAGTATGTGACATCATAGCCAACTACGTCACATATGGGCTGACATCACAATCATAATTGGCAGTGAATACTCCGTCATGAAGCTGTAAAAGTTCTTTAGTTGTAGGAATTGTATTTTGAAGGAATTATTATTTAATAAAGATTCTGATGAATATTTTGAAACTAGTTACCTAAGATTGGAAAGGCCAGTTGTGCTAATTTAGGGTAATTTCGTTTATTTGTGTTCGCGTTGTCATAACAACCGCATGCGTATTTGATTTCCATACAGTATCCGTGAAGAGCTGCTCCGGTACCAGCCTCGTTCTGACGGTAGTGAATGCTACTGATGGCGGAATTATCTTTATTCAAAACAGGGGCGCTGCGTGTCAACAGAACACTGTGCCAGGGGTCGCTTCGTACGAGTTTAACTTTGAGGCGTGCCACATAGAGTGGGTGAGTATGTCATTGGATACGTTCGCAATTTCAAAACGAACGTACACGAAAGCTATTGAATATTCTATATGTAATTTGATTGACAGCTGTTGCTGCACCCCGCAGCACCGGGTTCTAGTAATATTACTATAAAATATTCTACATAGTACGTTACCTTTCGGGCTGAGTACTGCCGGGTACTAGCCATTTCACCTTTCAGATTTCCGATGGCTTGAATTTTGCCAAGGAAACCAAATTCAAAGATAGTGTTTAAAATGGATAAGTAGAGTACCATTAACACAATGGAGCGTTCCAGTTTTAGTTATGCCCCGCACATCACTAGCTAAGCTCCACCCACACTTCGCTCGTTTTCGGATCGATCGATCCTTGAACTCCCTGATAATCAATTTTCAGGAGACTGTACAGGTAAGCTGTTAAATATTTTGAAACTGATTTGACTGGGCGCATTTCACTTGATATCGACTCCCAGATTCAGCAATCACCCACATCACTTCCTCTTCTGAGTTCCAAACCCATTCTGTTGGATTTAATTTATTCTGGCATAGTTTTAAACTCATTGAATTTAGTTAGTATAGCTTGGATATTTTGCATTGGCTATTTAAAGCCCACCATTCAGCATCGTACTAACACTCGCCCACTCATATCGCTTCGCTGTTTGAGGACTCGATACACGAGCGTATATAGCTTGAGGGTGAGACCGTGCGATAGGACGATGTGCATTCAGCTAATCTCCGTGAGCTGTAGATTCAATAACAGTCGCCTGAAGGTTCATCACTTCTGAAACCTCGTACCATTACACCTCACTACACTGTTGCAAAAAAATAAATTGGTACAGAATCATGGTAAGATAGGCCGGTGCACGCTATGAAAACACCCTCACCTCGCTTGTTTTGGGATCGATCCATCCCTGCACTATCAATTTCCAGAAAACTATTCAGGTAAGCTGTTGAATATTTTGAAACTGATTTGACTGGGTGCTGTTGCTGCTGGCAGCAGCAACGCCCAGTCAAACTAGTTTCAAAGTATCCAATCGCATGCTTATTAAATAGTAAAGTCATACAATTCGTACAACAACGCATAATTTGTCACCAATTATGCGTTCTTGACGAACTTATCTGCGTCATTCATGACGTCATTAATTATAACGTCATCATATACGTCACGTAGTTGCTTATGACGTCATATGATGGATGGATGAACTGGACATCTATATTGTTGCTGAAACCTATTGCTGTCATAGGCAACGGCAGGTTGCAGCGATATTATTTTCACAACGATTACCAGCTCTCCTACGAAAAGAGATTTCATTTGTGAATTTGCTCACGTATACGACGTCATAATCAATTACGCCATAGGGCAGGCTGACGTCACAATCATAATTGACAAAGAATACTCCGTCAAGAAGCTGGAAGTGTCCGTCAAGTGTACGAATTGTATGCCTCAGATGGATTTCCTATTTCTCATATAAATACGTATTTCAGACAGTTTCATCCCGTTTGGCGCTGAAACCGGTTTCAACGATCGACTCCATTGTAAAATTTGTCTAAATATTAGTTTATATGAAAAATATAATCTCAAAATCATTCCAATTTCAACTCTCTATTATCAACCTAATTGTCGAAAATAATTTAATTTTAGACTCTGTTGATGGTGGTGAGCAATATGAAATGGGACCTCGTTTCGGACCCTATTTTTAATAAACATTCTATTGACTATTAGCCAGCAACATCACCCAGTCAAATTAGTTTCATCAACAGAATACCTGTATACATAGCTTGGAAATTGGATTCTGAGAATTCAGGGTTCGAGGTATATACATGTAAATCGATGCCAACGCGCGCAAAATGTGGGCTGAACTTAACTAGAAATGGGCGGGCCATTGCTGGAAATGGATACCTACCTACATTGCTAATATCTCTGGCATACGCATTATCTATTATCCGAAATAAATCTTTGAAATTGGATTGTATGTTGAAAATGAATAAAACCCTTTAGTCACTGACGTGTTTAAGATGTGCTGTTACTGGTTTCAGGATGAGCAGTTCAAGGTGGTCATTCAGAAAAAGGCTCTCTATCAGACTGGTGATGACAAATTTATCCCTATCATGTGTGCTGTAGATACCAGCGATATCCTCGTCCACAGTAACGTAGGAATTGGGTACGCTCTAATGACAGAGGGAGAGAGAGAGGCAGAGCGAGAGGGAGGGAGAGGGTGGGAGAGGGATGGTGAGGGAGGAAGAGGAGGGAGGGGAGAGAGGGAGGAAAGAGAGAGAGAAAGAGGGAGGGGGGGGGGGCGATGGGAGGAAATTGACGGATAAATAAAATAAGGGAGGGAGCCAGACAATGAGCCTTTCCATGTTTAGCTAAGCCCCGCCCATCATTAGCTAAGCCCCGTCCATCATTTGCTAAGCCCCGCCCACCATTAGCTATGCCCCGCCCATCATTAGCTATGCCCCGCCCATCATTAGCTATGCCCCGCCAATCATTAGCTATGCCCCGCCCATCATTAGCTATGCCCCGTCCATCATTAGCTAAGCTCCACCCACATCTCGCCGTGTTGGGATTGATCGATCCCCAAATGGCCTACCTATAAATTTCCTGAAAACTATACAGGGAAGCTGTTGAATATTTTGTAACTAATTTGACTGGGTGCGGTTGCTGCCTATGGCAGCAACAGCGCCCAGTCAAATTAGTTTCAAAATATTCAACAGAATATTTATTAAATAGTAAAAGCAAACAATTTGTCCAACAACGCATAGACCGTCTTCAAACATGCGTTCGTGACGTACTTATCAAGGTCATTCATGACCTCATTCATTATAATGGCATTGTACACATCACGCAGTTCATTATGACGTCATAGGTGAATTGGGCATGCAAATACGCAGCAGCAGCATCAGTTGCAACAACAACAACACCAACAACAACAACAATACCAAAAAACAACAACAACAACAACAGAAGCAGCAGCTGTGGCGAAAGGCCTTGTGAATGTGGATTACAGATATGTAGATAACTAAATAAATATGAAAATATGAAATTTTGATTGAATTTCAGTGACGGTAATGCCGAAGCCTTAATTAACTTGACGGTAAAGCCCACCGCTGCGATGAAGATCTTCAATGGCGACTATGACGTCAGCGGAAATGATGTCAAACTAACGGATGTCCTAACGTTGAAAATCAACTTGGCAAAACGTTTTCGGGGTTTGTTTTTGCGCAATTCTTAGTTTATCACAGCTAAACCTGTCTTAAGTGATCAGCTTATCGAGCATACGCATACGCAATTAGATACTACTGAGGGGTCCGTTCTGTCACTCATCTGAATCTGCTGTCGAAATCAATTACGTCACTAGCTCATGTCACAATCATTATAACCGTAATGAAAATCGGAAAGTCTTTCATGAAGTGTTCAAATTGTATGTCTTTGATGATGAATTTAGCCATTCTGTTGAAAATTTCGAAACTGACTAGAAGCTTTTGCTGCCATGGTCAGCTACGTACACATACGGACACACACACCTTCAGAGCTCTGGTCAAATTAGGTTCAAAACGTTCAGCAGCTTACCTGTAAAATGACCTCAAAATTGGTATTTCTGGGAATTCAGGAATCAAAGTATAAAAATCGGTTCCAGCACGCGTAAAAAAATGGGCGTAGGTTATCTAGAAATGGGTGGGGCATAGATAGAAATGGGTGGGGCATAGATAGAAATGGGTGGGGCATAGATAGAAATGGGCGGGGCATAGATAGAAATGGGTGGGGCATAGATAGAAATGGGTGGGGCATAGATAGAAATGGGTGGGGCATAGATAGAAATGGGTGGGGCATAGATAGAAATGGGTGGGGCATAGATAGAAATGGGTGGGGCATAGATAGAAATGGGTGGGGCATAGATAGAAATGGGTGGGGCATAGATAGAAATGGGTGGGGCATAGATAGAAATGGGTGGGGCATAGGTAGAAATGGGTGGGGCATAGGTAGAAATGGGTGGGGCATAGATAGAAATGGGTGGGGCATAGGTAGAAATGGGTGGGGCATAGATAGAAATGGGTGGGGCATAGGTAGAAATGGGCGGGGCATAGGTAGAAATGGGTGGGGCATAGGTAGAAATGGGTGGGGCATAGATAGAAATGGGTGGGGCATAGGTAGAAATGGGTGGGGCATAGGTAGAAATTGGTGGGGCAAAGGTAGAAATGGGTGGGGCATAGGTAGAAATGGGTGGGGCATAGGTAGAAATGGGTGGGGCATAAGTAGAAATGAGCGGGGCATAGGTAGAAATTGGTGGGGCAAAGGTAGAAATGGGTGGGGCATAGGTAGAAATGGGTGGGGCATAGGTAGAAATGGGTGGGGCATAGATAGAAATGGGTGGGGCATAGGTAGAAATGAGCGGGGCATAGATAGAAATGGGTGGGGCATAGGTAGAAATGGGTGGGGCATAGGTAGAAATGAGCGGGGCATAGGTAGAAATTGGTGGGGCAAAGGTAGAAATGGGCGGGGCATAGGTAGAAATGGGTGGGGCATAGGTAGAAATGGGTGGGGCATAGATAGAAATGGGTGGGGCATAGGTAGAAATGGGTGGGGCATAGATAGAAATGGGTGGGGCATAGGTAGAAATGGGTGGGGCATAGGTAGAAATGAGCGGGGCATAGGTAGAAATTGGTGGGGCAAAGGTAGAAATGGGCGGGGCATAGGTAGAAATGGGTGGGGCATAGGTAAAAATGGGTGGGGCAAAGGTAGAAATGGGCGGGGCATAGGTAGATATGTTCTCTTCACTGACACGTGGTCATCAAATACAAGTCATTTGCTGAAGGATATGTCTTATGGAGAGCACTTGTCTTAAAGGACCGCCTTCATTTGGATCCAAATGGCAGATGGTCTTCCAAACGAGGGTGAATGCATGATGTGTTAATGTTATGATAGACGAGTCGTAAGGCGTATTTAGGTGCGTGCCCTGGTAGTTAATTTCTCTCGGCCTTAGGTACATAGTTATTACTTAGAATCGATTCGAATATAATACTGGACAATGGGACATTAGGCAAGCGCGTAAAGCAAATATACACACAATATTTACCACTCTGATCTGAGAGCAAATTCTATGCATTCAATACCCGAATTTCAAGTCTGACAACTTTCATCACCCGTAGAGTGATGATGATGGACCGTGTATACCCCATCGGCGTCACGACTTTGATAAATTTCGCGGAAGCACGGAATCAAATTTGTATCTGTGGGTTTCAACAATTTTCCTAAATCAATTAGTTTTTGTGAAAAACCTCAACGCATGGAACTGTATGAGCCCTCCACTGCAAAGTCAGAGCAGGTCAGACGTGGCCACAGAGACAGATTCCTACTTATTGTGGAGTCCATGTGAAGTGAAACAGCGGATGGATTAGAAAAGTGGATGATCATTGGCCCAATGGAGCTTTCCAGTTTTAGCTATGCCTCGCCCAACTCTAGCTACGCCCCACCCACACTTAGCTCGTGTTGGAATCGATCGATGTTTGAACTCACTGACTATCAATTTCCACAAAGCTATACAGGTAAGTTGTTGAATATTTTGAAACTAATTTGACTGGGTGCTGTTGCTGCCTATAATAACATGTTTATTGAAGAGCAAAGACATACAACTCGCACAACGTGTCGGCCTATTAAGGGTCAACGACGGACTAAATAGAGTCATTCATGATGTCATGATTATGACGTCATCATAACGGTCACGTAGTTGATTATGACATCATATGACGTCATAGGATGGATGGATAACCTGGAAGTGCCCGTTAAACTATTCAATCTCATATAATGATGAAACGGCCATCATCAAAACACTAACAAATTTGACGAAAAGACAAATTTGGCAGAAGCTGTTGCTACTAAACACAGGATCTGCATCCAGCCAAGTTAGTACCATGCTTCGTCAGCAAATTGGTAATTCCTGTTGCTCTTAAATCGAGACATATGGGTTTTATATTTCAAACCAGTAAGATCATCACTGACGTAATAGTGTGTGTGTCTCTTTTACCAGGCCCGTTCGACATTAAAGCAAAGTCGTGCACGGCATCTGGAATACCAATTACCTTCTTTGGGTAAGTATCCTATTTAACACGGAAAAATGGCGGCATACACAAAGTAACAATCGGTAGCGTTAGCTAGTATAATCATCACACCACGAATACTGCTTCGGTACTCCCCACCGGTTGTCATTGTACACCCGTCACAAACTGTTCCTTTTGTGAGTGGTTGATGTATTGTTTGCGCAAACGAAACTGTTCGATTTTAACCCTTTAATGACTAAATTTCCCAGATAAAGCAGCTTGCTGGGTCGATGCTGGGGAGATACTGTGCAGATATCGTTCCAGCATCGGCCCAGTAAGATGCGTTATCAGGGCTGGTCATGAAAATAAAAATATTTAAAAAGTTATAAGTTAATTTGGTACAATAATGGCCATCAAACCAAACGATCCATACTATCTTTTTCCTCGTTATATCGTCGTGAGAAAAACTTTAGCATAGTGTATCCTCTATTGATTGCATTTAGTATGCATGCCGGACCAGGCGTTAGGATTTTTAGAACTGATTTACTGATTCGATTCCTATTAGTTGAATATATATTCGAACAAGACAGGGCTCGATTAAATTGCTTAAATAAAATTAACAGGATTATTTGGGAAAATATATTAAGTAAAACTATTTGAATGGTATTTTATAGAGGGATACATTTCGAGCTATGCCCCGCCCATTTTTAGCTACGTTCTGTCCACGCGTTACCGGTGTTGTGATCGACACGTTGAACCCTGACTTCCCAGAATCCAATTTTCAAGGCAACTATTCAGGTAAGTTGTTGCACATTTTGAAACTAATTTGACTGGGCGCTGTTGCTGCCCATGACAGAAACAGCGTCCAAGCAAATTATTCTCAAAATATTCAACATAATTTTGATTAAATACCATACTTAAGACATACAATTTGTTTCCTGTACGGACTATTCAACGTTCATAACGGAGCTCAATACGTCATTCATTACGCATTTTGATTGTGATGTCAGCCGCAAGGTGACGTAATTGAATATGACGTCGTATGGCATGAGTGACTGATCGGAGCCATCCATTATATGTTTATCTTGCGTAATCACGTGTGCTTATATCTACTCTTGCAAACAGCTGCGCAATGGATACCGACTTGTTCCCGCACTTTCGGCATGTTTCGCCTGGATCACTCACCGCGGAGTTCGGTGCTTTTCGGCCAACTGATATGGATGGCGGGAAAGTAGCGGTGACATTTTCCTGTACACTGACGGTCTGTAGAGGTCAATGCAAGCCGGTAAGCGGGTACTGAAACCAGCCGTCCCCCTTTTTCTCAAACATAATGGACCTTTCCATTTTTAGCTATGCTCCGCCCATCACCAAATAAGCTCTTCCCACATCTCGCCGTGTTGGGATTGATCGATCCCCAAATGCGCTAGCTTTCCTGAAAACTATACAGGGAAACTGTTGAATATTATGACAGCAACAGCGCCCAGTCAAATTAGTTTCAAAATATTCAACAGAATATTTATTAGATAGTAAAAGCAGACAATTTGTACAACAACGCATAGACCGTCTTCAAATTTGTGTTCGTGACGTACTTATCGACGTCATTCATGACGTCATTCATTATGATGTCATTGTACACCTCATTATGACGTCATATGATGGGTGGGTACTCTGGAAAGGTGAACACTGTGCCAGATTACCATTTTCCCCGGTTCAATCAGACATACCACATCTTTGGTTCTACTAGCAAGATCGTGAGCAGACGAGGGGGTGGGGGCACGTCAGGGCGGGAAGATGTGTGATAAATGTTGGGTCGAAAGGGCACAGGTCAAGGCCATGGTGACTAATAATTAAAATGATTATTCTGAAGACGTTGTGAATGAAAGACCCATTTGTCATGTCGGCCTAGTGTAGGTTTATGTAACATAACACATATATGTCAGTGTGACGTCAGTGTGACATAGTTTTCGCGCTTCACTCGCAGTTAACTAGATTCTATAGACCTTGTTATACTAATTACTACAGCGTACATTGCTACACCAATCACTTTAATTTTAACCCCATATTGAAGTTGAACAGCCCTTTCTTCTAAATGTGTCTGATTTCCTATACGGTGTCACACTATCATGCTCACGATTTGGTCAAGAAAATATATAATTAGCATGATCAATGTCCATTTGCTGGCCAAGAGAAGAATATTTTAGATATTCTCACACCGAGCCAGTCACTGAGGTCTGAATTTTCTAAAATATTCTTCTCTTGGCCTGCTAAAAGACATCGATTGAGATCAATCCATTTTCAGAATATTTGATCACTATAGGCTTAATTACTATTGTCCATCTTATATGTAAAATAATCGCGATACCATATTGTCTCATCCCGATGTGTATCGTTACAGCCCAGGTACACGCTGATATTTAGGTGTAATACCACTTTGCAAATTGAAATCTTGACATCAGATTGGTGAGCCGCGAGCACAGAAGAGCAGACAAGATAGATCGCATACAATGAACCTTTCCGGTTTTAGCTATGCCCTGCCAATCTCCAAGTTCCACCCACACCTCGCTCGTGTTGGGAGCGATCGATCTCTGAACACGTTGACTATCAATTTCCAAAAAAACTACACATGTAAGCTGTTGAATATTTTGAAACTAATTTTGCCTAAGGCAGCAACAGCGCCCAGTCAAATTAGTTTCAAAATATTCAACAGTATGTTTATTAAATTGCAAAGAATTACAAAGACATACAATTGATACAACGTGTCGGAGTATTTGAGATTTGATGACGGTCTATATGGATCCCTTTGTAAGGCAATAGTTGTGACGTCATCATACACGCGCTGAGCTGGTTATGACGTCATACGAGGTCAGATGGTGGATGGATGCTCTGGAAAGGCGAATTACGTTAGAATGTTTGCCACTAATTATGCCTTTAGAGATACGCTTCTGGACAACCAACCACACTATGGGACGTAACTGCTGGGCATAATAAATGTTGATATCAGTAGTACTCCCAATGAAATTGGACTTCTGAAATAATAATCTTTCACTTCTTCAGCTGTAGAACCCAGTCACTCATCGGCGTCGTCGTCGTCATCTTCTTCTTTGGTGAATTTACAATTTAATAAACATTCTATGTTGAAAATAATTTGACTGGTAACTGTTGCTGCCATAGGCAGCAACAGATTCCGCTTAAATTCAATTTCAGAATATTTAACATAATATTTGATATAGTAAAGCAAATGTGGCGTTCCGGCATATGAGGTCACAGAGTTACTGGTCACCACTCTTCTCACATCAAAGGCAAACGTCCGCTTCCCGCTTCGCAAGTTCGATTCTATACTACACCCTCTATGCATTCATTTATCAGGAGGTATGTTTTGATGGAAGCGAAGGATGGGGAAGACGAAAGCGACGAAGAAAAAGACGTGAAGCAAAACGCAGAGATCAAGTCGGGACAGACGAATCTGAAGAGATAATTTCGGTTGGGACTACAATTCGGATTGTTCCCGAGGAGATTGTTTCTGGTGGTAAGAATTCTTCACGGATATATATCTTATTTAAACGGGTAGTGCATTTGGGGTTGCGCTTGCGTGCAACGCACGTGTATTTAAGAAAGTACGGCTCTGGATTGACTCAAATTTTACCACAACAAAATATGTAGATGTACACTCGGATTTCAGAACATCGGCCATACTCCGAAAAATTAGAACAATCCGGATAATCAGAAATATTTTTGCAATAGTAAAGACATAAAATTCGTCCAACTTGAGTGACAATTAAGCGTTTATGACGGACTTAATAATGGCATTGATGACGTAATCGAGTATGACGTTGGTCTAAATGTGATTTGTAATTGATTATGACGTCATATGATTGATCGATATACTGGATTACTTTATTATTCTGCAAGGATTCAATTCTCTTTTTAAATGGCATTTGACCATTTGCAAGGGGAATGACTCGGTAGCAAGTTCAGTCGTGTATGTTTTATTAACTCTTACCACTCTGACGTCAATATTCTATCTTTACAATGTCAATAACAAACAAACTGGTGTACATCTTCTAACAATTTTGGTGGACGGTGTTGCTGTCTACGACAGCAACGTCTTCCACCAAATTTGTTGAAAAATTAACACCAGATCATCTTTTAATTTAATTTGAAAATTAAAAGTTTTGATATCATTGTTGTACGGTTTAACTACTCTTCTAACAATGTTAAAAATACATCCTCTCTTTGAAGAGGTTTCAATTTTCCTCAGCAAAAGTAAAGTAATAAATGGCAACCAGTAATTGCGGCAAACTTGCACAACGGTACATTTCTTCTATTAATTACTTTGAGTGAAAGATGTTGCTGACTTAAAGCTGTCGTGTTCCGTTAAATATACACACTTTTGCGCGAGATATGAGATGCCTGATCAATTTACCCAATATTCAATACTACCCGGCGTGCAATGCTAACCAGCATGCAATGCCCTGACTCCATAATTGTTGTAATTATTAGAGGCCTAATTCGTTGAGTCTATTGTCTGCACAAGTCAGGATTTCTCAAACAAAACCAACCTGCTTGCACGTGCAAATAATCATTTGCCCCCCACCCCCCAGCTCTGGAAGCGTGAGCATGCACATAGGGCGTATTCACGGCAGTACATTCGACAGCCTGCATTTCAACACTGTTCAGCGCAAGTGTGTCAATTTCCATAAGAAAATTAGAGAAAGCTTATATATATATATATTATACACCTAATAGAGGGATACATTTCTAGCCATTTCTACCCCCCCCCCCCCACCTCCCACCCAACCCCTCCTACCCACCCCACCCAAACCCCTGCGCCCACTTTGCACTTATACTGGAAGAGATTTATATCATTTGATATAATATGGTTTCAAAATATTCAACATCATGTTTATTAAATTGCAAATCCATTAGCGACATAAAATTGGTACACTTTTCGAGCTTCATGAAGGAGTTATAAATACGCAATTATGATTGTGACGTCAGCTAGTCTGTGACGTGTTTCATCATGACGTCCCTCGCACTAGTTCCTCGTCAAAGGAGGGATCCGATCTTTCACTCTAGTATATGACGTCATACTCAATTACGTCATATGTGGGTTGGCGTCAAAATACATAGTGACGTGCATAGCTCCGCCATGAATATTTAAATGTCCGTCAAGTTTACAAACTGTATGTTTTTACCATTCGATAAAAATTATGTTGAATATTTGGAAAACTAATTTGTCTCGATTTTGGGGTAACTATCCAGGTGAAGTGTAGAATATCTTGAAACTAATTTGATACGAATCTCTTGCTTCCATCGGCAGCAAGAGTTTCCAGTCAAATTATTTTCATAATATTCAAAGTAAAATTAATCAAACCTAAATGAATTTTTGGCACATTCTTGCTCACATAGTTAATAGTATCATGTTCGTGTGTTATTTCTACTTCCAGGGGCGAGCAAAACACCCAATCAGATATGTGTTCATAGTTTTGCGGTTGTCGTTGTCATGACCAGCCTAACAACAGGCGTTGCCATGTCAATGGCGGCCACGATCTACCTGAAGAGACGATTAAACCGGAGACAAACATCTGTTGAGAAAATTGGAGATTCGGACCCAAAGTTTCTTCCACAGAAGAAAAATGCCGTATTGACGGGATTCTACCAAATGCCACGTTCGCTCGCCTCATTGATGTCGAAGGGAACTGAGATGTGTTTCAACATTGGGGCCTTCTCCGCCATAAGTCGAATTAATGAGAACGCGTTTGCGACCTCAAACCCTGGATCACCCGCGAAGTTGACACCAGTAACGAAATGTGGTGCAACTGCAAAGTTGAAAGACACAATGGCGCCAGATAGCGGATCTTTTTGGGGAAGTAAACAAAGCGCGAGTAACAGAGATTTAATGAATGCGAGGTCGGATGAAAAGAAGACCACTGAAAAGATTCAAATTGATGGAGGAACCCGTGTAATGTTCTGCGATTTTGGCAAAGATGACGAAGGCAAGCGCGTCAAGCTGAAACCTATTGGACCTCGGTTCAATATTCGCAGTTCATAAGCTACTGTCGGCTACCGTGTTGAGATGGAGAATGACAGTACAAACTTATCGACTCCTCTAACACAGGTCCCTGGTCCGGTACTGGATCACTGCTGGATCAATACGATCCGGTATTGGCTCAGTACCGGCCCAGCATCCTGCATAATCGTGCTATAGGGTGAACCAAAACATGACATGATACTTATTTAAATCAAGCGATCCTACCAACTACCAACATTTTGCCACAAAACAATTCACCTTTCCAGAGTATTCATTTATAATCTGACGTAATAATCAGCTAAGCGACGTGCAGGATGACGTCATAATAATTACGACATAAATGATTCTATTCGGCTCCTCTTTAACTCTTAATAATCTGACACGATGTACACATTGTATGTCTCTACTATTTAATAAACATGCTGTTGAATATTTTGAAACCAATTTGACCCTGTTAAATTAATTTCAAAATATTCAACAGCTTACCTGTATAACATTCTTGATATTGATAGTCAGGGAGATCGATCGATCCCAACCTGATCGATGTGTGGGTGTAGCTTGCCTAGAGATGGGCGGGGCATGGCTAAAACTGGAAAGGCCCCTTGTTTATCATAAAATATCAGTGATAATAACCGCTACAATATCTTTAATTCCGTGATTTAATAACACGTACTGGGGTCATTTTAAGACAGATTTAACGAGAGCTAATGTCTGATTCCCGTTTCTCAGTCAATCATACGACGTAATAATCAACTATGGGAAGCGTAGGCTGAGGTAATAATCAACTACGTCACGAATGCCGTAGCTAAATTCGTCACGAACGCGTAATTGATGACGGACTAAGCATTGTTGTACGAATTTTATGTCTTTGCTATTTAGGAAATATAGTCAGCAACAGCACCCAGTCAAATTAGTTTCAAAATATTCAACAGCTTCCCTGTATAGTTTTCAGGAAATTGATAGTCGATCCGAACATGGGCGAAGTGTGGGTGGAGCCTAGCTAGAGTTGGGCGGGTATAGCTAAAACCGGATTCATCATTTAATTCTTTATTTCTGAAAATAACATTTTCTTAAACATAAAGAAAATGTGTTAGATATTCTGAAACTAATTGGCACGGTTACGTGCTTTAGTTCTCATTAAATTAGTTTCAAAATATTCAACGCATCAATTCGATACACAATTGTTGTCGCTTGACAGTATATGCATTGAATGGGTAACTGCAGAATTTCAACCTATTACTGTAACAACAGCTCCCAGTCAAATTTGTTTCAAAATTGTCAACATATCATCTGCAGCGTTCCAGTGGATTTGGATTCTAGAAAATCGGTGTTTACTGTGTTAAGTTTACAGAAACCTCTCGAAGCAATGATGGCACATATGTACAGCTGAGAGATACATATATCAATTACAATTTAATAAATGCAGTATTATCAACACATTTAATGTTATCGATTTGTCCTATCAGAATGACGAGTGAGTTAAATTTATAGTAGTAGTAGTAGTAGTAGTAGTAGTAGTAGTAGTAGTAGTAGTAGTGGTAGTAGTAGTAGTAGTAGTAGTAGTAGTAGTAGTAGTAGTAGTGGTAGTAGTAGTAGTAGTAGTAGTAGTAGTAGTAGTAGTAGTAGTAGTAGTGGTAGTAGTAGTAGTAGTGGTAGTAGTAGTAGTAGTGGTAGTAGTAGTAGTAGTAGTAGTAGTAGTAGTAGTGGTAGTAGTAGTAGTAGTAGTAGTAGTAGTAGTAGTAGTAGTAGTAGTAGTAGTAGTAGTAGTAGTAGTAGTGGTAGTAGTAGTAGTAGTAGTAGTAGTAGTAGTAGTAGTAGTGGTAGTAGTAGTAGTAGTAGTAGTAGTAGTAGTAGTAGTAGTAGTAGTAGTAGTAGTAGTGATAGTAGTAGTAGTAGTAGTGATAGTAGTAGTAGTAGTAGTAGTAGTAGTAGTAGTAGTAGTAGTAGTAGTAGTAGTAGTAGTAGTAGTAGTAGTGGTAGTAGTAGTAGTAGTCAATATTGTCAACGCACTGGCTCAGAATCTTCAATAATTGAAAAAATTCCTGAGCCAGTCATTACAGTGGTAAATTTTCAAAAATACTCCAATCCCCGCCTGCAAATGGACATTGCCCAAGATCACTAAATTGACCGTTTTTGGCTGACCATCATGCAAGGGTTAATGTTGAATGATTTAGATGGATATTATGGATAGCTATTTGAGTTTTGCTTTTACCAAGATGTCACGTAGATTCGGATTTTTCTTGAACGCAATTACTGGACGCTTGTTAAAGGGTTGTTTCAGTTTCTCCTGTAGGTTTTGATACTCATCTTTCAAAATTTTGGAAATTTCAACGTTTTTCCGATTATAGGTCAGAATGAATGGAATTTTGTCACGTTGATCAGATAAGCCTGGGTCCGAGTTTATTCCCCTTGGCCACTGTGTTTCGAGTTCTTTAATCCAAAACGATTCTCGAAGTTTTCTTTGTTTATCAGTTTCTTCTGCCGCATCTGAAAAGGGTGGCTGTTCAATCGGCATAATTTCAAAGTCTCGAAGGACTAAATGGTCAGGAAGATTAAAATGTTCGGAAACATGTGTGTCTTCCTCTAGCCTAATATCTGAGAGGTGTCGAGTTGCCCGCCATCTTAATGGACATTTGGTTTCGCCGACATACTGTTTTTGGCACAATTTGCATGAAATTAGATAAATAACATTTTCAGAGTCACAATCTAGATTAGACTGAAGTTGGAACTTGCTTTTGTTCTGAAAGCTCGTGAAAGTATTCTGGTTTGGGAGAAATTCATCTAACTTGCACCTTTTCTTTCCGCATTTGCGAGATTCGCCTACACCTATAATAGGACGATTGTGAGACATTTTGGTAGGCCGACGATTTGAGGCATTATCTGGAATGGTTTCCAAGCCGTCTAATGTTTCAGATTTGATTTGGCGCAAGAATCGTGAGGAGTAACCTCGTGGTTTGAGGGCTTTGAATAGGGTAGAGCACGCTTCTTCAAAGTTTTTCATATCACTCGAATTCCTGTGAAAACGGATTATTTGTGATTTAACTATTTCTTTAAAAGTATGTGGTGGATGGAAAGATTTTTTGTGCAATAGCTGATGCGAATCGGTTGGTTTGAAATACACTTTGTAGTCTAAGTAGCCAGTTGTTTCATACTTTAGACCTTTATATACAGTTACATCCAGGAAATCTACGGACATCTCGTCAATGGTTGCTTTTAATTTGATATTCGGATCGTGATTGTACAGAATTTCGAAAAATTCATCAAACTCTGCCTTTGTGTGTTGCCAAATCATGAAAATGTCATCAAGGTACCTGCGATAAATGAGGGGATGTTTTGGACACTTTTCTAACGCTTCCTCCTCCCACTCTGCTACGTAAATATTGGCAAAACATGGGCTAAAGCGCTTGCCCATCGCGCAGCCGCAGATTTGTTGGTAAATTTCGCCATCGAATTCAAAATCATTGCCTTTCAGACTCAGCTCTAACAGAGCTATTACTTCTCTGTCTGGCCTGTTGGTGTCTGGGTAGTTCACGAATGCTCTACGGATAGAATTTATACCCTTCTCGATGTCAATGTTTGTATACATAGCATCGATGTCAAGCGTGACCAAGAATGAATTTGGAGGTATCCAGGTCTCAGAGACCTGTGATAAGAAGTCTTCTGTGTTTTTCAAGAAGCTGGGGTGTCTATTTGCTATTGGCTGTAGATGGTAATCGATGTATTCACTGATTCTGTAGGATTCTGAGCCACAATCAGAGATTATAGGTCGCCCGGGCGGTGACATTGGGTCCAACCACGAATCTATGGGTTTATGAATTTTTGGCAAAAGATAGAAAGTCCGTGGTTTTGACTCAAGTTTAGCAAAGAGATACTTATGTTGCTTTTCGGTGATCTTCTTGCTATCGAGCAATTTTTGAAGAATCTCATTAAATTTGCTGCAATTATTTTGCCAAAGTGGTTTGCTTAGTTTCTGGTAATGCTTTGGGTTACTAAGTTGTCGTTGTGCTTCACGTGTATAGTTATCTTTAAGCATTATTACAGTCGCCGACCCTTTATCTGCAGGTTTGATGACAATTTCGCTGTTTTTAGACAATTCAATTAAGGCCTGGCGTTCCTCATAGGGTAAATTTGGTTGATCATTAGGGAATGTAGAATTTTTAACACGTTCTGAAAAGAGTTCTATGCTTTCACCGATCGCTGGGTCCAGGATTTTTACGTTTGGTGCCCAGCCAGTTTTTTCGATGAATGGTGGAATGTTACTATTAGAGTTACGAAAGAAGTCTGCTAACTTAATACGGTGACTAAATTCAGATGTTTCCATACAGCCATTATCTAAAAGACCATCCAAACCGGTTTCAGGTTTTGGTGTTGGGACAAATGTAAGACCGAAATTAAGCAGTGACTGCTCTGCTTCACCTAATGGGGAGCCAGTTAGATTGACAATATTAATGCCCAGTCCTGTTTCAGGGCGGATGTTACCTTGGCCCCTGCCTAGTTTAAATTTAGGAATTTAAGCCAGGCTGAATACATAGAGTTAGCTGTCTTTTCAGTCCAATGTATGTCATCCTTAACAACATTAAATTCGGAGAGTCTAAGTGCAGGAATGACAGTCGCAGATCTTGATGACTCAGCCGTCGAATTGAGGGACTGAATTGCCAACCTCTGCTGAGCTGTCAACCGACTTGAATAGTTAAGCTTTGTGAAGTAAATCGCGGTCATTGGGAATTCGGACTTAATTGCACCGAAAAGCAGCATTAATCTATGTTTGAACTAGAGATGGGTTGAGTCATATCATTAATACTAATGTTAATCACTATTTTCTCTGGTTTAAATGAGCCAGTGTATTGAAGCGCTGGGTGTATTGACGTTTTGGATGTCCATTTAAGATATTTGTATATATATATATCATTCCACGATTACCTCCCCCTTGGCCATAAAGTACAGCTAGCTGGCCTGTCCCGCCATTTGGCATACCATGTGATATATAGGCTGTTGTGTCCAATGTAATTAGGCAAATACAGTTGTGGTCCGAATTTAGTTATTATACGTTTAATCATTCTGCATAATCTAACCATTACAAATTTACTCGTCCTGTTGAAGAGTGTGTCTATTTTCAAGGTATTCGTTCTAATGTATTTCTGTCTTTTAGTGACCAGCGCAGCACACAGAATAACTTAGTAAAAGAACATCTCTTAGTCCAACCATTTCGCACAATTTGCATAGGGGTTCACTTCCAGGTATACCAGCGTGGCGTCCTTGCCCTATTGAGAGTTTGTTGTTGCCGAGTCTAACTTTCGTGAGCCACGAATAGAGGTCACGTGGTATAATGTATAATTTCTATGTCAAAGTTGTATTTATTGCTATATTTGTAGCAATCATTGTTGGCATATTCGTTGTGATTTAAAGATTCGCAATAAATATATCGATATGGATTGATAATACATAAACTAACCCGCGGTTTCAGATAAAGCAATCACTTGCTGAAAATCGTAATATCCTGGAATAACGGTAAACAAAAACAAGTCTTTATTGCGTTTAGCGTCTTCAGACAAGCAATCAAAAACGAGAGCAGTGTTTGATCATTCATCTGAAACTACAAGCGTCGTTGTAAGTGTGAGGCCAGTCACTTATAACGCAGGTTGCTGGGCCGGTATTGGACCAATACCGGGCCATATTGGCCTTTTATTGGCCAATTACCCGCACAGTAACCTGTGTTATCAAGGTTGATTGATGGGTGTATCTAAAGATAAATATCAGAGAGACCTAGTAAGCTTAGGATTGTTCTTTTGGTCAGTAAAATATTGGTTACAGCCAGCCGATCATGCTTCCGAATCTAAATTCGTGGCGGTTTAGTTCACTTCACTTTAATACGCTTAGGCCCTTCAAGGGCATATGAGGCTAGATATTACAGAATAATTTGTGGCGATAGTATGACAGGCAATGATGGTTCTTTGAAAGACATTGGACATAATCCAAAATCCGTCTACACGCGACTTAGCATTGTTTAACTATGGAATCCTGCTAAATCGCAACCAACAACACCAATATAGCAGACGTGCAAGTATATTTTGAAGACATACCGAGTTTTTTCTTCGAAGAATTGCCGATAATCTTAGGTAGTGCAGGTTGTGCCTTGAATACAATGCTAATATATTATTTTCTCAAAACCTGCAAGTACCGCTCCCCAACATTTATGATGTTAACACGTCTAGCATTTACAGATCTAGTTTGCTGTAGCGCAGCTATATTATTCTCGGTTTTCATCTTTCCTACCATGTCATTTCCGGATTCTCCGATTAGCTGTCCACTAGTCATGTTTATCTGTGGTCTCGGTATATACACCAGCGATTTCCATTTAGTGTTCTTTGCAGCTGTCCGTTTTTACCAGTTAGTATTACCCCTCGCTGCACGCGCTAGAATTACACCAGAATTTGTTCTCAAGTTCTGTCTCGCTATCTGGGCTGTAAATGTTATACTTATGATCCCACATGTTTATTACTTTAATGCTGTCAAAGGCTCACTTAATGGCATTGAAGTGATGTCGTGTAACTTCGTTGGCGATAACAGTATAAAGGATATGTTTTTTCTAGTTGTGACAACTATTATTCCTTGTACCTCCATATTTCTTATGCATGTGGGAAAACACGTTGTAGTTACGTGTAAAAGGAGAATTCAATAAACGTTCAACAAGAGCGGAAGAACACAGACGCTAGAGTCATTACCATAGTGATCGTGCTCTTCTTTATAGCCTGGTTCCAGGCATTTACTCATATGACTATAATGCATGGGATATTTGAGAATTATAATAACATAGCAGATAGACTGTATATAACATTGCATTTCTTCATGTTCTATAACAGCGTTATTAACCCGCTCCTCTATTGCTTTGCCCTGAAGACAGTACGCGATGAGATAATAAAAACATTGTGTCCATATCACCCTTTGAGAGCAGCTTGATATTCGGAGATCATATTGTAGACCCATGCTCAAATAGAAAATTTGTGAAATGTTATCAGAATCTTCATAATATGCCTTACCATAATCATCAGTGATGTCGTGAATAGGCCTAGTTAGTTACACAATAATCACACATATTAACCCGCGCTTTGGTGATCTAATACCTAGCGTAGTATGTTAGTGTTTTAGTACTCGACGTAGATATCATGATTAGTCGTTCAACTAGTCGACACCAGTTATATATGCGCGTAGATATAAAGAGTTTCAGGTAACTGCCTACCATCAGCTAAGGGAGATTTCATATATTCCCCGGACGGTGATGTAGTTAAATATGCTTCGTGGTGAGATTTCACGAATCTAGGATGCGTACTTCACAGAGCCAGAGGAAATATGCATAGATTTATTTCTGCATTTTGAACATTTGTGACGAGACCATTGCTCGTAGGTGACAGGGTTTGATTCACGCGCCTCTTAATCCACATTTGATATGACACGCGCAGTTTAGAAAATATATATCCATGCATGATGTTGATTTTGGTTATTTAGAAATTAAAAAGAGGATGTTTGTGTGATACCGCCATCATGCAATCACTGAGTCAGCGACTAGTCGCCAACTAGTCGATAAAAGTAATCATGTTTAATCTGAACAACTGTTGGTGACTAGACGCTAACTACTATCCAACTAGCCTCAATCCAGCGTACATAAATCCTGGCCCATACATTTAATGACCAATTGTTCAACTAGTCGCACACCAGTTGTTGAATCATTCGTAGACCAGTAGGCGACTAGTCGCAGACCACTTGTGCATTGGCTCACATATAATGACATTGGAGCTAATCTTCAGGAAGTAGTCTACACATTCTGAAGAAATATGGTTAATTTATGTGTTATTATATCATTATAATATTGTTTGTTATATTAGAATGACAACCATTCACACTACGTAATAATAATAATGGGTTTTTATGTCTGACTGTTTAAACCCAACATGCAGTGACCCTATAACCCCCCCCCCCCCCCACGTATCACCCATACGCCCATGCACACACAGAATCTGTGTTTTGACTCCGAAGGACACTATCCTAGAAACTTTATGGATGATTGTGGATGAAATCTGGTGGATGGCCTATATATGCAATGAGGATAAATTGATTAGAGCAACGTGTCGTTGCATAAGCCTATTATTCAAATAAGCATAACCTAGTTGGTCACCATCTTGATTGATATCGTTTGAGTTACCCGAAAATGGATATAGGATGCCCATATTCATATTTACAAAGTAGTAATTAATTTCATGTATGATTCCAGCATTCTATCACAAGAAGAACACGTGTCTTTCTGGATTTATTATTCAAAGAAAAACTGCATACAAGTTACAATAACTTATAACCACGGCGAGGAGTCGGCGAATGGCAACCAATATTAAATATGCTTAATCTTGAAAACTGTTCAGTGTCTTGTCGCCAATGGTAATATACCCACTCACGTATAGATTGACAGATAGATAATTTATTCACAATAGGCCATCGGCCCTTGAGTGTACAACATATTATACGTGCATGACGGATACCTTATAACACATAAGATTAAATTGGGATATAGTTACAACAATATTTCATAGAGAAATTTCGTCCCACGTTTCTATGTTTCTAGTCGTTAAACAGTTATCAATAATCTCCAAGACAGCAAGAGAGGAACGATGAGTGAGACCAGGGTCGCGTTCACGAACGGGTCGCATCCCACACCCGGCACAACCACGTTGGAGAATATCACGTCATAATTTATAATGACGTCATAATGACTACAATGCAGCTATGCCAGGGCAGGCCACGGCCCCACCGAGAACAAGGCCCCAGGTCGACAAGATAATCATCGACCGCTAGAGAAATTGATCAACAAGCATTCGTCATTTCTCCTTGTTTCCACGAAAGAAACGAAAGTCAAACAAGGAGTGAGACCAGGTCGACAAGAAAATCAGCTACAAAAAATCACATTGTAAAACAAAATGTCGCATGGGAGGAATGAGGAGTGAGACCAGGGGCGTGGTCGGAACGGGTAGCAATCCACACCCGGCACAACCACGTCGGAGAATATGACGTCATAATCTATTGTGACGTCTTAATGACTCCAAGGCAGCTATGCCAGGCGTAGGCTACGACACCTCCGCGAACGCGGTCCCAAGTCGACAAGACAATCATCGACCCCTAGAAAAATTGATCAATAACCATTTGTCCTTTCTCCTTGTCTCCACGAAAGAAACGAAAGTGAAACAATGAGTAAGAGCAGTTCGACAAGAAAATCATCTACCAAAAAATCACATTGTAAAACAAAATGCTGCACGCCTTGGAACCAGTTTGAGCCATTGCAGCTCACTGAAACCACAACTTTCAGTCAAACTGGATCAAAGGCTGCCAACATAAGCGCTTGCATACACATACTGTATTACGCCGATCTATATTTTACGGTTAACAGGGAGCCCGTTATACATATTTATAATTTGGTGAAGATGTTCACTATTCATATCTCCCCCCCCCCCTCACCCCACCCTCTCCCAACCACCCCACCCCAACGTCTAGCTACATTTGGAGAAAGTGCTAATGTCATCCAATCCTTTCGCTCATTAAAAGCCTCATAAACATAGGCTGCTAATTTTTTCTGGACAACTGTACTTGGACATTGTAATAATTCCGTAAGTTTGTAGACACTTGGTCTTTTATAATAATAGGGTTTGATGAAGGATTTACGTAAGTTACTATATATGGGACATATCAGGACAAAATGATACTCGTCTTCTATATCATTTTTTACATAATAGACATATTCTTTCGGATAGTGGCGTGGGTGTTGGCTTATGCCATCTTCCCGTCTCTACATGCAGTCTATGACTCCCTGTCCTGATCTCACATAATGCTTGCCTATGTTTCGTTATTTTAACACTTTCTAAGTATGTTTTATACATCAAATCATAAACAAAGTATTTATATAACCTCGTTTTACTACCCCTGTCTAATAATCCTATCCATTCTTGCATTTAATTATCATAAGCTCTTTGTTTATATTGTACAATAAACATATTTTTGTCTACATTGCGGCCTTGCGATACCAAAACGTCATTATAGTCCGGGAGCCAATTTTCAAAAGGGGTCTAGAAGAATGGTTTCGTAGCACACCGAGTATTCAGAAGGTTTGTCTCTATATTATGCTAGACCGATATCTTGGGTATATTCTGAGCCGTGTTGTACAAGAAAATTGTGGTATCACTAACCCGTGAGAAGCCCATTTACAATAGGTGTTGAATGTAGCTCTCAAACAATTTTCACAATGGTAAATTTTTCACAAACTTAAGCGCATGTTATATCAATACAATCTTAACCAAAATGGAAAGGAGTGATCGTATATCGCAGATTTATACATAATCAACCTCGTTTAAGACACCCGTATGTTGCTTTGTATATATTTGGGCACTTAGGTCTTCTTGTGACTAGCAATACATTAGCTACAACAATGCCCATGTTTTCTACATTTTTCATAATTAAACTTTTAAATGACATGCAGTGCATGTCTACACAAGCTGGCAGGACATATTTATCACGTGAGCCAATGAGAGAATGTTACTCATCCGTGTCAGAGTCATCTTCGACAATTGTATGATGAACATTGTCACACATTTCACCTCCCATACAAAGGCATGCTTCAGTGCAGAGTAGATTGTTAGCCTTGCATTGACAGAGATATGTTCTTTTGCAGGCAGACTTTTGACATCTACATGATGTGAGTTCAATTAATCCAAATGGAGCAGGATCCTTTGACATTAGAACAGGCTTGAGTAGACCATCCACTATACTCCAGCCATGTCCATTTGGAGATGGAAGATTCTGAACAGCTTGCAATGAACGGCTCCAAACAAGAGCTTGAAAATTGGCCCTTTCGGTGTGATGCTTTAGACTATTCGATGTAGGTGGAAGATTTTCATTTCTTTGTCTCTTTTGACAAAAGAGCCAATAACGGGTTTCATCAGCTGTCTTTCTCACATCCCTGGTGGTATACAACTCACAGACAAATTTCTCACATAGAATTGCAGTATTCGGTGATAAGTCAACATGTTCGCCGAGTTGGGCTAAGCTAAGCTGATGACAATCAGATGACTTTAAGAGATTGAATGCTTTTCTCTTAGCGACTCAAAATAATGCACTAGTGCTATCACAACCTGTAAGAAAATGAAACCCAGGCAAAGAGAGACAGATAACTGGGCCCAGTACTTGAACAACTGTATGTATTGGTATGTATCGCAATTTGTCCTTTGTGCCCGTACGGAACCATAGTTCAGAACAGTGAAGCGAACGATACGTATATATACTAAGTACTGCCACGTCTGTATCAGGAGACTGTATAACAACACGCATGTGGTCTTTTGAAGCGTGTAGCGCGTGCAACATCATACGCGTATCTGCTTCCTCGTGATCTGATCGAAGTTCCTCCAAATACGACGAATTGATCGCTGAAATGACAACAACATCCATTCCATCGTTAAAGCCACCAGCAAGAATGACGCAATTGTCGGCAGATAGCATATTTGGACCAGTATCACGCCACCGCTTGCTGAGAAATGCAACCAGGTTACTTTTGTTGCTTGGATTGCTGATTTACTTGGCCCATTGCTTTGGAACGGGAGTATTTTCTCCAGCAATCTGTACTTCCAATGCTGTTGATGACCCACGTTTTAGCCGCTCTTCCGCTTTGAGAGATTCCAGTCTATCATATCTGTCAAAAACTATATCTACTCTGTTGCAGTCTTCTTGATTCAGTGGATTCAGAATGGTGACAACTTGTTTGGAACCTGTAAGATGCCTCATTGTCATAGCGAGGCTTATGTGTTTTGGCATTTTCTTTCTTCCGTGTGATACACAATGCGCTATGTCTTGGCATATCATCATTACATGCCTCTCATCACCTTCATTAGCACATTCTGATCTAACATTACCAAACTGCTCTGGTGCTAAATCTGCATTCGTGGTAACCCACCGCAGCAGCCAGTAGAGGCTTTGGGGAATAATTTCCTTTGCTTTTGCGAGTGTCAGATTGTCAACATCAACTGGTTTAATGGTGATCCCCTCACAAGCCTCCAAATCTCCCTTCAAAATCTGCGCTGCGTGGAACAACGTGTGAACATCATTGCTAGTAGTATCAGTTGAGCCATGTGGCCTATCAGTATACGCTGAGCTACCACCAGCTGCATTGGCAGCTGCATTAATAACATCTTCTAAAGATATATCACTGGAATAAACAAGCTCGGGTTTGGAAGGGTTTAGCTGCTGGTGAAAAACGATTGAATCCTGAAAGTAGTTTTGTAATCGGCTTTTCAGTCTTTGGGAGTGGTAGTTGTCAGCAGTCACACCATTATTCTTTAGATAAAACTTGAATCGACTCAACAAATATGACATGCTGTAAGCTTTTCCTGATACAAGTCCAGACTCTATCTCTGCTACCAGCTCCGAGAATGATTGGGAGAACGAATCCTCATTCACAGTTTCTTGGTATGATTTATACATCACATTGCGCATTGATACATACTGTGCACGGCATATTTCATGATATTTGGCTTCTGAAGCGATTAAATCTACGCCTCTTATATTGGTAAGCATTTCTGTATCCGCCATTTTCTCTGCTGCAATTTGTATGTTTTGGCATGCGGAAAATGTAGAAACTGAGAATAATTTCTTGACTTTCTTGTGAGTTTTTTTTTGGCAAAACATACACATTGCCCAGTTTATCGGGGATGATCTCGATCTTGCTGCTCTAGCCAAACTTGTCGATTCTTCTGGACTTTGTTTATCAAGAGGCATAGGAGTTGGTGGTGTCATGGATCGTCTTTTCGCAAAGTTAATATTGTGCTTGCTTGTGTATTTAGCATAACAGTTTCTATGCCACACGATATCCAGTTGTTTTAATTGATCAATATTTGAGTTAAGTCTTTCATAAACGTCATCCTTCCGGTGTTGGAAAGCGTCTATGAACTTTGAGATGCCGACTTCAGTGGCATTGCTAACAGTTTCGCTACTATGTGCTTGACAAATAATACAGCGAGTCCATTGTGTCCTTTTGATAGGCTTTGCTGGGAGAAGATGAAACGCTACTTCCTCGTCACAACTATCACTGTCCATATTTGCTTAATTGCTAGTTATATAGCGCTTGTAATTATTTCGCAAATGTAATTAGTGTGTGTGCATATATATTAAATCAATACTAGGCTTTATTAATCAAGGCATGTATTAACAACCTTTCTCATGAATACAAATTCATAAAATGCCACTTGCATTCTTATTTGCTTTTCAAAAAAAGATTTGTATTTGAGAAAATGAGTGAATTAAACTTTCAGTTTACTAGTGATGTCAAATTACAAAATTACCCCGGAACAAGTGTTACAGGCATAATTTGAATTATATGTAGACAATGACAATGAGAACGATGTGAGGTGTAGTATTCATTTTAATTTGTTTTTCCGCACCGATTACCACCACATCCATCTGTCTCATTCCAACAACCATTACCTGGGTGCTTTGTCAACAGTGGTACAGCTGGATATACAGATTCTATGATGGAGTTAGTATACATACATAAAATATAACCTTCACATTTCACCCTCGCCTTTGGTATATGCATGCAAAATGTATGTTGGATATATGTTAGGTCGATATCCGTCTAAATATCATATATGGTGAATCTAATACGATATTACTTTGAGTTATGACACGATCATGCTTATATCGTTGTGCACTGTGAATACAGCCAAAGCCTAGACCCCCTATGCAAAGAAATCAGGATAACTAATTAGTGCTACCACAATTTGTTTGTACAACAGGGCTTAAAATGTGTGGGACATGTCCCCCAAGCCACAGCAAGTGTTAGACCTTCCGAATACTGGGTGTGCTACGTCACGATTCTGACCTAGCTTTAGCTCCTCGACTATTAAAACCGCGCCTGGACAACATATCTCTAAGCTTACTCACCCAGTTAATACGTGAGTTATTTATACAATCATCATATAAAACATTATATATATTTCTTATTAATTTTCTTGGTTCAGATTCCAATATTTTAAACCAATACTTCAATATTCGCGTTTCTCCGGTCAGATAGAGTGGTACTCTCCCCAACTCCCCGTAAATTATACAATTCGAAATCTCTTGCCTCACATTTAATAACTGTTTGCAAAATTTTAAGTGGCAGTATTCAGCTTTATAACCTGCATTAACCCCCCCCCCCATGTCTCACAGCTATAACAAGGATTGGGTAGGATCAGTTTGTCAGAAACTGCATAGATAGCTGGATGTTCGGTCTACAAATGTGTGACAACATTTCTTTAGAGCAAAAACGGCCTTCTGTGCTTGGTCAGCCACTCGTTTCTGTGCTAAAGAAAATGATTCTGATGTGCTGTAAACCATGCCTAAATATTTAAATTCATTGCCAATTTCAATTTTTTGTGGGTCATACACAAATTTTACATCTGGGTGTAGTCGTCCACCCCACCTAAAAATCGTCTTCTCTACATTTAACATTAAACGTCATGTATTACAATATTCATATAAAATATCTAATGCTTGCTGTAGTCCAGATATTGTCTCTGATAGCATACAATGTCATCTGCGTATAGAATTAAGAATAACTTTAACAGTGTTATATCCAAACATTCTACCCCTCTCCTGGCTTCTTCTAAGTCATTTACATGCATCGTAACTTGATAGTTCTCGATTTGCCCGAACTTGTGTTTTTAGGCTCGCGTATATTGACATTATTATATTTATTATGTTTCCTCTTACTCCAAGTTTCAATAGTTTATACCACAAGAAATCTGTTATAATATAATCAAAAGCTTTGCTAAAATCGACAAAAACACAATATAATCTTTCCCCTTTACCTAATACATGGGGATCAAACCACTTAAAACAAAAATATGATCAATAGTACTATGTCCCTCGCTGAAGCCTGCTTAGGTCTCCACGTACACTTTATTTGTGTCTGCCCATTTATTTAGCCTGTTATTTAATATATTCGTGAATAACTTACCCAGCGTGCTCAGTAGCGTTATACCTCTATAATTGTTAACATCATCAACGTTGCCTTTTTATGGAGAGGTATCAATATACCCTCCCACCAGCTTTCAGGGAAGTTTCCGCTACGAAGAATTCCGTTAAATAAAATTAAGATATGAGGTTTCAGTTCATCTACTGCGTTCATATAAAATTCATTAATTAACAAATCTGGACCTGAACCTTTGTTATTCTTTAATTGTGATATAGCCTTAGTAACCCTCTTCGTCAGATATTTCGGCATTCAGCTCGTCAAAAATAATTTGAAATTCCTCATTCGCTTGAGAATAGCTCGATACATAATTTTGCACTGCTACATCTGCATAATAAAATTTCTGATTTGGGTTATTGACGGCTTTAAAGAAATCTACAAATTCATCTATCTGTATATTTCCGATTTTCTTGTTCTCTTTTGTTTTCAATAGCTTCCAATACAGCTTTGTATCCGTATATTGTGCCCTAAGTAATTCTTTAGTTAAATTAATCCTTTGCGCAGTGTTGAATTTTCTCACACTTTTTTCAAAATCTGTTCTAGCAGTTACCATATGTAATGCGAGCTATCTCACTGTTTTCGTTTCTGGATCCATTTAAAGTCTGAAAGGATTGCTTTCTTTTCTGTTCACAATCTACTGAGCACTGCTGAGGTAAGTTATTTCGATTAGTTCTTCGTGACTTATTATTATATACCTTCAAAAATAATGCATCTGCAGCTTTTTTAATCGCCGATGTAAAGAAAGACCCGACTCTTACAACTGCCGGTCAACTCGATAAAGCTACATATAACTGGTCGGCGACTAGTTGGATCGTTATAGATAGATAGATTTATTCACACAATAGGCCATTTGACCCTTGAGTGCAAATGGTTACACATAACGCGATATGGCGGACAAATCAACTAAGTGCATTACAATTGCAAGAACATATTCAGTCTCATATTTTATATGTTATTAAATCAGTAACGTTCACAGGCTAATTTGATTCATATACACCAGGACCACCGCGCCAGCCGCGGATCCATCAATAAACCATGGGTCGATTTCCTTAGCAGACAAAGGGACACCTAGGCATTTGGGGCTATCAAATGCTCAGGTGTGCTGTCCGCGGAAATCGACCGTAGTCCATCAACAAACCGAGGGTGGTCACACGATAGCCCGATTTGCAACTAAGATACTGATAAACGAAAATAACGCCACCACACACGCACGCACGCACACACACCGATAACCGGGCCAGTAATTCCAGTTGTAAATTTTCAAAATTAGTCTTCTCATGGCCTGCAAATGGACATTCAAAAAGCAAATATTTTAATTTTCATGAACAAATTTCGTCACTAACGGGTTAATGCTTTTGCCAGTTTTGTCTCTCTACTTACCTACATATGAGGTACACAATTTAAGTCTATGAAAGTCCACAACCTATTTTATTTAGTGTCCTAGTGTGAATGTCATTCCTGACATTATTTTATGCTTCAATTCAATATATGCGTCAATATATCAATATATATATATATATAAATTTAAATCCCAGATTTTGAAGGTTGAACTGTGTGATGTTGAAGAGGGATGCGGAAGAGGAGGGGGGGGGGGGTGGGGGGGGGGGGTCGTGGTGCTGAGGAGGCTATGGGATTGTATGTGGTGGTGGTGGCGGTGGCGGAATGCCATTGTTGCGTGTACTAATAATGGAGGATTCCAGTTTATCCATCATGCATATGGCATCATACTCAACTACGTGACGTGTAAGCTGACGTCATAATTAATTATTGATGATTCAATGAATGACGCAACATTGGTCGCTTAATTGATGGCAGACTAATCATTGTGATACAAAATGCTGTTGTATATTTTGAAACTAATTTGACCCATTCGAATAAGATTCAAAATATTCAACAACTTAACTGTATAGTTTTCTGCCAATTGATAGCCATAGAGTTTAGGAATCGATCGATCCCATTACTGACGAAGCGTGGGTGGAGCTTGCTAAAGATGATTAACAGTCTTCTCGGATGGGACTTTAAACTGAGGTCCCGTCATACAGTGCCCATCACTGTGTGAACGTGAGCTAGGGTTAGGTAGGCAAGAAATTTCGGCATAGTCAAAGTAAACCGGATGCTGAATGGATCCCTCCTCGGATGGAACCACGCAACATACGGATTACAAACCAAAACCAAATTGCTAGAATTAGAGTCTTTCGAAATTTTCGAGGGGACTATTGAGGGATGTAACCCGGATGACTGATCGAGTTCGTCCTCGGACGGACACAGTCACCATACGGGCTACCTAACCAATCAAAATCAAACAAGTGCGCGCTGGTGCCTGCTCGGATGATGGCCAGAAGACCAAATGGGTCCCAGGACCCGAAAGACCCCACACCCCAACCTCCCCACTCCCCCCATAGGGGCCGGGAGGTCTCTGACCTAAAGCCCCCCTCCCTTGGGTGCATCAGGTCATAAGACCGTACGCACCTCCCCCGACCCAACACCTACCCCATCCCTTCCCCACCCCCGTTAGGTCCAGGTTAGGCCATCCCCATTACACACGCCCAAGCATGAGGAGCAACAAAAAAAAAGCCATGGAAAAGAACAGCAACATGAGACAAAATCGAGAGACAACGATCAACACACACACACACACACACACAGAGAGAGACACAAGCTAATGCACAAACCGACGTCACAAGAATTCACAAGAATTCAACAGAAACCATAAAGGCCAGGCGTGAGTCTAGACCCTAGCATTGGGAACTAGCATATAAACGCCTCAAATATTACAACACACACACACTTGCTAAAGATGGGCGGAGCATAGCTAAATTGTATTCCTCCATTCTGAACGTGTCTTGTGAATTAACATAACATTCAGAATTCTTCTTTTATGTGTAATTTGCTACTATTTATAGCTGCGTTGTGATCTATTGCCCAATAAAATTGAACTTTTTTGCCAAACATTGAAAACTAAGGATGTGCGTGAACGTTACCCACATTGCATGTATAGCAGGGTCACCTCTTTATAGGCCCAAACTATGGTGGACCAACTGGTGCACATTTATAGTGGTGAACAGAAGAAAATGAAAATAAATATCTTTGTCTAATCTCTTTCGCACCACCTCCCCTAAAGCGATGTCAGCGAAGATTCTTCAGAAATCTTAGAATTAGTCAAGTTTTCCGGTTGTCAATCTGTGTCATCGTGACAATCTTCATAATCAGAACAACTTTCATGTTGTTCTTTCTCATAAGCTTGTCAGGTTATTTACATAGAATTTCACTGATTGGCGCATCGTCCGCGTGTTTATCTGTCTTCCGTTTTTGAGAATTCATGAATCCATTTCGTTACTTAATCATATGGCCGCATAATCAACTACGCGACGTGTATGCTGACGTCAAAATCATGGCGTCATGAATGATTCGATTAAGCCCGTCTTTAACGCTTAATAGTCCGACACGTTGTACGAATTGTATGTTTTTTTCTATTTAAGACACATGGTGTTTCCTGAGCGAGGTGTGGGTGGAGCTTAGATATGGATGGGCGGGGCATAGCTAAAACTGGAAAGGTCCACTGCTGCAACCAGCACGTCGGTGATGAATTCCTGTCTTCCTGCATCCACAAACTCGATCAAAGCCAGTCTTGCAGTTGCATGAAATCAAATAAAAAGGGTATCTGGCGTTTTAGCCTAACAATTGACAAAAGAACAAACCCATCCGATTTGTCGAAAGTCATAATTTTATATAGATAGTCACCCGTAAATGGGACTCTTTTCCATCTTTCTGTTTATAAATTTGAAGTTGCTATGGAAGTGAAAAATCAGATTTCAATGAATTACTATTTGGCATCAAAACGTTGTGGGGTTTGGCCGCCTTGTATATTTTAGGCAAGCATATGCACGACATAGGCTATGTATAGCATACAGTGATTCTCATAAGGGTCCTTTTGATGTTATATACCCCCAAAATTCAGCCTAAGACCCCCAAAGGTAATGGCAGTGGGGTACCTGAAAATATTGTATGATTGTTACATACTAAGTAGTTTTATAGGCTTTTGCATTAAAAATGCCTAACAAATCCAGCCAGGGACTACATAATTCATAGTTGTGGGTGCGTGGTACCCGCTAATTTGAGCATGGATGAGATAATACTGCTTGAGAACTCCAAATTTTATTCTTGGGACCCCATATTTCAGGGTGTGGGGTCCCTTGGACCTACAAAGGTTAGATGCCATGAGAAACACTGATAGCATAGTTGGTAGGTATTAGGTATTAAGTGAGATGGGTTGTGAATGCACAACCAGCATTCACTTCAAGCCTAGGTCAACATGTGTTGTTTTAGTGGCTACGAACCGGTTCTGTTTTGTTGTTTCTAATGTGGGAAGCTTGCTAGGAGTCCACTATCGTCGGAGATTCATTTGTTTGCGTTCTTATGGACTTACGAGGCCGAATACCCAAATTATACGTCGGTGCTCTCCGGGATGTGCATTGTAATTACCACCAGAGAATCCCCGACCAGACACAACTTCCCACTGTTCGCAGTAGCCGGGTGAACTCGCACTCTGCATTGTGCCCCATAAACTGGGTGTCATACACCAACCGACTATCATCAGCAGTAAGGCCTGCCCCTATCGATTAAACGAAGAACCACGCGCCTCCGAGTGTGAAATTGCTCTAACATTGCCTACTCTCGACTTCCAATTCATATTTTATTGTCGCTCATTGGCTGCTTAACACGAATTTTGAGTCGGTGTACATCCATACACAACCACATTAACACAGACTGGTTGGCCAATTGACCTTTCCCGTTTAAGCTATGCCCCGCCCATCTCTAGATAAGCTCCAACCACACAACGCTCCTGTTGGAATCAATCGATCTCTGAAATCCCTGGCTATCAATATCTATACAACTATACAGGTAAGCTGTTGAAATTTTGAAAACAATTTGCCTGGTTGTTCTTGTTGCCTATGGCAGTAACAGCGCCCAGTCAAATTAGTTTCAAAATATTCAATAGCATGCTTAGTAAATAGCAAAGGCATACAATTCGTACAACGTGTCACACTATTAAGCGGTTAAGACTAAATCGAGTCATCCGTGACGTCATGATTAGGATGTCATCGTACACATCACATAGTCAATTATGACGTCATATGACGTCATATAACGGATGAATAACCTGGAAAGGTCCACTGCCTATCAGGCAGACTAGAATCGGGCAGTGTATACCCAGGATTAGCATCGCTGATCCTCACCACAGATCCAGGTTTCTAATTTACCGGCTGGTGTCAGTCATCCTCCTATTGATTAGCTGGTGTACGATGGCCCATGAGACGTGGTGAATATCTTCCAATCACCCAATAACTTCCGTATCCAATCGGTGATCTACTCATTGTCGAAAATAATGATAACATGCGCAATGTGATCAGCAGTAGCAGACCGGCTATGGAATGAAAAATGTATAAACTGAATAAACTAATAGCAAAGCAGTAACCGTGCAGTCGACCCTAAATGTACTATGAACTGTAACTGTAACATCAACTGCTATAGGCTGTCCACATAGAATAATAATCCTAATGCGTTCAATCCTAACTCTGATATAACAACGTCACATACCAGATGATGTACCAGTGACAGATCGAATTCCCATGTATGCCCTGATATGAAACAGAGCCAATGGAAATTCAATGTATGATAATTTATTTAGCAATCAGACACTTACATAGACATGTTTCCATGGCTTGAGTTCACTGGAGGCGTTAATTCAGCTGCTGAACCAAAGATAGCGTCCACTAATCAATCAACCCGAAAAGTCCATGTTGATTATGTAGCTAGTTAAATATTATACGGGTTTTACCTGAGTCATTATACTACTGGATCTATAGCAGATAGAATTAATACTGTTTACGCTCACCTGCCCGGGACATTGCCGTTAAGTACTACGCTTGTCTTTCTCCCCTTGGGTCTGTCTGTTTTTCTGTTTGTCCACAATTGGCTGTCGGAATAACAACTATTGACTTGATTTGATTCGGAATGTATCATAAGAAATGGTGTTCCCCACAAATACGATATCCGAACTTTAGCCTTGATCCAGAAAAAGGCGCGATACGAATCCCAAATAATACAGGCGCGCATCCACATCAGAATGCCTGGAAATATAATTGTTAAAATTGTATATTTAAAGGCTTAACTTAAGTACATCGATAACAGGGACCGAAATAAATTGTAACATATGATGATTCCATTCCGTATAAATTCATCGTATGCTAAGATTTATTTTCTTCCCTTAGATCGGGGTATATAACTTAAACCTCTAAATGATTATAATTTTAAGAATTTTATTTTTAAGCATTCTGGGACAAAGTTTATAGTTAAAAGGTTAAAATTTGTGTATGAACCACGATATGCTAAGTTTTTAGGAGTCTATTTGGCCAACATATTTAAATGGGAGAAACATAATGAAATTATCCCCTCCAGTGTAACAATAAGCGTTGACAACATACTTTTTCATATCCAGACAAAAATTATGCTGGAATTTTAAGGCATTATCTTCGACATTCTTTCTATCAAGCAATTTTTCACAGCCAAATTTTTATCACTCGGAATTCTTCAGAATGTTCTGTAGCGCTTTTTGTTCCCTGTAGCTTTGTTAAGCCGGTCAAAATGGCTTTACCGTGGGCATGAGAAAACTCCATTTGCTGGCCAACAGAAGACTATTTTTTAAATATTACCAGCCATTCTAGTGGTTAACTTACAAAAATCGTTTTCTCTTGGCCAGTAAATGGGCACTCATTGAGGAAATGTTTTGGATTTTCTTGATCAATCTTGACAATTAACATGATGAAAGGAGTGATTAGTGTAAAAGGTTAAAACTTATTTTCTCCCATCTCCGATCTTGTGTTTTGGGTGCAAAACAAAACATTAAATTGGTCTGGCCAACTATTATAAACACATGTACCGCAAAATGTTGCTTACTCGCATCTCTTATTGCAATTCTATCTGAAGCTAGAGTTAAAAGACTAAAATCACTACAAAATCAATCTATTAAAGTATTCTCGCAAACAGTAGGTAGTCATGATATCTTTAAATTAAAAAATATTCTAAAATTTGAAGACATTGTAAAATAATTTTTAAAGGATTTCACAGTGGGACTTACCCTCTTCCTTCTTTAGAATTTAAAAGCTAAATACGGTACTCACAGACGGTACTCACAGCACAAGAACAATAAATAACCCGCACTCAACACACCAGCAAACAAAACCGGCACCGAAAACCGGTTATATAAACAATTCACCTTGGGAATACTAAAGACACAAGACATCATAACCCTTCATTCAAACAATGCATCAAAACGAAAGTTATATAGATGTTATTACACTCTTAGTCGCACATTTGCATTCGTATTTCGCCCAGTATAACACGCTTAGTCGCACATTTGCATTCGTATTTCGCCCAGTATAACACGCTTAGTCGCACATTTGCATTCGTATTTCGCCAAGTATAACACGCTTAGTCGCACATTTGCATTCGTATTTCGCCCAGTATAACACGCTTAGTCGCACATTTGCATTCGTATTTCGCCCAGTATAACACGCTTAGTCGCACATTTGCACTCGTATTTCGCCCGGTATTCTATATCAGTTTCAATATTTGCCCGAGTTCGAAGCATGAATCCTAATATAGAAACTGATATAAAATACCGGCCGAAATACGAGTGCAAATATGCGACTAAGCATTCCATAACATATTTATCTCATACGTTACACTTTTAACGTTTAGCAGCATAATGTCGCATTGGTCTGAACAGATTAACGCTGTCGACAGCAACTCATCTCGCAATTAGGCAAAATGCCAATTATTAAACTATTTCATTTCGTAGGCCTTTTACTTGTCGTCCGCTAAAAGGTGTTCAGAAGAAGAATACCTAGCTTAGTATAGCTTTATGTAAATTTAGAACGTCAAATCACCGCCTTTCTATTGAAACTTGCCGATGGACAAATTTAGCAAGACCAGAGCGGAAATGTACGGTGTACCTTGACAAATCAGAGGAATTATAACATATAATTCTTTATTTAATACATTCGTTTTTGAAGCGGTTAAGAGCGCCAATTTAAAATAAAGCTAACAATATTTTCGCACCGATGGCGGGATATGACTGCGATTGAATTCGGGTTCGTTGTCGAAGTACCCCACTTACCCTGATCACATATCCGAACGACGAGAATATAATTCGATTAGGGTATCAAGTGGTACAAATTATCCGACTCGAGCACTCCCGCGTCGAGCTAGAGTAAATGTGCTCGCGTACGTAGACATATAAACAAATATGGTGGCTTTTAACAACAGTCACTATGAAACACTGTTTACATTTCTTTTTAAGCATTGCTCTTTTTGCGTTTGGAAATTACACTCTTTTACTCCCATGTGCCTGTACAGTACGCATGCGCAAGTACAACGTGATACTTCCGATCGGATTGCCTCAACATCATATCCGAACTTAGCCTCTGTATCTGTCCTAATAGTTGGCCCTGTAAAAATGTCTGTATTGGAGCAGATACATCGATAGTATGAAATAACGAAAAGTACTAGACTCCGGAAAAACACGGAAGACATGGAACACCATACTATTTTCACCATCTGCTGTGTACCAGAAAAGATATCCAAATAAATAACCTTGAACTTGAAACGTTTGTCTCTGATTTAGATGTATTCAGCAATCTACCCAGCGCATATTATAGAAACCCGCAAACAAGACTACTCACCACATGTGGACTTGCTTCCCTCTCCTCTCTCCATCGTCCCATAAGGTCCTGGACAGTAGCGCCAGTTGAGCGCCTGGAAGGCCACTCCATCGAGGATGTGAAGGGTGTCCGCGCTCATAAGTCCGCCCTACCCGGGTATCCTCCTGTCTTCTATGCTGGTCTCGGTGCTTGTGATGCCATTCCCTTCATGCAGGAGTCGGGCTCCTTTACAAAAGTTTGCTGACCGGAGTGGTCAGCCGTCTTCTTGGAGATGCGTCCGTCTGGTCAGACATTTTTAGCACGGTTAGGTGCCTGAAAACAACTAGCTATGAGCAGTCTGGTTGCTTCTTCCCCAGTGTCGGGTACGCCGGTCTCGTCCTCGCTGTCCACCATACAGAGGTTGGAGCGCTTGGAGGCCATGTTGGCTCTGATCATTCCTTCCGAGGTCGGCTGTGAGTGTTGCTCCCCCACTTATCTTTCCTCCTCAGTCCGAGCTTAGGAGGGTGGCGCAGATTTGTAGGTTCGATCACGGAGAAGTGTTCTGAACGACGTGGTGGTAGAATTTGAGGTGGTGGCTGAAAGAATCGTGGTTGCGAACCTGGTGGCAGTGGTTCCTGAGGCGGCGATGTCGGTAATGGAGGTTCCTGTGGAGGTGGCATTGGCGGTGGTCGTGTTGACGGGATCTTCAGTGGCAGTGGCACTGCTGGTGGCTTGGTCGGCGATGAGGGAGGCAAATCTCTCAGGCGCACGCAAGTAAAAGTACTAGACTCCGGAACACATGGCAGACATGGAACACCATACTATTTTCACCATCTGCTGTATACCAGAAAAGATATCAAAATAAATAACCTTGAACTTGAAACGTTTGTCTCTGATTTAGATGTATTCAGCAATCTACCCAGCGCATATTATAGAAACCCGCAAACAAGACTACTCACCACATATGGATCGATCATGGAGAAGTGTTCTGAACGACGTGGTGGTAGAATTTGAGGTGGTGACTGAAAGAATCGTGGTTGCGGAGGTGGTGGCAGTGGTTCCTGAGGTGGTGATGTCGGTAATAGAGGTTCATGTTGAGGTGGCATTGGCGGTGGTCGTGTTGACAGGACCTTCAGTGGCAGTGCCATTGCTGGTGGCTTGGTCGGCGATAAGAGAGACACATCTCTCAGGCGCACGCATTTGAATATGTGCTCTAAGGCTGATGGAGGGGATGGGGTGGTCATTCCAAGAAGAAGGATCCATTTCGGTTAGTCCTGCTGGGATCGGAAGGTGCGTGCGGATGTGATGTGGGTACGAGAGGAGAAAGGGCCGCAGGTGGTTTTCGATTTTCCTTGCCTGCATTCGAGCCAAGCTATTTTTAAGTATCTCTCTCGCAGGCGCTAGTGTGTCGATGAGTGGATGGGAACGAGAGAGGAGGCACGAGGAAGGGTTTTTGTATTTAAGGCTTAGTTTTTCATAAACTCTGTACATGATATTTTATTCACCAGCTGAAAAGGGTCACATGGGTCGGTGATAGACCCTATCCGAACTAACGTTGTTCCTGAGGTGGGAGGGCCTCTGCGGCAACAGGGTTGGTGGGGGGAGGGGGGGTGGGTGGGGGTGCAAACGGCTGTCTCTCGGGAGGAGGGTCCTAAGCAAGAGGAGCAGCAGAAGAGACAGCGGGATTTCCTATCTATCACAGGCACTCAGTACATCGCTAACGGTTGTTATTCGTCTCGTCAGTCTATATGCATATCTGAAGTTGGTTGGTCGTGAGAGTCCTTTGGCGCTAAAAGCTTATTATTTCCTAAGAGTGCACGTAAAGCAGAACGGAAGGAGGGTTCCACTTTAATCTCGCTAAGAACACGCGGGTTGGGGGTGTGTGAAAGACGATTTAGTCGTTGCTGCCTAGTTGGTCAATGGTGATTTCCACGATGAGCAATTGTCGCATGGATACACAGCTTTCTGCATCTCCTGAAAAAGACATTTCGTAGTTTCAGCCGAATTGGTTTTTTCAAGAATCATTAACACATTGATCAATGGAATCAGTTACGTTTTCCCATTTTGGCACTGTTAATTAGCGAAATCAGTACAATTGTCCCACACAGTCTGTGAACTCACTGTTCAAAGGGAGAGTATGAACATATGAGTATTGTGTAGCTCTAAGCATGTATATATTTATAGCGCATTATATAAATAGCTGCATATATTCTCCACTGTCGTACAAAATTGCCTAGTTATTTACTTCCAAAGAGCACAGTCTTCCCACAGCTAGCACAAAATAAACAGATTTTAAGCTTGAACTACTGCTGCCACTTAAGCTACAGCTGCTGCTGCTGCTGCTGCTGCTGCTGCTACGGCTGTGGCTAGTACATCTGCTACTGCTACTGCTGCCGGAGAATTGCCAGGTTCGAACCCCACTCAGGTCGAATATTGAAAAAGGTAAAAATTACATTCCAGATGATGGATGAGTGCCTAGTTGTGTAGCAGGAGAGATCTCAGAAACGTAAAAGTAAAAATATCTGAAATGTACACCATCAATTCCAGTCAATTCGTGTCGTTCTGAGTTGGGTGGTTTAAAACAGGTCCAGTGAAAGAGGATTTTTGTCCTCTGGATGGTGAGCCAGTGGGTACAGCACTCGACTCCCAAACGCTAGGTGGATGGTGCCGGAGAATTGCCATGTTCGAACCCCACTCGAGTCGAAAATTGAAAAAGGTAAAAATTACATTCCAAATGATGAAAGAGCTACCTATTAGCGCCAGTGCGTCGTCAAAGACATGGTTCATAGAACTAATGCTTGACAATAATAAAAACTACTACTACTGCTGCTGCTGCTGCTGCTGTTGTTGTTGTTGCTGTTGCTGCTGCTTCTGCTGCTGCTGCTGCTGCTGCTGCTGCTGCTACTACTACTACTACTACTACTACTACTACTACTACTACTACTACTACTACTATGTTATATGTAAAATAGCACCGCTACCAGACATACTGTATGTAATAACTGTTACCCCCATATGCTATTGTAATCGCCTGGGAAAAATAAAGTGAACTTGAAATTGTCGCAGAGTTTTCGATTTTCATGACGGAGCAAAAAATTATTGTGATTGCGATGACAGCTAACTAATTAACGTGACAGACCTTTCCGGTTCTAACTATGTCCAGTCCATATCTATTTAAGCTCCACCCACATTGCACGTGTTTGGATCTATCAATTCCTGAAGAACCCGTCTATCAATTGCCAGAAAAGTATACAGGTAAGCTGGTGAATATTTTGAAACAAAATTCACTTGGTGCTGTTACTGCCCATGGCCAGCAACAGCGCCCAGTCAAATTGATTTCAAAATATCCAACAGCATGTTTAATAAATAATAAAGACATACAATTTGTACAGCAATGCTGATTCAACAGCTTACTTCTATAGTTGTCTGGAAATTGAGATTTAGGGAGTGAAGGGATCGATCGATCCCAACACGGGCGAAGTGTGGGCGGAGCTTTGGAAACTGATCCTGATTGTACTAGACTAATCAGGATCATAATTGTGTGGATGAAAGTTTCCTGAAGAGGCCAAGTGGAGATTGGATGAGCCATAATGACTTAATATATTATATACACTTGACCAAGCAACCTCAATGGCCCAGAAGAGTTAGCAGAAAAGTCCTAACCCAGCAGGCACATGACGTTGTTTCAATGTTGAATCCACGTTGAAATCACGTCATGCCTTCTATGTTATGTCCAACACTTGTAACTCGTAGGACAATTATACGCCACTCATGCATGGTGTCATGCAGTTCATGTATTCTGATATACTTTTAGAAATTTGGCGTATTTGAAGCTCTTGAACCTCGTATGACATACGCAATATTACTTTGAGTTGTGTTGATATCGAGAGATGTATGCTGCTATATAATGCAGATATAATGTGAATGACAAGCTCTGAGGGTCTAGATTTCAAGCACTAGTTTGATTTATAGGAGAGCTGGTGTCGACCTTGGTGACTA
Organism: Chaetoderma sp. LZ-2023a; assembly: GCA_034401795.1. Classification (NCBI taxonomy): domain Eukaryota; kingdom Metazoa; phylum Mollusca; class Caudofoveata; order Chaetodermatida; family Chaetodermatidae; genus Chaetoderma; species Chaetoderma sp. LZ-2023a. The sequence continues at coordinate 15,271,609 of CM067363.1, read as the reverse complement.
AAACCATGCCGACATGGCACACGGAATACGGAGCGCACAGTTTTCATGGCTCCATGATCGGTCATCAAAAACAGTGGTTTGCGTAAATTCTAGATTATATCAAACCTTATCGTTGCGAGATACGATTTCCAATGAATCAGCCACAATACGAATATGTGAATTATATATCCATACAGTTTAATCTGGTATTTATTAGCATAAAAGAGTCAGCACGCACTGATAATCCGCCTTTCAAAGAGTAGAAAAAGATAAAATAACCACAATTTCCAGCCACGGGAAAACTCACCAGCTGGTACATGATGAAGATTAAGATTGAGATAACACATTTATATAGTGCTGTACTATTTCATGCTCAAAATGCTATACATGCAAGGTATGGTATATACATAGCTATCAAAAAGTTGGTGGAGTAACCGCACTCAATGATTTGTATTTTATAAGATATTGATTCAATTTACTTCATCTTTCTACAAGCTTCGCTCTGCGTTCTGAATGCCATCCAAATTGCGAGTGTCTGGGTATCTGACGTCACATATATTATTATTTGTTAGTTTTTCCATTATCACGCATTCCATTTCCCCAGTATTAGTCATTATTCTATCAATGAGATTCATTGGAACAATCTTAACTATGTCTTAGCTGTTGGCCAGTTTCAATAAACTACTGGCGCCATAGTCACTTATGGTTAATCACTGCGCTAGACATCAAAGCATTGTAGAGCAGGAGATGAGTATTATCAGGAGCACATACGCGCGTGCGGACGTGTGTGTGTGCATGCGTGCATGCATGTGATAGGGTTGGGTAGGGTAGGGTGGGCCTTTGTTTATTAATTCTGACAATGATTACACCTTTTGTACCAAAATGATTAGCGTGCGTGCGTGCGTGCGTGCGTATGTACGTGTTTGCGTGCGTGCATGTAATGTAGCGCGGTAGTGTTGGGTTTGGGTTTTTTTTTTTATCATTCATGACAATGATTACACGTGTACTGAAGTGAGTATTATCTTTATGATTTCTGCAGCATTGTATACACTCATATAGATCATTATCAACATTATGATTATTACGATTTATATATACTTTGTATAATCACAAGAAATATATTGATATTGATTGATAACCAGAAGATATAGATAAAGGAATTCTTCGCTAAACATAGTCCTATTCTGGGAACACAATACATTACCAAGTGTTTATACCCTACAATGGCAAAAACATAAGGCATTTTAACCTATTAACCAATACAGATACGAAATGATAAATTCCTTTTGATTCAAGGTGTATTCTCTTGAAAACTTTGAAGCTGATTTAACTGGAAACTGGTGCTACCATATGAACCAACGGATTCCAGTCAAATTAATTTCAAAATATGGAACAGCTGTTCTGGATAGTTGCTTAGAATCAGTCTGGGGGTACATACCATGTACATCCTGGGATAACAAGGGGTACATGTTTAATCCTCCACGTGCTACTCTATACAACATTTTAAGATGCGGAACATTGATCAAAGAGGCTTACCTGTAGATAAGCATGGACAAACACAGAGGAAAGAGTTCTTATATTGATCAGTCACAAAACAGGGATAGGGGCAGTCAAATATACTCCAGACATATAGTATGGTGTATTATGGGGCAAGAAAATGCCAGTTCATTAAAGCAGGTTGTTAATTAAGACAAGTTGTTCTAGAATTTCTAGAATCCGCGTGCATCTTGAATGCAAGTGGTTTTAAATGACAGGTTGCTTTTAAAGATGTGTGGTACATTAAGCTAAGTGGTTCTTTAAGACAACTTGTTTATTAAGAAAGGTGATTTAACAAGAAAAGTGGTTATCTGCAATCGGTGGGTCAAGAAAATCTCTGGCGATAACAGCGCATCAAAGCGGCAACGAGGCTACACATATATCAATTATCCCTTTAATATCACGATTTTGCTAAAAAGAAGTACAATTTTTGTATGCCAAAAGAAGACAATTTTTATCAATTTGCTCAGCTGTTTATGTATAATTTGCACGAATCCAAAAGGTCATCTTGTGAATAAATGACTTAACGTTGTCCAATCATGGAATCTTCCGGAATCGCATCCAACAAAACAAATATTACAGACTTCCAAATATGGTTTGAAGACGTGCCAAGCTTTCTCTTCCAAGAGTTGCTGATGACCCTAGGCAGTGCTGGGTGTGTGTTCAACGTGATGCTGATATATTATTTTCTCAAGACGCGCAAGTACCGCTCTCCCACATCTATGATGTTGACGAGTCTAGCATTTACAGATCTATTGTCATGTATGGCCGCTTTGTTACTGGCGATCTTTATACTACTTATGATGTCATTTCCGGAGGCTCCGTATAGCTGTCCACTTGTCATCTTCGTATGTGGTCTCGGTATATACGCCAGTGAATTCCATTTGGTATTTTTTGCAGCTGTCCGCTTTTACCAGCTAACGTCACCACTCGCTGCACGCGCTAGAATCACACCTGACTTTGTTCTCAAGTTCTGTCTCGCTATCTGGGCTGTGATTTTCATTCTCCATATCCCACATGTTTACTATTTTAATGGGGTGGCAGGTTCACTGAATGGCGTTGACGTGATGTCATGTAACTTCATTGCTGATAACAATATCAAGGACCTGTTTTTTCTAATTGTGACAACTATTTTTCCTTGTATCTCCATATTTCTTCTACATGTGGGAAAACACATCGTAGTCACGTGTCGACAAGGGAAGTCACTCGAAGTGCAACAAGAACGGAAAAGCACAGATGCTCGCGTTATTACCATAGTGATCGTGCTCTTCTTTATAACCTGGTTCCCAGCTTATACTCATATGATTGTAATGCATGGAAAATTGGGAACTAAATAATATCTTGGATAACCTTTATTTAACAATGGCTTTCTATATATACTATAATAGTGTTATTAATCCTCTACTCTACTGTTTCGCTTTAAAGTCAGTTCGTGACGATATTAAAAGATTATTTTCTCCATTACACATACAACAGAGGGCCGCTTGATGTTCTAGCGATGTCATCACGTGCCATGCTACATAACGTGGCAGAGATAAATCAAGGATATTACACTCGTTACAATTTCATATCAAATTTATCACGTGAGTTTAGTAAGATCTCATTTGCAGCGACTGTGGAACGGGTGTGATAAATTTGATAAGAAATGGTAATGAGTTTGAGGTTCTATGTATCACATTTTTTTGCATATTCCACTTCAAATTGAACATATTCTTGAAATTGTGCATTATTTTCGCCTATGACTGTGACGCTTCAATAATGAGAGTTCCGAACAATGCACAAGATAATATAGTTATAAACGTAACATGATCTCGGAATTAACATTATTCTTGGTTGACAGACTGAATGGACCTTTACAGTTTTAGCTATGCACCGCCCATCACTAGCTAAGTGCCACCCACACCACGCTCATGTTGGGATAGATCTATCAGCTGTCAACAATCTATCAACAGACTTGACTATCAATTTCCAGTAAACTGTACAGGTAAGCTTTTGAATATTTTGAAACTTATTTGTCTGGCTGCTGTTGCTGCCAGATTTCCGATCTATTAGTACATTGCGCAAACGGCATTGCGGTTAGTCGATGTGGGTAGTCATTAGGTCACCCGGTACTTGAGCACGTCGGAATACATTCCTTACAACTTACATCGGTAGTGCACGAGTTTATGACACAATGGATCTTTCCAGTTTTTCTATCCATCATATGACGTCATAATCAACTACGTCACGTGTAGGATAATGTCAAAATCAATTTGGCATGAATGACACGATTTAGTCTGATTTAAACGCTTAATAGTCCGACACGTTGCATAAATTCTATTCTTTACTATTAATAAACATTCCATCAAATACTTCTAAATCAATTTAACTGGACAGTAACAGCATCTAGTCATATTCGTTTCAAGATATGCAACAGCTAACCTGTATAGTTTTCTGGAAATTGATAGTCATGGAGCTCAGTGAGGTGTGGGTGGAGCTTTGCTAGCGATGGGCGGAACAGAGGTAAAACTCGAAAGGTATATTTAGACTAATGGCATAGAAAATGTTACATAATTATTCAATGAAAGTCATGCACTGGATTAAAAGCGTGCTTCTGCGATAAATGCACTACCGCAATCACAACAAACTATTTGCCCCTTTCGCCATTGAAATGTGTGTGGCATCAACGCCCATCTCAATTTTATGTTGTTCCCGTCATCGTAGAGATTCGGCAGCGGTGCCACAGCTTAAGGAGCATCCATTACTGTTGCTATTCTATCGTATTGTGCTGTTCGTCAATATTGTCATTCTCTGCTTAATCAAATATTGTATAGTTATATAATGCATTGTCATAA